>CM036540.1:14127901-14727901 GCA_020745685.1 Tautogolabrus adspersus
ACACTGTTTACCCGATTATTTTTCTTTCCCAATTGCACTTTTTTTTTTGAACTCGCTATCGTTTCATACTTTAGTGCAGCTGTTGCAACCTGCATTACGATTTACTAATAAACAAATTTTTGCAAGTTGAAATCATTTCTTTTCACTCACTTTTCCACATATAGGGGAGTCAGACCTTAGGCGTTCAGCTGCCAGGATGTGGCCATGAACCACATTCTCCACAAAGGTGAAATCAACCAAATTGGTCCCATCACTTAAGGAAACAAAAATAGTCAAATGGTTAAAAGAACGCCCAACACACACTACAGTATATTTCAACATTCAGGACAATGGTAGAACAGACTATTGGGTCATACACAACCCTAATATCAATCAATCTGACATTTTTTTGTGGCAAGGGGACAAGTGTAAGTGAGTGAGTGTGGTTTGAAAAAAAATTGGACAAAAAAAAAAAAAAGTCCCGTTTTTTTTTGGGGCAAAAGTTTCAAACTGTAAATAATGCACATGATGATATTAGAAAGCAAATTCTGGTTTAAACAAGTTAGCAACCGTGATGCTAGAGAGACTAGCAGAACAAGCTGCAGCATCTGAATAGGGATGCTTGTGTACTAGTGTGTTCTTCACAGGCGGAAAACTCTGGTGTGGAAAAATGAAGCCAATGCGGAAGTGAAAAAAAACTGCAGTTCCTCTAATGTCCACTTGATAATAAAATGTCCATTTTGACTGTGGAAATAACATGTTTACAGCCCGGTACCAAAAAACGATTTTGGTCTGAATAATTAATTGTTTTATCAGCACACACTGTAAGAGGGTGATTTTTTAGATTTTCTATAACTCACCTGTTTTAGATTTTATGAAGAATATGAGTTATGCATAATAAGGGGCGTGTGCATTGTAGAGTTTTGTGAAAAGGGTTAAGGCCCGTCTAAGCTCCAGCTCTTTGTCTGTTGTTAGGTTGACCGAAAGTTTGATAGAGTCAGAATTTCCAATAAGCATCATGGATGGGCTTCCAAAAAGCCCTTCAGAAACCACTGGGTGACTTCACTGAGACTTCAGCCAAACAGTCTAAGTGATTAATGAAATAGAGGTGTTCACCAACTTCTTGATAAAACACTTAACAAACGCACATGTTTCACAATGTTCTATTAAAATGTGGATTTATATATAGTCATACCTGCACGGTATGAGAAATACCTGCAGTGTGAGATAACTATGTTCAATATGCAATGATAATATTAAATACAATAAGAAGTAATTCAGTGTGCTTATTAGCTAGAACATTTGTTTTCCCTGTCTGTAGGTTGGAATATTATACAGATGACTTTATGACAAATGTCTTCTTGTCCTAATTCATTCTTTTCATCTAAATTAATAATGATATCAAATAGTTAAAGTGCTGTTTTACCTCACTGTTCTCTCCTTCTTCAGCCCTCAATCAAGCTAGCCTCACAGTTGTCACCAAGTGGACGTGGACTGTAGCAGATAGCTAGCTGGGGCTTCATGTGATTGGTTTAATGTTTGCATGTTGAGTGTTGATGAATGACCCACGTTCATAAAATTGTTATTTTTCAGGCAGTCTTCTACAATGGGTTCATTGCCCATGTTCATACTGCAACGATGATGAAAATGTGATTGATTGTGCGGCCCTGGTATCAGGGGGTCATAGGTGAGCATGTACATGACACTTTTGGTCTGGGGGGGCAAAACATTGATGTCTAATTTTTAAATGCACACGTTTGTTATAATTTTCTGCAGTCAAGCAAGTCATCCATTGTTGTAATTTAAATCACTTGACAGTGGTTATTGCGGAGACAAGAGCAATTCATTTTCCATATATTAGAAAGTCAAATAGGCATCAGGGCAACAAATCAACCTTTTAACCCCTATGGCTTACCCAATGATGAACTTCATTTTCCCCCTGCGTGCCGTGTCCACTAGGATAGGAACCAGCTGTGGGTCCCGAGGGCCAAAGATGCCGTGAGGCCGGATTGCAACAGTGAGGAAACCCTTCTCCTGGTCACAAGCTTCAAGGACCAACTGAAACACAAAGGCAGCAAAAGATATTCAACTCTGGATACTGCAAAACAGAAGATACTGCAAAAAGTGCTCTGATCATTTCCTCTCATAGGTGTGACTGATTGTGGATGGAGAATATTGGAAAGAGTCCAAAGATATGTGCAAACTACTGATGATGATGATGATTCTGTCATGTTGTATGATGCTGGTGACAATAAGGTCAGACCTAAAACCTACATTATGGTAGGTCACAGGATAACAAAGACACAACTCAGAATTATAGATATGAGTAACATAGAGCCTCATAGAACTCAACAAAGTAAAGAAAACTGCAGACTTATTTTCAAGTGACATAGAAAATTAGTAAACTTCAGTTGGGAATACTGTTCTCCTACCTTCTCTTGCTGAATCTTGGTCTCTGTGTAATAGTCAATGGGCTTCCTGGCATAAGGTAGATCCTCTCTTCCATTCTTAATGTCAGTCCCTTCAAACACCACACTGGCACTGCTCGTCAGGACTAGTTTCTGGAAAAAATGGACAGATAAACTACTTTAATGGTACAGGAGACAAATATGGCGGCACCCATGCCGGCTAAAGCTGCTCTGGCTCACGATGCTGCTACAAGATATTCCATGGTTGTATGTGCATTAGGTTCAGTATATGTAGAGACAGAGAATGTGTGACAATCTTGAATACATTGTGGCCATAAATTAACAGAATAAAACCTTGTCTTCTCCCTTTGCTGCCTCACCTGAACTCCAGCCTCGATACAGGCCTGAATCACGATGCGTGTGCCCTGAATGTTGACCCTCTCAAACAGCCCACGGTCATCACTGGCAGGGGCAGGGGAGGCACAGTGGAAGACCAAGGACACATCCTTCAGAGCTGGCAGGAGATCCTAGGACAGAGCACGACAGACACCTCACAGCTACTGACAGTTGCATCAGAAGAGTCATTGGTCCAGACTAATGATGTTTCATGGAGCAAGTCTAAAGTGTGTGTGAGCAAACTGCAAGTAAACTCCAAGTATAACAGGTCTATAAAAAAAATGGTATTTGATAATTTTATCTTTGAAGCATGAGTAACTGTTTTGACAAAGCTAAAATTAAGTCCTTTCAATGCACAAAAGGCCTTAATAAGTGAGAAAAATATACAGATAATATACTTCAGTTAAAGTAGTAGGCTTATTTTACACAGTGTTTAGATGCATTGTTACATGTTAAAGCCCTGAATTCAAAACTTTAATATTACATAATGGTATTGGCATTAACATATGGCTCAACGATGAGTAGAATGAGGCTACCTATTATGCTGAATTGCTTACAAAATAGCATATAATTAATAATAATACCTGTACGAATTGAATACTTGCAAATACACAATACTCCATCTTTCATCTCCTTACAAACTATTTTGTGGTGCAAAACACCACATTGTTGATGTAAAAAATCTCACATGTAGGAAATTTTTTCTTCTTCATGAAGTGAGTGGATTAGCAGGAGAGTTGAACAGGAACTCGACATTTCACAATTTCTTTAGGAGCTGAGCACCATTTAAAAGTCTAACCCTAAAATGATTCAAATGCACCAATATAAAAAAGACAGCTTGCTCTGCAACAAGCTGAAGGAGTAGCCTACAGTATCCATAGAATACATGTGATAAAATGTGCTAGATTATGCACTAAATATACAACAAAATATGAACATACACAGTGGGGTAAAAAAAAATGGGTCAGTTCTTCAGGAATTCAGTCTGAGTCCTCATATTTTATAATTCAAGTCTGACAAATGCGAGTCTCACCTGTTTGTCGCAGAGGTCTCCCTGGTGGAAGGTGACACCGGGTAGCTCGTAGCTCTGACGGATGTCAAACACGGACACAGAGTAGCCTCTCTCCAACAGCTTCTCCACCAAGTGTCTGCCCAGGAAACCTGACCCCCCGATGACTGCACACCGTTTACTACTCTATATGTTACAGGCAGATATGCATTTATTAATAGGCAGCACCAGACGGCATGAAATAGTAGATTTGCACCAAAAACGGTTTAACTCACCGGTCGAACTCGCGTGGCCATAATGACTGAAAAGTGACTGAAAGGTAAGTTAAACTATCAGGACTTGAAACAAGCACTTTTAGTAGGCTAAACAATGTGTTCCTCAGAGGTGGGAAGTTGGTAACTTACGTGTTTCAAACAATACAATACGCAGGACATAAAAGTGAAAATTGTGTGTCCAAAGAAGTGCAGAACACTGTGTTATTTACCTGTAGTCGGTGAGTGCTACGAGCCTGAGTACGAACCATCAATGAGCTGAGGAGAAAGTCTCTATGATTGGTCAAGCCACCGCTCAGCACAAAATGACGCTAGAGAACAGCCAATAACATGGAGAATACGTCAAAGAACGCCACAATATTATCCAATCGGCGAGGGAAAATGGATTTCATCCGCCTCCTGGTGCGTAGACCCCGCCCCGTCACAGTCAGCCTTTTTAGACTGGTGTCAGCTGTCAGCCTTAATATATGTGGGATCTGCCCAGAGGAAAGAAAGTGACAAATCAATGAATTGACTCTAAAAAAGTGTTGTGACTTTTTTTTGCATTTATTTTATTTTTACATATCAGTAAATCAAGGAACGAAAGAGAAGAAGCAGAGAACAAAATGCCACACATTTATTAATTAAAAGACTTCTCAGTCGATTTGTGAGTTATAGCTACCAAAAGCCGATTAAAGAGGGATTAAATGAGGGAGAAATGTGATAGAAAAAAAGAAATCGCACAGAGAAAAAGATGATAGCACAAGTAGCCTACAGCATGGAAAACAAGAAAAGCCTATCTTAGATAAGAAACATTGAAACTTGTGTTCAAGTAAGCCATTTAGGCTGAGATGAGCAGAAGTCAACCTTGCTTGTATGTCGTACTTTTCTGTGGACCCTTTGCATTGATTCTGTGTATGTTGGCTGCACAAATATGCAGTATTTGAGGCAATCAAAATAAATTAACAATTTAGTTCCTGTCCTTTTGGATTAATTTATTGATGTAATTAACAGAATTATCTTATAGCCTAATAATTATATCAATTATTTCCATGTATTGTGAAAGAGGACGCCTCGTCGACACTACAGAGTGTATTATTTAGATAGTTTTACAGAGTAGCCCCCAAAAAATCATTGCTCTAAATACGATCTATCAAATGATCTTTTTTTGTGTATTCCTTTCTCACATTTTCGAGTCTCATCGTCTAATCTCAGGAGTTTTCACACGAGGGTCTGCAGCCCTGTATAGTCGTGTCTTGCGTCCCGTGATCCGGCACATCCAATCATCTTCTTGCCCGACTTGTGCATTTGATTTTTACTCCCATGTGTGCCGGTCTGAATCCTCCTGTAATACTATTAATCCAGTGGCTCGTCTGCGGGTAAAAAGGGTGAGCAAATCAAACGCTTGAGCTCCATGACAGCAGGCGATGAGCAGCAAAACCTATGCATGCTATTAGGTAGAAACCGTAATTTAGGAGTATTTTATCGGGTTTCTCTGGGCCTGAAATAGACTGGTTTGAGGGATAATAGACAGTCTTTTATAAATAAATGGTATGCGCGAGCAGCTGACGTAAAGTGTAAACCGTCTCATCTCCTCCTCCTTCTTAAATGATCGGGAGGCATCCCCGCCTGAGGAAACAGTGATTGTCTCATAAATCTGCAGCTTTTTGTCAACCACTGTACAATATCTCATGGTGAGTGAGGATCATGATTTAAATGCATGTTAATGTGCTGCATTTGAGCGTCATGTGATTTGACTACTTTGAAACAGTGATCTCTCTTAAAAAGCAAATATCAGATTCTGTTGTAAATATAAACGTAGAGGCTTTTTTTCTGCAACTAGTACGAGTGTTTTTCATTTAGACTACTTCCTGTGTCTCCTCCAGGCGACCATTGCCAAGAGACCATCCCTACAGGGTCCTGTACCACCTCCCCGCAAGAAGACGACCCCCAAACCAGAGCTGACCGAGGAGCAGAAGCAGGAGATCAGAGAGGCCTTTGAGCTGTTTGACACAGATGGATCCGGATTCATCGATGTCAAGGAGCTCAAGGTAAAAGTGCTCAAAACTGATTGCAATCAACATGTGTTCAATGGAAGAAAACAGGGTTTAACACTTTACTTCCTTCCACTGTTCCAGGTCGCAATGAGAGCTTTGGGGTTTGAACCAAAGAAAGAGGAGATCAAGAAGATGGTTGGTGAAGTGGATAAGGATGGCACAGGGAAAATATCCTTTGCTGACTTCCTCTCTGTCATGACACAGAAAATGGTAAATACCTAATCTATGAAATACACTATATCTGCCTCTTTAACATCCTATATTTGTTTTTAATATACATTAAGTTACCTTAAAAACACAATTCAAAACCTTGACTCAAACAAGCCCAGTTTAGATTCCCAATTAATTCCACTTTGCTAGTATTGCTTTTAAAGTGCACACACAAATTCAGTTAATGATGAGACTGTTCTGCCGTCTTGACTTTAACTACCTAGTTCCTGCAGAATGGTTACACTGGTAGTATAAGGATCAACTTGTATGTTTCAATACATTGATTCGTTTGATCAGAGTTTGTATATTATTGTTACAACGTTAAAACACCATCATATCGCCATCTCTAAATTACAACCACTGATATATGGGCCAAGCCATTTATATTTATAATCATTGTCTTAATGTTATTCATTTAAAAATCTGGAGGAGGTCAGAAATAAAACTATCAAATTATACTTAGTAGTTAGTGTTTTGAAAATGAATATTGATTTAGCTTTTTTTATTTAATGGGCCTTCGAAATTGCGTTGTATCGATCACATGTTTATAAATGTAATCAAATCAAAACTGTATTGTGGCGGACTTTTTATTATCAGAAAATTGTCTATAGAATTTAAACATTATATCACAATGAGACTTGTAATTTTTACAGCTGTGTAAAAATGATCTCCCACTTGACTTCTTTAAGGCTGAGAAGGACTCCAAAGAGGAGATCCTGAAAGCTTTCCGCCTGTTTGATGATGACGAGACCGGCAGGATCTCATTCAAGAATTTGAAAAGAGTAGCAAAGGAGTTGGGAGAGAACCTCACAGATGAAGAGCTGCAGGTAAACCATATTTTATTTTGATTAAAATATAGACTCACACATGCTGTCAAAGAAGCTTTGTTTTTTACTCCCTTAATTCCTCCTTTCATTTCCTGTTATATTTGTGTGTTTCTGAAGGAAATGATCGAGGAGGCAGACAGGGATGGCGATGGAGAAGTGAACCAGCAGGAGTTCCTGCGTATCATGAAGAAGACCTGTCTGTACTGATGAATGTGGAAGTCGTCAGGGATGTTGACGCATGACGTGGAGGGAGCTGGTGGTGGTTTTACATGTAATGCTGTTCATCTGTCCACTTCTCCTTATTATCGAGTTGTGCCATATGTTTTTATTTTAAATTGAAGTTAAACATGAGTCAATGAAGGGATGGTTGAAGATCTAATATGTTGTGTCAAATCACATGATAGTACACTTTACATTTAGCCAAAAACAGTCAGAGTACCCTCTCTGTCTGGTTTGCAATGCTGCATACTTTTATGAAGAATACATTCATATATTTACGATGAAATGTAGGTTAATTGTTAACAAATACTCAGTGCCTGCGTCAACACAGTGACAAACACAGTACATTACATGGATTGGGTGGATACAAATGTTTTCTTTCAGCCACATGTACTGTAGGTTGTTTTATCCTCATTACTACACTGTTTCCTGTTTCAGCTGTTTTTCCACAGAAATATATTATGTTAGGCGTTTGTTTCATGCTGATGGTTTGCGAGTGTCGTCTCCCTACAGTGCTACCTGTAGATTTGTGCCTGTGCCTCTAAAGGGTCAATCATCAATCAGGGAAGCTGCCCGACCTCTCTGACCTGCACGCCTTCCCAAGAAGTCCCACTAACTTATCTTTCTCCTATAATATGATCGATTGTGTGTGTTTTCCTCTTGTTGCATTGAGTATTTATCCCTCTGCTGATTGTAACTTTTCCTCTGGATGTTTTGTTTGATACAGAGTGACTTTAAATAGTAGATATACAAAGTTTATGAGTGTTTAAAGTACAAGTTAAATATATTGAAGCATTGTGTCCTGCATTATGTTTTTCATAATTAGTTGCATTTGTTCATCATTTTTGAACAGGTTTTCTCTCTCTCACATTTAAAAAAAACTCACCATAAAATCATTTGAAAATTTGACTGCAACAAACAAAGCACAGTTTGTCTTTAAAATGCACATGGTTTAAATTAAGAGGCTGCTACCATCAGCCCTCCAACCATTAATTTCTAACAAGTACATTTAAGGTATATGACCATGACCTCAGGATGGTTCTGAGATTCCTGGAGGTTCAGGGTCAGTCGAGCTCTCTTTGAGCAGAGCAGGCCGATGTCTGAGCGTTTTCAGGGAGCAGAGCTGATCAACCTGAGAGGCAGAATGTAAGGATTGGAGGTCAACAGCTATGATGGGAAAAATTATTTAGGATGGAATTGAAGCGTATACTCAGACTACTGAGCATGGTTGATAAGGTTAATGTTGCTGCCACAGTTGCTCTCTCTTCTTTTTTAGGACACATCAAGAGGGTCAGGTCAAAGTGCAGGTAAAAGCAATCCACAACAAAAGAAGTTGTCAGGAAGAGGTCTACCTGTGCTTAAAAGGGAAGACAAAGTAGATGCGGGCCTCTGTTTTGCCAGCCATAGCAAGATTTGAAAAGTGCTGTTTTTACAGTAGGTGAGCAGCAGCATGAACTAAGATCACGTTATTTTATATGTCTGTCACTTTTATGGACATAAAATGAGTCTTGTTTCTACTCCGTCAGCAGTGCTGCCTTTTGGTCTCATATAGCATCTCTCTTGAATCTCTCACACTTTTCAGACTGCACAGTAATGCTACACCAAGATGAAGACTTGATCCATAAATAAATATGGAATATAGAAGCATGTATGTTTATCTATAACAAACCAAATGTGTAAATGTGAACAAATGTGTAATGGGAAGTTATAAGTGGGCTCACATTATACTGACTAGTGACAAAGTCAAGATAGGGCTACGTTTTTTCAATCATCTTAAACTTGCACACTTGCATCTACATAATTGTTAGCTATAAGGACATAATCTTTATATCAACAGCCCTCCATTGGAGCTCAGCCAGGAAACACTGTTTTTGTTCTCACTAAAAAGACTTAGTTTTGTAGATATATTTTGTGTCTTAGTCAGACTGCCCAAGTCTGCTATCAGCTTTGTAAGTGTGACTTATACAGATTGTATTTTTACACAACAAAGCACACATTTTGTCCCCCACCATCAATAGTTGAATGGAATTACACTAGAAAGGGACCTCTCCTTTGCCAGTAATGGACAGGAATAGCTTAAAGTGACAATAACATCTCTCAAACCGTTTTAGACACGAGTAAACGGTCTGTCTGGGAAAATAAATAATATAAGCATGACGATAATTTAGCCATGAAGTCAGAGGCCTCCTCATAACATTATCATGTCAAAAAGGAAATATAACAAACCGAAATCTGGATGTGATGACCAAGTCATAAGACACTGAATACAGTGATGAAGGCACAGCTAATAAACATTCCTACCATCAAAACAAGGTGGTGGATGGTGAGAATGAGCCTCCAGCTTGGTCACATTGCAGCAGATACCTAAAACATAAAGCACTTTGTGAACCATCATCTGGAAATATTTAAAAAGAAGTCACTTTTGACCTCATCCCAACAAAAAAAATAATGTGTAAAAAACACGTACCTTTCTGTACTGGAGAATCTTCAGCAGACACATGGTCAGATTTATGCTTCATTCTATGACTGAATATGATCCTGTTTTTTGGCAGCATTCAGCTTTTCATGAACTCAGATTTAGCTAAACGTCTCACATCTAGAATCCCATCCATGTGGAATGTGACACAACAGCAAGTAACACAACCTTAGAGAACTGAGCAGAGGTGCATGACTCAGCAGATTAGATTAAGTACAATGACACATTTTAATCGTATTTATTCATTTCATATCAAGCAAACCAAATATAAAATATCCCTTTAAAAATTTGACATTTTGTACACTTTCCCTGCTAAAATGCAAATTCACTACAAAAAGGCTCTCAAGTATAAATGATAGCAGGAATAAGAGATAGTATGAATGTTATCCCAGCACTGACTGAAATACACACACCAACAAGAACACACACACACACTCTGGAAGATGAAACTGCTGGTGAGGCTCAGATTTTCCAGTTACAGCGATTCGATTCTGTAATCACATACTAACAACTAACAAACAAAAATACAAAATCAATATTAAATATCACAGCTGCTCCGTAATGTAAGACTTTTAAACTGAGGTATTTCATATCTGGACAGCTTTCCTTGGATTGTGCAGCTCAGTCCACGGCTGAAAGAGCGTCATGATCTCAGCTCTGACCGAGTTTTGTCTTGGAGGCAAAGTCTGCACTTAGTTTACGCATCACTTCCGCGTGGCTCTGTCCTGCTAGCTCCTGACGTGCAGTCCCATAATTCTCTTTGACAAAGTTCGCAAAAGGTGTTGGGGCACGTGGTTTGGAAGGTGTCAGTAAAATCAGTTGTCCTGTGCAGAGGGCACACACAAACCTCTGTACGTCCAGTGATTTGGAATGTCGCCCAATCCTGTGAAGATAAAGAGGTACGGTTTTATACGTTTTTAATTTAAACACATATCGATAAGTGATGGTAAAAGGTAAAGAATGTTACGCTGTATATGGATTTAATTGATCACACATACGTATTCTTGCAGCGCGTGCACTGGTACTGGAATTTGTATTTGATGTCGTAACTGTGGCAGCGAGTGACCATAGGCAGCTCAGGATGCACCAGTGTTGCTTTCCGAGCATACAGTTTCCAGAAGTTTCCGTGCCCATCCCTCACACCATTAATCAGCCAGGTGGCCGCGTGGCACATCTCATGAACCAGTGTGTCCCTGAGACGATCTGTGTGAGCAGAATAATGAAAATGTGAAGAGTCTCAATCAAATAGCACTGATTACACACAATGTTAAGAGAAAAAGTTAATCGTAGTTAGTCGTGGTTTAGTAAACATTACCTGCAGAATCACAGACTTTCTCTGACAGCTCAATGCGGGCGTAGCGGCTTCCTCCACCTCGCTCTTGCCCTGTGATACAGTAACCCGCTGTTTTACGCATCTTCTTATTCCAAGTAACCGACATATTGATGGGGAGCTAGACATCATGACGAGGAAAAGAAAATATATTTGTGTTAAGAAGATTATGTTATGTTTATATTCATTCAAAACAGATGATGTTTCTAAAAAATAATGTAGAGAGAAAAAAAAAGGGGCTGTCCATCACCTTACTGTCAAACACAGAGGTATTGTACAGCTGGAAGAGTTTGCTGGTGAGTTCTTCCTTGTTCTGCTTAAAATGACGTCCATAATTGGCCCCAGGGTTCGATAGGGACGGCAAAAAGCACCCTGGAGTCTTACACAATGCCACCCTTTAAGGAAAAGAACAGGGTGAACTAGAAGATCAAATGTCTGTGTATGAAATAGAAACAAAGTGAATGAATAACAAAGTAAGAAAGTACTTCAAACTGGTGGACAGCTGTACCTGCTGGTGGCGCCAGGCCTGGGCTCTGTCTGACTGACTGTGGGCTTTAAGAAGGTAGATTTTCCTGGTGTCTTTATTTGCAGAGGTGATTCACTTAAAGATGTAGAGGCTTGTGTTTTGAGCCCCTTTACAGAAGGACCTGACTCATTATTGCATTCTAAATTAAAAGGGGAAACAAACCCAAAACAAAATATTAGTAATCTTCTTCACAAATAGCACCAAAGCAATAGCTGGATCCATTCCAAGTACAAGATTGTTACCGTGGGTGTTCCGAGGTGAGAAAGGCATGCCAGTGAGCTTGTTTTTCCTCTTCAGCCTCTCCAGTAGAGACGTGAACTCCTCCTCAGAACTTTCAGACTCTTCCAACTTAGAAGGGGCTGAAAGTGTGCGTTTCGGAGAGGCCAGTGAAGTAAGAGTTCTGTTGGGAGGCAGTGAAAAAGGGGATGGGACTGGAGGCAAAGGCAGTGCTGGCGAACTGTCTTCTTCATCTCTAAGCAGAGCATTATTCTTTGTAGGCTTTTGAGGTGGCTTTGGTTTCGAGTGACGAGTCCTCCATGTGCTCTTGACCACAATATTGTGGTCATCCTCATCACTGTCACTAACAAAGACCGGTGAGTCACACTGAGACAGTGGTCTCCTCAATGGGTGCTGAGCTGCTGGAGTGTTGCTCTTCTTGGGCACTGCAAAACAGACATTATCATTTCACACTAGACCTGTAACTGTATTTGTCCCTAACGGTCATGGTTCAGAAGTCACTGTTTGATGCAAACAGTTATCATTGAATACGTCCGTATGGAGAAAAAAACCCCAATCACACATGGCAGTATTAACACCCAAACACAGGTGGCAGTAATGCTCGTAACTGTTTGCTAAGTGCTGTTAAACAACAAATGAAGAAGAAGAAGCAGCCACAACAAAACACACGAAGAAGAGGAGTAATATACAGTCGAAAGATGACATGGCGGAGCTAGAAAGACCCGCCTGCTTCTTTAAATCTGTTGTTTGGGGAATCTACAGGTTCACAGTGCGGTATTAATATTCGGCAGCATCAGCAGGATGTGCAAAATCACCAGAGCTTGTCCAATGAAAACAAATGTCCAATAACTTTTCACTGCTGTTTTTTAAAAGCATGTGGATGTGAAAGCAGTGAGCTAATACTTTTTTAAGTCTATGCGCGCATATGCAGTAGTAGAGGACCCCCCGCCTCAAGTGTGTATGAAAAGTGCTCAAGCCCCTTACAATGCCCAATCCCGTGCACAGATGAGCCCATCCGTAGTCCAATCTTCACTATAGTACAAAAGCGGTGATTGAGCACAAATACAGCTGCACCGACTGTTTGCTAAAAACTATGTGACCACACAATTCATATATAGGAAACACTGATCCTAAGGGCACTTATTTTATTTAGTCCTATAGTTTAAATTGTATTTATTTTACAAGTTCAAATCAAGGGATTTCTGTTACCTTTTTCTTTTGCATCATTTTGTTTTGTCTTCGTCTTTTTTGTTTCATGTTTAATACACTACAGGCTGTACCCATCTATCACAGGTAGTTCTAAATAACACAAAATGGAACAAACTGTAACTTGCACGACTGTCAGTTCACAATAAATGAGAGAAACCTGGAAATATTGCATTGCTTTTTCCTGTTGAGACAAACTCGTACCAAACAGAGACCCCGCAAAACTGAGGTATGAGCTGAACCGTGACCTCTGGCAACTGTTACATCCCTATTTCTCACATACAGTTACAGTAGTTGTATGTTCATTTTGTTTGACGTGAAAAAATTAGTAATGATTAAGAAAGTCAAACTTACCTTTATAAGATGATTTTGTCTCAATAAAGTCATCATCAAATGACAAGTCAGGGACTATGAAGTTTTTGAGGCTTTAGAACAAACAGAGGGATAAATATATGAACTTAAGTTTCCAGACAGTGACAATGCTTTTAAAGGAAAAAACCTAATAACTCACCTATCTTCACTCGAACTTTCAGATTTTTTCTTCGGCTTGGCGATAGGGGTTTTCACTCGTTGTAGAACTTAGAGCATAAAATAAGGATATATGAGGGCTAAATCTACCTTTAAATTTAGAACATGTAAAGATCAAAGTGAATATGACACATTTATTATGAAGGGTTACTGATACAGACAACTTCATCGAGCAGAAAAACACTACTCACATGTCTCGAAACTGACATCATCGTCCGAGCTCACCACAAGAACCTTTGAACTGAAAATGACAAAAAAATATGAGGAGACAAATGACAGGAAAAACTTCAACCAGATTAAGCTTTTTAATTTGTACCTTTCTTTCTTGACAGCACTTAATGGTGCTTTTGAAATAGGTTTAGCTTTTGGTGTAGCCCTTCCCACAAGAACTGAGGAATAAAAAAGTGACATAAAACAAACAGATTATTTTGAGTTGTGTCATCGTATACATTATTTATATATTTTACAATCACTCACATTGGTCAAAGTCATCATCACTGGACTCGATCAAAGACTTTGTTCTGTAATTGTTGCCCATGGAGAGCTGGTTCTCCTTATCTGGATCATCTTCGCTGTCAGTTAAGGAAAGCTGGACATGAGAGGCTGATGGATCTACAGGTCGATGACCACTTGTGGCACAAAGGCGTGTCTTGCCAATTTTGTTCATCAGCTAGTATGAGTCAAGAAAGAAAGAAGGCCATTAAAACTAAAATTAACAAACACAAATTGACAGTGGAGGAAATAAGAATTATTTTCACCATAATAAATCTGCTTTTTTTCCTTGGTCAATTTATTTAAAAATGTTCCATTGAAATGCCAGGAGGGGAAAGTTTGGTAATACAATCGCTTTACAATTTTTTTTTTTTTTACATATTCTCTGCAAATAGTAACTGATTAATCAACCAAAGAATGATACGCTTGTAATGTATCTTTCTTTCAGTAACCCAAAGAGGAATATCGTAGTCGTTGTCGCTAGAGTTAATAAAATGAGAGAAACACAATGTTAATTGATGATAAGGTGTTTCTGTTAGAGGAGGTAAAGGAAGCAAACCTTTTCTTCTGCCGTGTCCAGTCCTCCGTCTGCAGACCATCCCATCTTTTTGGCCACTCTTTCAAATAATTTGGAGGTATCATCATTCATAGTTCTCTTTGCTCTGTGAAAATAAAAATCAGCATTGCAGTGTTTTAACATTAAAAGGCCAGCGCTAACCGCATATTCAAACTTTAAAAGACAAAACAGTAATTGAACCGCAAAGTACGGGTAGCTTATGGTTAGAAACGTTGGCGTTACCGTTAGCAACTTGCTAGCTATTGCAAACGTCATGTGCGGACTTAAGCTAACTTTTGAAAATGCTTTAGTGTTCTCGTTTAGTTTACATTTTGTAAACTTCCAATAGTGTATGGATTATTTCACTTAAAGATATTCTTACTGGGATTATGATTCGGAATGCGCCTCTGTTGTGGGAGAGAAAGACTCGGGCTGCAAGCGAGAAAAATTCAAATCTTGTAGGCCTTTAATACCGGAAGTTGTCATAAAGACTTTGGCCAATAGGAATAGACTCAAGTGACGCATGGGGCTGACGTAAATCTTTATTTATTTACGCCACAGTGTATGATTTCTTTTTCGTCGTTTCTCATTGATTTAACTTTTCACATATATAAACTGCTCTGATGAACCTTTGTTATATCTGAATGTTTTTAATTTTCCCGATTTCATTAAATAATATTGATTTAAATCCAGTCTACATATAACAAATATACACCAGAGAACCGAAGATGAAAATGCATTGTCCCTTTACCGTTTAATTTTTAAGGTTCTCAATCCAAAAGAACTTTAACTATGTCCATCAGATTCTTTTGATATGGAAACGTAGCAACGTTTTTAAAGATATGGTATACAATGTTTTTAAATAATTCCTCCAGTCAGATAAACCAATGCCTCATCTGCACTTTAAACCTCAAGTTAAAAAGCTAAAAGAGCTTATTATGAACACAGGACTTTTTCATATTCTGTTAGTTACATTTTAATTGGTTTTAGACTTGAATGCATTCTGGTGATTTACTCCCTAGAATGCGAGTAAAGATAAAACAAAAACACTATTTGGTAGCCATAAAAAGTACTTATCTTTGCTGCACCAGTAAAATTAAAGCTCAGAAACTATCTCAAAATGGACAGTATGCACAGAATTCAATTGAATTCACTGTCAGATTTCTTACAAATGTGTACAGTAATCTTGAAAACAATTAACACAAGCTGTTTGCTTTTAAGTCTTTATTGTTTTACTTTTGACCAAATCAATTGAGTGCAATGGAAAAGTACAGAGTTTTTCATCTCTTTATTTTTTATAGTATCTTGAACCTTGTGGCATTGTTGACAGCATACAGTTATCAGACAATACAAAAAGAAAAACGCATAGAAAATACTTACCTAGGCCGTTCCTGGTTTGACTGATTTAAAAAAACGAGATCAATTTTTCTGAACAGCTCTGATATCTAAAGAGAATTATCGGCCCTTTCCAATGAGTTGACGCTCCTTTGTCCAGCTTTGTCCATTTATCTTTAAAAGTTAAGTGTGACATCAAACACATTGACAGCTACTTAACACATTCCTTGATTGACAACAAAATCAATTAAAGTTGGCATTTTGTGAGGAGGGTTAGATGTCTTCATAGACCATTTTCCTTAGAACTTGCAAATCTATTCATTGCAGTAATTTAATAACAGCTTAAGACAAACTAAAGAGCAGTCACAACCTATGTTTTACACTTGCATGTTAAAGCTGATGAAACTTAAAGTCAGTTACAATTTTCATGGTGCAACATTGTCCTTTTAAAACACACAACACTCTTAATCCATTTATAAATAGATCAACAAATAATGACGGCTGGGCATTCTCTCCAAAAGCTGCAATAAGTCTTATATACACTGACAAGCAAAAAGAAATCCACTGATCCAAGAAGTGAAGGGGTAAGCAGGTATTCACAATCCTCTCATGCTCACCAAATAAATTGTTTTTTTTAGGACAAGAGTCTCAGATTATCAACCTGAAAGACTCAGGCTCTATCTGGCTCAAGAAATGCAGATGTGTGATGCACTGGTGAATGTGTCGGGGGACTGATGTGTACATCTGTTGGCTCCTTCACATATCAAGAGTTCCATTTAAAGAGAGAGACGGAGACGGTCATTGAGGAAAAGGGTTGGTGAGAAAACTGACCATTCCAGACTATGGGGCAGAAAATGGTAAAAAAAAAGGGGGACGAGGATGGCTCGATATGGTGTGGGTGGAAGAGAAAATAACTAAGCATGCTTCCAGCTCAGGCATTTTCACTGGCCTCTACCGTATGGACCATGTGCTCTGGCTTGTTGCCATTGCTATGGTGGTCCCACATCTGCAGATAGAGCCTCTCCAGGTCCATTGTGTACTGCTTGGTGTTGAAAAGAGGGCTGCAGATTCGCTGCTTCCAAACGCGGGCTCTCACCATCTTCAGGCTGAAGGAGACAAAATGGTCAGGTTTCACAGTCAACATGAATAACACAAAAGAATTTAGATCAAATGACTTACAATTCCATGTCAGAGCCCAGTTTTACTGCAATGTCCTCGTAGTCCTGGCGACTCTGGGCTATCAGCTCCGGGCAGCCCAGACATCTAAGTTGTGAGGCGGCAACACGGGAGGCAAGTGTCTCACCTTGACAAAGAAGTGGTTACAATTAAAAAGCAGCTTTTATTTAAATTGAGCCTGACACATAAAAGTAATTGTATCAAATATTGTAGTAAAATATAAGCAATTCACAGTGAAGCTGACGGAAAAAAAACAACGTTTTTCATTTTTTTAATGATCAAAAGGTTATAAGTCAGTCCATTGATAACCTGATGTCCTAACCTGGCATGGTGACCATGGGTGTTCCAGCCCAGAGGACGTCCATGCCTGTGGTGTGACCGTTGCATAGCGGAGTGTCCAGGCATACATCGGCCAGTTGGCCTCTTCTAACATGCTCCTCCTTAGGGGCCACAGGAGAGAAGATGATGCGAGAGCCAGGCAGACCCATGTTCTGAGCATACTGCTGGATGTTGGGCTCGCCCACTGCAGGGAAGCGAAGAAGCCACAACACGCTGTTGGGCACACGCTTCAGGATCTGCAGGGAATGCAGATGTTTAAAATGGATTTTGAGGAGACATAGGAAAAAAGTATTTACAGTTGAGGTGTTGAAGGAAACCTCCAAGCAATTCTTATAGGCAATCCATTGCACTTACATTGGCCCACATCTGAAGAGTAGGGGGGTCAATCTTGTAGAGCTGGTTGAAGTTGCAGTAGACAATGGAGTCCTCTGGCAGACCATACTGGGAGCGTGTTGTCACTACGATTGTGCGAGGCATCTCCTCTCCAGTGGCAGCTTTGTTGTTGATCTAACATTGATGACAAACAGTTGTTTAGAAAAGCTTGCTTTGTCTCTGAAGAGCGTGAAGTGTCATGACTATTTGAACCAATTGATGGTGTCGAGTCTACTGATATTCAATGAGAGCCAATCTATAGTGCTACCATTAACCCTAACCAGCCATTAACCAACAATTCCGTGCCTCCACCTTACATTCATGAAAACCTCATACCTTAAAGGTCAGAGTCTCGGAGACTACAACCATATCTGTGATCTGAAAAAGCAGTAAGCCAAATTCACTTGCTGCTATTGCCCTGTTACTGCATTTAATGTACGTCTGAATAAGACTTACCTGTGTGGTGGCCAGGCCGTTGCTGACAGTGAAGCCATTGATTGTGACTTGGATTTGGCCTTGGTTGATCATGTTAATGATTGCTTCAGCTGCTGTGTTCATTGGGATCACAGGCATGGATAGAGCTCCATTGGTGTCCCCGGCAGCTTCCTGGTTGTTGTCGCACTTCATCTGGTAACAGAACAGTTTCAGCTTAACTTGTACAATAACATATTTTCCACTGTGTAGCTTGTATTTGTATTTATTTTGATTATTTCACCACATAGAAATCTGTCAAAACCAGCAGATGTTATTTCTCTGACATCACTGGAGAATTGTTTTGTTCTACTCCATTATTGTGAATCAGAGTAAATTTGATGTCAAAAATCCAAGCACTGTCAATACAACAAAAACGACCAAAGGAAACGACCCTGTTAAAAAAATAAATCCGTTAACTCACCTTTATCACTTTAACATCAGGCAGACTGTCCAAGAAGGCCTTCAGATCAATGCCATTGAGAACAATTCGGTTGTCAAAGATGTGTCCATTAGACTTGAAATCAATCACTGACTTTTTCTGTGATTCAAAAAGAAAACAACGGTCATTAATACCCATATCAAATATGATAGTGTTGTAAATTGTTTTGTTCATTATTTAACAAGACAGTGGAAAGATTAACAAACCTTGAGGTGAGGGAACATGTTGGCATGGTCTCCGATGAAGAAGGTGTGGGGCATGTAGGCCAGTTTCTCAGAATACTGCTCAGCTACTTCAAAAGGAGACGTCTCTTTGTCCGAGACGATGTAGTCCATGAAGGGAGCCCCGCTGGTCCCAGGGTAACCCAGCCACATGGTCTGTTGAGCAGGAGGGAAACAATTTCTTGAGTATTCTTCGTTTCATGTGTACCACCATGAAAAGAGGTTAGTTTTTTTTACTTATCGAGCTTGAATTTTTTGCACAGATCACATTCAATTTAATCTTAAATCACACAATCACCTGAATGGGAGCAGGACGGAGGGCAAACAGCTCATTACGGGCTCCCTTGGTGTAACCGTTCATGTTGACCAGAATGTGGATCCCATCCTGGTGAATACGATCAGCTGCCTTACCATTGCAAGGAATCTGAAATAGAGAGAGGTATAATAATAAAAATGACCAGTCAGTTAAAGATGCATCATTAAGGGTTAGAGGGCAGTAAATATGAAAACACTTAACAGTAAAAATATTTACCTGTGACAGGTCTGTGAAATGATGAGCTTCAGCTACCACCTTTACACGGAAGTTGGTACTATCATCAGGGCTGAGCGCATAGCAGAACACCTGGGAAAGTAAAGAGAACGTTCAAACTTTGTGTGTTGTAGTAAATCATTTGAATTAGATACTGACCTCACGTTGTAATAAGGAGGACATAAAATTCAGCTCAACTTTTTAATTTGTACAATTACTTAACTTAATTAATTTATGACCTACCTCAAATTTCTCTGGATTGTGCATTCCAGGAATGGACTGCATTAGGTGGGAAGTAGGGTGGTTTCCAAAGTCAGAGCTGACGTAGCCAACACGCAGACGTCCACCGCTGGCCTTCAGATCCTTCGGATGCTCGAAAGCAGGTTTGTGCAGTGCATTAATCTGTCGAATAAGCAGCATTATAATGTTACAACTACAGCATGAGAGCAAATTGTTGTTCCACTTAATCACAACATTTCAACCATAAAGAAAAAACTGATTTATCTAAAGCTATATTCAAACTTGCAACATATCCTCAATCCCCACAAGCAACCTATCCACCACCAGCTGCCCCCCCCCCCTTTCCTGTAAAGTAAAAAATAACCTAGTATCTTGCCCATCCCTTACCTTCCCCATATCCCTGCAGACAGCCACTGCCATCACCAGCCACCTTCCATTCCCACCAAAAATAATTAAAGGTTACTTGCTTTGATCAGTGCGTGTACCTTATCCAGGCAAAGGTTTCCATGGCGTTCAGCAATAGCCTTGCGGAAGCCATGAGAGAGTGGGTACAGCATGCTGTGGTGTGGGTGCACTGAAGGCAAGCGGTTCTTATCCAGCTGGTCTGCCACGATGCTCACAAGCTTCTTCATCCGCTCATCATAATCTGTCCAGTCACACACAATCTGCAAGAGTGACAGGAGTTTTAGAAGTGTTCTTGTAATTCAACAACAGCAAAAATTAACAATGTATGACAAGCATTGTGAATTTTAGACAAAAAACAAATATTAACCTGCAGACAATGGGCTAGGTTGCAGTAAGCATCAGGGAAGTCAGGCTTGAGTTTCAAGGCTGTACGGTATGATGCAATGGCTTCTGGGATGTTACCAGAATCCTGCAAGTAAAAACAACATTGAATCAGAACCAGCATGACATTTCTCACATTGTAATTGTCCAAATGCAACTGCTTTTACATATGTCAAAGTAAAAATATAATTCAAATTGTTTTTGCTGTTTGAGATGTGGGTCACTACATCTCAAACAGTATCGCTCCATCAGGTCCTACTTGCTGCGACACAATTCTGATTACAGTCAATCATTGTGACTGTAAGGAATAAATAAAATTAAGGACCAGAGTCACATTTCAGAATACTTCCTACCTTGTGGATTGAGGCCAAATTGCTGTGAGCATCAGCAAAGGCAGGGTTGATCTGGATGGCACGAGTGTAGCATTGGAGCGCTCCCTGTACATCTTGCATTTCCTTCAGTGTATTGCCCATGTTGGAGTAGGCATCGGCAAATGTGGGGCTGATTCTAAATACAAGGAAAAGTCTTTAATCGACTGCACAACAACAGGGCTTGACTAAATGATGTCATGTAACCTTCTGGCAGGTGTCAGTTTTAACCATGGGGTTTGTTAATGAACAGAAGACACTTTGGAGATAAAGTTATACAAACCTGATGGCCTCCTTGTAGTGCATGAGGGCCTCCTGCAGTTTGCCTTGTTGCTGCAGGACACTCGCCAGGTTGGAGTGAGCTGCTGCAAACTCAGGGAACACCTGATGGAAAAATAATATTAGTTGAAAAGAACGGTACAGGGGAGCCATGCTCACATTTAAAGCAATCATTATTTTTTGTTTAACTGGGCTTTTCATACAGAAAAATATGAAATACAGGAAACTCCTTACTCACCTCGAGTGCTTTCCTGTAGAGCTGAACTGCCTCTTCAATGTTGCCTTGTTCACGTTTAATATTGGCCAAGTTGTTAAGGGAGTCTGCGTGTGTTGGACACAAACGCAAGGCTGTGTTGTAGCACTCTTCTGCTTCTGAAACCTGGGATTGACAGATAATATTAAAGGGTGAAATTGAGCTAATGTTTTGTACATTTGACTTTCCAAGGTTGTCTCAACAGAGAATAAATGAACACAACTTATTGTCTTACATTGCCTTTCTCCTTCAGGGCATTTGCCAAATTGCAGTAGGCGTCAGGGAAATGGGGCTGCAATTCAATAGCTCGACGGTAGGTGTCAATAGCAAGGTCAATGAGGCCTTGTTCGTAGTAGACACAGGCCAGGTTTCCATGGACAACTGCATGGTTGGGGCTTAGACTCAGGGCTCTCAGGTATCCAGCCACAGCTCTGTAAACACAAGAGAAAGTGCAAATACAAGTTATGTTCCAGATCAAGTCTTTGCAAATTTAGTGCAATGGCATAAGTGTATATATATATATATTTTTTTTTTTACAACCGATAATTGTAGTTACAGATTTACTGCAGAAAATAAAACAACAGTTTCCCTACAGCCCAGACCATAATGATGGCTCTGTAGGTGCAGCCAAGGGCAGATATTTCACTTCACTATGAGGGGGGGGGGGGGGGGGGGGGGGCAAACAGACAGGACATTTTCTCAAGATGAATTCCTGAGAGGGACACCAAAGCTGCCAGCAAAAGTACTGTTTAGTGAGAAAAGGGCAATAATCTGGTCTTAAATGTATATAGAGAAAACACAGATTTTTATCTTTAACTATACTGAATAATTGAAAGGTAAATAATTGGTGTACCATCATTAACACGCTCCTCAGAGGATTTTGTATATTCAAACATAAATACCAAAAATGTCCAGCAGGTGGCAATGATACACCATATATGGATGTAGGTCTTCATATACTTTATTACAGAAATACTCAGTATTACAGTTGGCCTTCTTCATTTAACAAAGTGAAGAGAGTGAAGTAAAGAGACAAGAATATCAACACATTCTGAATCTGCAGAGTTTTAGGCAGATTTTACAGGCTTTTAAATGGGTTTAATGGGGGTTGGCATCATGATCACCAACACACTCTGCTCTACTCCATTTCACCCCGGTCATTTCTGTGTATTGGTGCAGCAAACCTGCCCTGCCTAACAATGTCACGTTAAAACACTGCTTTAAGATCCCCATAGACAAAGGAGTAATGGAGACGACAAAGTAACTTGTCTTAAATTCCATTGTAGGTGTGGTAGGATGGTGTTTTAAGACAAAGATTAGATGCGAGCATTGTTCTATTGACTGTCAGAGGTTGGACTCACCTGTCAAAGATCCGAGCTTCTTTCAAAACGTTTCCTAAATTGATGTACGCGTCAAGGAAATTTGGGTCCAGAGTCACTGCCTGAAAATGAAATCAAGCTTTAAAAAAAAAAAAAGGGACAACCCAAGAAAGAAAACAGAGACAGAACATAGGATTGAAAACTGCTGCAAAAAAATACACAACTGACCTTTTCAAAATGATGTATGGCCAGCCAAATCTCTCCCTGGGCATTAAACACACAGCCCAGGTTGCTCCAAGCCACTGCAAAGTTGGGTTGAGTCTCAATGGCTTTCAGGTAACAAGCCTTTGGAGGGTTCATAATGAAAAACCACAGGAAAGGAGGAGAGGAGGTAGAGCGGGAGAGGAAAAGTGTGTAGAGGGGTGGGGAGGGCAGGGATTGTAAAATAAAATAAAAAATAGAAGATTGAGAATAAAAGTAAGAAAAAACAAAAAGGGCAGAGAAAG
This sequence comes from Tautogolabrus adspersus, assembly GCA_020745685.1. NCBI lineage: Eukaryota > Metazoa > Chordata > Actinopteri > Labriformes > Labridae > Tautogolabrus > Tautogolabrus adspersus. The sequence continues at coordinate 14,151,245 of CM036540.1, forward strand.
TAAAATTAGTAACTATACTCCATCATGGCAAAAAGTGAGTCTACAGTATGGGCTTGTGTGCGCACAACTGCCGCGCTAAGCTGCATTGCTTTTTCCTACGCTGCGCGGATCCAACCAATACTCACACGAACGCCCTCATCCTTCAGTTATGACTGAATGTAGTAGTTACCACACAATGTACCTACTGCTGCCATTTTAACACCTATAGGTAGCCCCCCCCCCAATGGTAAATCAAATATTAAAATCTAAAACAAACATCAGCAGGAATGCTGTGGTTTGTTTTTTTGCAAATTATCTCACAACCTAGGATGCTCAACAGTTCGTGCAAGTGATGGCCCCTGTAATGCATGCGCAACAAACGCAGGCGTGTGGTGGGTTGTCTGCTGCCACCACCACCAACACAATGCACCATAATGCCGCTTGCATGACCTTGCTCCTAGCAAAGATCATTATATTCGCTGCTGCGCCCGCTAAATGGCCAGATGAGACAGCTGCAGACCAACAACCCCTGGCAGAACACCTGCAACACCAGACTGGCACACACTCAGCTCCCACAAAGGATCTCAGGGGAAAGGGGGTGTTTGTGAGGGACTGATGGATGAACCACCAGCTTCACTGTCTTGCTAAGACATGGGGCATTTGGATATAAGCAGCCAATAAACAGACATTAATGTAATGGTTTTACTCTGCTTGTTGATAAAAAGGATTTTTAAAAAGCCAATTATTTCTGAGATGTGGAAGCATTCGGGAGCGAGGCTGGTTGTGAGCGGGGAGAGGTCAGCAACCAACAGGCCAAAGGGATTGAGGGGAGTGGGTGTCGCATGCTTGCGCTTTCCGCTGTTTTGGTAGCTTGGAGAAATCGCTGCGCAGCCCATGCGCTACTGCAGACTCACAGCGCACTATCTGCATCATCAGAACGCTGCAACTCCAAATAAAGAAGGAAAAACAAAACAAAATAGGAAAAATAAACAACATGTAAGAGTTAGAGGGTTTACTTGTCTTACTTGATTTTCAGGATTATTGCTTCCAAATCCAAGTTTCTTTTTATTCAATACAGAACTGGGTAATTAGTATAGCATATTTTCTAAGAAATGCTTACTGTCATTTGTTTAGTTACTTTTTTTGTTTCTGTTGGTCTTCAAAAGGAAGCCACAAGAAAGAGGAGCTCAAGCATGAAGTGAGGTGGTTTTTCTTTTGTTGGCAGTTACAAACCCGTTACCATATTTTTGGACTTTGTCAGAGTGGTGGCCGCAGCTGGCTGGAAGAAGAGGAGAGGACTGAGGCTGCCCTAGTGTTCCTTTCCGCCAGGCACCTACGCAGGAATAGTGTCACCCACCTGAAACCTTCTAAATAACAATATCAGTTGTGGAAAAACCAAAAGAGACAAAATCAGAAAACAAGATCGTTAGTAAGAGTTTTCAAACAATATATTGTTTTCTTATTATGGAAATAAAACAGCTTCTTCCAAATCACAACAAACATCAAAAAGTCTTCCTGGTTTTCATTCATGCGATGAATGTTTCATTTGAATGAAAACAAAAAAAATGCTCTAAGAGTAACTGGGAGGGAAGAAAGGCTTTGATATGTTCAGCTTATCAGTTTGACAGAATGTAGATGTCCTTGAGTTTAGTGTTCATATTAAACTACAGGAGGGCAGTTACTGGCTTGATCTTGCCCAAATGAACTGATCCCATTTCTTTGGGAATATGATTACATATTTAAAACAAAAAGGTAACAAGTATCAATCATTGCTTTTCTAAATCTTTGACCATATTCATGAAATACTTTAAAGGTTTGATTTCTTTATCCTGGCCTGCTTTCTTGAATCCTGGCCATTGAGACAGGGAGAGAAGTCTGTGGTGTAATTATTTGAATCTAGAAGCCTCCACAGCACTGAAATAAAGAGGTCATCACTGTTGCTGCGCGTGCATCTGTTTTTCTGACCCAGCATCTGACGCAGGTGGAGGAGTGCAGTATGAGAGCTGTCTGCCTGATGCAACTGGGACCATTTGAAGGACCTTAAAGAATGAGTTGTCTTAAACCTACAGTTTGACACCGTGTTCAACGGCAGTGGCTATCAAAATAGATAACCAGCTTGTTTTGTTTTTTTCAGTATCGACAATATTTCTATTATCGACAACAGTAAAACATCAAACTAATGAGCGTGTAAATAAAAAGCTCTGTCTGGGTGTGTTTGGGCACTAACTGGTCATCACAGAAAGGTCAGGAAGACAACTCTGAGCGCGCGCACTCCACCCATCCTTAGCGAGCGCGCGGGGGGTGGAGCGACAGAGCAGGGGAGATTGTGACTCCCTGATGCTCCTCCCCACTCCTTAACCCCCCAAAGCACAAAATAAGATGGCCTGTAACCAGTGGGACAACTCCACATTTCCAATTCCCCCCCCAACCCAGGGAACCCCCCCCTCTAAAATGGACAAGTTATTAAGTTACAAGGGGAAGCATAATACTTTAAAAAAAATAAATCACCCACACTGGCAGTAACTGCTTAATAATAATCTGGAGTACAGCAGTTAGGTTAGAAACCATCTTATCTTTTGCACTGCAAATATAAACTAGCGTCTCATCAGTTCATAGATTCTTCAAAGACCGAGCCAGCATTTTCCCTCCAAAGTCAACTTTATGAAAATGCATGGGCCGAGGTCCACCAGTGACTAGACAGATTTATTATTTCAAATTATAAACTTCAGCCTTTCTTCCTGAAAGGGGAGGGGCTGACCTCTGGCAAAAAGGTCGAGGTAACACAGAGGGCATTTGGACTTAGAATGATACACAATGAGGGGAATTTTTTTGAAAGTGGACTATGCTTAAAAAACTAAATATATGAAGCCATCTTCAAAGTTAACAGAAAATTTGTGAACTATGATTTTTTCTTTTTTTTTTTTAAATACAGAAATCCCAATGAAGTCCAATGCTTCAAAAGATTTTTAGTACGTTAGGAGTAAAAACTACAACTCCGAAAAAAAGGAGAAAAAGCTACTTTCACTTGGCCAAGGACGTTGAAGGGAAAGGACTTGAATTGGCTGAAAAATCTCAAAAAAGGGGGAAAAGAAATACCATCTATGGCCTTTTATGGGGGGACACACAAAAAGACGAACAAGACATCTAAACAAACGCCTTCTCGGTGTAACATACCTTGGCCTCTTCCAAACGCCCAAGGGCTTTAAGCAAGTTGCCCAAGTCACTACGAACACAGTAAAGATCCTAAAAACAAACAAACATTTTTTTAATGATAGAATTCACTGCAGACTTTAGTCTAAAAATATTTGTTATAACAAACATTTTTCAAGTTGTAGTCAGTTACTAATGAGGGATTTGAACTAGGTCAGGTAACTTACAGGGTTATACTGTAATGCAGACACATAAGCCTGCACTGCTCCCTCCATGTCCCCTGCGGCCACCAGAGCTGCTGCCAAGTTGATGTATCCATCTATGAAATCTGGCTTCAGTCTCAATGCATGACGATAATGCTCGATGGCCTCCTGCAGTTGCCCGCGCTCCTTGTACACGTTTCCCAGGTTGGAGTAGGCCTCTGCCAGCATTGGGTTCTGTTTGATGGCCAAGGTGCTGAAGTGAGCAGACCTGTAGGGCCAGAATGAGTATGAACGGTCAGTTGTGAAAAGAGTGGCTCTCATTGTTGGCTCGTTGCAGAAAGGTGAGGCAGCCGTCAGGAACAGGTCATGAACAGGGGATAAATGTTGCAAGACATGTGGATATCTTTAAACACATCAAGATAATATCTTTATATTATTGACATACCTTAAACATTTTAATTCCATTATGCCTAGTAATTAACGGGCTGGGAGAATACTGGGAGCGCAATCTGGTCAAGAAGATGAATGCAATGGCATGACTGTCTATGGTTGAAGATTATCTTTGTAAATTATTTAGGATCACACACCAAAATGGCATTATGGTTACCACTTATTACTTTCTTTTATTAGGCTGAATATTTTCTGTCTTTTAGCAGTAACTGAGTAGTATGGCAAACATGTTATTCACAGAGTTTAGCTGTCCTGACCAATTTCTCTGCTCAGCTCTGGTGTTCATACCGAGGTTGAGTTTTTGTCTGAGTAAGCTCCGTGTTAAGCAGGTCCACCCGCTTTTTCTGTTTTCAGGATTTGTCAGTATATTTTCAACTTTATTAAATTATGTACTGTAACAAAAATAAAAATGTAAATAAATAAAACCATCTTTGATTTGTGGAAGTCAGGTGAAAAAGTGAAATCCCCCCACACCCATTCAACTCCAACTCCATGATAAACCTAGGGGAAACACTGATTCAAATTGCTTTCGATTACACCACATCATTGGGTTTATTGAAAGATTTAAAAAAATAAAATAAACAGTGAAGAAGATCAAATGTTTAAGTCTGCATCATGAAAAAACCTGACACCTCCACCGTGGCACCTGTAAAGAAAGGGTTTAACCACCACCAAAAGGCTGTTAGAATCAAGAGAGGAGAAATTGAGATTATAAATTAGTGACATGATTCCCTTTAAAACAGCACAGTGTTTACATTTGACTGCCGAAACCAGCTGTGTGCACTGAATGTCAAAGAAGACCCTTTATTCTCCGACACCTCCACACCACAAGCTCAGTGCGCGTTGTCAGACACCTCACCTGTCGAGTCTTCGGCATTGGAAGTGGATGGAGGACAGGAGCAGCAGCACGCCTGTGTTATCAGGCTCCTGCCTCCATAGCTGCATGCAGTGGCGTTCAGCTGCCTCAAAGTCCCCTGACTGATACTCCCGGTGCGCCAGCTCAGCCAACCCTTGGAAGGAAAGAATACGTTTTGTCGGTTCTGGAGCACCAACACAGCCCAAGAACGTGGGGGAAACAACATGTTAGAGGTGATGGAAGAACTTAAAGCAGACAAATGAAAACTAGAAATAAATAAAGTGATGTGGCTAATGCTGTCAATTAATAAGTATGACTTTAAATTTGAACTCATCAGAAAATGACTAATGTGATTAATTAGGGAGGCAGTGAAACGAAAGGCTGTAATCATGACAGAAATTAAGGAATTCTACAACCCAAATTTTAACACTTGGGAGCTCAAAAAATTAAAAATTAAAAATTTTGTTTTACAAAATAATTGTTTAAATGTAAGACTAAATGTGAGGCTGTACTGAACTTGCCCATGAGTGAAGAATATTTTAATCTGACTCTTGTTCCTTGCAGTTTCAGAGTGTTATTGAAACGCAGCTTTTTTTGTGAAACTAAAAATTATGTGTGATTTTATTTTCTATTGAACTAGATTTCCAGCAACAGAGATGAAAAACAAAAAAATTGAAATGCACAAGATGAAAAAAATGAACAGGAGGGACGATGATACACTGACATATCTTCACCTCACACTGAATTCTCATGTTTTTTTTTAAAAAGATGAATCAAAAGCTTGACAGTACAGCTGTAATGAGTCATGTGTAAATACTTTAAAGCCTTACCAAACCAGATCCCTGAGGAAACAACTTTAAATTGTATTTATAGCCAACAGGGTGCCGTGTGCACAGCCTAAACACGTTCTCAGGTGCGCACGGTTGCAGGATCATACCACGAAGAATAAATCAAAAGTCCGTGGCACACAGCAAACAACTTTACTACGGTATATGCAGTGGAGGGCGAACTGAATTGCCCTTCTTGGATAAATAAAGTTGTCTGAATCTGAACCTGAGGAAGCTACAGGCGAAACGTGTTGTTTGCTCACAATAAAAAAAATATAGTAACATTATTTTCAGTGTGCCACAGACTTTAGATTTATTTTATTTTTAAGTGTAATATGAGATATTATCTTTTTATTGTCTTGGCGTTTAAAACCTAACATGGTAAGTCATTATTTGCATCACCTAAATCGTATTATCCATCTTTAAAACTTCTCCAGTAAAATTCAGATGGCCCTACAGTGTCACTTCAGTCAGTTTATTCAGGGTATGGCATAGTCAACATTAAAAGACAGTCAAGGCATGTATGTTCTCAAGTGTACAGCTGGGTGGAGAAGGTCTGATGGCTTATAGACAAAATTACTAACATACAGCACACCCAGCTGTATTGATCTAATGCCAGAGCACACAGTGAGATCCTTGCAAATCAGGTCCATCCATCCGTGATCGTGACGTCATAATGGTTGTATGTGGGAAGGATGGGTCGTTTCTATTACATAATGCACCTAGACCTGATACACTTAACAGTCAGGCGTAAGGCAACTAAAGGCAACAATAATTGCTAAATATGAAAAGTCATCATTTTAATGACCAGGTCTTAAGCAATAGGCTTATAATATCACAATATCCAGTGGTTAACCTTGAGCATCTGCGGCATGCAGAGATGTCTGCAAGGCCAGGTTGTACTGCTTGACGATGCAGGCCCATCTTTCCATCAGTGCCAATGGCAAGAAGTAATGACGGCTATAATAATCAAAAGGTGATGTCCAGTTTTGCGAGGGAGGCCATTTTTGTCAACTCTCCCAATGACTTGTGAGATACGACATCTTGTTCTCACTAGGGCTAAGTGCTAGCCAACATACGCTAGGATAAGCTAACGTTAGCTATAAACTAAACAGTATAATAATGGCATAATGGACACCTCAGCGCGTAGTCCACAGGTAAACGTCACAGTGACGGTTGTTCAACTGCTTCAAGTCGACCTATTCGAGCCAGAGTACCTTTAAGAAAGGTAATTCGCTACAAGCCGACGGCTACAAATGATGCTAACTATACGCTACCATTAGCTCCATACGGTGCAGAATCATAATCTGCACGGTATGGAGAATCATAATCTGGCTCAACTCAACGCTGCCAATGTCATCGTCTTCTACAACGCGACGTAAAAGATGTCGTTGATTAAAGTAAGTTAGCTTCAATAATCAATATTAGTTTTACACGTTAGTGTTTTGATAGACAGCAGATCAATCGCATCGAATTTACTAGAAAGAAGACGGTCTCATTGGTATGTTAGTCAGTCGTCTTCAGGGCTACATCATTTTCCATGTAGTGTTAGCTGAATAAAAACAACCAACCTGTGCTGTCGGCCACGTTTCCCACTGAGGTCGCCATCTCCTGAGTCTTCGTGTCTTTCACCGTGGTCGTCAATGTGTCTCCTGGTTGGTAACAGTTTCAGAGAGAAAAGGTACGATGGTCTCTCTTCGCCTTTTGGCGGCTGCGACCAGCAAACACGTTGCCAGGGAACCTAAGTACAGTACCTAAGTAGCTAACCTAATCTTTGATTTTCCGCACCCTGTACGGCGTTTAGCTGACTTCCTGCATTAGTATGTATATATCTGGATAATAATAAATCTGCCAAACAAGTTGTAATCTCAATCTTGGAACTGCTATGAGCTCTGCTGTTGTTGTAAGGATCACGCTGGTTCCTCCTACAACAAAGCGATTGTGGAACATAAAATGGCGAAATGGGTGGAACTAGTTTTTGAGATAAACTAGATCCACACAACACGCACACACACACAGCAAGGATACGTGTGTGAAATTGCAAAGCTGGTGTAAACGCTAAAATATATACAAGTTAAAGGATGATATTTCAAGTAAAATTACTGTTAACTAGCCAACTAGCGTTATGAGTTTCACAGCTAAAATAATAACCGATTACAAATGGTATTGCGCGGATGAACACATTGACGCAGAGAGACTTGGTGCAAACGATATCCGGTGAGGGGTGTTCTTTAAAAAAAAGAGGATCGATGCCTCACAGATTCATTGAATTATGAATTCATGTCATTACATCAAATATATCCGTCATACAGACAGTGCAGTCTATAGGTAAGTGATCAAATAAATGAAATAGGGAAAGTATGTGATTTAAAAAGGGAAATTAAGCAGATAGGCTACTCTTAGCTTTAATGCAGACCTCATTTTTGTATTACACTGTAGCCCAGGCCTACTTTATATTTAAAAAAGGGTTACACCCTTTTTACACACTTAGTGCACACCTGAACACCTTAGAACACAGGACTATGGATTTTCTTCCATGCTTCACATAGCATATTGATGAAAGACGTCCAAACTAATACAAATAGGTACACAATAAAAATTCTGGGTTAAAAATACCCAAGCTGGCTAATTTTTAACTACATTGCTGTGTCAAATTAGGACCAACTAAACGCAGGGTTAACTTAACCCACCAAAGCCCCGTTTCGACCAAAGGCCCCCAGAACTAAAAGGTTCAGGGACTTCTCTAAAAAGGTTCATGTGGCTAATGGTTGTCTGCGTTTCCACCGCTGCCTGTAGTTCTGGGCAGTTTGTGCAAATCAGGCTGTATTGCTTTGCAAATGACTTAATTGATTAACAATGGAAAGAAGATGAGTGCTGTGTTTAGTGTGTCATTAAAGGAAAGAGTACTCTAATCAAAATGTTAGAAGAATGAACACTGGATACCTCAATCCCCTCATTTCACCAAGACACATCTTAGGAAGAGAAATGATTTTAACCCCTGCAATCAATTTCTTAAAGTTAATATTGGGGTAAAGTATTTTTTATGATTTTGACATTTAAACTTTAGAACATCTGATTTTTTATTGTGAATACACAAGATCTGTATAGGGATCATTTTGACATTGTGTTTCTGAAAAAGATTTTCTGCCACCAAAGTCAGAATATATTTTATTTAAAGATGTTTTTTATGGAGAATAAAGAAAGAAAAAGTCCCTCGTTATTTTATACAAACAATACAAACATAAATGTCGATTATTTCTGTAGAAGTCAAACCAAGTTGTTTTATCTCCATGAATGAGTGAATACACTTTAAAATACACTTCAATAAAAACTATAAAGGTTTTAAATCCAGATTAAACCTCTGACTCTTCTGTTGTTTGCTTTTCTATTTATTTATTTTTTTAGTTTAGTTAATTTGTTCTTAAAGACATACTTAGTCTAATCTTTAATAATGTGTTTGTACCTTTTTATAATTGTAACAGTCAAACTTTGATTAAAATAAAGGTGGGGTAAAAACAATGGGCTTTCAGCTGCAGTCTTTCAAACACAGTGGGTGACCTAACACCCTGCTGTGACTGACCAATCAGAGCCATTCAGCTCTGCAGGGGCTGCATGCCCTATTGTCAAAAGTCCCTGGACCTTCAGAAAGTACATAACCCCTAGCAGGGTCTTTTTTAGGGATAAACTTCCACCCCAGAACTACATTTCTACCCTGGTAGATCTGGTGGAAATGCACGTAGTTCCTCAAAAAGACCATAGTTCTGGGGGATAGTTCCTCCGGTCGACACGGGGCTCAAGATGGGTTACCTGTTTAACCCAAGCGAATGGGTCAAATATTCAACCCAAACCATGGTTAATTGTAACTATATTGCTGGGTTATATCTAGGCCTACCACATAAATTAGTTGAATATTCTACCCAAATGTTGGATCATTTTGACTTGAATCTTGGGTTATCTTTACTTCATAAAAAGGTTATTATTTTCTCATGTTTATTCAGTTAAACCTAAAAATTGAACTTATAATTATAATTTCATAATAAATGAATAATTTTAAGTATCATTCTTATTTAGAAAAAGCAAAAGGAATGTAAGAAAAATGATCAAGAGAAGCATAATTTAGGCCTATACTGTAGCATACTGTTTTCTGAAGAGAACATGCACATCTTGCATTTCTTCATTAAGCAGTAGGGACTTGGTATGGACAGATTCATTAAATAGAACATAACTCCAAAGACAGTACTTGCGAGGTTGGGTAAGTTATTTCTTTATTTGATTGCTGGGATGAGCAGTATTTTCCAATTAATTGGTTCCAAAATGTATTAACATTTTTATTGAAAAGCAACATTTTGGTAAACCATTATAGGTGCATTTCAAGCCTTATTACCCATCACCTATTGTGAAACAACATATCTTCTTCTTCTTCTTTTTTTTTTTTAGAAATAAGTTTATAGAAATTGTAGCTTGGACAAAATGTTGAACCATGATTCAGTCCATTCAGCCATTGCAGAACAGTTGATTGGCCTCTGTGCAATATTCATAATCACCAACAGAGGGCAACCTCTGTAAACGTATCTGGAGGATTTCTGCACTTCTCTGGACCTTCTGAGAAAGTGGGTTCAAACTGAATTTTTGCGTCACATTTTTTTTTTTTTTTTTTTGTAGGGTCCTAACTTATTTTATCTACCTGATCCCAAGTCACACAATAATTTATTTGGTTTTGTTTTGCTAATGTGTTGTATTAAAAAAGTGATGTTTGAGCCCTTTCACTTTTTTGTCAAAAACAAATCAAGGCTCAATATTGAGTAACATAACAGTTTCAATGCAAACCTGTGACGATATCCATTCAAGTTATAGGCAAAACAGGCGCTCATTTTCTCCCTTGTTTTGCCCTTTATCTCTCCAACTAATGAATCTGTTCAATTCATTCATGCTGACCTTATAGTTTGAAGGACGTGGCCCACAAAGTGACAGTCATTAACGTGCCATTCTGCCCTGAAGATGTTGAAAAGGGGGCTCTGCTTGCTGCACCCCAGTTTTTTTTTTCCATAGTCTCACTATGGGAAAATGGTTGACATCATTGCCCATATTGGCTTTGCTCTGTGTGCTCAAAGCATGCATAGGGTGCAGGGTTTGTGTACTCTTCCACACTGTGCTCTCTTCACTCTTCACACTGCTTAGCGGTCACTTGTGCACAAAATGATGTCATGGGCACTTTGTGTCCATGGCAATTGCATCTGACATGCTTTATCTTTGTGCAGGCTACAGTCACTAGGAACGCAGTCAGGGTTACCACATCTTCTCCTGCCTAAAGGGTCGCCGACAGCCCTCCATAACAGACCCTGCTTTCACACAATCTATTTTCGGAAGCACGTGAGAGCAAGAGGTTCATTCACTCACAGGTCAATTTAGACCGGTCGCTATTAAAATCTCAGCATAGCCTGGAGATGCTGGGAGTTTGTTGTTGCTGTTTAATTGCTGGGTCATATTCTGCTACCAAATGAGTGGCCTAAATTATTGCAGCCCATTTATTTTAGGATAAGATCCAATTCAAATTGATGACCCACATTATTTGTCATGTTTTTGGATGGCTTTCCTAGAAACTTGAATGGGGTTGCTTTGGGATACACAGGGAGATATTTTGTTCATTAGTTTAATGTTTTAGCTTGTTTCAGTGACTCATAAATGAAATATGTTTGTGTGTTAAAGTGCATGAGCTCAGACTAATACTGTGCTGTAATGAGTTTACATTTTCTCTTGCTCATACACATCTGGAAGAGCCATCATGGAAAAGTATCTCAGTATCTACAGTTTCAGGCCTGCTGATCAATGTGTTTATAGCTGTGTAATAGAATTTATACATCGGCCCTTCAGGGAACCAACAGAAAAAAGTATTTATCTAATTTGATAATGTGCCGAAAAGTGAAATTTCTGCAGTTAAATTTCACTTTCTGGTGTTGGCATAGCAAAACCAAAGTTATGATTAAAGCTCCTGGAGTTTGGATCTGTTTATGGAACTGACTGAAATGAATTCTGATGTCCTTTTATGAACTACAATTACAAACAAGATCATCAGCGACAACAATGATAGTCATTTTTAATGCATGTAACCACTTCAAGTGAGTATAGGTGTTAAGAGGAAGTGAGTTCCTGAACACTGCAGACACACACCGACTTTGTTTACATTTTCCAGAGCACAGATTCATAGTGAGTCAAATGTTTGACTGCTAAAAGAAAGACGGATACATTTTTTCATCAGTAAAGACTAATACACATGAACAGGACAAAATCTGCAAAGAGGTATTTTGTCCACAAGGGGGCGCGGAAATGGACATCAACTGAAATTTCGCACTGGAGCTTTAAAGAACTGCACTTAGTGCTGCATTGAAATCACATCTTATAAACAAACACTCTTCCATATATATATGTACTTACAACAAATCCTGCTGCTACATATGTCCTAAGTGTTATTTCAGCTTGCATAGAAAAGAGGAAGCAGATTGGAAACTTTAGGAATTTGTTCTGGAGCTTTGTACTTGACACAGAAAGCAAGGATGAGAAAAAGCTAAATCTACAGGATTGATTATAAAAAAATAAACATGACAAAGGTTTAGATGAAATCAGAGACAGACAAAGTAGACAACCACAATGTCTGTATGAGTGCAACTCTTTATTGCTTTGCCAGATTACCTTCTGCAAAGCTAATATCCATATCTATCCCTCTGTCAGACTGACAGAAAAAAACGAAATAGAGAGAGAAGGCATTTCCTCAAGAGCATCTTTGCTTTTGTGGCATACCTTTGAGACTGTTGACACAATAACGCAGTAAGAGAAGGTGAGTCACGTTTGTATGTTTTCAGCTTTAAGATCAGTGGGATGTGGAGAATAACAGTCCCTATTTTGTCAGAGTTGAGTTGTCATATAATTGAAGTGTACTAAGCGTAAGTGCACTTTGTGAGAAACTCTAAAGACAGTCGTAGAGGTAGGCACATGTTAGACTTCTAGCTGCACACCAGGTTAATCATCAGGTACTAGCAGTTTGATTCATGCTCCTGGCCTTTATTTAAGACATATGTCAGGTGCCGACTGATGTTTTATAGCCACACATTTTGCGGTTGGAAGTTGTGTCTGAACAACACAAATATGCAGAAAAATGCACTCTTATAAACTCTTCTCTTTTGTTTGAAGTTACCTATTAATGCTCATCTCTCTAGGTTGTTTGTTTAAAGTCATTTGACACAGGTGGGGGAAAAAACAGACATAAAACAAAGTTACTTGATACTTTAACCCTGTCTTTCTGTGTTTCTGTGTCCGTCAGTGTCTGAACAGGTCAGGACTGGTGTTTTCAGTGAAGGTGTCAGGGCCTGCCTGGTGCCTCCTTTAAATCTCTGCATTCATCACCTGTCATCCCTCTGACTTCCCTGACCCCTCTCAGCTCACCCTGCCCAACCTCTATTCCCTGCATCTCTCCTGCCTCGAGAGAGGCAGTGCAGGGGGACCTGGTGACACCTCGCATGACAGCAGCTGTCACTCTTTACTATCAATTACGCCGGCTGAGTGACACCCTCTCCAACCCTGATTCTTGCTGTTATTCACCGTCTTGGAATCTTTATGAGCTAAAAACCTAATCATCATAATGCAGCTTCCCAAGCGTCTCCCCTAAACGTCCCTGTTTTCCAGAAGAGTTGTGCCTTTTTGGTCAAACTCTTTCTCCAGTAATGTTTTACGGATGTCACTGGAGATGTAGCAGAGAAATTTAACAGTGAATATATGCCTTCTCCCAGGGTTTAGACTAAATCCCCTAGGTTAAAAAGTCTCCTTGGCTGGAAAACTCCGCTGATCCCAGCTTTGCCAGATCTCATTTAGATCCACCTGAGGGGGCATCGAGTGCCTTGCAATCCCAGAGACGGGATGTCTGGGGTAGGAGGGGATTAGACGAGGCTCCCCCTGGCTGGCTTGGGTCCTGGACTATCGAGAGGCCCTCCTGTTTGCTTACGTGGATTTGTGTGTTGTTTTTTCAGATGTTGTTGTTGTTGTATTTTACCCTCTGTGAACCAGTGTGCTGCTTTAGATCAGGCAGCTTGAAAATTAACACAATCACTAGCATTTTAAAATCACTAGCCTTTCAAGTCCTTTATTACTTTTTTTGTGACTTTTTCAGCTTACCACTCTTTTCTCCAGGCTTGTTTTAATTTCTTTTATTAGCGTGAAGCTTGCTTTCACTTGCTTGTTAAACCACTTGGAGTCTGCATTAAAAAGTTATCCCAATGTCTTATCTTCAGTTTGTTTTATAACCTTATTAACTCAATTGTTTAGGGATTCATCATTTGAAGCCCTTTCAATGTTTTATTCGTCTAATTAATAATGAAACTAACATGGCACTGATTAAATGTTAGCAGGTGTATTTGTCTCAATTCTAAAAAAATATCTCATTACACTTAATGTTAGCCACGTTCACCTGACAAGTCCAGATTAACATCTTATTTCATGATAAAAAAAAAAGCACAAAATATGAATTATGAATTGCTTATAACGAGTAAAAATAGATTACAATGCAGCAAGCATTTCAGGCCTTAATCTTTGCTTGCACTATCTTAAAATGAGATGTTTATCTGGATTTGTCAGGTAAACGTAGCTAGTATTAAATGAAATGAGATATTTTTTTACTAGAAATTACCCAAATACACTTGCTAAGATTTGAGTTTTTGCAGTGACAGTTCTCCAACATGACTTTTCTCTCCTCTTTGTCAACTGTAAACAGAACACTTGTTGGTACCTTCATTTTGTTTGTTTAAGATTAAGTTGAGGTGGAAATTTACATCCTTGAAATTAAGAATAAGCCGCCAGAGTGAACCTTATGATTATATGCTGTATAGGGATTATAGACACTGTGATTTCAGTTAAGATACAAGTAGAGGCATATAGCTCAATGGGCCTTACGTACTCACAAAAAACAAACCCCCATCTGTTCTATATGACGTCCTCTGTGTTTCAAACCATTCACTTGCCAGTTTCTGCCTCTTTTGCTTTCTCTCTTGGCCCCTCCACATCATTCAAACAGCTTTCCCGACCACTGATAGTTACAGCATAATTGACCTGTGGCCAGCCTTGTGCAAATAGGACTTGTGTTGTGTCCCATGCATTCTCACGCAGAAGTCATCCACTTTGTGAGACCCTTTATACAGAAAAATGGATCATCCATTACAAACCACACTCCCCTCTTGTAGCCTCTCTCCTCCACACTGGTTGCGTAATAATCAGCCGTACCTTGTGAGTCAGCCATGGGGAGGGGAACATTTTGTCCGGAAAGAGGGTCACCACTGGGGTGTAGAAATCACCAGGCTCAGGGCACAATATGCCACTGTTCACCCTAAAAACCAAAGGTCTTCACTTGCCCTTTTCGAATAAGCATGTAGAAGCTTATGTGTTTGAACTCGATTTATTGCACCTGTGCGCATTACAGGTTGATGTAATGACCATTTTACTCTAGTCTTCCTCTGTGTGTGAGAACTTTTGCCTCTCTGTCTTATTGATGCAGATCCAAGTTACATAACTGCACACTATGCCACAATAAAGGATTAGACCAACTTTGAGGAGATAAGCTTCATAATAATAATAATAAGCAGAAGCAGCACAGAGAAGGGTTTCTGAACTGTGATGTGTTTGTGTTTAATATTAAATGTAACTCCCCATCACCTGTTTTGACTTACAGCCACAATGCATGGGTAATGCAGTCCAGCATGGAGTCCTTTTTTCATTTGGATGTGTTTATTTGCCCTTTCCCCACATAGGGATTCTCCATTCTGTACAATTATTTGTTCATGCAGTTTTTTCAACAGTTAACCTCCTATCTCGGCCTACCTCTGTCTTTCCCACCCTGATGTTTTCCTCTGTACATATCCTGTTTATGTGACACTCAGAGTTGTAGAAATATTGCGGAAACTGGGACTCATTTCAAGGTACAATACACACTTGATTTGAGTGTGAGTATGGAGAAAAAGTCCTGACAGCATTTAGTAAATATTGTCAGTCTAAAATAACTGCTCATGAGTTGATCTTGACTCATGCAGGCCTGGATCTTATAGAGATTAACAGGGCGTTATGTTTTTTTTTTGCATGTGCAGGAGTGTACATGTGTAATCATGTCTGCCTAATTGTGTGTTTATTCTGCGTGTGTGTCAGTGTGTACTCAGCATAGGTCGGAAACAGGGTTGGACCGCAGCGGCTGTGGAAGGAACAGTGAAGGAGTCCAGAGGAAAAGGCGTAACTGCTGCCTGTCGACTACCACATCCACTGCCCTCACCGCCCTGTGCAATAAAACACATTTTAGACAATTTTACACTCCCACATGCCACACACACACACACACACACACACACACACACACACACACACACACACACACACACACACACACACACACACTAATGCTCAAAGGGAGACCATAAAGAGAAAGTACAGAGCTGATAATTATTGGAGGTACACTGACCTCCTCTTGTAAAATTGTCATGTCGCAGCAAAAATGATGAAGGTGAATTTTGGGCCGAATCCACAAACTGAAGATATGAAAACAATAAAGCATTGAAAAAGCTATATTCTGATAGTGAATTTGGCTGTTAGGAAATTTGCTGACAGTTGTTATGTCATTAACCACTGTCTGCACATTACACACCTTTAAGTAACCTGTCAAATCCGGTTATATACTGCAAGTAAAAACCTGTTAAGAACATTAAATACTCATCAGCAGTTATTAGACAACAACCAAGTTTTAAGAAAAAGGTCTGTACAGTTCTCGTACTAGTCTCTTTTTAGGTTTAAGGAGTAATTTAACTCAGTAAGGAGACAGCATGAAGCATTCAGGCTCAGCTCTGGTGGTTCAGCTGGTAATGTCAAAGGCCAAAAAAAAAGCAGATAGGGAAATCTATTACTGTGCATGTCCAATATTACTGTTCAGGAAAGGAACGTTTTGTCCTCTTGACACCAACAACAAAAAGTGAAAGTTATTTTCACAAATGTCACAATACAAGTGAATAACTGCCGTATTTATCTGAAAGCTGTTCAGATTCAGACGATTACATCCTCTCTTTTTCCTGTGTTATCTCCTGCTGAACAATTACAGGAATCATGGGGACTTTTGTCTTGAGAAGTAAAACCAACGAGGATATGGAACTGGGCCTGAGGTCAGACACTCTGTGCTTGGATATGAAGCAGTATAACTGATTAAATATATGTGAACTTGTGGTTACGTATACTAAAGGTGTCGCACTAAAATCTTATCTCCCTTATTAGCAGTTCTGTACTCTTGAACGATCTCTTAACACTTTTTCTACATATCTGGGTCCCTCCCTAGAGACGGCGCCATGGGAGATGGGACCAACCAGGGGGAAACATGGGGTTGACAGGTCAGGGGTTGCTGAATCAGAAACAAGGATCAGTAAGGGGGGGCATTGGGTCGTGACCTTTGACATCGCAGCCTCAGAGTTGAAGACTCCAAGTCTTTAACAACCAATCACTTTAAATATCCATGTTTAGTTTATGACATACTAGTATACACATAGTTAACAAGCACTCAATGAACCCATAGAGTCCTGTTGTTATGTGTAATGTTTACCCCAATGTACTGTGCCGTTGCATGGACAATAAGGGCCACAAGCAAGCCAATGAACAGGCATTTTGGCAGACATATTTGGTTCCATTAAAGTGTCCCAGTAATCCATGTCAATGATGCAGCAGGCAAAAAACAAGAGACCTCAAACTGACCCCACAAACTAACCCAACAAAATGTGTGCTGTAAAAAAAGGGGGAAAATCAAACCATATCCTCAGTGTTTCAAGGACCCTTACCAAAAAATAAAACAAGGTCTGTGTTAGATATAAGAAAAATGTATGCACTCAAGAGGACATAACAACTGTTGGAAGTACAGTAGCAATACTTAAGTCAGGCCACTGATTCGTAACTTAAGTAGGCCTATAAAAATGAAATGTTTAAATGTCACTCTGTACCCTGAATGGTCTTTTCTGTATAGTAGCCTACCATTCATTTAGGACAAAATGGTTCTTGTTTTTGAGTTTCAAGCATACAAGGATGCAAGTGAAAAAATATGTAATACTTTCTCACATCAGGGCTAACAAGCTTGCCTGTAGGCCTACATAGGCAATACAAAGTAGCCTATATATTGCCTATTGCCTAGACTATAGCCTACGGATAATTGTGTTAAAATGTAAGGGGGCAAAAGAAAAGATAAGCACATCACACATACTTAAACTCTTATAGAGTTTTTGTTTTTTTAAACTAAAGTTAGCCTATCACATATCTGGTGTTTTTAGCAAACAGTCTTTCATAAGACTGCAATATATGGCTAACTTAAGCTAGCTTGTGTGTGTGTTTCCCAATCTAAGGAAGCTATGCTAGCCTATCAAAACATCAACAGGAACAAGAATTTCACTAGCATAAAATCTGTAGGCTTAATGATAACATTACATCAACTGTTTGTGTTTGTTGGGAGGAAACTGTTTTGAAAGCTAACCAATGCTAGCAAGTTAGCTTAGCCAGTTTTTAGTTTTAGTTCATCTATTTACCCTTCCAATTTAATATTTGCGCAGAATTTCAGAGGCTATTTATCAGTTGCCTGCCCTCATATTGTTGTTGGACCAGCAGGAGGTGCGAAAAGACCTGAACAACCCCGAGAGGGGAAGTGCATGTACATTAAGAAATGGATATTGGCTCAGATTGAAGCCCTGACTCAACCACAATTGAGCATGTTTGTTCCAGATAAGAGGCCATTATTTAGTACTGAAAATAAGAGAAAAAAAACAATAGCATGAAGGATTTGAAGGATGTTGGCTGTTCCAGCAGCTCCAAATTAGAACAAAATATATCAACAGCAGCATGGAGGGGACGGATAACGAATGTTGACCCAAATGTTTAGCCACTTTGGGGAGAATTTCAGGCCAGAAAAAAAAAAAAAAATTCAGCGACACTTAGCTGAGGGACAATGGAGACTGTGGCAGCCCTGCTGTCATGTTTGCTACAGTCTGGTTGAGTGACTTTCTTTCTCTGGCTGTGCAGATAAACAGTGTGGAAGGCCTGCAGGGCTCAATGTCTGGCCATGGAAACAGGACCTATTTACTAATTTATACAAAGTGAGATGGGCACATGAATGTGGAGCCTATAAACACAAACATAAAAACTGAAGGTGACTGAGAAGTTGGTCCAGTATGGGAATTGAAAAAAAACATAATAAATAGTGAGGGATGGAAATGATCAGTTTTAAAGTCTGTATAGACATCCTTCTAGTTTTTATCCGTTATATTATAAATTGTATGCACCTTTTACTTATTGACTATTACATGATATGTGGTAGCTTTTTATTGTAGTGCTGCTATTTGCAATGTAATATTATCAATAGGCCTGCTGTTGTGGTTGTTGTTATGTCACTGTTATTACACGATGGGACAAAAAAAAAAAACCTGTGACATAGACAGCAATTCATACACCCAAGCTTGTACGCAATGGGTGCAGGCCTGTTTTTGGGATAGCCTCGATTTAGAGCAAATCCGCTTTGTGTTATACACAATGCTAAACCCAGCCAGCTCATAATTACATTTGCTTGGTAACAACCTGCCCAGTGCACCTGGGGATGTGGGAGTGGAAGAGGGAGTACTGGATGAATGTTTACTTGGAAGTAATGTGAACATTTCGATATGTCCGATTATTGCTTTCAAAAATATGTTATACTGAGGATAAAATAATTTTATGGCCTTTCCTGTCCAGATTGACATGCTCATTCATTTATATTTCATTCTGAGGCCAGATCATAACACTGCCCTGCACAGTAGACCTTATTATTGCTGTCAGCTATAATAAGTACTCTGAGCTTATCTGCTATTTTAATGGGAGCACTGTGTTATTATGGCCTGTGGAGCACTAAGGCTGCACAATTTGTGGCCCTCCCCTGCTTTTACACCCATATCAAGCACCTGGTGGGAAATAGGCTAAGAACTAACCTTGAGGACCAAACATGTCATTACAATCCTTTATGTATGCCTCTCCTTCAGACGTCTGACTTTGATCACTGAAAATCAAACATGGCTCAACACACAGGGGGGAAATGCCCTCCATGTTTCTCTGTATGTGAGACCTGTAAGCATATGTGATCACTGAGTGGAAATACAAAGGATCCATTTCAACATGTTAAACCAGAGCTGGGGTTTAAGCCTCACCAAACTGCACTTCAAAGGGATTTCCATGTCAGTCAAGGACCTTCATATGAAAGACCCACTCTGTGCCCAGATCTGTGCCCCTGGACCCTTCAGCTCTGATGTGCCACATAGTGGCACCCTCATCTTCTTTGATGCCCATATTGTCACCAAGTCCTATGGAAGTAATCAGGCATACTCTGTTTATGCTTGATCACAGCAGCAGAGAGAGCTGGGCATTATGACCGCCGTGTTTCATATGCGACTTCTCTGCGGGTCATTGGAGATGACTTAGATCAGCCTGAGATACACAGAATTCACTGTGGGGTCTTCTGTGCAACAAGAATCAAAACAATGATGAAGCTAGGGCCAAGCTGAGCGGCTGTGAGGGTGTGTAATGTGTAGTGACTGCAGCGCACATGCTGTATACTGACAACCATTATAACCTATCAAATAAGGAACCAATCTGCATTCAGAATAGAAACACACTGATATTCTTAACTCTTCAGATTTTGTCAACTCATGATGAAATCTGAGCAAATAAACGAGCGAATGAAACATTCTGTGTATTGGAATTAGGCCAATGAGGACACAGATTTGAGCCAAAGCTTTTTGTTAACAACACTGCTTCCCTCCCTCCCTCTCTTTTCAACTCTTCCCCACCTCCTCTCCTCCTCCTCCTCCTCTTCCACACCTCCTGCTCAGGTCACAGTTGGAAGACCATTAAGAATGCACTGTAGTACATCCCCCAGCATGCTGAATGAGGGAGGCGTTAAACAAGTGCTTTGCCATTATTTTTCACATAAATGTGTGTTTGTGTATATTGAAGTGTGTGTATGGGTATATTTTTGTGTCAGCGTACCATTGTTGTGTCTCTGTAAAGCCCTTAGGTCGGTCAAAAAAAATCATTTCCGCGTTCTATTTGGGTTATAGTCTAATTAACGGGTTCCTCTTTGTTGAACTTCATTGGTCTGAATACACAAACACATCACCCCCTGTTAACTCTTTACGCTCTTGGGAACAACAGGCAGGTGTGACCAGTAACAACAGGATGGCAGGGTCCAACACCTATGCCCCCCTCTGACTTCCTCTCACACCCCATCTCCACATTCAACCCCACCCAGAGCAACAAGCTATTAAATCCCCAGTGTGTCTGCCAGTGTACAGTGTATGTGCTCAAAAGCCTGTGTGTTTGTGTTTCTGTGGGCTTGCTCTCTGGTTTTAACCCCTGAATTCCTTCGCTGAGTTAATCCACTTAACTGTAGAAGTGCTCATCCACCAAGGCAATGATAGTTTACCCCAAATGTTTGCTGATAACCCCTGAGCCTCACCTCAGACCTTTGACTTTAACCTCAGGGCTCTTCAAACAAAACATCAGCCTCTGGGGATTCAACAAATATATCTTAATGGGTTTCTTTTTCTTTCTCTGTTTAGCTTTTTAATTCTTTACACTTCTATCTTGTTATACTGCCTCTTTCTGGTTTCTGTTTGGGGCCGGTCTGAGATAATCCTTTGAATCTGTTTCCTTAAGAGCCCATCCTGAGTTTTCACAACACAGAACCACAGGCGGCTGCCGTATGCACGTGACGAGCAAGCAGCAATGCAAAGTTTTGTTTAATTGTCTCTGGGCTGGGCAATTCTTCTCCTGTGTACAAGGGTGTTTATTTAAGGGCTGATATTCAGGATTTTCCAGATTTTTCATTCTTACCAGACACTGCATCAATTATTCCTGAAAGGGATTCAATCTTTTTTCTTAATTTATCCATTGTTCACAATAAAACTACAGTTTTTAGACACTTAAGTTTAATTCTGGTAAAAATAACAAGACAAAGGATAAATATAGCCCAGGTTTCAAAGGAAACTGTTTGCATCTCTGTTCAAATATTCAGTTAAATCTGGGGATGAAGCGTTTTTTTTTTTTTTAAATCTCTGTCCCAGATATTCAAGTTTTTACACTTGGATGTTCACACATAAGTGAAGGAAAATGTGAAAATGAAAGAGCTGAACTTGAAACCTTAAGCTGGAAAATCACAGTAGGAAATTGTTGAATTTGCACTTTCTGAATGAAACAGAAATGGTTGGACATTGAAACCATAAACATAGCTGTCCTTCATATAGTGAAAGACAGCCCAGTTCTATGAAAAGTTGATAAAGATAGATTTCTAATGTAAAGTTTCATATTTTTAAGACATTATGTATACTTTCAATCATACATATTGACATATCAAGAGTTAGCTATAGGTAGCAACATTATTGACCAAATAGGAAAAAAGGAAAAACTATATACTGATGCACAATTTTTGTCTAATCTACTTAGTTCATGAAAAAACCCAATCGAAGTCAAACACTGACAACTATTCATATGATTGACTGCATTAAACTACAGTGTCCACTTTCAAAGCAATGCAGGAACGTGTCGCCAAATGCAACATGTAGCTGTTTGAACATAGACAAATCTCCAGGAGGGGCAAGCAAGACATGACATAAAACAACGATGTGGAAATCCAAGATGTAGGACGAACAACAGAGGCCAACACTATGTTGACAGTATTTCATACTGGCAAGTAGAAAAGATAATGAAGCAGCTTAGTCTTGTGCACAAAGATCACACTAATCGTGCATCTCCTGCGTTAACACCCCGCTTCTTGGTTGCAGCAAATTTTTCCTTTATATTACCTGCTGTGTTCACACATCCGTCCACCCTGGCTTTATGGAAAGTTTTACTTGGAGGGCATGCGTGGTAAAAAATTCAGCCATTTATGTTTACACATTTTTCACGAGTATTGTTCATGTGTGAAAACCTTGTATAATAAACTACAATCAACAAAGCTTTATTACCCAATTAAAGGAGCAATGTCTAACTCTGACCCGATGTGTTTAAAATGGGTAATGCAGTCCAAAATCAAAACACTGGAGAGAGCTCCCCCGCCCCCTTCTCCCTATAGAGTTCATGAGCACGCAGGTTTACACGTCGCAGACACTGAAGCTTCAGTGTTTAACCAGCTCTGCATCGGTCTTGAAACATTTCTGCGTTCTTACGTCTCTCCATTTTTCAAAAGCATCTCCAATATTTATTCTAGTTTTACCATGTTTCTGGCCCTGGCGCTTATTAGAAAAATGCCAAGGCTGTTTGCTTGCCTGCTTCCATCGCTGCAACACCTGTTGGTTTGCCGTTAGCCTGGCAAACCGAGGGGCGTCCAAAACAGCTGTGTGGGGGCGCCTTAAAACTGCCTACCTTCTCATGTCACAACCAATACAGACCATTCAGGACCGTAATCGAAACATCGACATACAGGCTGCTGCATTGTTGTCAGAGAAGCCAGCACTTCAACATAGCATGTTTCCTTAATGTCTGATGATATAGTAAGGTCATTTTATGATTTAATTCAGTAGATATCTTACATATTGCTCATTTAAATGAGAAATAGCAGATATTCTTAATAGGACCAGTGGGATTTGTTGAGGAAAAGGTGGGAAAATTAGTCACCAGACTTTTCCTTTTAATACCTTGTGATCATTTTGTTCTTAATCCAAATTCCAAATGGTATAAACACAAGCTATAATTATATCAGACTCAGATTTTTGATAGGGTTTTGCTATTGTGACCTTTTCTGTTAACAAAACACTGCAGTCAGAATCATGCAAGGGATCAATAGGAGTGTGATTTGTTTGAAGTACGAGTTGTGTGTTTTGGTGTGTGTTGCTTTTGTCAGTGTGGTCCTTATATTGACACTGCGTTGACCCGAGAGTTAACAAAAATCTGAACCACTTTTACATTTTCTAAAGCAAAGAAAGTACACAAACATTCAATGTACACTCAGAGTCAAGATATAAGAGTCAGTGGAAATTTGTGAGTAGGTTTAGCAAGAGATAGTTGAATGACCTATTTGTAACGTTGTTAGTTGTACAAATAATATGCTGTGCATTTCCAACTATTACATCCTTTGTAAATTTCCATTGCTTCTTTTCCACCCATCACCCACAACTTTTCCATCCCTCTCTTACCCTTGTTAAGTCCTTAAGATGCCTTTGAACAAGTGAAGTGCTTACTGAGTGCTCAAAGAGAATGACAGGAGGTAGGCTAATAGTGGCTAATAGTACTAATTGGTGGTGATTGCAGTACTTCTAAAGTGATATATCTGTGTGAGTAAACAGGGTTCTGCTTCTTTTCAATGAGCTCAGCCAGAGTTTTTTCTCTTTCTTACAGCACAGCCTAGCAACAGCCCGTCCATCCATTTTGCTGGGTTTTGACCAAATAACTCAGCTGGCCATCGCAACTCCATACTGGTCACTCATCCTTTTGTTTCCTTCTCTTTTCTGCTTCTGCCAAACATGCCAGATCTTCCAGTGTCAGGGAGAGAGGAAGGAAGGGAGAAAGGCTTTGCACGTGATTTCCAGAGAGCTGAATAAACCACGTGCTGTCTTCCCATTTATTTGATCCACATTAAGTCATTTCTCTCTCTTTCTGTCTGCCTCCATTAGGGCTTTTGAGATCATCTGGCTGTTTAAATGTGGCACTAACTGTTATTGCCACTGACTGCTTGTCACATTTAGGGTGACTGTGGGCCATTGTGTTTAAAAACAACTTATAAATCATCCTCACAGTCAGCAACACTTAAAGGAATAGTTTATAAGGGATTAAATATAGGCCTACTTACATTTAGAGTTAAGAAGATTAATATCATAATGCTGACTATATGGCTAAATATATTGACAGAAAAACTAGAAACAAGAAGAAAAAGCTAGCCTGTCTCCATTCAAAGATAGCAAAAATCTGTCAATTGCACCTCATTCGCTAATAGACATTTTATATCTAATTTGTTTAATTTTGAGAAACACA
Organism: Tautogolabrus adspersus; assembly: GCA_020745685.1. NCBI lineage: Eukaryota > Metazoa > Chordata > Actinopteri > Labriformes > Labridae > Tautogolabrus > Tautogolabrus adspersus. The sequence goes on from CM036540.1 coordinate 14,175,745, forward strand.
TTTTTTTAATGAACTAACCTAACCAAAAGAGGTGGACACAGTTGATCAAAAATGTTACGTTATCAACTGTTAATCTGTTAACAAATCCGTTTGATAGAAGTTAATCAGTTCATTCTGTAATACGGGTAATTAAGCTAATTGAAGTTAAGGTAACTATTATTATCAAAATCATCAGCTTTTTGTAATATCAATAGATTTAGGAAGTTAAGAGGCCATAATGAAAAAGAAAAATTCACATGTGTGTATGTATTGAAATTCTTTTTTATATATCAGCACCACTATTTTCACTAGCGGCGCTCCAGAAGTACCTTCTTAGGTCAAGCTGCATTTCACAATAAAATCGCCTGGGGCAGAGGCAGGTATTTTGGCTTGCTATTTAATAAGCTCTCTAAAGTACAGGAGGCTGGGTTTGGACATGTAACAGAAACCAAATTTGCCGTAACCTGAAGGCTTACTAATTTTTTTAAATGCATGACCACGTTGAAAATGAATTAAATTATGAACGCTGATAATTTACAATTAACAGACGTGTACACAGCTTTGCTAACTAACATTATACTGAGCAACAAACATGAATTGACCGAGTCTTACTAGCATTTTAAAAAGCACTAACAAACATTTTACTGGACTAAGCAACAAACAAAGTGAACTAAACTAACATGTTACTGAGCTAACTCACATTTACTGAACTAAGCTAGCTAACATTTTAAACAAAACAAAAAAAACATTTTAATTGCTTAACTAACATTTAATGAACTAAGTTAGCTAACATTTTACTGAAATTAACAAACACCATTCACTGAACTAAACTACATTCACTGAACTAAGCTTACTTACATTTTGCCAACTTACATTTTTCTAAACTAACCGACTGCTATCTATTCTATGGGAAAACATGAGAGTTGTATTGACCTCAAGTAACTTTTGGCAGGAAATATAATAAGCCTGTTCATACAATTAGCAAACATTTTATTCAAGCTACACAATTCATATTCTTCTCAGTAATGCCTCTATGACGTGTGCCCTAAATGTTCAGTTGCTCCCATAACTGCTCCTGCCTCCAAAGGTCCCCCATAACACAAGAAACTGGGCCCTAAGCTCAGGGGTTCTGGGGGCCCAAGGGTGCCTTGTTTTACCAATAGCTCCAGTGCTGCAGCAAAAGGCAGGCTGTATTGTTATGCAACAGTTTAGTGAGGATGAATAGGTTTCAGCCCAGGCCCAGTGAATGCCAGTGGAAATGATGGGAAGAGGGTAGCTGCTAGGTTAATCCTGGAGGGAGTCCCCTCAGGGCCTGGCCCTCAGAACTACTCCGTGTTTTCCTTTCAGCCTTAAATGTGTTGGTGGGATGTTTATCGTAGCCAGAGAAGGAGCAGAGAGAAAGAGGCTGAGTTCTGTGGGTCCAGCAGCAGAGCAGGCCGGTTAATCCCTGCATCCCCAGCACAAGGGCCAGCCAAAATTGCAGGGGTCCCCCTCTTATTTTCCTACTTTGCTAACCTCTCAACTGCTAATCTTCTCTTAACTTCCTCCTCTTCTCTGCACTTCTCTCCTCTTCTCTCTTGCCTGCCAGCATGGCCGCCCACAGGCACCGAGCCAACGGCCCTACTGTCTCTCAGTGGGTGACATCACTGGTTGGCACAGAGACGCAGGGGGAGAATAATTAGGTTTAGATGGTTGAAGTAACTGTGTGTGTGTGTGTGTGTGTGTGTGTGTGTGTGTGTGTGTGTGTGTGTGTGTGTGTGTGTGTGTGTGTGTGTGTGTGTGTGTGTGTGTGTGTGTGTGTGTGTATGTGTGTGTGTTGTGTGTGTGTGTCTGTGTGTGTTTGGTGATGTAGAACGGAATTTGCAAGGTTTTACTCACCATGAAGCACGTAGACGTTACAACCAATAATCAGATGAAGACCTGGGAAAAGAATGCAGTTTTTCTCTGAATGTTTTAATTGCAGAGATTAAAGCAACACAGATTTGAAAAAAAAAATGCAGTTCATATTTAAAAAATCTAAGTCTGAGTTCAAGCATCATAATTGCAAGAAATAAGAAATGTTGCATTCATGTACAAAAGTCTTCCAACCTGGAAAAGTTCAAAATGATCTAGACATAAACTAAGAATGCATGTAAGGGTTTAACTGTGATGGTGGGGGAGAAAGAGCAGGAGGCCCTGCTTTAATAACTCACTATAGACTCCATACATGACCACCCCAGCAAAGCCCATCCGTTCACTACACTTCGTGCTATATACACAGCCTACTTAGGAAGAAGCCTTTGTTTGTACGATGCGCTTTGTCAACCTCTATTTCGTGGCTTCTTTACAACAGACCCGGCCCTTTGAATATTAACTGTGTGATCACTCTTGCCACACAAGCAGACGCTCAGGACCCCCCCCCCCCCCAACCCCCCCGTCTCCAAGTGGGACTTTGTGCCCAACCAAACCACAGCTTGGTATACACAATCTTGTGGCCAGTTAGCGAGAAATTTGGTTTCCATTGCCTCACTGACATCATTTATGGAGCGTTTGATTCATTTCACATTCAGCGGGATCAAATAGAAGAGGAGTCTTCCATTTCACTAAAAAGGAAACAAAGAGATGCAAGAAAAGAATGAGAATAAAGGGGCTGATAGGTCTCTGTCGCTGTACGTCACAGTTTCATTGTGAGCCTCTACTGAAGTGCGACTGTAGTTCTGACTGGTGTAATGACCGTAGCAGCTGGGGCAGGAAGGTGACTGGATGGGAGAGTCTAGGCGAGTGTTTTTGCAGGCCAATAATCCCCTTTATTGAGTCTCAGGAAATCCTAATTGGAGTCGGAAGTGGCTCTAGTGGCCAGATGTGCAAAGACAAACACAGTCGACCTAGCCCCCCCCAAGGACAACTGACCACAAGCACCTCAGCCCCCCCACCCTCCTGCTGAGTTTAATTTAAACACATATACATACACACACGCTGAGAATGACCCAACACAAGGACAAATGACCACATGCATCTCCACAAGCATCCCCCTCTGGTGAATTTAACTTTACACTACACACACACACACACACACACACACACACACACACACACACACACACACACACACACACACACACACACACACACACACACACACACACACACACACACACACACACACACACACACACACACACACACAAACACAGCAAAGTGTCAGCATTTGGACTTAGGATGGTCTACGATAACAATGTGCGAAACTAGGTTCAATTATGCATCTTGTTTGCTCACTCAATCAATAATAGATCAGGGGCCGCAGATAATATTGTTACAAAAGCACATAGGGGAAAGTCTTTAATAGTCAATGGACAGGAAGCCTTAATGCTCCTGTGTGGAGTTTTAAACTCTTTTTTAAACAGAAATTATTTTAAATGCATCTATATGACCTACAAAATAAAACCTAACCATCAGCGAAAATACAGTTATTTCTATCTAGTTATATTTTATGCCTATAAACACTGCCGTGGGGCAGGTCGAATGAGGAAATTACCAGAGCCCTGCCAAAACAGCTTTTTTTATTTTCCAAGGCAAAGATTCACAGTGGGTTGGCTGTTAAAAAAAGCTGGATGATAGTTTTGGTCACATATTTACAATAGAAGATTAGCATAGACATAACAGGTAACACATCTTTCACAGGGTTTGTCAAAATCACAAATCAAAGTTCCTCACAGTAGCTTTAAAGACAGATACATTTTGAAGAAAAAATTGTGAAGACAAATGCCTGTTGCTCAAAAAAACAAGAGCTAGTCATAGTGTTTTTCCTTTTTGGACAACTTTGACTCTCATCTTTCTGTCTCCATAATGTTTGTACCATCGCTTAATGGCCTGTCTGTGAACCCCAAAGTCCAAATTCTGCAGCAGCACGAGTGAGTGGAAACCTTTCTTTTAAGCATCATTGATAACATATGTATGTGTGGGAGTGGGTATACTTGAAGAACTCTTGTATGGAGCAGTCATTTTTCAGTTAGTTTGAGTGCATACTAGAATTTGGGAAAAAGAGAGTTTGTTTGTGTTGTCTGTGTCGCGCTGTCTCTCCTTATCAAGCTGGCGGTCTGACCAAAGCAAGAGATTCTTGTCAGGCTGTTCTGGATAACTGCACGTGATCTGAGTGCAGCTGGGAGACTACAGAGATCTGAGGAAGCTGGGTTTGATTAGGAATACCTCCCCAGACCTACTGTCCCAGTCTGGGATCAGACCCAGGTGTGTGTATGCATGCCGTGTTTCCTTTCGTACGCACACATGATATGTCTGTGTATGTGTATAAAACCCCTGCAGAGCCACAGTCACGCTGACCTATTTACCCCACCTTGGAAACAGCCAAGATCCAGGAGGTAAACCAGACTCAGCAGAGGCACAATAACACTAAGTCCCCCATACTGTTATAGCAATAGTTTCACATGGAGTAGTTTTACAGTCACTTTTACATGCTTTTTAAATGGGGCATCTGGGTAAAAAATCTTTAGTATGGATTTCTGTAGATCCGGATTCATTTCTGCAGTGTGAAAAACCAATTGCAGCAGAGGTCACTGTAGAGAATTTGATCACCGTAGCCAAAGTACTAAACAAGTTCCATTTTTTGTGTATGTGTGAACACCTTATAATGTGTGTGTAAGTTAGAGGAGGAGGGAGCTAATAGCCTTCACCTTTTTGTGACCCCTCTGAGACTTCAAAGTGAGATTATGAAGGAGAGATGGCTGCAGCCACCAGCGAATTTAAGCGCTGATCCTCCAAAGACTCATGGGATGTGGTGTGTTAATGCTTACTTCTTTATCAAAAAGAAAAAAGTAGCAGGTTTCCTCAAGGCATCACAGAAAGTACACGCTCATAATCCACCAATTTTGTGAGTTTTATAGGCTTGATAACCAAAAAAACATTATTTCTCAAAACTTCATGTATGCATTGCAGTTTAACCTGAATCCATACATTTCCCTCTCTCACACATGGACAACCTCATGCACATCCATTCACTATTGAATTGGCTGAGTGAAGCACTGGCTCTGAAGCTCACTGTTATGCAAAAGTGGGGCGGCTGGGAGTAGGCCTGTAAACACATCACAGACTGTTTTGTCTCCATGCAATTGAAGTGTCTTGGTGCATCAAGTGAAGGATGCCAACTTAACTCCTTTTTCTTCATTAATCACTGTCTTGATGTCTGGCTGCATGAATGCTGGCATAATATGTGCAATTGTGCAGGGTTGTTCGGGTCTTTATGGATTATAAAGCTGCCCTCTCTCAACAGTGGCATTTCCTTGTATTCTGAGCAGTGCACAGTACTCTGTGAAGAGAGTGAGTGAACAGAAAGGAAAGTTTCCTGAGAGAGGTTTATTCTGGCACGAGTACACTATAACATGCCCTGCTGCACAGCCACAACAATGGCCAGATCTCTCGGGTCGTAACCCCCTAATTACTGCACAGCCCACACTGATGACGTCTGTCTATCAACGCAAACCTGTGAATGGGGCTACCTGAGCCGGACTCTCTGGTGCACCAGGTGACATGGGCCGGGAGTGCTCCAGCACCTCAGATGAAAGGTCGATGTTATGGGTCTTTACATCCCAGCACCTGTGCCTTTTCAGCACTCAAAAGGGGATTCCAGTGTTTTGGCTTTCACTAAGACCCAAATCTATAGGTTCAGGGAGGAGATGTAGCCTATAAATCATTTCCCATGTCTGATAGCCATCTGCTCAACCTCTCAGGTTCTCAAAAGCATACTTATCTTAGCATGATCAAGGCCTTCTGCACCAATCACAGATCACAGCCCTGCCCACTGTGATGATTAGTTTGAAATAGAGACTTATCAGGCTGTCAATGTAGCTCCTGCCTGCAAACTTTCATGAACAGTTTTATCAGTGCTTGGAAAACATATTTTTAAAGCTAAATGTGAGACATCAAGGCCATTAAAACAATATCTGAAAGATTATAGAAATACATGACGCTCAAAATTATAGGTAGGGCTATTGATTGAGCTGAGAATGTGACACTTTATATTTCATTTTTTGACGAGAAGAACTTATTATAAATTCATTTCCATCAAAAAAATCTGAAAGTGGAGTAAAGTGTAGATAAACTAAGTATACTCCTTCCTGACAACTCTAAATCCGCCCATGGGAAAACTGGGAGGTAACCATAGCGCATATCGGCGTGCCTGCGCGCGCCTGCGCGTTCCCGTGTGGAAGTTTCCCTGCAAGTTGAGAAAGACAAGAGGACTGCAGCGAGCGGAGCGTCGGAAGTAACTGCGATAAAGAAGATACAAAATCTAACAAATTGGAATGCAAGCGTACATTAATCAATATTTGCTGTAATATATAAAAGTTAACTCTGCTTGGTGCTTGTGGGGTTAACTCGCTGGAGTAGTCAAGTCGTCAGCGTCAGGTAAGGGAAATTAATTGATTGAGTTGTTTTGAATCAGGGACATGCTAAAACAAGTTTAACTTACTTTGATTTAAGTTTTTCATTTTTATTGGATAAACCTGAAAGACTAACTGATTGTCCATTTTTTGTTTTGGCCTAAATCAATTATCAAATAAGAACTTTTAAAAAAAATATAATCACAATTAGCATGGCTGGAGTTAATTTTTGCATTTTTAAATTTCCCTTGATAGCCCACTTCCCCCACAACTTTGCATTCCCCCCACAAACCCTTGCGCAAGAATTGTCAAATCATTTGTCGCTCTTGAAGATACAGATCTCCATAATTGATGGAGGATGAAATCACCAACGGCGTCAGTTTTTGCAGTGCGCTCGTGCGGCGTTCACTGGAACAGCTTTGCATCAAGTTGACCTCATAACAAATCCCTCTAAAGTTGTGATTCATGGTAAAATTGCGAGCGAGGACGAGAGGATCTTTTTCTGGCCAAGTTCAAAACCGTGATTGAAGATTTTCCCCTCGAACCAGACACCTGAAACCTCTGACTCATCTCTAATTGCATTAGGCATCTAATCCTGCTTCAAACTTGCTCGTGCAAGTGCGTGCAACTACTTTTTAGATGTGAACCTCTCACAAAGTAGAAGGAATATTCAATGTCATGATTCCTAGGATGCAGACCCCTCTATTTCTCAGCTTTGTGGTTAACCGTGCATCTCCCCTTGCTCGTGGTGTCTCCATATATTCTAATTAGAAGGGAGAGGGTGCTTGGTGGAGGCGTGTGTGCATGCAGTGAGGTGAATCTGAACAGGATTGGACAAGCTTTTCAAAGAGAGGATGAGACCTCCTCTTGCTCAAGTTGTACTTTCCCCCAAAATGCCTTGAACTTCCATGGAAAGTTGAACCAAAGGTTACATGTTTAGCTGCAACTACTTGTTAGGTCAGCCAAAGCAGCAGAGTCATGCTAATGAAAGGAGAATAGGGCCAGGTGTCAAATAGCCCATGTGAGGTCATGGCCTAAGAAGTTAAAGGTGAACTGATGTTGCAACTCTCTGGGATAAAATCACTTCCTGTCTCTTTTTGTGTTCAATAAAGTTTGAGATAAGATTTTTTTTGTCTTTTTTCCAAGGCTGGAAGTACCGACTGACCTTTGAATTTTTTGTCACTGGAAGTAAATACGTCATAGCCTGACTGAGCAGGGACCCACTGTAACCCCTCCCTCACTATCCTGACACAGCCTCTATGCTTATCAACCTGAGTGTTGCCTGCAAGGAACCTCGTGCCTTTGATGGAACGCACCCTGAACCTCCCTCCGCTGTGGAAGTGACAGCCATGGATTCACGTCCAGTGCTGGTCGCTCCTCCACCACCTCCCCTGGCCCCTCCACCACCTCCGCCACCTCCTCCGCCCCCGCCTCCACCTTCCTCTTCTTCCTCCTCCTCGCCTTTTAGCCGGACAGACAGCGCCCGTCGCAGCCGGCTAAGGAAGCTGAACTGGGAGCGGATCCCTAAAGAGAAGGTGGAGGGGAGGAAGAGTGTGTGGAGTGGGGCAGCCCAGGATGAGGATGAGTTCCCAATTGACCTTCACTCTCTGGACGAGCTGTTTGGACAGAAGGATAGTAAGCCTCAGGACAGAACGGGCACCTTAAGGCGTAGGTCTTCATTGCTGCGCTGCAGATCTCCACAGGACAGCCCAGAGGAGGTAAGATTATATGGATGGCAGTAAAATGTATCTGCAATATGTAGAGAAAGTTAATTCTTACACTCTTCTTGTGTCCTTTTCCTTTTTACAGATCTCCCTGTTGGACTCCAAACGCAGCATGAACATTGGAATATTTTTACGCCAGTTTAAGATGTAAGCTTCTGTGTTCCTGTATAGAGTTCAAACTATAAGTCCATAGAATCAAAAGAAATATGGCCTGAAACTACTGTTTCAAAAATGATTGTTTTAGTCTGTTTTCAAAGCAAAATGCAGATTTCTGCAGGTTCCAGCATGAAAAATGCTGCTTTTTCCTGTAAAGTATTATTGAAAATGTTATATGTTAGGGTTTCTGCTATTGGTGGGACAAAATACACATTTTAAGAAATTATATTTGGGCTTTGAAAAAATGTTTTGGAATCTTTCTTTTCTCTTTTTTAACCATTTAAAAGATTAATATCAAGATATGAGTGATAATTTACAAACTTATTCTTCAATCAATCAGTCCGCTACCATTGAACAGTTTTAGCTTTTAGCCTCTTTTTCTACTTTTCCTGGAAGTCACCACCAATCAATAGTGAAATTAGTTTTAAGATCAGGAAACTGAAGTGTTTACAAGTGTGCCCCAGGGAACAGTTCTTCTCTTGAGTTGTGTGTGAAGTGTGTGGCCATATATCAAAGATGGGTGGGCTTCTGTGTGTGTGCAGGCGGAGAGAGAGGAGAGAGGAAGTCAAGTGTCAGGTTGAGGGAATCCAAGTTTATTGCAGGGGGACAGGTGCAGGGGAGGATGCATCCTGGGCAGCTGGAGTGAGGGTCTTGAAGGAGAGCTACAGTATGACCAGTTTAGCCCTAAGAGTCAGAGTTGACACCTGCTGGTGCCCTTAAAGATGGTTCTAATGTTAAAGCTAGTCCCTGCAGAGAGACACCCCACTGGCAGCTTGTCCTATTCATCCTTCTACAAAAGCCTGTTTAGCACGTTTGCCCGGATCAAACAAAGCTGTGCCTCTGGTATGTCTAATGACTAGTGCTGTTGAATAATCGTTAAAACACACCTAGATACAGTTTAATGTCTGAAACATTGTGAGTAATGTTTTGATGTTGTTTTTAATGACATTTGAACTGTTGCAGGTAGAACTAATTACATAAAGACATTTGCTTGCTTGCTATAATTCATGCCTCCATGTGTGTATGCAATGCTCACTCAATTGTGTGTCTCTAAACTGAAGAGTGGCTCTTCTCTAGAGCAGATTTGTCAAGACTTGCAGGGAAAGCCATTATGTGAATGTACCCAAACATCTGCCTTGCTAAGACCTTATTTTCACTGTATTCTAAACACAGACAGAGCTGAATTGTGGGTGTACAAAATCTGTGTTTTTTATTTGCAATCTTCAGTGTCTAGGAAATGGCTCTTCAATATCCTTTTTTTCTTTTGTTGTTGTTCTGTTTCCCTTATACAGTGTCAGTATTTTGTTTTCAGAGGAACTAGTTTGGACAGATTAGAGGGCTCATAATAAGTGTGTTATACGTTGCAGTTTTCAAAGGGTTTTCTGCATTAGGTGTCTTTAACAGCCTCACTTTGCCGTTTTAACTATGGATGTGAATGTTGAGCTTTGAATGAAGACATTATGTTAGAGAATTAAAGCCACACACAGTAGCATGCATGCAATGTACAGTGTGTACATGTGTGATGGTTTGTAAGATGGAGGCGGAAGGGGAGAAGATAAAGAAGAACTGCTGGAACAGAGGACACATGTGTCACTCTGAGGAAGTAAGTCAGAGGTCAGAAAGTCAGTCAATTCAGTTTCTGGTCTTTCACCTTGACATCGCACTGTCTTTCAGACATTTTCTCAGATTTTATTTTCCTCTTTGACTCCAGTTTGGCGTCAACCAAGCTCCGCTCGACAGCACTTAGACTGATAAGAACAGGATATGTCTAAATATTGTGTGATCAAAGCAAAACTAAAAGCTGTTAGTGCTCATAACACGCTGGGTTGGGGGGGGGGATTTTGTGCTTGTGCGCTGATAAATTGCATATGAAGAAGGATTTCATAATGAAAAATGAATCTGTCCTTTTTTTCTGCAGGCCTGCTAAGGAGATAGTTGAAGACATCAGGCAGGGTGCTGGGGACCGTTATGGAGCGGAGAAGCTCACAGAACTTTGCAAATTGCTGCCTGACAATGAGGAGGTAAAGTGCCTTTTTTGGCATACAAATACAACAGTGACAACCCCTTCCCCCTCCCTTTCACTCTCCTCTTACTCATCATCTGGCTCTGGTTAGGATGATCAAGAGTCTGCCATTACACCATGTTGTGTGATGTGGTCCGTTTCCGGAGAAGGGCCACGCTGAGAGATATTGGAGTTGACTGTTGACAGCATGTTGTTTTTTTCCAGATTGTTTTTCAGTCAAAGCTGCTCTCCAGATTTTAACCAGCATCTGCTCTCTCTCAGGAGTCTCGCCTGAGGAAGTTCATTGGGGAGCGGAGCTGGCTTGGAGAGCCTGATCTTTTTATTCTGCTGTTAGTGGAAGTCCCCAGGTAAACCCATAGGTCATTTATGTTAAAAAAAACTGTACTTTCTTGACACTTTTACTTTCAGTTTAAGCTATAAAACTCCACTGTTTCACGGTGATAAGTAAAGGACATTTCCCCCATCACGTGCTGCACTTTGTGATGGCATGTGCTTGTTTAACTGATGATTGATCACAAGTGCCTTTTTGTCTCCATCATCACCCACCCACCCCCGCCCATTCATCCATCCATCCGTCCCCCTCTTTCCTCTTCCATTAGCTTTCGGCTACGTCTGGATGCCATGATCCTGCAGCAAGAGTTCGACCCTGCTGTGACCTCTCTGTGTGTGGCAGCCAGATGTCTGAGGGAGGCGGCCAGAGGTAAAGTTAACAGCAGGGAGTCGTTCATTCCACTTCTATGAAGATTGAGGTCTTTGCCCTTTTAAAATGCTTCCACTTTGAATCGGTTTTAAGTCTTAACATTGTCTTAAAACAATGTATTACTTGTTTGAAGGTCTTGGTGTCTGATGCTCTCATATTTATCTTCATCATTCTTCAACATTGAGGTACAATACTGAATCTCTTTCTCTGACTCTTAGAACTGCTGAGCTGTCCTGAATTACACTCTATCCTACGTTTGGTGCTGAAAGCAGGAAACTATATGAATGCTGTGAGTGCTCCTTTATACTTCCTATTTCTTTTTATTTTCTCCAGCCTTACAAAGCTGATTCAGTTCTTTCATCTGGGTACAATACACGGTTTGCTATGGTGTCTGGGTGTGTGTTCAGGCGCGTCACTCTGATGGTGCACCTGGATCTTGTATTATTGTTTGTTTAAAACTGTGTCACAATGTCTGTGTGTGTAGATGAGTGTTATTCTGACCTTGTGTGTTGCTTCTCAGGGTGGATATGCTGGGAATGCCGCTGGTTTCCGGATTTCATCGCTTCTCAAACTGGCTGACACCAAAGCCAACAAGCCGGGCATGAACCTGCTACATTTTGTTGCTATGGTAAGATTTAAAATGTAGGTGTAGAAAAAAGTTCACTGAGTGCTAAAGTGAATTTGTATCTTTAAAAAGATCTGTTTGTGAAGTATTGCACTCTTTAGTTAGAAGAGTAAGTGAAAACACGTTTGTGTGCCAAACACTTTCTTACTTTAAATTACTTTAAGCATAGTTTTTGCAAGAAAGGGAACTTTCTGACCACATTTGATCGGACAACAGAAGCCTTTTAAGCCCCTGAGGCCAGACCGCTCCACAGAGCATATGATTTTATCAACTTTTGTGCTTCTAGTGGGACAATGGCTTGATAATCATTTGTGTTTGTCTCCACAGGAAGCTGTGAAAAAGGACCAGAGTTTACTGTCATTTCCCAGCCAACTAGGCCATGTTGGCTCCGCCTCCAGGTCAGTCTCTTCCCAAACCTCATCAGATCCTATACTGACTGTGCAAGGATATACAAGACAAACTTAATAGCATCAATACACCCAACATGCTGTAATGTAAATCGACTTCATTCGTGTATCAGAACAAGGGGCCCAGCTGTTAGCAATAGCAAGCTGTGTGAGTGAAACTGGGTCATGACAAAATTGGAACTCATAGCCAATATTTAAGCTCTGCTGGTGAAATTCTCTGCAAGGGTCAAAAGGATGACCATCCCTTTTCTGCTTTGAAAATTATACAAAAGAGATTTAAAAAAAAAAGAAAGAACATTATACATATCATGCATACAGTGCAATCTTTTTTGTGTGTTTATAGATAACTGAGGGAACATTTGAATCATTTAGTTGACATCTCTGGTAATTAAACTGTTCTCAAGGTATGTTTCACAGCTATTTCTGAAAAGTTCTTACCCTCATTGAATAACCTCTTTTCCTCTGTAGGTTGTCTGAGGAGTCTGTGCTGGAGGACTTATCCAAATTAAAAAGCAGAGTGGCATCCCACAAGGCAAACATCCAGACTGAGGCAGAGATCCAGCAGCATACACAACCTTTCTTAGAGGTATAAAACATTCAACAGTCTATTAAATTAAAAAAAACGTAATTAAATCCCCAAATTGTTTTTCTGCAGAACAATGAATATAAGCAGGATTTCAAATGCATAGAACTTGCTTTAAAGGATAACTGTGTTATTTGTACCTGTGTGCAGATGGCTGAGGAACGTCTGAAGGAGGCAGAGGATGAAGTAGAAGGTATGAGGATGTCAAGTCAGGCACTGGTGGAGTTCTTCTGTGAAGATGACAGCACATTCAGAGTGGAGGAGGCCTGCAGGGTCTTCCATTCGTTCTGCCTCCGCTTCCAGAGAGCTGTCCAGGTGGGATTTAGAAATTGAGGGCCTTATCTGTGGATTAAACACAATGTCACAAAGAGAAAGATGAATACATTGGAACTTAATGATTTCCTCCCGGTCTTACAGGAAAATGCAGAGAGGGAGCTGAAGGAACGGAAACGTCTGGAACGTCAACGTGAGATTGGGGAAAAGCGTCGCTCTCTGGCTGTTTGTACGGGGCTGGAGCTCAGCCTCGCCAGAGACCCTCAGAGTCAGGGAGACCAAGACGAACTGGAAAAACTTTTGGAGAAGAATTTGAGCCACACTTGGAGTCGACGTAGCCTGAGAAGCTCCGACTCCCGCACACTTTCCCAAAACCTCCCCAAAGACACCCATTTCCAAAACTCTTCCATGCTGAAAAGCTTCCCTGAGCTTGGCAGCAGCCCAACGTCAACCAGTTATCACTCCAACAGCTCGTCTGACCACGAGTCTTCTGCTGTGCTTTGTAGCTCTCCAGAGACTGACGACACATTTTCCCCAATTGACAGAGAAACCTTTCTGGGTAGGAGGAGCAGGTTTCAGCGCAGCAAAGCAATAAACTGGGGCATGGAAATGGTTCAGGACTCAGACACTGCTACATTAAGTTGTCCTCAGCTTGGTAGTGGCTTCACAGTGAAGCATCATGGACCTGAGAGCATTTCTTATGTTCTGCAAGGCCAACCGAAGGCAGCAACACTTGTAAAAGAATCAGAGGTTTCACATGAACACTTGGTTTCAATGAGTGCTTCATCTTCACCCAGTTCCTGTACTGATTCTGGTGCTATCCCCCGTGATACGCCTGCCCTTTGTGTTAAAACACAGACCTCAACTTCTGGACATAAGATCGGCCTGCCAGTGACAGACAGTAATATATCTATCCAGAGTAAATCTAATGAATCTTGTTTTGAGGGGTCTTTACCTTGTTCTCCTCACACAAGGGGAATCGTTTCGCAAAGTAAAAGAAGTGCTGGGTCGTTAAAGCACCACAAATCCGAAAGCCAATCACATTCATTAATGAATGCTCCGGAGAGGGTCCAGCCCCAACCACAGTCAAAAGAGACACCCACAAGGATAACAAATGCTGTGCTTTCTTCTCCTGGTGTGGGTTTAAAAAAGCCCTCAAGCACAAAAATGGTGTCCACGCCGGTGGAGGAGAACTGCATGCACTCCAGTCTACCAGAGTTCAGCCAATCACAGCCTGAGGAGTGCTCAGACCTGCCAAGTCCTGAGAGAGAGACGGCGCGGCCGTACTCCAGAGTGGGCGAATCACTGGAGTGCCACACTCTGGTGAAAGGCCTCCGATCCTACGACGCCTTGTCACCTCCGACCCCCCGCTTCCACGGCCTGCACCCAGCCTCTGCTCCAAGTGGAGGAAAGAGAGGGAGGTTGACCTTCGAGAGGCGACAACTCCAGGATCTCCTACATCAAAGGAAGATCCTCGAGCCTCGAAGACCCCTGTGCGTAGTGGAATAGGGGCTAAAAGGGGCCTTGTGTCACGTGCAGGACCTTCCAATGGCACAGGGATTCCCAGGGTGCGCTCCAAAACTGAACCTTCAAATGGAGCCCCAACCTCTACTCACCCACCCACACCCAGCCAGTCATCTACTCCTCGTAGCATATCAATGCGCTCCTCTGCTATCACACGGTCTGCTGCTGTTCAGACAGAGGTGAAGCGCAGTCTTAGCACACGAGAGAGAACTGTAAGTGAGCAACAGACTCCTGGAAAGCCCACCTTAACCCGCAGGACCTCAGACAGATCCGTACCAGAGAAAATCTCAGGTAGCAGCCAGCCAGCCTTCATCAGAGGGACTCCTCTACGGGTGTCCAAACGTGTCGCTCCAAATTCTGAGACTCAGGCACCCTCACAGCCGCGCAGTGTCCATAGCCCGTCCTCTGCCACGGCCAAGACTATCCGCACGGCAGTCATATCTGCTGCTCGAAACAAAACTGCCAAGACGACAAGCACCAGCAGCTCTCCTGCTAGCTCGAAAATACCCTCAGCGTCACGTATTCCGGGTCCCAAAATGCCTCGAGCTGCTGCAGCTCAGCCGCTGTGGAGGTGATGCAAGTGAACAAGTGCCTGTACTGCACAGTGTTTTCACACTTTTCATTTCTATTTGGATTCCAGTTTTAATTTCAGATGAATATTCATGAAGAGTGTGAGTCATCAGTCAGATTTCTGGTCTTCTGAATTCAGCTTTTCTCAAATTTGCATGTATTTCTGGGTGCTTGGGTTTCCAATATGTGACATGGAGCTGCACTAAAAGCAATCACATCTGCTTCATCTCACAGACTCACATACATGCTGTAAATCCTACCTCTTTTGCTCACATTTGTGTCCTTTGCAGGCGATAGGACACTATAGGAAGACCAGTCTACAGTCATTTTCATATGTTGAACAGGTCAACACTGATTTAGCGTATATTAAACACTAGAAAGTGACAATACTCTGTGCCTGTCTTGACAAGTGTGCTTTGTAAGAACTGTAATGTGGGACACTATTGCAATCTTGCACATCAAAAAAGGAAGTTTTTTTGTTTTAATAAATTGCCCAAATGTTTTGCATACTGTGACCCTCCTATCCCTAGAGACCACTGTGCTCTCACCTTTGTCTGCCTTAAAAACTGGCCTGAACTCGGTACTATATTGAACTGTTAATCCACTTGTTGAGAGGTCTCATTGTTCTGATGCACTTTACAAACTGAAGAAGAGGCTTTGAGGAGATGACTTCTGTAATTGATGTTATTTTATTTGAAAAGAATCTATAACTTTATTGAATAGCATTGGTTGTTCATTGTATTATGTGGTTTGATAAAAAAAAAGAGATGATGAATAAAGACAGTAATATGAATATTAGTGTCTTCTCTTAAAAAGCTCATCAAAGTGTCTGTTTTGTTGCTAAATAACCACATCTGTCCTCAGGTTTTGAATTCAAGCTTACTAGCTTTGAGAGCACCCACTCTTCTTCATTAACTGCTGCTCATGTATCTTGCGGTCCTGCGTCTTCTTCTCTCTATCATTTCCCTCTAAAATGAACTGCCTCTCGATGCATCTCTTGACACAGTCACCCCCATCTCTGTCAGCGTCTGTTGTCATGGAAATGCTAGAGACGTCCCGGGGAATCTCCTGGCAGAATAGAGGGGTGCAAGGGCTGGGGTAGAGGGTGACTGTGGGTGTATGGTCCCAGTGGGAATTCTCTTTTTATAGGCCGCAGTGACGCCAGAACCTCTTGGGAAAGGCAATAAACCGGTGCCTCTTTGTGTTCTTGAGTGTCCGGTTGTCGGTCAGCGCTGGCCTCTGAACCTGCCTCAGTGTATAGAGGTGACATCATCAACAGGTCTCCAGGGGTGCAAGAGAGAAGAGAGAGTAGTCTAAAGTAATCCCTCTTTTAGCTGCCTTCTATATTCGGTATTGATTGAAAGCACTGGCTTGGTGAGAATAATGATCTTGTCTGAAGGTGAATAAGTGATATATGGGCTTTAAGGCTGGTGCTGACCAAAGGGCTAGCATGAGGTCCACAAGACAAGAGATGGGATATTTATGACCTGTTTCTATACACACACACACACACACACACACACACACACACACACACACACACACACACACACACACACACACACACACACACACACACACACACACACACACACACACACAGTGACACACTGTGGCATTTAGTGGTGAGAATGAAGCAAGTTCAAGAGTAAGGGTAAAGTCAGAACAAAGAGTGTGTAGGGGTTTATGCATTCAGATCCTTCTTGACATGTATAATGGTCATACCAAGGCTTGACAGTTTGAGTTGAAGTGTTAACTAAGAGGTCAGCAAAATTAAATAAGTGGCAGGTTTTATGGTCACTGGTGTTGGCACGACAGAGTGTACTCTATTAGAAATAATTACTGCCTCCAAGGGGTCACTCTAAATGAAAGTTGTATCATTGGACATCATTTTGACAATAATTAAGGCCATAAATGCTTTTTTGCTTCAGGGGATAAATATGCAAACTCCATTCATAAATAGGGCCTCAATTGTATATGACCTCAATTACCGAGTAAAATTTTAGTTGGTACCCGGAGTACTTTTCTGTATGATGCTTGAGCCCCCCCAGATTTTATAAAGTCTGACATCATTTTTGAAGATTTAATATGGATGTAGAAAAGCAGAATAATAATAGGCCTATATGTTCTACATATATAGGCTATATATATGAGGAGTATATATATATATGTGTGTGTGGTCGTAGAAGTAGAAGCTTAGCACCGCCATCTAGTGTCGTCGAACGACTGTCACATAAGAAACTACAATTACCAGATTGCTTTGTTTCCGTGCGTCAGTTTTTACGTAATGGACAGCTCCCCGGATGCGGCTGTGATTGACTATTCCAAGCGAAAGGAGATCGAAAGCTAAGTGGCGGTAAGTCACAAAATCTCTCAAATGTAATGGTTCAAGCTAATAACTACTCCTGAAATCATTTTTAAAAGATGTGAGAATATTTTGAGTTACTTGATGGGTGTTATTTGTACAGAAACATAACTTTTTGAGAAGTAGCTTGCAGATAAACTTTCAACTTGTTTGCTAACTAGCTAGCTTGTTAGCCTCCAAACGCGCTAGTTCCTTAGCTTATTGCTAGCCACTGGGGGAACGCCTAGTATCAAAAGTGATCAGTCCGGGATAATAAACGCTAGTAAAAAGCGACGTATCACTTCTGTTTCAGGTGTTGTTATTTGTTCAATGTCCTCTGTGGAAATCTTAGTAGAGGTTGTTAAATACAGATTTGAATTGTTGCTCACCTATGCAACGTTAATTACGTCGATGAGCTAAAGTTGGCGGCCGTTAGCTTGTCTGCTTATTTGGGAAAATAAGTGTTGAGCTCTACAAACAGCTGACGCCGAGTTACTGGTCGGCATTTTCCCCTTTTGTAATTATTGGTTAAGCCATCCTTATACATTGGCCTCAGTGTGTGCAGCATTTAAGTTACTCAGGGTCCCTTTTTCTGTTGTCAGGTGCTGCAGACCCAGTGGTCGTAGGCAGGATGCAGACCATAAAGTGTGTGGTGGTGGGGGACGGGGCAGTGGGTAAAACCTGCCTGCTCATCTCCTATACCACCAATGCCTTTCCAGAAGAATATATTCCCACAGTGTTTGACAACTACAGTGCTCAGATGAGCGTCGACGGTCGAACCGTCAGCCTTAACTTGTGGGACACAGCAGGCCAGGAGGAGTATGACCGTCTTCGTACACTCTCCTATCCCCAGACCAACGTTTTCATCATTTGCTTTTCCATTGGCAGCCCCTCCTCCCATGCTAATGTCAGGCACAAGTGGCACCCTGAAGTGTCTCACCACTGCCCAAATGTACCCATCCTGCTGGTGGGCACCAAGAGGGACCTGAGAGGAGATACAGAAACAGTGAAGAAGCTGAAGGAGCAGGGCCTGGCCCCTACCACCCAGCAGCAGGGAAATGCCCTAGCCAAGCAGATTGGGGCTGTGAAATACATGGAGTGTTCTGCTCTGCTGCAGGATGGTGTCAGGGAGGTGTTTGCTGAAGCTGTGAGAGCAGTGTTGTATCCTGTCACAAAAAAGAACCCCAAGAAGTGTGTGCTGTTGTAAAAAAGGGTTCCTAGATTTGGACTGCAGAGAGGGATGATGGAGATCCACAGATGCAAAGGAAGGCTAAGGAACAAAGGTCGTCATCTGGCTGCTACCACCAACAGCAGTTCAGACTGTGTTTTCTGCTCCTCTGCTACTCCACTCTTCCTTAATCATCTCCTGGAGGATTTCAATCCATTACCATCATCACCAAAGTGACTGTGCCAAGATGGCAGCAACTGACCGTATTCTCTATTTTTCTTACATTTTAACTTTTGATATTTACACTTATTTTCCAATTGTACATCTTTTCTAGATCTATAGCTTCTCTGCTTCGCCTTATAAAATGCTGATCATGGTTGTCAAAAGCCATAACAACATCCAAACCAAGCTACCCTGTTCGACTGGAGAGAAGAGATCTGCCTTTGTTCAGGTGGAGAAATAATGACTACCTCATACTCTCACCAAGGTTGCATCTCATGAGTATCAAGCAGCGTCACCATCAAGATGGTTTGACTTGCCTATTTAAATGTAATAAACAGCCAAGTAGAGGGTGAACACCTTTTAATTTCAAGCAGCTTGAGTCCAGATGAGGTGTGTTTTCACGCGGACAAGTGCCAGTACCCCTTACCCACTAGCACAGATTAAAGGTTAAACTGTTGCGCTGCGGTCCCCCTCGTGCTCGGTCTGGCATGTAAAAGCTGTCTGGCAGGCAACACTTCCAGCCTCTTTCACCTCTCTCACTGCCATGCATGGAAGAGTCAGTTGGCCTTTGAAGATAAGCTGGTCCCATTAAAAGCAGCCGACCATTTGCCCTCATCAATAATAGAGAAGCAGGTGTCAAAAGGCCTCTGCCAAATTAACCCTCACTGGTACAGGATTTGTCGCGTATCAGAAAGCTGAGTTGTTGTACAGCTCTCCTCTGTCTATGTCTTACCGAATGCCATTAAAGCATGCCTAAGAATGACTCTTCGACACAATGGGGTCAAAGACTGTATTCTGTCGAATAATATTGAATTTACTCTGTAAATGATTTTTTCCCCTAAAATGTTTTAACCCTCGAGTGCGGTTATGGCCAAAGTTGAATATATTTTTTGTAATAGCTTATGTTTATTTGATCAGTAAAATGTTTGTGTGTAATAATTAATACTCAGATAAACCACCATTCAACAGTGCTCCACTTGTCAATTACATTGTTGCCTTACATTTCAGGTCAGCAGACTATGACCACTGCAGAACTAATTCAGCATCGCATGAAATACTAGAGTATGTTTTACCTGGCTCGTGCTAGGCTCTTTACATGTCTATTCCTTTAATCATGGTTAGTGACATTTGATTTCCTTTGTGGAAGAAGCATCATTTCATAGCTGCCCATTCAGTTTGTCTGCTGTGTAAAAAACAATAGTTCATCTACAATATGAAAGGAGCCTTTTATTTGGTCAGGTGCCTTATCTAAACCAAAGACCATCACCATGCTCCCCAAAGGGTTTTCTTAAAGTGATGCAAATGCCACCAAGACCTTTTTAAATGCAGGTTTGACCAACTCTGGGTTTCTTTTTGGTAATTTCTCAGAATCTCTATGCCTTAGTTTCTTCCAGTCAACACATCCACAGACAGTTCTTACAGCCCTCTTTGAAAGTCACAGGTGCTAAACTGACATCTTGTGCAACACGTCTCTGAGCATTTGTAAAAGGGAGCACATGAAGCAGAGTGCTGGTGGCCCACAGCTCTTAAGAGATTGTGGTTTACATACTTGTGTTGCATGGTGCAGTGAAAGAAAGGCAAAAGCACAACTTGCACATACGGTTAGCAAGAGCTGCATTTGTGGAAAGTGCCTTGTCGCATCTGAAGATTTTTATACATTTTATAAAACTTTTTTTTTTTAGCAATGACTGGCCAGTTATACCAGCAGCCCTTTTACTATTGTTATTTTCATTTACTCGTCAAGCTGAGTGTATTATAATTCACCTAGATTGTGGCCTGTGTAAAGTCTAGGATAAGCGAAACGCAACACGAGCAGATGTGGTGCAAAAACAGTGATGCGGTTTGAGATCTGCCAAAGGATATGTGAGAATTTCTGAGGGTTGAATGTAAGTGCACAACATGTCAAACTGTCAACTGGGGTGAGTTAGTATTTTTTGCCGTGTCCTGATTTCACTCAGATAATGCTGTTAAAGTGGAACATACACCTGTGGGCTCTCGTCTGTGTCCCGGAGCTGTATGCTACCGTGTGCGTGGTACTACGCTTTTACACTGGGAACTTGATTTGTAGAAATCTGTTTGTAATTGTTTTATATATAACAAAAGCATATTTGTATAAATGAACTAACAGTGAGATGATTTTAAATTATGCCAAATAAAATGGTTGTTAAACCAGATGCTGTGTGGTGCAAGATCGTTTTTCCTGTTGCTTGGTTACTTGAACTCAAGTTTGACCAATAATGTTTAAGAATAAAACCATACTGAGAAGTACAACAGAAATGAGTTACACTCTGTCACACATGCATGTATTAAAAGCTCAGGAAACCACACTTTGTTCCTGCAAGCACACAGACTAATGTATTTCATTTTGTCTTATATTACAGCAATTTCACTTACCATGTCTGAACACTAGATGGACACAGCCCTCTATTGAGCTCCATATAAACCAGAATGAGTGCCATTCTTCAAAGCCTTTGTTTTTTTTCCTGTACATTTGGAGTTAATGGTCTATATACCCATCCGGTTTTCAGGGCCATCATTCATCTTAGCAGACACCCACAAGTTCAATCAGTTGCATGGGTTTAAAAAACTCCACGTGCTGCTTACTCTGAAAAATTCCCCTGACCTTTATGGGTGGTGGCTCTGACAAATGACAGATGTGTTGAACTCCACCAAAGGCTCATTTCAACATCACTGCAGCAACATTTAGAGCCTATTTTCTCTGCAGTCTGTCTACATGTTTTACAGCCCAGACCATGCTGTATGTATTGTTTACAGCTGTTAAACGTTGTGTTGCTGCCGTGACAGGGTTTGACACATTGCATCTATGAACTGTGCCAAAAGCATTCAGGAAAGCAGCGCTGAGAGTAGTGTGATGTATGAATAACATAAGAAAGCACAAGCTGATGTTACTGTACGCAATGAGCTTAACGTAGGAAGGTAGATTAATGAGACTTAGTTCGGCTAAGGTGAGACATGTTTAGGTCAGTGGACCACAACAGGAGTTATGCAAACTAGACATTATTCCGTTCTCTCAAACTGCTTTTTTGTTTTTAACCAATGTGTTCATTTTAGTTGAAATTAGGTGACCTCCGTCTTTATGTGTAGATTATTCGATGTGAGCTTGATTCAATTGTTTAAAGTTTGACACAAGCCAGTATTTTCTAGCTCCACTTGCTTATATATTATCTGATGCTGTTGTCATAGCAACTCAAAGCATTCAGTTACATGACTCATGACTGACACCTCATCAGGCTGATCTCCAAACATGAACTTATAATCAGAAAAGAAATGACACCTGGAACATTTAAAGGGAATTTAGATTCATAAGAAATCATAACCAATTTTTATCATTATCAAATTACATTTTTATTGTAAAGACTAAAATACCTGCTTCATAATAAAGTGCACACAACAAAATAAACTCAATCAGTCTGAGATACTCTAAAGCAAAAAGACATCGAATGTTTTCTGACTATAAAGACCAAAGTGACAATAACAGAAATTGTACATAACAAAAGAATCATAACTTGATCTTGTCATGTAAATGCTAAAATACATGTCTTTCAACCAAATAAGAACAAACACTAACATTTACACATAGTAAGAAATTGAATTAGGCCTACAGTAATGTAATTGTGGAATCTGCAGACACATTGTAAACGCATAAAGTCAGATTTATATCCACGTGTCTCTTGCCCTAACCTCATAAGAAAGATAATCATAGCCATCCATGTTGCCGGTATTTCAAATTATACGACACGATACAAGATAACATCAATGATTAACAAATCAAACATGGCCCAGTGCTCCACATTTATATTTATTTGTTTGTTGAAAACAGAAATCAATTCCTGTTTGTTTACAGGGTTTAGTACATGATGTAAATGTAGATGTTTTTCATGCTGCAAACCCCGTGTTTGAACGTAGCAGGAGGTGAGATTTCACCAGCAGATATCCTTTCCATGAGTCATAAGCATGGAGCGAGTGGGAGTGTTGGCCTCCGCTGGGACCTTGATCTCAGCTCTGTCTATCGCTCCTCGATCTGACTCGCTCCTTTCCTGCCTCTCACTGTCTGTTTGATGATGTGCTGGGTAAAGGCAAAAGGCCGGTCAGCTCCAGGCTCTGTTCAGTCAAGGAACCAGGGAGATCCCTCCTCTTCTTCTTGTCTAAAGATGAAAAAAGCAAAAGACCTTGATCTAATAGGCGGCCCGCAGCTAGACCAGGACTGGAAACCTAAACCAGTTTCATATACTGTATGTATTTTTGTTTTCCAATCAGTCAACAACTTACTCCCCGTCTGTTTTCAAGATATATTTCAATTCAATCCTCAAATCCATCATCACAACACGAGGTCAGCCAGCTTACTTCATTCTGCATTTTTCAGGACATCTTTTTCTCAATTCTCCATCAGATTGAGAGGACCTCATTGTTGGAACAATTTACCTAGTCGCATTAGAAACAGCACCAGCTTCAATACATTTAAAAAAACAAACCATTTATTTCCTGCTTGACCACTTAAACAATGCATCATCATAATCATTCTCTGCCATAATTGCTTATTTTCCTTTCCCCCCTCTTCTTTAATGTTACTTATTCTTGTTTTGCTACACCTTATTGCGTTTGTTTTCTGGTTAGCCATATTGTATTTGCCTGGATTACTTTAATCATTTTTTAGTTTGTCTTTGTGTTATATGTTCCTTTTTAGGAGGGCCACTCGACAAGCCCCTCCTCCAGCACATTTCTTTCAAAAGATATATATATTTTTTATTAACTAATCATTATGAACTGTCTGTTTTTTCATTGATCTATTATGTTGTTGTTGTTTTTTTGTTTTTTAAGTGCAATAAAATAAAAAAACCTTGCAGTTCTGCATTCATGTCAAACAGCTACAGCAGTAGGAGAGGGAGAATGAGATTGCAGAGGAACACAGAGGAGGAGTTGAGGCTGTTGGCTGTGTTTAACAAAATAGGACTCAAAAGAGGAGGAGAAAGTATGTGGTGCTGAGATGGTAAACAAAATACAGCAAATAGACAGATATAGTGTTAGAAAAGAGGGGTCTTCAGTGAAGTTATTACAAATGTAAATCTAAGGGTGGGTGAAAGGAGGAAAAGACTCATGGATAAAGAAAGAAGGGACAGGGAGTCTTTGTTTTCAATGTCACATGGGCTAAGTGGCTGTTTAAATCAGTTTCCAAACAAATCAGGAAACACACTTGTTTGCTAATGGGATTACACAGGGGTTACACCTAGCAGCAAAGACCTAAAAAGGCTACCATCTTTGTCCAAAGGCAACAGAATCTTCCTCCCAGTGCTTTTGAAGCTAAAAAATGAAGGTTAATTATTCAGATATTAAGTAAAACTATATCTGGCACATAATCCGCTATAATCTAAACTCTTACATTCTTACAGAGAACAATGGCAATATAACATGACTGAGCTCTACAGGAGCTTATATTTGAATTGCTATTTGTTCTAGTTCTTGTTAAATGCTAAGCTAACCTAGCAGCCTGTTGGTTTGAGCTACAGAATGCAAGAATAGTGTAAATCTTATCTCTGTGGACAAAAAGGCTAATAAGTGTATTTCCCCCAAAACTGGAAATATTTCTCCACTAATCAAACTGAAACCAAAGTGTCTCCTCATACTAAGCTCAACGTAAGAGCTGCTGTCTGATGCTTTATACTGATTGTACAGAATTTTAGAGTGGCAACAATCTTTGCGTCTAACTGAGCAAGAAAGAGGCTCATCATCAACATTGCCCCCAAGCTTGTAGGACTAAACAGAACCAGCCCAAATGAGGACCTGTAGTCACTGAACTATTATGGGAGTGTAAAGAGAGAGGCGAACAGAGGAGCAGAACAGATACAAGAAAGGAACAGACACTCAGGTCTGCTCAAGTATTAATTATGTTGGTTTGCAGCTTGGAGGTGGGAAGCTGCTGCAGAGAATGTCTGAAGTAACAGCACTGGGAACAGAGAGTCCTCAAGTGCACTCATTACATTTTTGTTGCTCCAACTCCTCTGCTGAGGGTCTGAGAAAACAAACCCATGATGAAACTGGCTGATTGGATGTGCCGTGTAATGTGGACACCCATTGTTGATGTGCAATTCCTCTAAATCCACAAGAGGCTGTTCACACACTGTCAGAGTTGATGTCTCTATCAGCACAGTGGGGAGAGGCCAGATGGCGCTTGCTGCCGGAACAAGTCAACTCTGACACTTCATAGAGGCACACTCACACTGCTCATGGTTAGGGTGACAAAGTGAGAAAGGGGAAGAGAGAAAAAAAGGAGAGGTCTTTGTGGGAAATCTGTGGTTAAAAGTTAGTGAAAGTAATCAATGAGCTGACTTTGTGGTTCTGCATTAAGATTTGATGATTCATATGACAGACCATACTCAGGGAGCACTTTGCCCTTCTCAATTACAAGCCATAACTTTGGTTTTACACGGTGTCTGAGCTGTCATAACACTAAAATTACAAGACTGTGTAAAACCAACAGAGCCAGTTCAAGTACACAAACTCCTCTCAAGTAGAAGTACAGATACAGTAAATGTATTATAACAGAAGCACTGATTCATATTCTTTTATGAGGTAAGAGTGAAAAAGTTCAGGTTGTGAAATGTATGCATGTGCAAAGGTGACCTCCAGAAGGACATTCCTACTGGCTTTTCCTGTGCAAAGCAAACAGAACCTCTTGTCATAAGAAGACTATTCTATTAATCATTCTAACTTTGAATAAAATAAAAACACACACCAAATCAATAAACATGAACTCCAATTTGTAAATCAGTTTGATGGGTCATGTCTTGTTACTCTGAATCTGCTTCAGCACCGGTTTGTGTGTTTCCTTTCATCCATGTAGCTAGAAGTTCGTGGTCATTGCATTCCCCCCTACCTCACCATGGAGCACTCTCTTGTGTGTCTTAAAAGTTATAAGCATATTTGGTCCTGTTACTTCTGAAGGATCCCAGTATGCTTACTGGATTTCAACATTGGAATTGGGCTGAAAATGGGTTGAAACGGGGACGGAAATGATGATAATAGCAGCAATTTTCATACAACATTATGATGGTGTTTATTTTACATACAAAATTCATACATGCAGCACTTGATTGGTTGTATGTTGTTAACACACAGGTTCAGAGCAGGGGCGCTGATGACCTAGCGGTTATGTTGCGTTCTCCATGTACAGAGACTATAGTCTTTATAGCAGCAGCCGTGTGTTTGAATCTGACCTCGGCCTTTGCTGCATGTCATCCCCCACTCTCTCTTCCCAACATTTCCTGTCCCTCTTCAGCTGTCCTATCTAATAAAGGCAAAATGGCCCAAAAATATAACTTTAAAAAAAGAATGTATAAAGAGGATGAGAGGCATTGTAAAGGGAGCAATTTCTAACATTCCTTACAGAAGAAGAAAGAAGACTGCTCATGTACAGGTTCTTAGGCTCTGCAGCTTTGACAATGAGGCATAAAGACCCCTGGGTGCTGACGTAATTCATTGATACCTGATTGAATAGACAGATGAAAGAATTCAGTGGCTAAAGGTAGTGAGTGGTGGACCAACATGTGGGCAGTGTCAGTTGTAAATTAGCCAAACTTATTAAGTGATCAGTAATTCAATCATTAAGCCGCAATATATGGGATGCGACTTAATTTTTTTTGTAATTATGTGTGTGAATGTGTGACCAATCTTGTGACACAAGTAGATTAACCTGATAAATCTAGTTTGAACATAAACATGTAATCAACGTCTTCCAATAGTCGATAAAAACGTTCACTTTTGAAGCAGTTTTGAATGTCTAGTCAAAATACATTTATAAACATCTTTTTACCAGAAAAATGTGCATTGAGATACACCTAGGAGTTTTATCCCTTCCCCTTGGTTCAAAATCGGTCTTCGTGTTGGGGCACTGCACAATAGTTAAAAACATGACAATAATCCCCTCAAATACCTAAAAGATAAAGAGAAAGGTCTGTTTTGGAAATTGCAGGGAATAGAAAGAACTTATTTTTTGCGCTGAAGTGTAGAGGGCAAAAAGTAAAAGTAGTTGTCAGAAAAAATACATTCTCAAAGCACTGATACTTCAAACTTGATTTTCATACGGACAAAATACTTCAACATCTTCCATCCCATCTCTGGAAATCAAACACTCTTCAATCTAAACAAACCATTTTCTTCTCTTTCTCCTCTCCTTACACCCACTTTCCTTTCATCCATTCTCTGTCTTTGTTTTGCCCTCTGGTGTTCGTCAGTGTCAGCCTTCCCAGAGATCTGCCAGCAAGACAGCAGGACCTTTTCACAAACTTGTCAATTCAGGCAGCGAAGGAAAGGTCACTCAGCAATTTGGGAAGCCCAGATACTTAACCCACCCAAATGCTGCCAACTCTGAATACATCTGCAAACCTCTGCCCCATCAGCATGCAACCCAAACATTCAGACTGTGTTTTTTCTGTGGAGTCTTCGTTCTTCGTAGAGACATCATGTATTTCTGTTGTAAAGAGAGAGAGAGTGTTAATGTTTCTGGGACTGGGGTTTCCGTGTGTCGACACATACCATCCCATGCTGTCTTGATTCCATACCCTTCTGAAGCTCTGTGCCTGCTTTGATCTCAGCCGTCCCTTCGTTGGGGAGCAGATTTTCCTGTACTGCTCACATCGAGGTAGATTGTGTGGCTTAACCAGGTGGAAAATGCTTTCAGGATGAGAATGGAGCTATTTTTCTTCCTATCTTGACTAGAGGGGTTTTTCTGTGGTCAGAGGCAATCTCTTTTCACTACGGATCTCTGCGCTTTGAAATGCACATTTCTAACCCGCATTGGTTCTGTTTCATTTGTCAGGGTTTTGTTGTCATAGAGGATGACACTGATGCAGCTCTTCAGGTGCTGTAAGCCATGAACGAAAGAGTCCTAACAGTCCAAGCGTTAATCCAATTGTGCTTAGTCCAAAGTGCAGAAAAGGGGATTAGGTTCTCTGTGAGCATGTGCATGTGCGAGTTTGTGTCTGAGATGTTTATGGATTACTGAGAGGTCAGGCGCTGCAGTTGAGCCTCTTGTGGACAGAGAAGACGTCATCGGCTTGGACACTGTTGTACTTGGCTCTCAATACATAAACCTCACAGTCTGCTCTCAGAACAGTGTGGAAGCCGTATTTCAACACAAAAACAAAATGAGACATGATCTGCTGACTTTAAAAAGCTGATTCCTTTTGCTGTGTTGAAACACAGCAGTGAGTGCTTCAGCTGTGACTATTATCAGTGTCTGCATAAGCTGCATTTAAGCAGCCAGAGAGAACTAATCCAGATAAGAGCAACATACAACTTTACCAAGGGTAGCAGCTTCTCTCAAAGTCAGCAATGACAAGTTTTTTTTCCTCCTCTCCTCTTCTTATCTTTTTGCTTCTGTCACCAAACGAGAGAGAAAAGCTTGCATTTACAGCTAGCTCTGTTCTATGTTTTTGTCTCTTGTCCTGGTTTTTAACTTGGAAGCCCAAAGGATCCAGACAAGGGTGGATGGATATTTTTATCCTCCTCGGTAGAATCAGGATTCATATTTTGTGATGCTGGGAGATAGGAAAAATGAATGAGTCAGAGCACAAGTATTGAAGAAGAAACCAAAAGATATTTGGTGATAAAGATATTGTGATTTTAACGAAATCTCGGGAACAGATGGTCACGTTGGTCACATTGTTTTCTCAGCTGTTGTTTCCAGTCGACATGACGTTTCAAATTGGACTTATAGGTCAAAATGAGTCCCTGAAGAGTTAAGACTGTAAATCAGCTCTGACCTGTAAACATTTCTAGGAAATGCAAGATGACACAAGAAAAATTTACATTTGACAATTGATGACACCTGATGCTAGCCGGGATTGACTCCCATCAAACCATCTGAGCATTAATGACTTCAGCCTCCAATGTTGGTCTGTAAGGATGGGGTTTTCATGGCATTGTATTCCTTTTTATAGCATCAAGTAACAAATTAAAAAGAAACTTCTCAGATCAAAGACAACTTGAACTCAAATTAACGTGTTATATCTAGCCATCACAACAAAACCTGGGTTTTAGAAAAATGGATCTGATGTGCATTTTTGATTTTCTAGTTTGACCTATATCACTTGTCTCAACATGGAGGAGGTGGACTTTATGACCTACACTGCAGCCAATCAGTAGGCGGAGGTCAAAATACAGTATATGGGCCTTACTTATAAGGCCAGGTGTTTTCCTGTCCTTTTTTATACAGTCTATGGTCTGACAATAATATGAAAAACATTAAAAAACATTTTATCAAAATGTAAAGAAATAATTATGCAGAAATGCATCCATACATTTTATTCACGCAGTTTTCCTTGATAACGAGAGATTTCAGTTTTTTTTTTATATCTCAGGAAAAAAAAGCAGTTTAGCAGTTTATTCTATTATAACAGATTAAGTAATATTTTTATCTCGAGGTAACAAAGTGTTTTTTTCTGTGATAATGAGATCATTTTCTGTAGAAAACAAAACAATGCTGTTCACTGCAGGCCGGATCACAACATGCCACCTTACTGCTGTCCATTTTAATGACGTAAGTTAAGCCTCCTATGTTGTGTGCGTTTGCAGCTCTGGGAATATAAGATAAATAAGTCGAGATCTCAAGAAAACAACTGGAAATAACTTGTTATAGCAGAAAAATTAAGTAGAAGTGCTTAAGGCTTCTGTAAAATTTGGCTTTTATTGTTGTATTCTAAGTATGATGTGTTCAGCTAATAACCATATCAATGTATATATTCATAACCAAAACCATGATGGATACTGTGAAAAATACTTTCAATAAAATGGAAAACTGTTAAACCGTTAACTTTTAAAAACCTAAAATTGAAACATCTTTAGACAACTCTTTCAGTGTTATTTGTGCACAAAATTGGCTGAGATGTGCGTTGTGTTATTTCCTGGGCTGGTGTTGCACAAGAGGCCGTGTAAAGACAGTGCATGTTGAAACACTAATAGATGGTTTGCTTTTGTATCATCTGACAGACTGAGACTGACAGCTTCTTCTGTGACCATAGAAACAGTAAATTAGCCTGTTGACTACACTGAAACACTCAGGAGAGAGGTTTGTGCAACTAGGCTACGGTAATCTGCAGGCTGACACAAGAGACTCGCATCCTGAAGAGCGTAACTAGGGATGAGAGGAGAGGTGGCAGACAGATGGAGGAAAACAAAAAGATGAGAGATTACACTTCACATGTGTACATATCCCACAATTCCCCTGAGTTGTATCGTTACCCTGAACACAACCCTCAGTTCAAATCACAGTTCCACTCCGGATTTTAGCACCTCGTCATCTCTGCTAAACTCTGTTGGAGGTCTGGTTGGCTCAACAGGAGAGATCTCCTCCAGATGTGGTGTCATGAAGCTTAGTTGTGTATGGTGAGGCTCCCTCGCTGGCCTGAGAAAGCAAGCTGTGTGCAGTAAATGAAGCTGGCTCCCTCTGGGGCTCTGCACTAATCGCTAATAAAGTCTACCTCCTCCCCAGCACCCCCAGCAGCGAGTGTTTGACCCCTGCCTGCCCTCGCTGCATGGTCCCGTAATGAAGGTCACTCAATCCAACACCAACACACAACACTCGCTAAGCTAGCTGAAACATGCACAATTATACTGTTAAAACAACTAAAGGCCTCAATAAAACATGCAAATCATTTAGAATGCAATTCCAGTGTAGAAACATTCATGAAACATTTGAGCGCGCTCAGTCACTGACATGCTGTATGTGCATGCATCACTGCACAAAGATGTGAATGCATACATACGGTCATCCATACGTTTCCCCTCAAAGCGCTTCTGTAACTTCGCTCCAGGGTTATTTTTTCCCACAGATTTGATTTGATTGCTACAGAGAGAATATAGCTCTGTCTATTTGGCACAAAGCTCATTGGTAAATGAACACGATTTGTCCTGAATAAAACATAGAGAAAGAATCCCTGATTCTCACGATGCTGAGCAAGTTTAAGTCTTAAAAGCAGAGAAGGATCAAGAAAGGTATTAGATAAGACTGTTAAAATCTGTTTCATGCATTTAAGACATGGACACTGTGACCTCTGCTCTGATGCGCTTTTAAAGATCATGTTTTAAACATTGGAAATGTTTCACATACTAGTGTTTCTTATTGTATTTATAAAGAGGGGGATGACAGGAAATGAGGAGAGAGGAGAGTTGACATTCTGGTAAAGTGAAAAAACAGCGATCTTGCTCTGACATTGTCAGCCTCTGAAACCGCCTGAGGCCACAGGAAAGTCCTTATTCGACTTTAACAATATAAAACAACATAAACAGCTTATTAAAAATTCATAATAGGCCGAAAGCATCAATAACAATTAACCTCTACAGTCACCATAAAGTTACTACATCATGCTGTCACAGAGTGTAGCCATGTCCTGTGCTGCTGCACCAGAGACAAGTGGTGCTCACTTGTTAGCTAAATGCTAAAGTCAGTATGCTAACATGCTCTAAATAACAATGCCTGTTCATAGATGTTCAACAGATGTATTTTTTTTTATCTTCAGGAACATACCATTCCCTAATTAGCAGCACAGAGATATTTCGCTCTGACTGAACAGCTGTATTTGAGACTGATGACTTGGACTCCAGTAAGACTTTAGGTTCCTCAATTGAGGACTTGCGACTCGACTTTGATTCTTCTATTATAACTCAACTTGCTTGCCACTTGTCTGACAGAAGATTTTGACTCGCTTAGAGACTTGCAAATGAATGTAAATTAAAACATATGTTTTGCCTTTAGGAGCACTGCTGAACTGTCATAAAAAAATGCATAACAAAACAGGAAGCTGGCAAAGTCACAATAGCCTAATGCACGCTATGTTTCATAAATAGAGCTAGAGTTGAGAAAACTTTAAAATCAAATGAAATAATTAACTGTTTATTGTGTTACAAAAAAATCTATGGGATGCACAATATCAGCGCTAGAAGCAAACACAGGAAATATTTCATGTATATTGTTTTCAGAATAACCAGTTGTCTACAATCAGATTTTGAGCTTAAATCATACATTATGTATCACACTATGCCTGAGGATGGATTCATAAGATTCCTCCTCAGAGCACTGACATCCAGCAACAGGGTTTTCATTATTAATAACCAGGTAAACAATCCAGAAAATCTTACCAAACCTTAAATATTTTTCTTTACCAGCATCAGTCTTCTATGAAGATGGATACTGGCAATCTCTATCAAAAGGTAACACTGTATTTGGCAGCTTTGGTACAGTTAAGACGATCGGAGGCAAGTCTTCCTGATACAACTATTAATCAGCCTTACATCTATTTTCATTAATATAAAATCTAAAGTGAATCTTGGAGCTGCTCGACTTCAACCTCAAAATTCATTACAATTGCTTATGTTAATATTAGGCTGATCAGACTATTATCAAATGTAGCTGTTACTGCGAATACTACATGTGTTTACCATTATTACTGACATAATAGCTATAAATCTATCTGATTTATTGTTTTGTGTGACTCCAACCTTCTCCTTCCTCCTGCATCTCCATCTATCCCACTTTACAAGCCCAACACAGACTCAGCAGATGGCTGTTCAACATGAGTCTGGTTCTCCTCGAGGTGTCTGCCTCTTAAAAATGCCACTGTTACTTTGCTAAATGTTGCTTAGTGCTCATGATGGATTAATGTTGGGTCTTTGTAGATAATGTAACAAAGAGTAAGGTCTTTTGCCTGCTCTTTTGAAAAGTGTCTTGAGGATGTAATTTGTTATGAATTGGTATTGCTATACACATAAATATTGATTGATTGATTGATGATACTTTTAGTGATGAGAGATAAAGTTCCCAGGACAACAAATGTTGAAGGAGAAGCAAGAGTATTGTTTTATTTTTTATTTGTGATAGGTCACTAAATTCCCTCGAAACAGAATCATAAAATGAATTGGCTCTCAGAGGGCCTCATTCACAAACAGTGCGTACCCACGAATCTGTTCTCAAACCGTTCTTGTTTGCCGCACAAATCTGAGATTCATCAATATGTTTTAACTTGAATTTATTCTTACTCTGCGAACAGCCGGTGCCTTCAGAAGAGAGCGCATCAGACCGTCACTACATGTTTGAAGAGTGTGACGAATGACTTATCAGCTGATTTCGACTGCAAATGCATGTACAGAATTGCTGCGACAATGTAATTCCTGTAACGACATCTAAGCTCCCAGACACAACGCTCTTTTTTGCCTTGCGGGTCCATCTCTTGTAACTTCCACGTGTCTCCACCTCACCGCTCTTGTCCTGAAACACCAATCGGATGTCCATATATGGAGAGATAGGGGCATGGTAGTATGCTGATTGCAGGTTGCGGGCACGCGCCTGACAATTTAGAATGATTCTGATTCACTAACATACGCAATGAGAACAAAACTGGCTGGTACGCATGTGTCATTAATCCGACGGTGATTTTGCGTATGCACTTATTTTATGCGCAGAGCAAGAACATTTCTACCCATATATTAGTGAATGAGGCCCAGAGTCTTACTCTATTTGATTTTTCACTTCCAAACCTGGGAACTTTACAGGTTATTGCTTTCTGTTTCTTTTGTTTGTTTCAATCAGACCTGCAGGGACCACCATGTCCTGGCCTCCATCAGTCTTCCCGTCATTGCCAGAGATGACTGTAATTATATGCTCAGCGTTGCTTCTTTCAAAAATAGATTAATGATTCATGAGCCAACACAATGTCCACAAATGCACAAAAACGCACACGCTCACTGTGCAGCCACACAAACAAACATGCACACACCTCCGTAGCAATCAACCTTGATGGAACACAATTAATATCCAATTTCCGCAGCTTTTGTTTTTTTTTCTGTTGATTTAAAAATAAATCAAGGCCTCCCGGGGGAATTGACACATGAAAACCAATAATTGTTTTTTGGGGCCAGGGTTAAAAGAAAATTCACGTTTATGTGAAGGAACAACACGGAATAATTGCAGGGTAAAATAAACAGTGCTGGGAAAGCTATTTGAAAAGCCCAGTAAGCTAGCTACCAGTTACTCCATAACTAGCCCTAGTAGCTAGTAATCCTGCCACTTGTAGCACGGCCACTTCCACATTGTAAATAAAGAGTGTGACTTAGCAAAAGGGAATACCCACAGATGGTTTTTAGACCGTCTATAGATGATTAAGATGTAAGAGGTATTTAGTATGCTGGAGGCCTCAGGAGATGGGAGACTCAGAGGATTACATTATTAAGCATCCTGTCTGGGTCTTAATGACATACCAATGGATAGCCAGCTAATTCATTCCCCCTGCTAGTCTCCAATCAATAGGTGAAGCATCAGGGGAGGGAGATGTATCTGGGCTTCAGTGTTTCACCTTTAAATCAGACTTACTATGCAGGGAGGGAAGACAACCCCTTCATCCTTTATCTTGCTGGTAAGACGAGCTCAAGGAATACCTCAAGGCAAACTGTGTGCTCTGCACACTCCTGTCTGACTGCTGTTCCAGCAATAAACTGTCTGTGTAGCCTGCAGTGAAATAATGTTTTGTTTGTTTTTGGGGCACTGTAGTTAGACATATACAGTACATAGGCTAGTTTGAGGGTGAATAACGACATGATAGGAAAGTTTTAACATCCCCCTGTGGCTGCAGTAGTCTGGCTGATAAACCAGATCGTTTGTCTTCGAAGGATCTTCTGACTTGTAACAGTTGTTGAGGTTGTAACTTTTTTTTTCCTCTCATGAGGGAATAAAACCTTCAATGCTCATTCCATTTTGGCCTTTTAACAGTATGTCTCTATTTGTATATTTGTCTACCTCTATTATCCATACTGAAATATCTCAAAAGCTTTTGGATGTGCTGTCATGCAATTATGACCATGCATTTGTCATCCCCTAGGATAAAATATAGTCTTTAGTGTGCCCCTGACCTTTCTTCTAGCATTGCTGTGAGCTTGGGCTTAGTTCAATTTCCAACAACTGTTGGATCATGGCATTTCATGCAAATGTTTTCTTCACAGTATGAATTCACTTTGGAGACTGAAATTCCAAAAAGCATCACCATCAAAATTATCATTCAATCCAGGTTTAGGAATATTGCCAAAGGTAGTACTCCTACTGTTAGGGGGACTACAATAAGACAAAATGAAACTGTAAAGAATAAAAAACAGTAAACAATGTGATGACAGATGTGTGCAATAGGAGTAATGGAAGAACTGTACAGTTGTATGGGAAGGTGCAGGATGATGGTTAGCGCAAATATCTTCTTATATAAAAATTATGCCAGATATCTCAATTTGCAACCCAAGACGTGCAAAATTAGAAAAACAATCGGCCCCAATCAGCCTTAGCTGTACTGTGTGTTTAGTGCAATGAAATGAACATTCCACTTTCAACATTGTTACTGTGAGCATGTTGGCTCACTTAAGTTAGCATTGAGTTTGAAACACTGCTATGCCGCCTTACATAGCCGCTAGCATGCCTGTAAACTTTTTAACCATCATGTCTAATTATGTGTATATAAGCAGACATTTTAATGATGCATATTTTATAGCAAAGACAGACTTCACATCGCAGAAAATTTCAACAGAAATGTTGCAACACAGACTTTTCCTCTCTTTGGCTTGCAGGTATTAAACTCTAATTTTGCAGTGTTTTTGCCCAGAAAGAGTAATATTGTCAGCAATATTTTGTTCCACTGACGATTCAACAAGACTATCTGAACAAGACTTTTTGACTGGCTTTAGAGCCAATTCCATATTCCTTCTTCTTTATAACGGTCTACCTTTAACAACCCCTTTCCTTATTGTCGTCCTCCTCAATCAGTTTTTTTTTGGCAGAGAGATGGATGGCCTCAGATCAGGATGGAGGCGGCTGCCTCGGACAGCCTGAGTGAGCCATCACTCTTTTAATGAGTTGTTGAGACAGAAACTAGGTATGTGGGGAGGGAGGAGGAGGGTGGTGGGATCAGCCCATCAGAGGTCAGACTGGAGGTCAGTGATAGAGGTGTGACGGGACAGGGCGAAATATAAACACTGTGGTATTAGTGGGAGACAAGAATAGATGGGGGGCTTGGCAAGAGATCCTGGTCATGTTATGTGAGTGTCTTTCTGTGTGTGTTCAAAACAAAATGGGAGACAGGGACCCCTTACAGGTGGGCAGTTAAGGGGGTAAGCTGTTGGTGTCATTTTGCGAATATGTCAGAGTCTTCAGGACCTGCTGTGAGAAGAAGGGTAATGAGAGCAGTTCAAGTGTGGAGATGTTTGTTTTGGGTGCAACAGGAAGTATCTAATTAATGCCATCGCAGAGGCCCCAGTGAGGCCTGACCTTCTGTTCAAAGCCCCGGAGCTGCCTCCACCGCCTCAACCTGCCAGGGCTGCCATCAGTGATGCTTGAATTATTGATAAGACTGAAAGGAGAGGCAGAAGAGAACTGGCTGGACGACTGATCGGGGTTTCTCCATTGAAAGTGCGTGTGCGTATGTGTGCGTATGTGTGCGTATGTGTGTGTGTGTGTGTGGGGGGGGGTTTAGATGTGTGTGAGCAAATGAGCTCACAGGAAGTTGAGCAATCTATAAAGGGGTGGTTGGATGAGACTTAACCCAAGGGCAGACTGGGAGAGAAAGATCATGCATTCTTGAAAGAGTGGGGCTAAAGGGTTGATGATGGAGAAGGAGGATGGAGGTGGAGGAGAGCAACAAGAGCATGAGAGGATAAATCATGCATCTTAAATGGAAGCAGGAAATGATAGGAATAGATAAACAGAGAGAAAGAGAAGGTAAATGCTTATGTGAATGCAAACAGATAGTTTTCACCCGACTTTATCCAGCCCCCTCTTTAAATTTCCGAGGTTAAGGTTGAGCAGATGTGAGAACACGGCTGAAAATATTTAGGAAAATCCACCAAAGTGAGTGGACGGTATGATGGCGTTTATATCCCCGGGCCGCTGCATCAACGGTTCGATCTTTGTTAAGTTATGAAGCTGATTCATTCTCTTTTAGCAAGTATGTTCTTTTCTTAAGGCAATAACACATAGCATTGATATGAAGGTGAAAATGAAACGATGTTGGACAAGTGTAATGTTTACAACTATGTAAACTTTACACTGTGACTTTCACAGCGTCCTTTGCATGCCAAGATTTCAGGTGCAGGCTGTCTTGAAATGTTGAATACATTTTCAGGAGTGCGTGTGAGAAAAGGGCTAAAGAAAAGAAAACCGATTAATTTGTTTGCATACTAACAACGCCCCTGCGTGAAATGCAGCACAGCAAGCTTCATCATGACAGCGAGTGGAAAGTGGAACCATTGAGGGTGTGCAACGACTCCTAAATCAGCCTGATGCTTTCCCCATTTTCTCCACTTTTATTTCACCACAGCTGGGGCTTGCTCACAGGAAACAGATGGAGGAAATAAAGCTGGGAGCAGGGTGGACTCTGGGATCCCACTGGGCTGTCTGAAAGCAGGCTCACTCTATTCCAGTCATGACACACATATTAAAGCCTGCTGAGGATTGAGTAGGGCATGAGTGGCCGGCGGGCAAGGTGACCACAGGGCAGGGATTCAATCTGGGGGAAACAGGCCATGTTTAAGGCTTTAGATTTAAGAATGATACATGAATGGACTCCAGAAGTAACAAAAGCCCTGGGTCTTATATAGCAACTGTGATATCACACAGAACACGGGCTGGAGTTGTGGCTCCGAGTGGGTTTTAAGTTGCAGACATGATAATAAAATCAATACACAGCACATGATAAATCCCAATGTGTTAGAGAGGAGTTTGACATTTTGAGAAAAAACACAGCAGCAAGTTACTTTAGCTTAGCATAAGGCCTGATGGGGGGGGGGAGTTTTGCTTTTTTCATTCGTTTACTGTACGAACATGTTATATCTGGGAGTATTTTTTGACCTCTTTGTAACCTTAAAGGAAGAATATCCGACTTTTTGATCCAGTAGATGTCGCCCTTGAAACCAAAAAAACTCGAGCTGCATTGTTGTGCTAGCAGGCTAATGTTAGCGCTCTTTAGTTTGCTCGTAGCTTCACATTGGCCCTCACTTATCAATCTGGTGTAGAAACCAGCACAGATTTGGGTGTAGAAATCATTATGACCGGGTGTTGATAAGTGTGGCGGCTGACACATTCGTCATTTAAATACCACACCCCTACATTTTCACGGTTCAGCCGTCCTCGCCCCCAGAGTTTATGGCATAGAGATACGTAATACGGTAAAGAAGAGAAATTAGATATGACCTGAGTGACACCATAACAAAGAGAAGTAAAGAGGAATAACATTGTGTTGTTTGGTAGCCTGAAATGTAGGATCAAATGAATAAAGTGTTTAACCAAAACATTGTGTAATGTGCATTTCTCATCTTAGCCTACTTTCCAAACATAAAAATGTTAAACATACCGATTAGTTATGATCTAAAGTTGATGTTCTGTATTCTTAAATATTTTCTATTTCATAGGCTTAACGTTTTGTTTAGTTTCCTCTGGATATTTTTCTATCGTTTTAAAGTAACTTTTTTTTTTTCTGTTTCAATATTTTCTGCAGTGATATTCCTGTGTGCATGGGAACATTTAACATGTAATTACTGAAAGCAGCCTCTCTAATCTTTCAAGTAAATCGATAAAAAACCCCATGAATTCATCAAATATAACACACAACTAAAGAAATCTCCTGACAGCTCGCGCTGCTCAACATTATTTAAAAAGCAACATAGCCTACAGAGATCGTTTGAGGTGGAGTGTAATGTAAAATACATTTAAGATGCCATATCTTATCTAACAATAAATCTTAACAGGGACTGCAGTATGATCTAATGATTCCTGACTCAGACAGATTCGCTGCACTGCAAGTCCACACTGGGTTAAAAACGTGCGTACACGAGCTGAGACCTGGCGTGGGATTTAAGCATACCCTCTACTCACGTCCAAATGACCGTACACCCATTTTTCTGTCGTGCGTACGTTTGATAAGTGAGGGCCATTGCGTGTAAATTTACACAAAATGATCATGATCTAAAAACGCTTGCGTGAAATTCAAATAAGCAGTAAGTACAGTATGTTATTCTTCTTTTCTCTAGTCCCTCACTTAAACAACTATTATACACAAGGGGATGAGCCGGCCAGCCGTCCCGTCCATGTAAACACGGTGTAGATACGGCTCAGACAACATCACAGACAGCGGGACTCAGGTGTCACAGTCATTGTAGACAGTCATGACTCAGAGAGTTATTTTCAGAGGATATACTGAATTTCTGCTATATTTATGTGTAAAATGTCGCATATTCAGCCATAAAGTGACAACATGCCCGCAGGAAGTCAATAAAAGACAATGTTTGGCAAACAACAACATGAAGATTTAGCATTTAAGCTTTTAAACTGATATGAAAATTACATTCACTGTGTCAATTCAATAAGTTTAGCTGTTTGCATTCAAACAACGTTTGCTGTTGCGGCTCCAAAACTTTGGAACGATCTGCCTCAGCACCTTAAACAGGCCTCTTCTCTGTCTGTTTTTAAATCTGGTCTTAAGACGCATCTTTTTTCCTTGGCCTTCGACACTTAGTGAGACGTCGATTTTATTTATTTTACTGCGTGCCTTTTAATTTGACCCATGTTTTATGTCTTTTAACTTATTTTCTGTATTTTATATAGTTTTTTATTTCATGTGAGTTGTTATGTATTTTATTGTACAGCACTTTGGTCAACTGTGGTTGTTTTAAAGTGCTTAACAAATAAAGTTGGATTGGATTGGATTGGAACCACCAGCTGGAACAACCTGTTTCCCCTTTTTCCAGTCGTCATGCTAAGCTAAATCCAATGTAAAAAGAAAGGCTAAGGCTAAATATGTAACAACTATGTATTTCAATTGTTTACTCTGTACAAAACTGTAAATGTGACAATTTGCCCTTTTTTTGTTGCGTTATAAACCATAACTATTCCGTCACGGTCAGTCCAGGATGTAACTGAATGCAGTCAGGAAATAGACGGGACAATAACCGATTGTAAAACAGCCAATTGTTGTTTTTACACTCCAGTCCTTCTTTCAAACAACTGAGAATGATCATGTATAAGTGTTTCAGAAGCATTGTATTAGTCAATAAACTCTAACAGTGCTTATTGGGGGACTTTGTTTTCTTTAATAATAGCAAGAGTAGATTTTTCCCTATGACTCCAGTCTACATGCTAAGCTAAGCTAACATGTGGCTTGCCTCCTGCTTCATACACCTTTTAATTTACAGATATGAGAGTGATATGGATTTTCTCATTTATCTCTCAGCTAAAAAGCAAATGATTGTATTTCCAAAATTCCATTAATTAATTAAACCTTAGCCTAGAGCCCTTTTCCAAGTATAAAATTCATCATCTGGTCTCAAGAAGTGGGTGCATCAGTGATCTGACATTAATAAACATCACTGTCTTTGCCTGAGTTACCTTGAAATCGCACAGATTGCTTGAAATCTCTCCAGACTGGAAACCTGAAACACTCTTGCATAAATTTGAAATACTAATTAGCCTTTGGTGATTAGCTCCTGCTCTCGCTTTTATTCCCTTCTCTTTTAATCCCAACCCACCTCTACACCCACGCTCTTTCTCAGCTCAGTCATTAACAGAGAACCTCCCGTGGGAACTGAAGCTACCTGTGCCGAACAAAAACAAATACTAGCTTGTTTCATGCATCAGCCGCCGAAGCCCCTGGGACCCACAGAGAATGAAGTTAGGAGACGGCTGCTGGCGCTAATGCATTTTTAATCACTTGTGTACACTTTTGATTCTGCCGGCCAGACAGGACACAGATGCAGTCAGTCCATGTGTCACCCTTCTATTATGAAGCCTTATTAAAAGTACTTTTTGGAGTGTTTCAGTTGTGTTTTATGCAGAACAAGAAGAGAAGAAACACAGGTTGCTTCCAAAGATCTGTATATGTTATTAGGTGCTATAAAAATGCATTCTTGAAGTTCCTAGAGTACGACACCAGAAAAAAAGAGAAAGATAGATGTCAGCTGTCCATCCACATTAAGTTGGCATGAAGGAAAAACTCTGCCACTTCAATGAGATCAGGAGCAATCACATCCCTTTAGTGTTACACGCCACTAACTCTCTGCTCACAGTAAACCACTGTGCCGCCAAGATGCTGTCTTTCTTTAAATTCAATAAACAGAGTCGTGTGTTTACATATAGAAGCTTTTACTCTGACCTGAGCAATTAGTTTGTATCACAGGTAACCTCTGGCCTTAGGTTGTTTGGCGAGGCAGAGGCAATTTCTGTATATATTCACATCCCTGAATATGTCAACACTCACAAACAGGAGGCTCTGACATCCTGTTTTCAGCTCACCTTCTCTCTCTCCCTGCGGGGCCTATAAGAGCACTAATGTTGTCTGATCTATGACTCAAGGTTCAACCTGCTGCTGCTCGCATTAGAAGAAAGTATAAGAGACAGAGTGAAGAGGAGCTTGGCAGAGAATCACAAAGAGGAAATAATGTGATGGCTGGGATAACAAAGATGTCAGAGCAG
This sequence comes from Tautogolabrus adspersus, assembly GCA_020745685.1. Classification (NCBI taxonomy): domain Eukaryota; kingdom Metazoa; phylum Chordata; class Actinopteri; order Labriformes; family Labridae; genus Tautogolabrus; species Tautogolabrus adspersus. The sequence goes on from CM036540.1 coordinate 14,216,918, forward strand.
GTTTGAGCTTTCACAGAAGCAGCAGCTTGCCAGCGAACCAGATATGACAGTCTGCATGTTGTTGTCGCTGACAGTGCGAGATTGATGGCTGCTTTGATCCAGCACAGGATCTCACATGTTCCCAGTTCCTATGTGAGCGCTCAGCTCGTCATCCACACTGGCGTGCAAAAGCCCCCAAATACGCTGTTATTATTGAGCAAAGATAAAACTGCACAGTACTTGACACAAAAGTCCTGCAAAGCCACCTGTCATGGGATGAATGTGATGTGACTTGATTACAAATTGTTCCATTAACTCTCATCTCTTTGAGGGCAGAAGCAGCGAGATTTTCTCAGATAAATTATTTTCCCTCCATCTCTGGGAAATTTATTGCAGCGTGTTCACATCACGCAGTGTTCTGCTAACTCCCCACCTGCAGCAAAGTAAATGTTATCATTGCAGAAAATGGGCTGGCATGCATGCTCGCATACGGGAGATCTCCCAAGCGGAAATCCTCAGTCAAACAGTGAAAAGACTGCGTGAAGCTCTGTAAACAGTGTGTACGAGCTGCAGTCTCTGGTTGAATTTGTGAGCTGCTTTGCCTTCTTTTGTCTCCTGATCTACATTCAGTAAAAAATCCTCCAGCTGGTGAGAAAAACAATACTAAGGCCACTGTGTGACTTCATGATAAACTCTTTAAACTACAATCTATCTATAAGGATGCAGAGCTAAGGACTCAACATGGGCTCTGAGGGATGAACTATTGGGCAATCCAATGTGTATCTCCATGTAATAATACACATGTCCATGCATATTCACTATTGTGTTGCATTGATAGTCTGTTCTGCTCTACTTCGGCTGTGTCTGTATTGATGTCTGTTAACTGTAGACTGATATATCTTGAAAAATAAATAAATAAATACAAGTGATCAACATCACATTTGGGAAATACATTCATCCCAGGCTAATATTTTTATTTTGGTGATTCCCTTTTTTCGTGTATTGCCACATTGAGGTGTCAATGTGTCAATTACTTTTGAACTCATTGCCATGAATTTTGGTACAGGAAAAATTGGTACACTTTTGACATTGCTATTAGCAAAATCTCATCCTTGGGTTAAGTTCTCATAAAAATGTTCGCTGGCTAAGACACCTTAAGCAACAATATGTGACTTTTTCACCTTAAAATAGAAGTTTCAAAGTCGATCTAATAGTACTTCAACGTTCAACAGGGAAAACCACGTCTGCCACGTCCACAGATCGCCCCGGTCGCATGCTGATAGCACTATGTTACTTCTCACGAGAAGTGCTTACGGCTTAACGCCACTTGCCAGTTAGCCCGTCTCGATACTGTCGGCTGGAGCCAAGAAGAGAAAAAGAGAGAGGGACCAAGCAAGAAGCAGAGTGTACATCCTTCCAGATATTATGTATAACACATTGCAACGTTACGTTAGGCTGTGTTGTAATCGGGTACAGAACGTAATCTAACCCAGGTTATGGTTAAGTCTCGCATAGAAATAAATAAATACATCCATCTTACGGAAAATCTTGTCTCTTCAACAGTCATATTTAAGCAAGATACGGTATTATCACCTCACCTTGTCAGTCGACATGGCTCTCTGGCTTCCAACAACAACACCCCCTCTGCTTGTTAACAAAAACATGTTGTGTGTGCTGTGGAGTCACAACAGCACTGTGCTTTACGACAGTGTATTTGCACTCAGAGACCTTTGGTGGGTGCCAAAACACACCAAACTGTATTTCTACATCATGTTGCTTTAACTATTATGGTGAACACTGTAAACATTATACCTGATACAATCAGGTAAGCATTTTATTTTAAGAAAAACTGTGCCGTCTCCATGAGGACTGTTAGTGGGTATTAGACCTCTATTCTTGTTACAGTGCAGTTCCTGTACCTTGACTTAGATGAGAAAGGCTATATTTTCTCATTATCTGTAATTAACTGAAGTACATTTTTGAATGCTGGACTTTGTGTTATTGCCATCTATGAAGATAATCTGACAACTTCTTCCATCACTGATCTGTAATGTCATCAAATTTGTGTGTGGGTTGATGTTGCTGTACCGTTAATCAGCTTAATCTGATCTTGATTTTTTTCTTCCAGGAAATGGAGGCACATTCAGCTCGTGTACTTGCATTTAATCATATCAACATATTTTCCTCTGACACAGCAGCAGAGGGACTCATTTTATGTCTTAACAGGAAGTTCGAGGTGTTTTGACTCTCACTGAAAGAAGCTCAATATAACAAAGCAGCTCTAACATGAACATCTCTGTTCCTATAAATCCAGTGGGCTTCCTGAGTGTCTCTTATCAGCAGCCTCTGCCTCATATAGAAGCAAATTGGGCTGCAGATGAATGCACAGCTGATCCCTCACCCTGGGGGCTTGAACCAAAGAAAATGTTGAGCCATGGATTCGGTCTTGATAGTGTTTATCCAACAATCTGTTTGGATTAGCAAATAGCACGAAGGATATAGTTCAGATTGAGTTCCCTGCTGTGTCGAACAGTGCACAGAATAAAATAAATATGTCTGCATTGTCGGCCCATGTCTGCTGTAGAGAGGAGGTCGGGGAATACTGATGAAATCCACCCACACCAGAAGCAGAGAGCAGACACTTTCATCATGTCTGAGGACATGCAGGTCATCAAATGGGAAGAAAATGTATTGAAGTTGAAGAAGTGGGATGATGGGAGATTAACTGAATTTGACGGATAAGATCTAAACAATTTTAAGTTAACACAGCAATGATGAAGATTTGATATGATGTCTTTAAGAAAATGATGTAATAAAAGCAGAGGCCATTTCACTTTCTTTTACTTTTCTTCAGAGGGAGATTTGCTAACAGAAGAAGATATAATATATGTGATACTTGCTTAAAATAAAAAAAAAATACTATTCTTTTCTATAATTACTGTAAAGAAGGACTAAGGATCAGACATTTAGGGATTTGCTGGCGCACAAGTTAGGAAGATATCCGTTATTAACTTTTACACTCTGTTTTTTAGACATGCTACAAACAGGCTGACATACACATGCACAAACAGCATCCTATGGACATGCACTTAATGGAGAGATGTCAAAGTGAGGGGACTGCACATGAAAGTGCACTTGAGCAGTTTGGGGTTTGATGCCTTGCTCAAGGACGCCTAGGCAGCGTTTAGGAAGTGAACTACAATCTCTCCAGCTACCAGACCAATTTCCAGACTTTGATCCACACCGGGACTTGAACCGGTTCCCAACCCAAGTCCCTACAACCTGAGATACTGTCGCCCCTTATAACTATGATTCAGTACGTTTCAAAATTACACTTTTAAAATGTAAAAGTTACATATAATTAATCATAAAGATCAGAGGCTCATTAGAAGGCCTACAAATATGTTATCCTCTCCATTTTCTAAGATAACTGTTTTGAAACACCATGACCAGAACTGGTTAATGATACAGTGTAATAAAGTTTTGTTGTTTTTGAATATAAAGTGTCAAAGCCTTGAATCGTTTTAAGAAAAATACAAAACAATAAATCCAACTGATCTATATAAATTGCAGATTTTTTGTTTCAACCTTACAATGACCCCTGACTAAAAGTAACTTACAATCTTTGATGAACAACCCAGTTTCGATAATATTGTGACAACGTAAGAGGAAATGTCCCACAGTTCTCTGTGTCCATCCCCGTTTTCCCCTGAATCTTTCAGCCAGTCAGATACAGAAACAGCTCTTTTCCTGTTATGACTTTTCCTGTCTCCGCTCTGTCCTGTTCAGCACTGTTCAGCTGCTGTTCCCTTGTCTAAAACCCCTCGAATGTGAGATGTAACAGCGTGTCGCCCAAAGACAGAAACAGGTGGGATTGCTATTGATTTTTTCTCCATGAGCTGGTGCACGTGCATAAAAGATTTAGGCCAAATTTGAAAAGGGAAGAACGGCCAGATGTTTTCATTTCAGCTCATTGGAGCAGAAGCTCTCGTCCTGGAGTTAATCAGTTTCTCTGAGGCTGCTTTTCTAACCCCCCAACCCTATCTAATCACTCAGAGACCACTTTTGTCTCCATGAATTGCTGTTTCCTTCTGCAGTGCTTCCCCTGCTTTTCTTGAAGTTTTCTTGTCTTTTGAACCCTGCATGTTGATGATTGTAGAGCAATAACAATAATAAAGTTACCTCATTGTAGAGCAATAAGGTAACTTTAATTTGCACTTGCATTCCCCATGCTTTGTCATTTTTCCCCTGGTGTCTCGCTTAGGGAGGGAAATTATTCTTGAATTTTACTGCCATGCTCCAGGTTGTCTGTTGTATAAATTAAGAATATCTGACATTTGTTATAATTTCAATGCATCCTGATTAATAAGCGACTGAATAGATAAATATTCATGAAATTGGAGAGTTATCATATTTCAAGGCAAAACTCATATTTATTATATATATATTTTTAATCAAATAGTGTGGTAGCATCCAAACAATCTACATTTTCCCACCCCTAAGTTGAAGTGCAGTTATTTTCTTGAAATGTATAGATAAAGCTACTCATTGTAGTAAAGATACTTATGCTGTGTTGCTTCAGCTTAGCTTGCTACATTTCTCTGCCTAGCTTTGAGGTGAAGCTTAATTTAATGTAACCAGAAGCCTACATCACTACCTTTTGTAAGTAGCTTGCCCAGCAGTGGCTGTAGGATGCTGCTTCGTCTTACTGCTGTTGGCAGGAGGCCTATGTTTGGATCTGTCTGTTTTCTGCTATGGGACTGAAAAACTTGTGAAACCCTTATGCTTGCTGTTAATTAATTTATTTATGGGCATCAGTTGAAATGTTTACTTTTCAGAGACTAACATCAGGGTCTCTTAACAACATCTCCACCATACTACTCCTACTAACCAGGAAGTATAGCGTCCTGATTAGTAGGAGCAGCAAAAAGAGGATGTACATGTGTGTGTGTGTGTGTGTGTGTCGATGTGTGCGTACAGTTAACGTTAATTGATTTAGCATTACTGGCCATGCTGCGTGGTTCTGTGATTAATCACTGTAATTTGCACATCCTGCAAAGGAGGCAATGCTACAGACTATTAAAGACAGCAGCCCTGCATTGATTACCATAGCAGGTAATTGCTCGGTGAAGATAAAATCAGCGCTAATCCTGTGGTGTTGTCAGGTTTTGAAACTACAACAAAAAAACTTTTGATCTTCCCGGCGGGAATGTACAAGCCTGGCCATGCCAAAAGAGATAAGCTGAAGTGGACCAAATCAATTCCTGCAGTGGGTTAATTGCTTTTCTGTGCATGTGTAGCACTTTTTAAGAGTGTGGGGGGATTGTTTTTTTTATATTGATTCACTGCACAAGGAAGATTTTAATTTCCCCAAACCTCTTTGGTGGTGTCAAAAGTCTGAGGTTAGAAAATCCAATTATGTAGGCCCGTCCCAAAACTGAGCGAAAACCACAGGAGAACCGCAATATTGAAATGACTGACATGATTCAATGGTCCTTTCAGCATTGTGAATGACTCGAGATAAGGATCAATAGATCAAGGTCGCTGCTCAGAGATAATAAACAGGTTCAGGAAGGCTGGCGTACTGTGTCCTTTGTAGAAGACTTTGTCCTGGGAAATCTGTGGTGTGAAAAGCGCGAGACAAAATGTGACTCATTGCACACACTGAGACGTTCACTGTTGCAGCACTGTTGCATGTACTAAACCAGAATGTAATTTTAAGTACCAGTATTTTTGGATTCAAAATGTGTTGACACTGTGAGGACAAAAAGTCAGTTATTAATAATGAAACTATGTCTGCATTACAAAATGTTTCTGTTAGATGGGGGATGCTGTTTTCCCACAATGCAATTCAAAACAGATACTTAAGTGAGGAGACGCTTAAAGCATGGAGGAAGTTAATCGTATAAAGCCATTAAATGTTTGTTGCAGCTTGCAAACACAACATTCAAACTGGGCCCCTCCTTCTGTATTCATCGCCACTAGAAGCCTGTACTGCTTGTACCTAAACTGCAAGCTAACTGAGAATATTACATTTGTTTTAATTGAAAGCCGATTTAGCAAGCTAACCGCTAGTGTTTGGCACCTGCATGTCCAACAGAAAGCAGGCCAACTCTGCTTCCCCGATGAAAGCTCACCTGTGCGCTGTAATAGGCTGGGGGAAACACATCCACTTCCAGCCAAGAAACATCCAGAGTCAACCAAAACAAAACATCAAAATACAGAGAGAAGAAAGGGTCTCTGCAGACACAGTCACCACCACACATGTACAGAGGCCCTTAAGTGATAGTTGAGCATTACTTTTGGATAAGTCTATATTTTAGTTTTTAGGCAAAAGCTACTGACTATCTTTATGCATTATTTGACAGGGTTGTGATAGCTCAGCCAACAGCTCAGTATCTTCTTTGATGCATCTGCTCAAGAAATACTAAATGAGCAAGTATTTCTCCTGCAACACAGGCTCAAAAACAGTCAAAGTTGTTTTTGGTTTTTGGTTTAAAATTCTCCAGCATCACAGTTTGATCAAGTCTGTTGGGGCAGCTTTTGTAAAGTAGTATAACAGATGAACTTTTAGCAACAATATAGTGTCAACTGGAGCAAAGGATAATATACATTCAAAAAGACTATGAAAAAAAGAAAAAAACTATGTGCTTAAAATGTTCAACTTGTTGCTCATTTAACAAGAGTTCCCTTATGTTAAATTAACATCATAGTCTACAGCAACTTGTAAAAACCAAAAGAGCAAACACTTGCTTTGCAGAGAGTTGTAGAAAAAATAAGGTTTTGCAACAACAACATAGTTTGCTTTTGCCATAATGTGGTATGGAGCCTTACATGTGGATTGCTGTTAATTATCTCAAGTAAACTCAGGATTTATGTGCTTAAATGCACGCTAAAAAGCTAATACCTAAATCCCAAATGCATTTCTATTTAGAGGCTTACAACCAAACAAAAGCTCTAAATGCAGGTCTGAGACTATGTCTGTGGGTTAACAGGCACACATTAACATTTTGCTCTTTCAGCCCTCCATTAATCCATTAATTCTGCTTTTCATTAATTGGTTGCATTCAGCCAGAGCTGTTCAGTGTGACAGACTGTGATTAAATCTCAGTAACTCCAACTTGTTCTGTTAGTGGTGGTTTTAAATTGAATTACGTCCGTACATTGTAATAGCTGCGGCTGCAGGGGAGAACGCTCTCTCTCTGCTCACCTTGATGTGTCAGAGGCAGAGACACAGCCATGGGCCATAATAGAGACTTCACAAAACTCTGGGCTAAGAATAAGGCACCGTGTGATGATCACTTCAAAGCCGTCAGAGGACCCATAAATAATGGATGACACAAGAGCAGTCCGCTCTGAAGCGCATTGTTCAGCTCTCCCAATTAATTTAGAGGTAATAATTCCTTAGGCACCATAATAAGATGAGAGGCCACCTCAGAGAGGCTGCTGCTGCTACTGCTGGAATAAGAAAATATGTTCACAAGTTAAACTGTAATCACACGCCACTCACTATAACATGCTCTGCAACACTGTCAATCTCTCTAGTGAACACATGCAGGTTTGTTCCCCAGAGGAAAAGCAAAGCACCTCACTAAAAGGGTTATTCCTAAAATTTAGCAATGTAAGATGAGGAACCTTAAAGACACAAAGAAATAATTTTCAACACCAAAGCAGAGGTCCTTCAGAGGAAAAAGTCAGATCCCATGTTTCTCAAAATGAAACTAAATATAATCTCTTTAGTGCCTTAAACTCCAGGCCAAAAGTTTGTAAAACAGTCTTTCTGCAGGCAATCCGATGTTTCCAGCCACATGACATTGTCATGACTATTTTCTAGCACCTTGGAAATCCCTACAGGAGTCACAGAGTTACTTCTTACAACTATTTTCTTAGGTTTTACAATACCCTCATGTGCACAAAATTCATGGCATGTCCCTTTGAATATGTATGTTTCTCCTTTTTTAACAACTTGGGAGCATAAACAGGCTGGAGGAGCAATATCACCCAAGATCAACCACACTTAAATTCCCCCATAACAAGTTTAAAGTCATACTGACTGACACAAAATGTCTCTTAATCTCAGTGATCTAATGATTCCAAAAATGTTTTGTTTTTGACATTGTTACTCTCAGCCAACAGCATAACTTTTTTGAGTATTTTTCTTTTGGCCAAATATAAAACAGTCTAGCAGCCCTTTTGGCATATACTCAATTTCACAGTGAACAGCAGTGTATACTACTGTTGTAACACATTGAGAAGACACAGGACACTAATAGCATTTATTCAGTTCAGTAAGTTTTGTTTTCTGGACACCTAGTAAGTAATATAACAATATTAACAGTCCTTGTACCTCTGGTTTTGGTCTCCACTGCTTACTTTCATACAATATCCAGTTTGTTTGTTTGCTGCTTAACTCTCCACTAAGTTCACAAGCGAGTCACAAACTTTGTGTGTCTGATGTTTTGTTTCAGATTTGGGTTTGTCACTATGGATGACCCCTTTCCACGTTCAAGAAGTCATTTCACTCTTTGCGGATGTATAAAAAAATCCTCAAAGCTTTCAGTAAAGTTTTTTATTGACTGGCAGTTCAAGATTTTCTACAGAATATTTTGACATGTGAACTTGTCTAGTATTGTCGTGTATGTGAGTTTGTGAGAGTCACTATTGTATACGGCCCATTTGGATGCAAAGGGAAAAGAAGATAACAGTGTTACTGATTTATTTAAGAACAGCAGGGACTTCGAGCGGGTCTCTATTGTTGCTGCATTGTTTGTTTGTTACTCAGGAGCTTGCTGGGCCTCTTGAGGGACTCGAAGACAAGAAACACAGACACACACACACGCGCGCACACACACACACGCACGCACGCACACACACACACACACACACACACACACACACACACACACACACACACACACACAGTACACACAGGGACTGATGATGATGTACAGCCTCCGTGAGTTGAGGAGCCTCCTCAGCACTACATGATGCCAGGAGAGCTCAGTGACTCAGGCTGACACAGCGGGAGTGAAGGAGCTAGGAAACTACTCTCTGTGCACCTTATCTCCTCTCCTCTGCAGCTTTTCGAGCCTTTTTTTCTTTAAATAATCCCTTCCCCTTTAGTTAATCATGATGTTGTTGTTTGAAATTGTCTTGTACTACCTGAGTCCCTGATTACTGAACATTTAAAATTCTGAATTGTTAATGTATTTCATCTTTGTGCAATGCCAATAACCTCTTTAATTTTCCACTGTGTGCCACATAAGGCAAAAAACACACTTGGTCCTGCAAACCTAATGGTAAAATGATCATTCAATTCATAATAATAATAAAAAGGGATTCAAAGTGTGCAATTAGTACAGTAACAAAATCATTTTAAAGATAACAGAGTTGCAACCGGCACATTTTCTTTGGACAATATAATCAGTATCCACTGTGAGTAGCTACCATCGCGTTGGGCCTTGTTTCAATCCCTCACTGCTACAAATGTCTCTGAAATATTTTGTAGGAAATGCCTGAGGCCACATAAAGAATGCATGAATCTTGCTTTTGGTTTGTCATGCTGCTCGCTTTAAAGAAAAATATCTAATATATCAATGTACCTTATTATCATTGGTCTTTCTTCTGTTCTTTAAGATCATGAAACACTTTCTGGAAGAAGAATTTGTAGTTTACGAAAAAAAAGAAAAAAAGAAAGTGGATCATGTGGGATCACAATGTTTTACACTTTTAAAGTTGGATCCTATTCATGAAGATCAGAAGGGAAAAAAACAAAATCTGCAGTAAGTGTGATGCAAATGAAAAATTCTGATGGGAATTAAGTTTGCAACAAACTCATTAAAATTTATTTTTCAAAATCTTGCTTTTCCTCAGCTTGGAAAGAATATTTTTAAATTTCCAATACAGCCAAGTAAAAGTGCTTAAGCAAAATCTACCCATAATGCACTCATGAAACCGGCTTGTTTGTTTGTTTGTGTTGCTGCTGAACATTAGATAAGACTACAGCTAACCAGGGACTTGCAGGTGAGGTTTAACAATCTTATAAATGTCTTTAGTGGGGAAGTCATAACAAATGGGATTAAGGGCTAATTGGTTTTTAAAAGGCAGCTTTCTCTCTGGTTGTGAGAGTCTATTCCCCTGCTGTTTTGTTGTGTTTTAGGAATAATAACTCTAAAGCTCAAGTGTCAATTTACACACTCTAAAGACTGTTAGAGTCAAGGCTGTCTTTTGAGGGAAAAACAACTTTTGCAGGAAGGGACCATTGAGCATTTTGGTTTTTGCCAATATTTTTATTTTCTACAACTGTATTAAATACTACCTGAAATACGCTTCTGTTTCCAACTGTCTGGTATACTTCTCATTTAATGGTGCTACATATTCACCTTAAAAAGGAGGCATGGCAGTTGCCTCATTTCCACGTACACAGTACAGTGATTCTGCTGCTCATATTTTCCTCTTTGGGTCAACTGAATCCCCATCCCGTAGTTCTTAAAAACAAGGACTAGTCAAAGGAGAACAGCACACACCAGACTGCTCTGACTCTGTCGATTAAACTTGTGTCAAGCCGCATTCTCTGAGTTTCTCGTCGCAACGATGTCAGCAGATGGCCCGCAGGGTAGCGTGTCAGCAGGGCACTCATTACTATGCATAAAGACAAAACTATCTGCAAAAGGCAGACAATAATATGGAAGTGAGTGCAGTGGTTGGCAAACAGGAAAGCACAAATGAGTATCTCAGGAAGTCTGGCAAAATGACATGCTGAATTTTAAATTCATTTCAATGACGTGGCATTATTAGAAGTTCTCATAAATACATGTATCTCCTGCAGGAGCCTCAGCATGTTTGGTATTTGTTTCTGAATTTGGTACATTGTAATTTTCATGCAGAGCAGGAGAGGTTGTCCCAATCATGCAGCAGTATATGCAAAACGGCAAGGCAGTGTGCCTTGCATTCAGACAGGCCATATCATATTTTCCACAGAGAAAAGTAGCAGGCCAAGCGCTTGGCTCGCAGATCGGACTGTCAGGCCATCTGCTGCACCATCGCACAAATTCTCTCTTTTATGTGATGCATGGTAATCAAGTCATCTAGTGTTTCCATTTGCTTCATGAGTCTGCTCATCTCCACATGCCATTACACAGCAGCACTTCCCATGATGCAGCTGTATATCCTCTTACATACCATTAATCACAATCAGGGGCTGGTGAGGATCACTGAGACGGCTCAAATGAGCACCAAAACCGCTTCATGCACACTTATCACATGGAGGAATATTCATGTGAAGGATTTAAAAGGGAGTAAAGTGACTCTACTAAAATGCTGGAAGTGTGTCTGATTGTGTGTGTGTGTGTGTGTGTGTGTGTGTGTGTGTGTGTGTGTGTGTGTGGGTGTGTGTGTGTGCGTGCGTGCGTGCGTGTGTGTGTGTGTGTGTATGTGCGTGTGTGTGCGTGTGTGTGTGTGTGTGTGTGTGTGTGTGTGTGTGTGAAAGCTTCCTCTCCGCAGCTACAGCCTGGTTTAAAATCAGAGGCAGACAGAGAGAGAGAGAGAGAGAGAGAGAGAGAGAGAGAGAGAATGGAAACGCAGTGTGCTGTATGCAGAGAGAAAGGGGTTCAGAATTAGGAGATTAAAGTAGTTGCAGGATTAGGCCCCAGGTTTTAATGATGGAAATGGAAAAAGCTGTGAACAGAATCTGACACATTCTCTCTGGCCCTCCTCTCCTGTGCCTCGTTCCACAGCATGTGTCTCCTGCTGATTGTGTGGAAGGCCTGCAGGGAGAGCCAGCTCTTCTCTCTATTAAATAGCACACATTTGTTTAAAGAACATTTATGTGCAAGCACATGTTCCCAAAAGCAAGGCAGACGCTCCGCTTAACAGATAATGTGTGGACTGGATTGCACACTTCTCTTATGCAGATATATTTTCATAGCTTGTGTCCATGCACTTGCACAAACACAACTCAGACATTTTAAATTTGCATTCCGAGGCATAACTCAAACGCTGTAAATAATAGGATTAAAGTAATAGTTTGGTTTGAATGCTTGCATGATTTAGAGTAATAAGACGACCTGAGTTTACATAAGCAGGTTAATGCCTAGAAGGATGTATGGTCACGACAGGAAACAGCCAATTAATGACACAATACAGCAATAGAAAATGCTTAGAGAATGTTTGGTTTTTACAGAGCACTTTAACCTAAATTATGTGAATTGTTCACTGTAAATGAAAGCTGTGCACACAATCTTAGCCCTGTTATCTTTTTAAATAAAGAAATGATTATGCATTATATTTATGGACAATCCAATCAGACTCTGCACAGTTATATGAATTCAGCTGTGTGAATCAGCAAAGTACTTGGCATTAACCAAAATAGTATGTGGAATAACTGGAGTAATGCATTTACTGGTTAAACATACAGTATGTAAAGCCGCCGCTAGGGGGCTCTCACAATCAAAACAATAACAAAAGATGACGTTGAGGCTCCTGGTGTATTATGGGAAAAAACGAACGAATCAATACGAACGGGCGAAACCGACCTGAGAAAGACAATATGTGTACTGACGATGTATCCAAGTATCATTTACATGACGTTTTATATCACAGCAGCACATACAGCGACAGACCGGCAGCTTTCAGTAGCAGCTAGCGCTAGCCTATGCAGCGGTCTTTGGCGTAACATCCGGGGTTTCCTTGACAACGATCAACATTTCCTGTCTATCGTGGCGGCTCATCATGGCGGCCGCCTACAAGACACGGCACGTTACAACTATAAAATTACGGATTTCTCTGGCTTTGATAACTTTTGGAAATATTTGAGGTGATGTAAGTACTCAACTAAAAAATAAATATAACATGGGTCAAGTTTTAATTGAAGTTAGATATTTTAATGTAAACATTAGCATGCAATTCTACATACTGTACCTTTAAAGCAAAAAAAAATAATAGTGCACCTATAGTACTGTTTTACTCATTTGGGATATTTACTCCATATACGATCTTCTCAGTTAAGTATGAACCTTCCAATGTGTTGGACAGCATGAGTTTCAGCTCCCAATTCAGGCGTAATAATTAGTCCTCAGTTCTCTTATCTACCTTAAAGCCACATTTAATTAGCACAAATACATAATGCGTGCACACAAAGTTTATCTGTAAGTGTGAAACTCTGCCTGACTGCTGAAACACAGATATATCCAAAGACACTCACTAGTGCTCTGTACTTTTTTTTATAAGGATCACTTTCAGCTGAGCTTTAATTGTCAGGAGGGCTGACTGTGCTGGAGATAACTCATGCCCCGAAGAAATGAGATGCTAATGTATTACTGGCCATTCGAAATAAATCTGCGAGGTGCTCTTTCATGCAAATGCACAGTGCCGAATGCGTCAGCAAAAACGGAAACAGGATAGATTTAAGGAAAGAAGATAGAAGATGGTGTCCGGGATGTTTTTGGCAGGTCTTTTCTGACATCCTGTTCTTGCTGAAGCATAGTTTTGGCCAAAAGGGCATTACCTGATAAAAGTGAAGGATTGTCAGTCCTCCTCTTTAAGTAATATTCTATTCTATTCATGTAAACAAGGAGTTTTTCATGGTTATGAAACAGATTGAAATTAATATTAATTCCTCTTTATGACTAGCAATAGCAAATAGGACCATTGTGCTTCGATTGACTACTTCTGTGTTGTTATTTTTTAATGCTGGGTGTTGCTCTGTTGGTGTCATACAAAGCAATTAACACTGAACAAAGAAGTACCTTTTTAAAGATTTATTTTTGGGCTTTTTTGGCCTTTATTGTAGAGATGGGAGAGTGGATAGAATCGGAAATCAGGGAGAAAGAGTAGGGAACGACATGCTGGAAAGGAGCCATAGGCAGGATTCAAACCTGTGCTTTCGCTTGGAGGACCATAGAATCCGAACATGGGGCGCACGCTCTAACCACTAAGCTACCAGCACCCCCACCAGGATGATATTTTCTTTTGTCAGAAAACACTACTTACGCATGTACAGAACAAGATTAGTAAAGAGATAAGATGTACTGCCTTGTGAAAGTTTTTACAACAAAAATTATTCAGTGAAAAATCTTGGCCTTTGGTTCAGGACTTTAGTCACAAAATCACAGGGAAAAGGATACTTTAAAAAAAATTTTTTTTATCTTTGATGCCTAGGGTTCAAATACAGAGAAAACTTTAAGACAAGATTTTAAAGAAGGACCCCATGGTTAGCTCTACCTCAGTCAAGTGATAATCACTGCAGCTACAATTTGTAGGATCTACCGTACTTAAGTATTCCGTCAAGGAATATTTTTCCATCCTTCCTGGTCCGACCAGACTGCTTTACCTCTTCTTTTCAAAGGGTAAGTATTCCCTTTGTCAGGGGGCCGAGCCTATCATCTTCGGAGATCAAATCCTCCTAGTGCATCCATAATAAGTCAAAAGGCCAGCTTCAAATAGATATATACAAAAAAAGACAAAGGGTAAAAGAGAATTGAGGATTGAACACATTCCTTTGGAGAGGCCCAAATGCAAATCAAGGACTGTGATTATGAACAGGGATGTCTGTTTTGTCTAACAGGGCTCCAACACAGCAGACTGTGCAGCTTCTGCCACAGTAAACAGGAATTTTAAATTGCGAGAACTTGTTGTTTCAGTCCTCGGCATGCGTCCTGACTCAGGCGCGCCTCGATGACACTCCTCCCAGCCCGGGAGCCTGGCCAGTGCTCTGTCACTGTCGAAGCCAATGCTGAAAGATGAGAAATACGAGAAAAAGAAGCTGACGAGGCAATACTCTCTAATGAGCTGCGAAGAAAAATCTTTTCTATGGATTTCTCAGCAATCAGCAGCCAGTTGGAGACAGCCTGAGTGTTGACGTCGGCGTGAAATGTTTCAGGAAGGATTGACTGGATGGTATAAATCGGCGTCATCGTGAAGCCTGTTAGAGAAATGGCCTGCTGTTAAGAGAGTCTTCAGGACTGTGACAAACCCTAATCTGTTGTTAATCCTCTCATCAGAGCAGGAGGATATCTATTGCTCCTTGGTTGCCAGTTTGCCTGAAAAACTATTCCATTTGTCTGATGCAGAACCAGACTTCCCTCACAGCCAACACTTAAGGATTAATGTCTTAACCTCAGTACTGGCCCGGGGCAATGCAGAGCTGAACTGCATAAGGCTGAAGAAACTAAAGAAATGCTGCTGATAGAAAGCTCTATGATTAGTAAACATCATTAAGTCTTTTAACCAGAGACTCTGTGGATGACCACGGGCACATTATGATCAAAGGCAGAGCATCAGGCTGGACTTTGGTGTTGCTAAGGTTGAATTAGACAGATAGAGAAAATATAATGATTACAACCTGCACTCTTAGACAACAAAATATATCCAATCCTGCATTGACCTCAGCGCTCTAAATGAATATGGTCGTTTGAGTCATATTTGTGGTTCTTAAGATTGGAAACTTATGGTTCTGTCCCTTCATTGTGAAAATCACGAGAAGACAGGAAGTTTGTGGTCTCTTACGTCAGACATTTCTAGTAAAAACCGAATACAAACTGGTGGAAAAAATGTAATATGATCAAAAGGGTTGAAAATGTCAAAACTACAAGTTTGATGTTCTAACATAAGAAAATCACAAGTAAAGAGTCTCTGTATCAAGTAACTTATGAAGATGGTGAAAACTTAAAACAGACACAGGGTGTATTTGAATCCACTCACTGCATATAACCAAAAACAATTCCTCAAGTGTCACTGGTTGAAATGTTGACTTAATAAAAATTGGCAAGATTTAATTGATAAAATTGACCAAACTATTGGTTTTATCTATTCAATAGCATCTAGAGTTACAACTAGAAGACAATTAGCTTAGCCTAGCATAAAAACAAGGAGCAAGGGCAAGACACAAGCTAGCCTGGCTCTTTACCAAGTTAAACAAACTACATCTATTATTATACAAGCTTGAAGGACCAATATGTAAGATATCTACTGAAATTAATCTTAATATGACCTCACTATATCTTCAGATATTAAGGAAACATGCTATGTTGAAGTGCTGGTTCTGTGACAACAATGCAGCAGCCAGTATGTCCTCCTTCTAAGTTTCGATTCCGATGCAAAATGGTTTGTTTTTGTTTTGACCACAGATGGTAGGCAGTTTTAAGGCGCCCCCACAAAGCCGTTTTGGACGCCCCTCGGTTTGCCAGGCAAACAGCAAACCAACAGGTGTTGCAGCGATGGAAACGGGCAAGCTAACTGGTTCAGATATAACCGATTCTACCAGACCTAAAAAGCCTCTGCATTTTTCTAGAAACAAAGTGAAACTAGGATAAATATTGGAGATGCTTTTGAAAAATGGATAGAGGTTAGAATGCAGAAAGGTTTCAAGACTGATGCAGAGCGGGTTAAACACTGAAGCTTTGGTGTCCGCAACATGGCAACCTGCATGCATATTGACTCTAGGGAGGAGGGGGCGGGGGGAACAGCTCTCTCTGATGATTTGAATTTGGACTACAGTACCCCTTTTAAACGCTACGTGTCAGAGTAACATATTGCTCCTTTAACACGTTAAACCATCTGTGCATAGAAATACAACAATAGAAAATAAATGTTGAAATTAGAACTTAGGTCTTTTGTGGTAGCTACTTTCACAGACACTTAGCAGTTGGGCCTCGTGTTGATCAAAGAAATGATAACATTTTGATTGTAAGCTGTGTCTGTGCTTGAAGGCAAGTCTTTAAACTTTGGACAGTGCACGTCTAGCTTCTTCCTGTTTCTTCCTGTGATCTTTGCATCTCAATCTCTGTATGGAAAAGTAATAATCATACCGATTGCTCTTTAGTAGACCTTTGATATTAAGTATTGCTTCATGAACCAGGTACATACGAACACATACATACTCCTGGCAATTAATTAGTAAAGCTGGGTGAAGATACCGTGCAGAGCAGATAGAGGAACAAATGGAGTTGTTCCTTGGTTCATGTACTCATTATAGCTATTATTATTCCACATTCTGGCCGTCTGTAATTACCCACTTTGCTTCCCGGTACAACACATTCTTGACTTGAAGATAATGTAATCACAAAAAGAAGCAAACTGAACAGCTTTTGAATTCAACGCAGCGAGGAGAAGAAAGGCTTTGAAGTTTTTTGGTTAATATTGATGAGGAGAGATGTTTTTTTTTAGAAGATTAGCACCAGAGATTTCACGTCTTTCTTTTATTTTGCATCAGCAAGGTCAAATGCCTACAATTTGATAATTAGCTTACATTTTCCAGATGGCTGATCAGTGGAGAGAATACAAAGAGCAGAGCAGATTTCTTATTTAAAACATTACATATATTTTCCTTTGATAATTAAAAATAAAGCGGTTGAAAAATATTTTTCATATCTCCAAATAGTTGTGTGGAACAAAGATGTGTTACTAATAATCTCTACAGGGGTGTTTTTCCTATGATGGGAAAACGATAGATCTCTGTTTTGATTGTGTAACTGTGAAATTGCTAGAGGAGCTCTGCCTACACACTACACTTCATCAAAAAAAAAACAGCTTACATGCAAAAGCTATGATATCACAAGTTAAAGTAAACATGCTGAAAGTCTTCAAAAAGTTTGTATCAGCGCTTCATGAATTTATGTGAAGCACTCTATGCATCGTACTTCTTGAGCAAGTCACTTTGCCAATGCCTCTTGCGATCTGGAAACGCAGACGGCAAGCGGATCTTTTTGAAGTCGTCAATGCATTTCTTCAAATCCTCCTCCAGCAACTTCCTCTCCTCCTCCTCCTCCTCCACTCCCGGCGGTGGCCCCCCATTCTCCCTGATGCCTGGACGAGGCAGTGTCTTCAGGTTAAGAGTGCCTGGTCGTTGCGGGCTCTCTGCGTGAGGCAGCGTTAAGTGAAGAGGAGGACTGAAGGTAGAGGAAGGTTTAGATGATGGCAGTGGTGGAGGCAGGACTAGAGGTGACAGAGGAGGGAGGTCAGGGCAGTCTACATCGGGAGGAGGCGGAGGAGGAAGAGGAGGTGTCAGAGGAGGAGGAGAGTCCATGTACAGCGGGTTTCGTGGGTCCAGTGTAATGCTGTTGTTGGTTTCTGGGAGGCTGCGGGTTCGGCCGCTGCTGCCAGGCTCCACTGTCTCTGTTCCAGCAGGAGTGGCAGGAGATTCAATGATTGCCACTCCAGTCAAGGCTGGGAGGCCGGAGGTCACTGCCTTGGAAACCCCTGCCAAACCACCTACAGCAGAAGAAAAAAAGGTGTCAAATTTTTAATAGTTTGAAGCATTTTATATTTATAAACAATGAAAAATGTCTAGAAACAGTTCATACTTTAAGGGAATATGCGTTTTCTTTTATTTTTGCACAGTTAAACTGTAATCTAGTTTCTAGTTTTAGTTGACAGGGTCAGCTGTTTCTGTTGCTGCGCTCACAGTGCTCTCAGTTGAAAAAAAGTTCAACTTTTGGAACACAGCCGCACTGGAGGAGAAATTAATTTGATTCACCTTTTTGGTGGTACAATTTCCAAGTCTATTGCTTATGCCTGGACAGGATTACTTTACTTCCTTACTACTTTTGTCATCAGCAACAGTAAGGACCAGTGAGAAGGGCTCTGAAACTGAGGTCGTGAGTGCTGTCTGCTAAAAAAGCTTTCAGTGAACACAGGCCCCAGAGTTATTATTTCCTGATTTATTTGGTCACTTTTGTCACTTTGTCCCTCTGGTGTAGTTTTACTTTCTTCCTTTGTTTCTTTTCTCGCCTTTGTGATTGTGTGCCCCGCCTTTTATGTTTTCACCTGTGTCTGATTAGTCACACCTGCCCCTGATTAACCCCGGTGTTTATAATCCTTGGCTGTGTCCGCAGCTGCATAGTTTCATCCTTTCATATACTAAATATGACGTCACATTGAGTATGTAGTACCTTCTAAAATCATAGTTTGCCATTTTGTGCATAGTATACAACCCCAAAATGCATAGCTGCTCTCAGACAACCCAATGGCAGAGCCAGACACTGAAATATGTTTTATAATAAATATAATATAATTAACGCACATTAACTCTTACATAAGTCTCTCCTGATTGAACTGTTTTGAAGGATTGATAAGTCAGGATAACAAATTCATACTCAGGTTTCCGGTCTGTTTAAAATAAGGCCTTGGCTAACAGGGGAGCACAGAAATTTGATTACATTTTTCCTTTTTTGTTTGCCTTATCAAAGTGTGTCAGTAGTGTGTGTCTGGCACAGAAACACACACACATCAGCTTTGAGCTTTACAATATTGCTTCAATAGCACAAAAGTACGCACAGTCTGGCACAAAAGCGTGTAGGAGCATTTTGAAAACAGAAAGTAGCAAAGAAAAGGAGCTCAGCAGGAGAGGACGGGAAATGAGAGATAAGGAGAGTGGAGGACAGTTTCATTTAATTTCAGAACACCCTCGTACCGCTGCTTGCATGTAGGTTACATTATCCTTGAAGGAATACTGTGACTGAACGGATGGTGTGAAGCCTCCTGACTGAAGCTTGACAAGCCATTTTTCATGGCATGTTGATTTTCATCTCATCCCTGTGCGAGTACAGAGGGGGTTGCTACGGTGCGACTTCTCAGAATCATAGCTGGAGTGGCACATGTGCACATTCTGTACCCATCAACCATTTTGAATTGCTCCTTCTCTCTTCACAAAAAACCTTTTTTTTTACCCAGTGAACAAGTAATCAGCCTCTCTCTTGCCTTTGATTTTACACAGTCGACATGATGATACACAGCCTCAAATTTTGCCAAGAAAGTCTTTGCAAACACACAAAAATTGCCATTTATGTGTTTTAGGGTGTATAGGGAGTGCACTTGCCATGTGATTGTTATGAATTGTCTAGCGCTTTTTCTCATGTGATCCATTTTGGGAGAATTTCGACGTGCTCTATTTGTCATGCCTGATCTGTAAACAATATTTACTGCCGAATTTAATCACACATGTTCCTTTTTTTGTTGTGAAGCAGCTACATTATGGTGCACACTGTTACAGCATGATAATTATGTTATAATTTTCTCAAAAACTCATGTGCTGAGACATGCAGGTACATCGGGGTACCACAGAGCACTCTACCCAACCCAAACACACACAAATGTGTACAGACATATGAAGACACTCGTGGCCCTACTCTCTTTGCTTTAACAGGACTCATCGTCACCGTAACCCTTCTTATGTAACTGGCAAAGCTGCTTGTGTCAAACGGAGGCGGCATACAATATTTCTCCTGCCGCCTTGGCTCTCTGAATACCCGAAGAGGGGTGTGTGTATGTGTGTTCATATTATGGGCATGCATCTTATGCATATAAAAGAAGGACAGATAAAGACAGAGAGAAAGAAAGAAGCTGCAGAGGGAGGAGGGGCTTGCAAAAAGATGCTGTCCTCTATTCGTATTTGTGTGTTCGGTGCGTTTAATGTACCTCATAATGAATACATGTGTGTTTGAGGGCCGCCTGGACGTGGGAGTATGTGGGCTTAGCAGTGGAAGAATAATCCACTGGGGGATGGGCTCCATGCTTTCCTCTACTGCTAAGCCTTATGGAGGAGAACAGCGAAAGAGAGCACTCAACCCTTTTCCCCAGGCCACTTCTCCAGGGATATATATGCAAAAGCCAAAGCACTTTCTCACACATCCTCTCCTTGCTGCCGCTCTTTCAGTCTTTCCCATCTGTTCAGTGTGACACATGTCTATGTTACCATCATTACTGCTATTAGCAACTCTAATGTGTCACAGTATCCAAAGTTTAGTACCTCTCTGTCACAAAATGTCGCCTCCACGTGTAATGTTAGTCACTTTACTTTAATCCTTGTATTTTATATCATAGCACATCATGTATTCCCACACACCATTAAATTAAACAATAACACAACATTCTTTTTCAAAGTATTATCATCTAAGACCAATGTTTACATTCAATTATTTCCTCCAGATAAATTTTAATCCAAATTATAGTCCATCTTTTCTGTTATTTGGTTTATACAATACCTGTTTGGAGGGGCACTAAATGTGTTATCTGTTAGCTTTAGCATTCCCTATGTTAGCAAACTCTGAGACTCCCTAACTTTTTGATGCGATTGAATATGGGTTGACTAATAGAGTGATCTTTTGAGAGTCATATTATTTGTTATCACCACTGGGCGTGTACAACTGAGACAGCTACATAAACTCTAAGCTAGTAGTGAAAAAAACAGTGATTGGTAGTGACTCAGTGACTTGGCAGGTACACAAGGGTCAGTGCTAAAGTTGACAAGCTACTTTATAGTTGTTATATTCCACACAGAAGCTAGCCATGGTTTTGCTAGCCTCTCCTTCTTGAGTTAAAAATTACTTTAAAAGGATAGTTTGACATTTGTTTTACAGATGTCTTTCATAGTTCAACAAGAACACTGATACCATGTTAACATTACCAGCTAGTTTGCTTAACTTAGGATAAAGACCGAAACTGGAGAGAAACGATTAGCCTGACCCGAATCTCTTAAACTGACTATATGATTATACACTACGTTATATTTTAAAGTATTTTTTTATGTTTAGTATCTACACAAGCACAATGTAAAATTGATAAATCAATGCTTTGTATGGGGTTACTGGTCAATGTATTGGCCAGGCTTGTAACTTTCTTCTTGACTTACTGCACGGCAACTGCTACCAAAGCAAGAGCTGGGTTAGCTGTTTCCAACTGTGCTAAGCTAAGCTTAAGTAGTCCTCCATATTGTATTCAGATACAGGGTTTAGATTGGTATCAATCTTCTTGTCTAACTCTTGGATAAAGCAAAGAACTGTGAACTGTGAAAGAACTGTGTGAATGGATGTAGTTGCTGATTCTGAATTACCTTGACTATGACAGAATCAATCATCCTTTCGGTACTTTTTAAAATTCAAAGTGGTTACTGACAGGTGTTGTGACCTGAGAATGGGCAGGTTGGCAAACAAGGGGGCCCCATCATTTCCATGGCAACGCCACAATGATCTGCAGGAGCATGCATAGTAATATCTCTTAGGCTGAGAGGATCCTCTTAGACGAGTGTGAAGTTGTGCATATGGCTCTATCCAGCTGCTCTAAAGGGAGCTCACGCTACATAGCTTTGGCAATTACAGCATGTTTTATATCTAATCACCTCGTATTCAGCACAGATATCGAACATCTGCTTTGTGAAGCGATCAGTATGGTGCCTAATGACAGAGTGGGCCTCACCACCTACGGTCTTCGCATTCATTGTCTTTTCTCTCTGGTTGCTGTCAGATCAAATACATATTGGGGCGTGATCAGACATGGTAATGCTATATTCTCGTGACATGCTGGGGCATAAGCACACTCGCCCATATCAAATTCACTGGAGTGTACTCAAAAGTCTCGGAGCAATTACAAATCTGTCAATCTAAATAATGTAGAGGAAATGCGTGACGTAAACAGCTGGAGACCAGGGAGATGCTGGAAAAGCAAAATACAGGGGTTTTGAGGGAAATGAGTGGGATGTTTGAAAGAAAACTGTGAGAAAGAATTCAATAACTTTTCAAATTATCTGCAGAAAAAAAGTGTTGTTTTATTTTTGCAGAAATGTACTTCCATTGTCAAGTGTTCTTCTGATTCACCTGCTCCACCTGCCTCTTCTTTATCTCTCTGTGCCTTAAACGCCCTGAGCTGCTGCCTGGCTACCAAATCACGTAACCAGTCTGCTAAGCACCCTAAAGCCCATCCTGGCACCCCTCAGCCCCTGCAGATCCTGTAACCCCCCTCCCCTGCCACCTGCTCCTCCTCTCTGCCTGGTTTCAGCCAGTTTTCAACACTGCCCAGGAGTCCGTCACTAAGGACATACCTGACTGTTCAGATTACTGATAATTAGACTGGCAGATTAGAGCCCAAGTCCCCAGATGGCCAAGGTGAATCCTTTCCTAACAACAGCGGTGACAGACACATTTACAACTCCCTGCTTAAAGTAAAACACATTAAATCAGCACAGGCATAGTTACTGCTCAGTGCTCACTGTCCCTTCAAATTGTATTCACAAAGTAACATACTGTGTTTATGCGACAAACTAATTTGGAATTACTACCCAATAAAATCAAGTGGTAGAGTGTTTTTTATAACAAGAAGATGCCAAACTTTTCATTAGAAAACTGCATCATCAATATCTTTAGTTTCACCCCCATATCAGTTATTAATGGCATGGAGTTAAAACTCCTCAGATTTAAGTAATTTGCCATCTTGAGACGTACATTTGCAAGAAAGAAACTTATGAATCCAAAATTTGAGATAGAAATCAATCGATGAGCATCTGCTATACCTGCTTTATAAAACAATAGGCCCTGGGCTCGGATATATTTTATGAAGCACCATGCTTCAATGTTCAATTGATTCGTCCATAAAAATGTAAAGTGTTCCCATCCCCGTCAACAAATGCCCAATTCCAAAACAAAAAGCAAAATATCCAGAACAAATAAAACCCATCAAACTACGATAAACAAAGTACAAACTTCCTTAATAATGGATGGAAAAGTGACATATTAAAAGCATTCTTCAAAAACAAAAAACAAACAGAGACTAAAATCTTATTCTCTTTACAAAGAACAATAATTTGGTATCACTTTGTGACCTTCTCAAGAAGAAATTTCAGCAGAAATAGGAAAGAAGGTATTGTTATCTATGTATGGCATCACTTCATTATTTTAGTTACAACATTGGTATGCTGTATTTGTGACAAATCAAGAGTTCAACCGATTTCTGACTGTTCCCTAAGTCAATTGTTGTCATAACTTCCCCTCTTACTTTGCCCAATATGCTGTTTCCCTTTTTTTTGTCTTTTCTTTCAAACTGCTCCTGCCCATCTCCATCAACTCTTCTTCACTTGTTTACCCACTCACTGGTGCTGTATATGAGGAACTACTGCTTGAGATATCATTTTTGTTACATTCTTTTTTAATCCTACACATGCCTCTGACACTCTGACTCACTCCCTTTGCTGGAATTTCATGCTCCCTCATTCCCATCCCTCATGCTTCCCTCTATTAGTTATTCTCTCTGTGTCATGGAACTTAAAGTAGAAAAAAAGACACCGTAAAGAGAATAAAAAAACAGCCAATCATGAAGAGAGAAAAGAGAAGATACTGTACAGGACTTCACAAGGGACCTAATCTACTCTATTTCAGTTCATAGACCGTGTCCTGTGTTGACTTCCTCTACTGTCTTCCCCCTTGGGTACCATCACCCCCTGAGCTCGCATGACCAAGTCCCCCCTGGTGTCCAATATGCTTTGTTAAAGCAGCTTTCATGTGTGGGCAGAGGATAAAGACATGGGCCAGTGCAGTATGTGTACCCATGCTGAAACAGAGAGAGAGAGAGAGGTGCAGCAGCGGTACACCTCTGACTCAATGCCTGGCTCACTATAAATAACATAACACAATGAGATAAAGATGCCCCGAGCCAGCACTACTGTACTCTGTGCATACTGGCTTACATGGCAGTGTGGGCGAACGGTATAGTAGTCAAGGACAAACACAAACACAGCAGCTCACGTATGTATACATGTGCAAATAAACAAAAGCACACATGCCACATACTGACAGACAAAGCAGTATTAGGCCTCAGGCTGTTTTTGCATATTCTCCACTATATGCTCCTATTGCTAATTAGCAGCAATCTATAAAAGCATGGTTTTTCACTTATTGCTATCAAGAGAGAGAATGAGGGAGGCAAATGGCTTGTTTGCCGGCTAATGCATTTTTAACTGGGCAAAAAGAAGAGGGAAAAGCAGACGACCAATTAAACCTCAAACCTGATAGCTCTGAATCATTAGCCTTGCACAGGAGAGTTGTTGCACATCTTCTCCTAGCAACCACTCCCACCTTTGTAAATGTGTCTGTGTTTGTGTCTGTGCAAATTCAGAGATGCCAACTGCTTCATCAGCATATCTGTGAGACAGGGAGCGAACCTAATTCATTGCCCCCACATGGCCCCCAATGCAAAGCCCGAAACACTGAATTCAACCTGTCCTCCCAACAGAGCAAAGCAAAGATATAGCAACACACATCCAAAAGGAGACAAGGCACGAAGCGGAGGGAAACACAAACAAGCGCTGAGCCACAGATGGTTGCGGCTGAGAGCTCAGAGTGAACAGAAACAGCAGCATGTGGATGACATCTGAAAGTCTTACACTCAGTGTAATATTTTGAGAAAATGACTCATTTTTGGGCTTTGTGTTGTCACTAGAACACGTCTATTCATAAAAGAAGATGCAGTTGAGGAACCCTAGACTTTTTTTACTCAATTCAGAGGCAAAACTCAGGATTTACAAAAAAGATTAGACAGAAAATACAAATTATTTTGTTGGAGGGTGTCTATTTAACCTTTCTTTTGCTGAAATCATACATAAATCAATGAAATCCTGTGGGTTTATATCTGTCCGATGTAACTACATCTCACAGACAGGCCATAGAAGAGCACATTACAGCACAGCTCAGTGAAGACTCTGTTTGTAAGGACCATCATACACCATAACAGGACACTTCATCAGGAGTTACTCTGCAGATCTAAGATGGGAACACCAAATCCTTCCCACTTAAATACTCTCACGCTCTCATTTCGCTCCTACCAGGTTATCTGTCTCTCTGCCTCCTTGCCCCATTTTTCCAA
This sequence comes from Tautogolabrus adspersus, assembly GCA_020745685.1. NCBI lineage: Eukaryota > Metazoa > Chordata > Actinopteri > Labriformes > Labridae > Tautogolabrus > Tautogolabrus adspersus. Next base: position 14,242,520 of record CM036540.1, read on the forward strand.
TCCCTCTCTCCCTTTGGCATGCATCCCTTCCTGTCTTCCTCCTATGCTCTTTTCCTTTCCTTTTCAACAAACAGGAGAAGCGATGACCCAGCTGGCATGGAGACAATGGGATCATTCTCAGAGAGGAGAGCGGACCGAGCCAAGGCATGTTACCATGTTGAGCTGCTTGCAGTAACAATAGCACCACAGGAACAGTACACGGGTCAAATCACCGCCTCAAGGAGGAGAGGACAGGCTTGTACTCTCAGGGTGTTTTTCTCTTTTGCTTTCTACTATCATGGCTAGAGTTTAATAATGAATTGCAGAAGCTAACTGAAAAATGCATTACATTTGCTGGTAGGAAAATGAGAATATAGATGAAATATTGGATTTATTTTCATGGAATTCATTGTGTGATTAGCACCCCCCCACACACACACTAATTTAGAAGCAACTGTCATGGTCAAATGTCTTTACTGAAACCTTCTGGACCTCTTTCTTGGTGTGCTAAAGCTCTCCAGCCAAAAGTTTCACAACAGAGCATTTACAATAAAAAGCTGAAAAGAAACAACACCAGCAGTGTTTCATCACAGCCCGGCTTGTGGACCTCGCTGCTGTTCGATGTCAGAGTGTCAACACTTCTCACACATCGACTGTTGAATGTCGAGTCTCGAAGCGACTCATGGAGGTAAAGAGTGAGAGCAGTTTTGGACACTGATGCCTGAAATTTCACACATGCGAGTCGTGTCTCTCCATGCCTGTGCTAATGACTGACCTTGGCGCTCCCGTGGCACTGTAGCGTGCCCGAGGACAACGACAGAGGAATGCTGTCTGTGTGTGCGTCTTTGTTTTTTGGAAACTGCAGGCTCAATGTTGTCACTGCCTCTGAGGGATTCATGCATTCCCTTAAATTGTTTGTTTTCCAGGAAGTGAACCACATACATTTTTTCAACAGTTTTTGTAACGCTCATCAGCTTTTATCTAGGCTAGGCTGCGATCAGGTTTGGAAGTCTTATACTAAGGTAATTAGCATGTGATTAACTCTTTAAAACTTATACGAGTGGAGGTTTATACAACATGTGACCGCCTCAGTCTATGCAGTGTTTCACAGTCCTGGATTTAAGTCTCAACTTGTTTCATAATGTCCTCTTCTGTACATTGCAATTAGATCAATTATTGCCTACAAATAAGGGTTTTCAAGCTGCTTTATCTATGTATGTCCTCATTTCTGTCAGGTTTTACTTTCCTGTCAACTGCTTGATATAAAAATACATGTATGTGGTGTAAAAGTGAAAAAGCAGCTGGGTGAATGAGAGGGGCAGAGCCTGAGGGTGTCATGTTCAACATTTAATGTGAAGTAGAGTTAATGTCCAATGACATTCCCTTCAATAGGAAAAGGCTGGTTGAAATTTTGAATTAGTTTACACGTGATTGAGTTGTATTGTCCGTGGAAATTAGAAATTACAACTGAGCCAGCACCACTCTCCTAAAAGCCATTCAATACTGAGAAAAAAATATTTCATCAATGGAAAATACAACCCAGATAGAAAGGAAACATCTTTTATTTGACAAATCAATTTGCTTTTCGCTGAACACTTTTAATTTCAGTGTGGTCTACGCCCGCAGCGACACACTGCAGCAGGCCTAACATATCGACTCAGATGTCAACAGCACTTCATCACACTGAAACACAACATTGCGGTTTCTAGACATTTCAGAATACAGTTATTATTACTGTCAGACACTCTGCCAAAACTACAACCTGACACCTCCTAGCTCTGGAGAAATCCTGCACTATGCTGCCTAACTCAGAAAAACCACTTTATATTCAACCTCCTATTCACAATCTTGAAATCTGAAGCTTCTACAGTTTGGATATGGTGTCTTCATTTTTACATCATCAGCTGGATGTTTTGTAGAATCCAAGTTCCTTCTGTTTGTGTTGTAGTCTGAGGTATTTGACCTGTCCTGAGGCGATATCCGGAAACCACCTTCTTCCTAAACTCATCCTTTATAACTTAAGTTATCTTTCTCACTATAATTATCTGCCCGTACAATGCCCTTGCTACAGCAGTGAGAAAATATTGGGCAATTCCTTCCCTTTTTTATGAGTACACAGTGAGAGCTATCATAAAATATGCAACAGCTTCAACAAATACTGAACTGAGTATTAAGCATTACATTATTGTTTACAGAACACTCCAAACGTGATCCGCTTATGTGACTACCACTTTTTTTAATTGTGTTTTTGTTTTATTTTTGAAGACAACATGTTACCATGAGGTATGCTTGCCCCGAGCTCTGCTGTAATTGTAATTGAGCCAAAAAAAAAACACGTCAAAGAAGCACAATGACCGATGTAACACCCTCTATCTCGTCTACCCTTCCCAAGTGGGTGATTAAAATACTGAAATCTTCATTGCACAATCAATACACACACGCTTTATCTGGCAACCTTTTTTTTCTCTGTCTATGATTTCGCTTGATACTTGAGCTTCCATCGTTTTTTTTTTTTTTTTTTTTTTATCAAAGCCGGTTGTTTTTCTCTCTAAAGGAAACTCCACATACCTTCAATCTAAGTTTTCCTTTACTTCCCGCTCATGTGGTTGTGTTATATAAACGCTCATTAACACATTATAACAGTGGAATAGACAAAACTATATGGCACGTTCCCAACCACATGGCACACACTGAATACATTTAATAAAAACTGCAGGAAATAAGATTTTTGTTTCCTTTTGTGCTGGGGGATGCTCACGCCCTTCAAGGCTGATACATTGTCCAATTATTTGGTAATTTAGTTCACAAGCGCAGCAGAAAGTCCCATCTGAAGGTAAAGTTTACTGTGCACTGTACATCACGGCCACTCTTTGGAGCCCTTTCCCTTTCGCCCTGCCATAGTCACACCGACACTCCAGGGCACTTTAATTTGAGCAAAATGTGCTTTGCTTTTGTGCTTCACCAAGGCAGATGCAAAATATGGAGTACAAAGGGGAAACAGTACATAGAAGGTGCAAGTCTCTGCAGTTATGGCTGTGGGGTTGCAGTGGTTGAGGATTGGGGCTATGACTAAGCAGGGGCAAAAGCTGGACCTGAAGATGGGCAAAGGAATCAGGGGTCAAAGGTGGGGGCTGCAGATCTGACCTGCAGAAGGTGTGAAGAGTTGGCTGGAAAAAAAACTGGAGTCTGCAGAGAAAGATGGAGGGGCACAACATCTATGTAACATCTACTTGTGAAGGAGCCTTCAGAGAGAGAAGGGGGCAGGATGGCTTGAGGCTGAAGAGGGGGGGCACTTGGAGACAGGATAGGGAACCGGGGAGGAACAAAGCCGATAGTCTCACTCACGGTAGAACACATATTCAGTGTAGCTGGTCCAGATCTTGTCGTCTGTCTGCTCATGGGCAAAGGCGCAGGTTCCTGTAGAGTTACAGGCCACCATGTGGAAGCCTGCGTCAGCCAGCTTGTCAAACGCCTGCTCCAGAAAGGTAAACTTTAGATAGTAGCGGGATGTGTAGCGTTCAGGGGGGCGGTCAGGGTCCCGGCTCTCATTCAGGGTCTCCCCGAAAACCTCTTTGGCCAAAGAGGTCTTCCCACACACCATGATCCGTGCCACCCGGCGGAATTTGGCGTCAGTGTGACTGTCTCGTCCCAGGGTGTATGAACCCCTGTAGCCGATGGTAATGAACCCGGCGCGTTTGCTGTCCATGGAACCGGGCACCAGGCTGGCACAGGCAGCAGCAGCAGCACCCAGGGAGCTGAGGTTCCGGGCTGAGTCGATTCCAGGTGAGGAGTCCTCTGGGTCACTCTGACATCCATCTTCCCCAAGGGAGTTCTGCTTGCTGATTTTGGGTGCCAGCAGCTTGACAAGCTCTGGTAGGTTGAAGAACTCGGCCTCCCTCTGCAGACGGCCTCGCTCGGGGAAGTGGTCCGGAAGAACCAGCTGCTGGTCCCTCATATAGTCCAGGATGTAACGGAACAGGAAGCCATCACGGTCCACAAAGAATCGACCCTTTGTGTCCCTGGCCAGTCCTTTAGTTGACTTTCGACTGAACATCTCCCATAGCAGGGAGTCTGGCACACTTGTGAGGGTGGAGTAGCGGGTTATGTACACCTGGCCGCCAACATTGAGCTCTATAATCTCTGGAAAGGGGACCTCCTCCGCAGATATGCCACTATCTGGTAAAGCCATGGCTCACAGGAGAACTTGAACGCAGCTTGAAAAAACTCTCTTGGTTGTAATGAAAGCAAAGAGAGCAGGACTTTAAAAAAAACGTCTGTCAGTGTACCTGTCACAGTGATCGTGAGGCCTGTTGCCTGCCACAGATTCCAGGTCTCTTGATGCGGTGGATCTCCTGTGGAAACAGAGCGACTCAACTGCAGCGCAGAATTGGTATGCGTGTTAAAAAGCTGTCCGCCACTCTTTCATCAAATCCAGCAGAAGCAAAAGTCACACAAACATGTCCTGTACTTCTAACTACAGCTTTCCTCCATCATTACTAAAGCATGGCGCAGAGCATTTCAGGCAGCAATGGAACCGTTTCTACCGCGTCCTTTGAGCGCAAATAGATGTGAAATCATGAGGTTGCAATACTGCTTTTGACTCCAGTTCTCTGAGCAGGAAATGAACGATTTGCACAACAACTGTCCATAACGAATTCTCTAACTCTAATGTCGGTCGGTTGTCCTGGCGCAAACAGGATCGGGTGGCCCAACTTCAATTAAGCAATCCATAGTTGGTGACATCTGTGGGTGTCCCGTTGGCGAAGAGCCATGCGATGAACAAGATGTTAAAGATGTAGTCAGACGCGAGGAAGGTGAATAAAAAAAACCTCCGTCCTCTCCATCACTTGCGGGTCGAAACGATTGCGAGGTGGTCAGCGGTTCTGTCCCTCCGCTCCTCTCTCGTGTCAGTCTGTAACTCTGCTGCAACGTAACAGAGGATACAGCGTTGTTCAGCTGGTTAGCCACGCCCATACGCGGTGACGCGCATCAGCCGTGATCCAGGTCAAACTCTCCTGTACTGTAAATGGACAGGTCCAATACTGTAGCCTACCTGCTTAAAACAACAGGCATGGGAAGTTAAGTGTGTAATTATAATCGAGGTTTATTTCACAAGTTGCCCTAAATGAATACATTGGATCATGATTAAATAAAACGAGGTATCTATGTATTTATGGGACTACCAATCACAAATACGTCTGATAAATAGAGGACGTCCAACTCTTAACACACTCTCATGTTTATTTGTATTTTGTCAGCGTGCTCCTCTGATTGATTAGTCCTCTGACAGAGAACTGGGAACCAAACAACAGTACCGCCCTATTCTTGTTTTGCTGGAGTCCCATATAAAATCCGAGCCACTGAGTTATAAATGAGTGCATTTAATTTTCATGCATTTATTTTTGGGAACACTCTGAGAAATCAGTGCAGTGAGTGTGTCGAAGAAGGATGGGAGAACAGTGACATCTAGTGAATACTCAGGAGGGATTGTTCTCTCTCACAGAACATTTAAAGCTACTGATTCCGACCATGATATGCAGAATTAAGTTCAAGTACTAGTTCGTATCTATTTAAAGCCCTCTCCTTTTGCAATCTATGTTTATTATAGCTACTTCACTTTGATGTTTGACTATCACTGTTCATAGTTTGATGCTAAATACTGTTTCATATCAACACGACTTGGTCAAATATGAAGAACAATTCTGATGTTATGGTTTCACACCCATGCTGAGAAAGTTTTCAATGATTTTGGAGACATTTTATGTCAGCTAATATACAGTATAACTTCTGAGATCTTTAAAAAAACATGTCTTAAACAGTTTTTCGTTTCTTGATTGAGATACATCAAATGAAACTTAAGGTTGTCAAAATTGTCAACATAGTACTGAGAAGCATGGGTGAGTCAGACTGACCTGTATTGGTAATAGTCTACCCTCTCTCTCTGTTTGTCTCTGTTATGAGGTGTAGTCCACCTCACAGTCATTTCTCTGGGTTATCAGCAGGTCAATTTTTCCTGTCTCCAAATGTCCTGGTTCTGATTTCCCAGAGGGCCAAGGCTGGCTTGCAGCACCTCAGGTCTTCTCGTCTACAATCTGAATTGGACAACTAAAGTTATGCGCCCACTGCCACAGGATCTGTGGGTACTAAGGGAATGTTGTATGCCACTGAGAAGAATTGGTGACTGTCCCTGCTTCATTTATCATTTCATAATGTGCAAACTGCTACAAGACACTAGGAATTCTCATCTAGCCCAGCACAAAATATCCAATAGAATATGCTCTGATGCAGAACTACAATGGAATATTTGGGATTAATGCCAACTATGAACCTCTGCCAGTAACCGAAAACAATACAAGCACTCAAACATTTGTGTATGATTCATCACCTTTTTACTGACTGAAATTTAAAATCCCTTCACATCAGCATGCAACCCTGATTTTTTTTACTGCCAGCTTCATCATTCTAATCACATCCAGACCACAGACCATTGATCCCCAGAAATATGGACAAAATGACTACATCAAACAAATTAGTTTGACCTTCTGCAACGGCCGGATTATCTGTGTATATCTGTCAGTTCTCATTAACGTGATGGCCTTCAGGGGCTGTTAGGTGTATCCGTCTGGGTGTTTGACGCTCTAATGATTCAAAGCAGGCAAAGAGGAGGCTCAGGAGAGAGACAGTGGTGAAATATACTCAGAGATAAACATAGAATGCATTGCTGCTGCTTAATCTACGTATTCAGAGCAAAATAACACTCTTATGGATTCTCGTATCATGCATTAGAAGAATAGGTAACTTATGGAGATTTTACAGGTTGTCTGCTTTCTCAGCGTTTTCTGCAGACAGCTGCACTATTTATTGATTTATGGCATGCTCTGTGGGATCAACAAAAAATGAACAGACTGTGGCATCCTTTTTCCGAGGTGTTTGTGGTGCCTATGTGAACCCATATGCACAGCCTCATTTCCCTCAGTTCGGGGCATCATACATCTTTCAAGACAGGTGACATGAAGGGGAAACAAGACGACTGCAACACATCTTGTCGAGAGAATCCAATCCCCTCGAGTGTCTCTATGTGGAGGAAAAAACATTCAGTTGTTTATATAATAATGTCAGAGTCAGAGACACTCTGACAGATGTACAGCGCATTAATGAAATTAAAGAGGACTTTCGAATAGTAGGGCTGGCTGCCCCCGCATACCCTTTTAACTAATACAAACCTTTATATTGAAATAATTGTTTCCACTTACTTTAAGACTCGGTCAGTAACTTACCTCTATTGTTAAATCTACACCATTTAATGAACCAGTTTGATTGTCATAATCTAGTACCATCATATCCTCCCCATGATATAAGACAACTATAAGGTAGGTAAGACAACAGACAAATGTGGTCCAGAATGTATCGCTATTTCTGATATGAAGCGTTAGTTTGCGGTGAAACCCCTGTTACTTTACCCCTGATAAAGATCTGAACAGGATCAAAAGTTTAAGAGTATTACAATTAATTTGTGATTAATTTGGAGTGAGCTTAAAAGTATTCTTTATATATTCTGCTGCTTTGTATACGTTCATGTGCATGATGGCTCAAAAACATTTTGTAAACATCCATATCAATGATGGCTGAGTTCCATTTTGCGGAAGTTTCAGACTGAAACACAACAGACTGGGCTTCCTATAACACCAAATCCCTCTTTGGTGCACAGGCATGTTAGAGCATTAAGTATGGATTCAGTTCAAATTTGAATTCGCATCCACTAACAGACAAATGTTGGCCGTCTGAAAATGACATTTTTTCATTTCTCGTCTTCAAATTTTAGCGCCACCAGAAAAAGGATAAAAGTATCCAAGTTTCCAACCATACAAGGTTTACAATTTCACTCGTGGAAGCGGTAGTAAAGTCTATCTATGTCCCTAAAGTGGGAATATTTCCCATCTTTTAGTTAACATCCTACATGTCTTCCCTGAATGAGGTTTCTCTGTAAACCTTCTGTAAGTCCTGTCCTCTTTTAAATTAAAAGGGAAACAACTGAGATTGAATTGCAACAAACTGAACACTACAACCTACAACATTTATATTCAAATGCCTGTGTTAATTAGTGATACCATGAATGACTAGGTCTTTCCAAAGTCATATAAAAGATGATTTCTTTTTCTAGGACAGAGGACAAAAAGCGTAAAAAGATAATTGTTTATTTTGGTTCTTCCCCGCCAGTAGTTTATCCACAATCAGACTGAAAGAAAATATAGACTAAGGTACACGAAATGCAGGGATTTTTTAATATATACCACAATTAATTTCATGGAGACAGCTTATGTGCATACTTTAAAGACTACTGCCAATATGATGACCACTGACTTGATGGGAATAATGGGTCGGGTTATTTGGGACTGCAGGACGAGGGTCTGGGAAACTTGTTAGTGGGCACAAACAAAACACAAAACCCAATCACTTATCCATAGAACAAAACAACTAATGGTTTCACCCACCACTTTCAATCACAATTCAGTTCTGATGCAGTGATGGATCACGCTCATTTGCTAGCGATAACACTCAAAACAATGCTCACCGTTACCAACTCACAAAGCTCTGTAATTGTTTATCATCTAGGTTTTTTATATTTATATATATGTATATATAGTTGTGTGGGTGTGTCACACATGTAATTAAAATATTAAAAAAAAGGTTAATAAAGTGCTTTCTACTGACTCAAACACACAATCTCTGGGAGAATGGCATTGATACAGCATGTTTGAGAGTTAAAAATCACTTCTTTTTTGATTAGCGGTGCTCATCAGTGCTTAAGGGACAAAGACAAACAGATGTAAGGCATGATTGCAATCAAATGGTTAGCTGAGAGATCACATCTGTGTCACAGATATCACACACACACACACGCAACTTACACTGGCAGTCAGGTATCACAACTTCAAGGGTTATCAAACGTGAAGTCAACCATCTGTATAGTTCATATTATGATACACCTGTTCATTAGCAAACCAGATGTCTTTGCCGCACATGTTGTGCACACTAAAGGGACATTTTTCTAACATACCAACTGCACCATGTATCCTTCTTGTTAGACAATGCCGACTAAACTTTGAAGACATATTGAAGAGGATAAAGCCTATGTTATACATGATTAACTTAATGGTATTCCAAGTGTTCATGCTTGGGAGGAAAATCCAAAAATGATGGAAGTCCAAATGTTTGATTTATTGATACATTTCCTTAAGGTGCTGAATGTTCGTCAACACCACTCGAAACCATTAATGAACTTATAACTGTCCCTGCCCCTTTAAGACCAGATGGCATTGAAAACAAATATCAGGGTAAAAGCTAGTTAATAATGAAAAGAGATACTTGTTGGTACTTTTGGAGGCAAACTCCTCATGTACTCATTCCACATAATCTGAAGAAGTGGCATGAAGCTAACGGAGCAACACTTTCTATTTTACAGGACACAGTCATCTTGCAGCATTTCAGCTGAGTGGGTATAAAAATATAGACATTTGAGACCCTGAATATATGTTCATATGTGATTTTCTGAAACAAAACAAAACACAATTTACAGATGTCCTGCTCAGTGTACGCAGTCCTTTTTTAGACATCAACCCCATCTAAAATGTGTTGTTTCATTACCCCTGGAGGGAGGAGGTTTACGCCCATTACAACACAGAACACAGAATGGCAATTATAATGGTGTCATTTTCATCAACAGCCAAAATACACCATTTCTTTGTCAATACAATAAAATCACCTGTGGGTGTGTGAAACAGATTAAGTTGGGAGAGAGGAGTGTGTTTTTGTGTGCGATGACATTACATCAACATGTCTTTGTGATGCCTGGCTATGTGCTGGCTCTTCTCCGAAGGCCTCCTAAAGCCCTTGGTGCAGTAGTCACAGCGGTGGGGGTAGTCCTTGGTGTGAATGGAGATGACGTGGCGTTTGAAGCCAGAAGCGTCTGTACTGTTATACTCACAATACTGGCACTGATAGACCTTTCTACCACTGTGCGTCTTCATGTGCTTCTTCAGCTCAGCAGGTTGTCGGAAGCCTCGCCGGCAACGCTTGCATTTAAAAGGGAGGTCCTTTGTGTGCAAGGAAAGGATGTGGCGACTCAAGGTGAAGGTGTCTGGGGCGTTGAAGTTACAATGCCGGCACTGGTGCACCTTGTTCCCCTTGTGTGTTTCTGCATGTTTCTTCAACTCTGAGGGCCTGTGAAAGCCTTTCTCACACACATCACACTGATGAGGGAAGTCCTTGGTATGTACAGAGATAATGTGCCGTTTCAGGTCACTGGAGTTGGTGCTCTTGTGCTCACAGTGTGGGCACTGGTGGGTCTTATGGCCTTGCACCATCTCTATGTGACGCTGGAGTTCCCGTGCATCTGCATAAGCTTGAGGACAGTGGCTGCACTTGAAAGGCAGATCCGCACCGTGCTTGCTCTTAATGTGAGTCTTTAGGTTGGACTGATCTGCACAGCGGAACTCGCAGTGCGGACAGTGGTAGGGCTTCTCGCCTGTGTGGGTCCGCATGTGTTTCTTCAGCTCTGATGGATGGCGAAAACCTTTGGCACACTCAACACACACATGAGCAAAGTTCTTACTGTGCACAGCCAGCAGGTGACGGTTGAGCAGACCCTGTTCTGCCGTCTCATAATCGCAGTACTTGCAGTGATGCAGTTTGGGCTCTCTGTCTTTGACGATGAGCTTGTCGGAGCCCAGGGGGCTGGACTCATGGTAACGCCGTGTGTACTCTGTGTATTCTGGAGAGCGCTCACTGTTGTGACTCAGCAGCTTGTGACTCTCCAAGTGGTTGTGGAAACTGACCTTCTTGTTGGTGGTGAAGTCACAGTCTGTACACTGGTACTTCTTCTTGAGCAGGTGGTCCGGGTGGTTCTTCATGTGGCATTTGAGGAAGCCCCGTGAGCGAAACTTCTTTCCACATATGTGACAGGGGTAGACGGTCAAAGGCATTCCATCTGGTCCAATGATCACAGCTGAAAGAAATGGTCGGTATAAAATAACTTATAATAAAAAAAAGTTAAACAAAATCAATGTAATGTGCTTATTGTCAAATTAAACAAATCACCTGATTCAACACAAACAAAAGGCCAGACATCACAAGATTGAATGCTGTTCATACCAGTCTGACACTGCCGTGTATCTCCTTTCTTCTTTTTCTTAGGTCTTGGTTTGATTGTACGGTTAGCACTGAGCCCTTCTCGGATTTGCAAAAATGGTGTTGAGGCTCCATTCTTCACCTGATCAATTGTGTTACCTGCACAGACGGATTTCTTTATCAACAGGATAGAAACTGTGAAACTTTTCTTTGTGACACATGATACAAAGGATTTGTTTCAAATAGTTTTCTGTATTGAACTATCACATTTGTTTTATAACTGCCAAGACATAGGCAAAATACATCTAAAACTAAAATGGATGCACTTCAGCCTCCTCTGACTAATCTCTCCAGTTTTACACCGTCTTACTGATTACAATTCAAAAAACATATCTGACATAATTGACTAATTTTTACTTCACAGAGGAACATACTAATGTCATCATCGTCATCCTCATCACTGTCATCCTCATCATCCTCTTCTTCTTTTGGATGGTTCTTGACTGCCATGTACACCATCTTGTCACGGCCAACTCCGAGTCTGCCTGATGATGCAGCTTCAAGGTCAGGATGGCCATTCTGGTAATCATCCTCTGTTATCACCTCGGTTCCACCTGAAAAAGAAAACTAATGTTTTTTTTACAATGTAATTTACAAGAAAACAAAGTTTAAGTTCTTGTAGATATGAATTAGTTACTTGCCTAGATCATCATCTGCTTCAGCTTTAAAGATGTAGACTTTGATGACCTCAGAGCCGTCATCCTCTTTAGATTCCTTGTCTTCCATCACCTCAGTGCTGATCTCAAGGGGAGTGTCTCCAATGTCCAGCTTCTCTCCCACCTCATCCACTACAGTAACAATAAGTTTTGGTTATCAAAAAATGTGGTGTAATAAAACATGCACTTACACAAGTGTAGTTTTTTATGAATTCATATGTCAAACTGTCTTACAGGAGATCATGAGGTAATCCTCCGAACTGCTTCTTGCATCATCGTCCTCATCTGTCTGCAAGGGAACCTCCTCTGTTGGCAGCTGTTCATGGATTATTGTCTCAGCGTTAGCTTCCGTCACCATTAAACCTTCTGACACAAGCTGATGGTCCAGTGTATTGTCCTGGTGCTCAGACAGAAGCTCTGCCACAAACACCTGGTCTGGCATGTCATCATGGTGGTGGTTTGAGTCCTGGATGAGGTCTGAGGTGAGGACATGATGGTGATGATGGGGATCCAGCTCTTCCTCTATCGCGACCTCTGTGCCCAGGATATTCTCAGGCATGATCACGCTGTGTTGTGAGGACACTATGTCTTCAGTGGTCATTTCATGGGCCTCCACTCCTTGAGATTGAAGACTTTCTACATCCACTTCTAGACCCTCCACAACCTCAGCTTCTAAACCCTCCACTTCCACCTCCTCCTCAAGCCCCTCAACAACGTGAGCTTCAAGGTCCTCGACATCTACCTCAGTTTCCAGGCCTTCAACCACCTCTGCTTCGAGACCCTCCACTTCCACCTCGGTCTCTAGGTCCTCAACAACCTCAGCCTCCAGCTCTACAACATGTGTATGTAGCCCCTCAACCACTTCTGCCTCCAAGCCCTCAACGTCTGCATGTAAGCTTTCCACCACTTCAGTCTCCAGTCCTTCCACAACTTCAGTCTCCAGTCCATGAACCACCTGAGTTTCTAGGCCTTCCACCTCAAGTTCATGTTCGAGGAGGATGCCTTCATCCGTCATCACATCAGACAGAAGCATACCCTCAGGCACAGACACCACAATGTGATCCCCGTCAATATGGGCAAGACCCCCCATGCCAGCAACTGTAAACACAAGACAGAGACGGGTACATGACTATAAGTTTCAAGTTACTAAATGATAATTAATGCCCAAATGTATGTAATTCTAGCTTTTGGGGCTACACAAAAGATGTCTTGGCATCTTTCCTCACGTTTGAGAGTGTATCACCTTCTTGTTTTATGAATTCCATAAATCGAATATCATTTGTACTGTCAAGTTGAAAGCCAAGACCATATAAACTTAACTACATTAACAAGACAGTGATTTGAGTGGTCCCATTATCATTGTAAATAGTAATTGCACAAGTGAGAAATGTCAGATGACATATTTTAGAGTGCTGAGCTTAATATTTTTCACTTAAGGGGAATGTTGCCTTAGATTGTATGTTGCATATTGGCATTAAATACTTTTTAAAGTATGATTGTTACCATATATTACTTGACCACCTACCAAAGTCTTGCATGATCATAGCATGGGGCATCTTCAGCTCCTGAGTGTGAAGCTCCAACACCCCTCCTCCTTGATCCATGTCTTCACTCAGAAAAATGACTGAAAATTGCATGCTGTGTTAGCTGTTTACTTTCACTTTGTCAGTTTGCACCATTAGAATGAAAGTGAATGCAAAAATGGACTTTGTCCCAGTGGCCTGTTCTGATACATACCTTCACATTTGATGACAAACACTTAGAATAAAACCCATTAGATATTTGATGTGCTTCCACTCATCAAGTTGTTAATCCCTCCTAAAAAACAAAACAAAGAAACGATTAAAACTAACTACAGAACAGAAGACACGCCATAAATTACTTCCAAGATTTTAAAAACAAAATGTGTACATTGGCGCGTCTTTAAGGGAGGACTGCAGTTGTTGTTTGACTACTGGCTCCATCCATTGCCCAAGAAGAGTACTACAGCCTGCCTCAACCTACCGAGATGGAGCTTTACACCTGAAGCTGGTCGAGCCTGATGGCTGAAGCCCAGCTAAAACAAAGGGCTGACCCGCCCAGTTTGCATTAGGACGACCAGCACCTCGACAGCAACTTTAATAGCTCTTTAAACAATTAGCCCAATACTTGTTTATGTAGAAGGAAATATAATGTCATCACATGCCGTTTCAGACTAAGCCATATACATATCTGCAGTGGTCTGTTATGGCGTTATGCGTCCCTGGTTTCCACAGCTAAATCATTTTAAGATCATTTGGGCACTCTGCTGCCACCGTTATCAATTTAAAATAGATCTTGTATTAGGGGCTGTTTATATTAAACTACACATGCTCAGAATTTATGGCCGCCAATGAAAGTACCGCAGACATTATGCAATGCATTCTTGGGCGGCTACCGCCCTCCACCCACTGGAGCTAACTAGCAGGAGAGCTAGGGCTTATACTCCGAGCGCCATTTTGTTTTAGCATAGAAGCTAACTCAAGGGAAGCGACAACTGCTATCATTTCCTCGTCTAAAAATCTATTTCACACGACAAAACAATATAAATAAAGATGTAAACCCACACAATAAAGCAATGTGTATATAGCAATTATATGTTAGCATGTTTCTTAAGTATGTGCGACAACGGCCGTCCACTCGGCTAGCTATCCTGCTAAGCTAATAGATGCAGCTTGTGCCGCATTATCTTCCATGTTGTTTTCCGAAAAGGATGAAAGAGGCCCGCTACGGCCGACTGGGCCTTTGTGTCTTATTTCACCTACACTACTGACTGATTCAAAATAATTTTACCTGAATACGTCGTCTTCTGACTCTATCGGTGTATCTCCCTCTTCTCAGTTTTGTCTGTTATTGTTTTGGTTTATTTTTGACGGTAAGCTAAGTGCGGCCTGCAGTTTTGGATCCCCGGGCACCCTTTGCTAGGCCTCGGCCAATCAGCTTGCTTCCTGACAAGCAGAGGGAGGGCGGGGGGCAGACAATGCGTGGCCTCGTTTACCGCTGATCCCTTACTATTTGCGTCATGCATATGAGAGCAGAGTTACATTACACTGACATTCTCTTAATGGGACCATATTTGCCGGCGACTCTGAGACACAACATTGATCTTTTATCAGATTAAGATTTTTTTTTTTTTTTATTGCATACTGCGCTTGCAGACTTTGTATGCGCAGATGAGGCCTGTAGGCCATTTTGTCACATGGGGGTGGGTAGCGTCAAGCACACATTTGAGAAGCGTTTGCTCATGCACGCAGGAAATATCCGGATGTTGATGACGGTATTGCTGCTGTCACCGCCTTTACTGCAGATGCACCAGTGTGACTAATTAGCCTCTGATGAAAAAAACACCACGAATTTGCATTCATTGGCTAAAAATAAACAGCAATACTGCAATACAGTTTCAGAGTAGACTTTAATATTAATTTTCCTCAACAGCATTTAATTTTCAGAGGCACTCTGCATCAGGGTGCATAGCTGTCTAAGGCAGTGGCCTTCGTGCATAAACATTTTCTTTTTTACAGTGGTATGCAAAAGCAAACACTTGAAACCACCACTAGATATGCAGTAGAAATGCCTGGAAAATACAGTACCATTACAATAGCTTTCATGAATCAAGATTACTTCTGGAATTAGAAAGAGTGTTGCAGCTGAAAACGCACCTTGGCACAAAAACCATAGTTTTTTTGTATTATTTATAAGGGCAGTGTGGTTTACAGGAGTTGCATTGGTGTGTATTCAAATAGCAAAGCACAAATACAACACAAACCTTAAGAAAATTTCACTATGAATCAATCCAACATTCATAATTTCACACAAATCATTTGGGACACATGGGGGATTTGTCGTATTGCAGTTATGTAATGATGGATAGGCTGTAATGTTAACATAACAAAACTAAGCATGCAGCACTTAGCACCTTCATCTAGTTTTAATTCACAATGGAAAAAAGGAATAAACAAACAATATCTTCATTTAAATTGTCTTCATATCATTTACACCAACAGAACAGTACTACAACCCTTGATATTCCAGGGGTTTCTCACGATCACCATAGAAAAATAAGTAAAATTGACACAAACAAATCTTCTGGAAGCTCTCAATTGGTCCAACACGAGTGGAGTGTGCACATGTGCCGTCTTGTCTGCCTACACATCCTGTCGTCTCTGTGTGGGTTGACAATATTTCATGCGAGGGGAAGAGATGAGTTTCAAGTACGAATCCAGTGCAGCCCAGTGTTCCAGTTTGAAATAGGGGACCAAAAGGTTGTACGACACATTTGTGAGTCTTTTGTACTATAAGAGGTAAGGTGGGGAGAGGCCAGGTGCGGGTTGAATCAGTGAACATCCTTCATCACAGGCCAGACTCAGTAACAGCCATCTTTCCAGGATTCATCTGAGATTTTGGTCATTCCCAAAGACCTATTAATGAAACAGGAAGATAGTTTCCTCTCACAGGGGAATCCAAACATCCAAATGTGCTGAATTGAATGATTTCAAACTAGTAGAAATGATTAAAATGAACATTTCTCTGCTATTTAACATTACCATTTAGGTGCTCACCTCCTCGTAGGCTGTGAAAGTTTACTCCTGGTGGATGCTGATGGTGCAGCCTGTGCTCGGCCCATTGCAGGTCTCCCTGCCCCAGTGGAGGCCCTTCCAGGTATGTAGGCTCCACTGTTGGCAGACCCCGGGGACTGGACCCTGTGACCCCTTTCTGCAGGTGGTGCTTGAACAACTGGCAGACCTCTGGAACCCTGACGACCAGCTGCCATGGGAGTGACGGCTTTAACTGGAGCCCGCAGGGAGAGAGGGGACTGACCATTGCTACGCAGCCGACTACTGGCCATCCCTTAGGTGGAAGAAAAGCCAAGTGGTAAAACAGAATCTCAACCAAAGACTACTTTTTAAGACAACTGTGAATATCAGATAACTTCACTTGTGGCTTGTAGGAGCTGAGGGCAAACCTGTGAGGTAGCAGTGCTGGATTACCGCAAAGGAATGGAGTCATCATGTAGCAGGTTAGTAAAAGGAGAGTTACCTGTACAACATCTGGGATGATATATGGTCAGGAAAGAAGTAGGGCAAAATGTGGGGTTGGTAAGAATTAGACTGTCAGGGTTAGATCAATACCCCTGTTATGATGTAACTGGTGATATTTAGACCTTTTTGGAAGAAAGTAGCAGTATGAAAACTTCCCTACTTTTGTCTTCCTGTAAAAAATGTGGATTTTTTGAATCTATGCACAATGACATTTACATTATAAATGTTATGGGTGTTTGCTTGTTTATTATGGGTCAAGTTTGTTTATGAAAAAGTGCACACAATATTAGTGGTCTGTATTTTTCTAAAACTCCTTGCATGCATCCTTAATAACTTACATTATGCATGCAGAATATATTTCCCTGACACTCCCCAAACTGCTTTTTCTGGTTCTGTGCTGTCCTCTGCAAACCTGTGGAATAGTGAGCAACTATCGCGAAGAGTGAGTATCATGTCCCTTATGTGCACATGAAAGATGTAAGCTTAATCGGTGCCTAAAAATCTTCCCAATTATCTGCTGTAGACATGGAGAGGTTAGCAGGTGGTAGGATAAGTGTGAGAATTCAATGGGCTGATTGCAGGGAAAAAGCATGTGTAATGTCAGAGGAATGGTGCAGACCAGGTGAAGTGGGTAGGGGTTACCTGTGGAGGGGGAGTGTGGAAGGCGGGACATGCGGTTGCCAGAGCTCTGGAGGTTAGCCTCCATGCTGCGGCTGTTTCTGACTGCCTCCAGGGAACGTAGGCTGGTGCGGGGGGCCAAATTAGGCATGCTGTGCCTCAACTCCTCTGGAACCACACATACAAACGGATTTAGCCACATCATCATGTGTGTTTTTAACAGCCTAGATTCAAACAAGAATCTCTGTGGTGGTCACTCTGATCTTGACCTAAGGTATTAAAGCTGAATTATGGATTGTCATAGCCTACCCTCACTCTTGGCAAATTTCAGCAGCTCTGCACTCGGGCCCTGGATAGATCTTCTGGGTGTTCTTGTGCGTGGTGCAGCAAGTCTGCTGTTGTATTCCTGACCGTGATTGGAGGTGGAGGGAGACAGGCACCTGGGTGAGCCTAAGGGCGAAGGGGTGAAGCGATGTCGTCGCTGGGGCATGGAGCAAAACTCGTCCTCTTCGTCCTCCAGGCTGTAACTGTCAAACTCCTGATCGCTGTATGTGCCACCCCGGCGCAAGGACTGCAGGGAGGCTGTTGAGCTGCGGCGTGACACAGATGCTGAGCTGGAAGCATAATCCTGCCTCAGACCTGACAACAAAAATATAAAGTTAAAAAAAACCCTGCATAAACAGGGAGCCATGCAAATGCAGGCACATCCACATATAGGTACAAACAAATTAAAAGTTACATAGTGTTAAAATACTCTTAATACTTGTTGTTTCACTAATACTAGCTGTGTTAGTTCAGGCGTTTTACTTATCAGCAGTCATTACCAGTAGTTTATTTTTCAGAATTTAGGGACATACTCATATGCAATGTCCAGCAAATGGTGTGCACAACACTTTTACTCACTTTCTTCCTGCAGACGAGCCATAATCTGGACATCAGTGAGGTCCTGCAGCTTGTAGCCCATTGAGATGGAGTCATCTGATGTGCTGAGCTCGCTGTCTATAGAGGACTGGGAGCTCAGCGCTGACTGCATGCTAGTGACACCTGTAAACACAGAGTACAATACCTGTTATAACATGCAAACTCACTGGACAAATGTCCCTACATTAGTCACAGTTTCTGTGAGTAGCTTCCATTTGTGTTGCAGAGAATCATCTTCAAATCTCAAATAAAAGCCAGTGCTAAAAGAATGGTCAAGTTGACCAAAATAAGACACATTGGAATATGAGGCCAAAGTAAAGCACTGTCTTGATCAATGGGCTCCTTTCATACCATTTAATTAGTTTGACAAACATTAGGCCATCACCTCTGTGTTGATGACCTGTCTGACTAGAAATATTAGAACAAAGCACATGTGTGCTATCCCATATCAGGATACATTCAGATTGAAGTGTAATATTCACTTGGTAGATCTGTGTTTTATATTAGTTATAAGAATGACTACATCAATAGTTGAGACATTTTAAGGTGGGAAATCTTTGTGTTACAATCACATTTGCTGCATTTAGAAATCACAGCTCTCCACCGGACAGCCCTGCCCAGCAGCACATGTCTAGAAAAAGAGCTGTCTGTTGACGATGCAGGAAAGCTGTATGCAAAGTTACCCTTCCAGGCATGTCTGTCTGATACAAGCCCAAACTCTTGGACTGATACAAACGAGAAATGACTAAATCAACCAAGGGCATTTGGTTATGTAAAAAGTCCAGGATTAGATAGAGTCATCACCCACAAGCAATGCATTTACAAGTCCATGCAAAGAATTGTTACATACAGGGTTTTCACTACGACATTAGCATCGTTGGTCTGTACACAGGGAAGTGGAACAATGTGAGGTATAAAAAAAAAAAAAAGGGAAAGTAACAAAAAACCAACACAGGGTTAGATCACCAGCATTATACTTTTTTTTTTACATAGCTAAGCATTGTGAAACGACTTCAAAACACATGGTCTCTATGCCCTACATTCAGAATGTCACATGCTGTACTTTATTGATGACCAAAAGTCCAAATATGATAAGTGTAAAAATGTGTTTTATATCTGCAAGGCACACAATATTTCCACTCATTTGAAAACAAAAAGCAGATGAACTCAAGAGAAGCTAACAAGCCTGAGATCACATCTGTGAGTTTTCTTGATTAATCTATAACGGTTGTTGTTGTGATCGAAGGAAAAGCTAGAGGGATGCAGTTTGTGGTGAAAATCAGCAACCTCTGTCGTGCATGTCGCCTCCAAATACACGCTTGCTTTCTCCCTTTTCGGATAAAGTATTCTTTTTGGATAAAAATATGTGTTGCTTTTAAGTGGTAAACATTAAAGCACAGCATACACATCAGATGTTTTTCATGGTAAAACATGCAGGACTGCCATTTAGGTCTTTAGGATCCCCAAGAGGTCACATTGTTGATGCAGTGGTGCACACACACATCAGCTGACCTACATCCTTATTATAACTGACGTCAGCCCCACTGTCGTGTTGAGCAGAAAATGAGGAGCACAGTGTGTTAATGTCATGCCATACCTGAGCTGCCACAGGTTAGTAGGGTTTTGTTAGTTGATTTGTGGTACCCAGGAGAGATCAGGCCTGATGCTGAGCCTCCCTCTGCTGACGGGCTACTGTACATGTTCCTCCATCGAGACGCTGCAGGGAACAGGAGAGGAGAGAAAGGATGTTCTCAGAGAAGAATGTACACACTTCAAAGAGATGACATATGGAAAGAGACATGAAGAGGAGCCAAACACTTGGAAACTTGGATCAAATAAAATGACATCAATGGCCCCTTTTTGATCACACAAAGGCAACAACAGATGCAGAGCGGTTAGTTGTGGTCAAATTGCCTTTTTGGGCGGCTCCTTTTGTTTTATGAAGGTGTGGCAGCACAAAGTGCAAAAGGGCAGGGTCAGGGTGAATAGAGATCCCGGGATGTGGCGATTCATAAATAACTGGTCTCACTGCTGTACAACAATGGGCCAAATAAAAGGAGAATCAACATGTCCGGGTTGCTGTCGGGATGTTACAGCGGGACACCACTTAAATGTGCACCATTGAACATGTGTAGCTAGAAACAGATGGTGCAGGCCTAAACAGTGACAAAAACTATTGTGAAGCAGTTCATATGACCATAACATCCAATATTATTTTGACTGCATTTCACATAAAGAAATGTCAACATATCCGAGAATCTGCCATGGTACTATATCATATTTTTTAAAACAAAAAAGAAAAGCCACTGTGTTTCTTTTAAACAGTAAGGCAGAAGGCTGTGTTCCTCAGGCTTTATGAGCTCTGGTAGTTTTGTGTGCCTGGCATGCAGAGGAGAGTTAGGACAAACCAAACTGATGTGCGGAGAGGTGTGTGTGATTATATTGCAGCAGCAGGATGTCATTTGCACATGATTTACATCAAGGTAAACATAGTGGACTGATGCAATGAGAGGTTGCAAATGTATCAACATATCCTTAAAGGATTGAATCACCGAAGGAGACACTTTTGTAAGTGCAGAGCGGTTTGCCACAACAAGTTCTGTAAGAATAAGTCGAATGACTTTCTTGATAAATGACACCTGTCTACTTTTTGATGTTATTTTCAAGCAAGAGTTATAAAGTCAAACCAAAGCACTATTTTCATTCATACTGAAGTTATAAAATAAATTCATTTTGAAAGCTTCATAGCTAACCATACAGTGTCTGCATATGGCTTCCAGTCTCGGTGTGAAAAACGTTGGTGTTCAGGTTCTGCAGTTTGCAGGAAGCCAGAGTTGTGGGCGGGATGAATAATATATGTGATCTGTCGGATCAGACACAAACTTCTGTCCACACACAAGAGGCATACACACCTTGTACACATCACTCTGGCTTTGTCTTAGGACTAAAACACACACACAGAACTGTGCACATGCAAAGACGAGGTGAGCAGTAAATAAGAGCACAGCGGCACGATTCACAGCAGGCGTTAAGACTCTCTCCCTGTGGCACCGACATGTGACTCAAAGATCTTGAGATTAAAAAAAAAGTGTTCCATTTATAAAAGAAAGCTGTTGATTTTTAGCATTTGAGTATGTATGAAAGATTGTTAATCTTTCAAAGGGAAAGAATAGAAGTGCTCATAATCAAATATTTTGTCTGGGGTATTTCAAAGCGTCTGATGTGAAAATGAATGTATTTGTTATTTAGTGCAGTGGTTCTCAACTGATGGGTCGGGAACCAAAAGGTGAGTCGTGGGGCCGTTTTCAGTGGGTCGCGAATGTGTGCTTGGAAGAAAATTGTGTCAAAAGTCTGTGAAGTACTTTTTAAACACAATTTTTCTATAAATAAATCTGATTGGTTGATAAATATCAGAAATTTGGGTGGTGATTTTTCATAAACCAGTTGGTGTGGGGTCCCGAGGCCATACTAGTTGAGAACCACTGATTTAGTGCATACATTGGTCCAAGCGGCTGATAAGGGTCCGACAAGCCATTTCCGTCTCTGGACTGCGGTGGTCGAGAGCCTGCCGACACCACTTCAATGGGGACTCTGGGCCTTGATCTGCCACTTGCTTTTTTGGTGACACATACAACCTGTAGGTGGGGAAAGAAAAGAAATATTAATCTGGGAAACGAGGGGAATTCCAACTAGTAAAAACGGATTGGAAGAGTAATACAGGTTTTGGGGAAACTGAGGTTGGGTGAATGCAGCTCAGGGCTCAAGCAAGCCTAATCTACTTTTTGTTAAACACTCTAGTCAAAAGTGTCGGTAGCTGCAGAGCAAAAGATTGGAATAAATACAAGCTAAAGATTAGTGTGGACTACTGGCCTAAATGGTATGCGTCCAATAGTTTTGAGCGTGCCATGCACAGTCTGAATGTTTTTCATGTTGTAAATCATAGGCATGACTGAGCATGGGTAGCACTAGTGCCCAGCAACTAAATGGTTAGCTAAGGCAGCTTAGCGCCACACAAACAAGCATGCTGTTTAAACACTTTAAAGAATGATATCAGATCAAACAGTGTGAGTCAATACTGATGCACCTTTTAACATCCTTATCACATCCTGAGACTGCCGGGTTAAATACTCTTTTACAGCTGCCTCATTATCTACTTTATTTAACTCTATTTAAAGAAATGCAATAATCATTTTGTATGAAAATGATTGTTATCCTAGTCAAACAGTTAAACTGTAGTATCAGAATTTAAATATCGCTGCATATTAACTTGCCCGGCAGTAAAACCTTCCATCAAATCTACCTAGTGGGTTTTTATGCAGCCACACAATGCCTGACAAAATCAAAACATGACTTTGTGTTTCCAAATCCAACTCCGAGATGTGTCAAATATTGAGTTGCCCATGAGCTTTGAACGGGTGACCACATGGGCTGATCCTTTGAGTTGGATTCACAAAAGACCTGGACTGACCGGTTCTGCACCAATCAACTACAAATCATCCTCCCATTGGGCAAACACAAAAGGACCCATTTCCCACTGAAACGGGAGAGAGAGAGAGAGAGAGAGAGAGAGAGAGAGAGAGAGAGAGAGAGAGAGAGAGAGAGAGAGAGAG
Organism: Tautogolabrus adspersus; assembly: GCA_020745685.1. Lineage (NCBI taxonomy): Eukaryota > Metazoa > Chordata > Actinopteri > Labriformes > Labridae > Tautogolabrus > Tautogolabrus adspersus. The sequence goes on from CM036540.1 coordinate 14,265,548, forward strand.
ACTACTTCTTTCATACACAAACCCTGTGTTTGATGTGGAATAATGACGTGCGTTCTGCTTGAGGTTGATCCATTCACACGTGAGTTTTGGTCACAGGTTTTTCACCAGGCTGTTGCCATTCACGCAAGACACAGGTCTGCATCAGCAGTTCCATTAAAACCAAACCTATCCAATAAACGTACCAAACCTATCATACATCTACAGTATGTGGCAAAGGGAACTGGTGATTTTGAAAGCATTCTCCCTACAATATTCACACCGAGGTCAAGAGGGACAAAACGGTGCAACCTCCTAGTTTGGTTGTAAATAAGTGTTCATTGATTTTAAATATTTGAAAGAAAATTGTACCCTTGCTTATTTGATATTTCTCACCTGATATCATTAGTTTTACTTTATTCCCACATTTACAATCAAAACTGTTTTAAATTGGTTATCAAATCTTATGTGTGGGACAGATTCAACATCAGTATTCATACTAACTTGTACAGTACTTCTTTAATCATTTAAATCATCCCCATGTTGTTGTAACTTAGGAATATGATTCTTGCTTTCAGTTTTAAACCTAGCAGTGTCATACTTGTGTTCAACCTCAGCCATGAGGAGCATCCTGGAGGGAGGTTCACCACTCAAAAATGACAGATGTCATGTCTTTAGTTCTTGCAGTGACTGTAGCAGTGTGAGGAGCGTAAATGAGGTTTGAGTCAGTGTTTAGAGTGTAATTGGCTTTTTGCTAAGCTTAAGAGTTCATTAAGCCACATTTCAGTAGGTAAACAAAGATCCAAGAGGAAAGAAGGGCCAATTTAAGAACAAGGTGGACATTTATTCTGCAATTCTGACTTGATGTTAAAGGTTTAGATATTACCTGCCTAGTCTAGTTGAGTCATATACATACATTTAAAAAAAAAAACACACAAAAAGAGATCTTTCTGTTGCTCTTAGTTCTGGAGTTTCTGTCTATGCGTCATGCAGCTCACACAACAGGGGGGCCTCCGATCACATGCTGTGCAATCCCACCCAAAGCAGTTTAGCCTTGCGGCAGCATCCAGTCCAGGGCAGATCAGATTATGTTGCCGCTGGGATTACTACATGTTTTGGCTATGATAACCTCACAAAGCACATATGGTATGGCTAATGATGGGGAACTGAAAATAAGTCATGAATGGCCTGCCTGTTAAGCTCATTGACTAAAGTAGGCACCAGGAACACAACATGGTTGCTGTTAAAAGAAAAGACATAAACAAACTAGCTGGACTGACCTCAAAAACAAAACATAGGTTATCAGTTACAGCACCTCTTTAACGTTTGTTTTGTTGAATATATTCTGCCAATTTAATTAGGAAATGAGTTCAAATTGTTTCTGAACAACCTAACCTGCCTTCAGGAGAACTAATGCAAAAGTAGCTTTGTTGATCCTCAGCTCTTTTTGTACCAAGGCTGAGAGAATGCAAACGTATGCCGGGTCAAGCAACATTAATAACAAGCATTATTAATATACTAATCTATTGAAATATAACACAGCCTGCGCCTGGAGCATTAGTATTCCTAGACTTGTTGAAATGAGAGCGAATGATAGAAAATAATAATGTTGTTGTTCATCACAACCTGACAAACAGGTGATGATCATTCATGCCTGATGTTCACCAAAGCGAGAAGGCTCCGGGTCGAGATCAGGAGACAACCAACAACCTCTCACATGTCACACTGCTTCTGAAATTATTCACTTTTGCAGGCTGCCCTTTCTTTTCCCTAACTATCTAACTACATGAATCCTTGTTACGATAAAAATTCAGAGTTAGTGATTCAAATGGTTGTTGCAGCTGAACAAGCCAACAAGGGATTTTGTGGCTAAGAAAGTAATGCAGTTTCTATCTTGCTCAAAATAGGTCTAACTTTAAATCCAAATAATCTAAAGCTACAGTAAAGCACACAGTCACTGCCCTGAGGTGGAGATGCACACTTTCAAATCAGAGGTTAAAACAAAAAGCAAATGTGACTCATCTGGCTAAAGGGACTCCTCTATCTATACACAAGGGAATGGAAAAATGCAAACTTGTGTTGCATCCCTCTAGTTTGTGTTGAGACAGATTTCCCCTGAAGCTAACTCATATGAGCTATTTCATATGATGAAGAGAGCTTGGTATCTCTCTCATATCTGAAAAAGTGTAAATGCAACACACTAGTTAAGTCTAGTAATGACAGAAAGCATATGTTGGATTGATTAGACACAAGCAGTACAGATGATGAAACATACCAACTATCCTCGTCCTCAACTTCTGCACACTCATCCTCCAAATCTAAGACATCCACCTCATCCAGTGCCGTTTGGTCGACCCCCGAGTTGCTTTCTGCAAGTGTTTCTGACTCATAACTTCCCTGAGAGGGGCTCTCTGGCGTCTGGCTTTGCCCCTGGGACATTCCCCCTCCGTTGCTGCATGTCAAGGTGAGAAAGCCCCCACAGGGACCCTGTTCGTCTTCTTCTACTTCCTCCTCTTCCTCCAGCCTGTTAGCCATGGGCAGGGGGGACATGTCTTCTCCACTGCTGCTGTCCTGCGGGGTCAACAGCTCAAAGTCTGTGCTGCCACTGTGCTCCAATCTGAGGTTGGAGTTGGTCACCCCTTCACAGGTCTGCGACTCATTGATATTGACAGCAGCTGTGAGGTTGCTGTTCCCACTGGAACCTCTGTGGATGATGGTTTTGCTCCCCCTGGTGCGTAGGGTCTCATTCTGGACCTCCAACCTCCGAACTAGCTCCTGCAACTTTCGGACCTCCTCCAACTCCACCCCTGCCAGGTCTTGACCACCCTCCACTTCCTCCTTGCACCCAGGATTGGAGCTCTCCAGGAGGCCAATGGGAGGACTGCCACGGTCGGGTTGTGGGACCACACTGGCACTGTCCGGGACCACCATGCTCCTACTCTATCGGAAGGAGGGAAGCAAACAATAACATTAACATGAGCACAAGCTTAAAGGGACTACAAGCAAACTCTGGTTATTTTGCTCTAACACTCCAGCGTTGTATGGGCTCTATCTTTTCAGCATCAACTTCACACATTAAGACTACATTACATGCATGTTTACAGTAAAGTGTGTCCACTTCAAGCACATACAAAGACTTGTTTGTGGCCCGGTGAGGCAGTTTACAATCAGCGCGCCATTGATGCGTTGACTAGCCGATTTCTGCTAACAATCACTTGTGTTTACATGACGCCGATCAATTTTCTCTCTCCTAGTAACGTTGCTAACCCCCCACTGTAATTAATGTTAGCGTTATGAGGAGACAGCTACCAAGGATGCTGTACACACTCACATTTACCTCAACACTGCGAGCCTGAAGCAGCTTTATTACCGTATTTCCAGTCATACATGTACATTAGGACACGCGAACGTAGTTAACGTTAGCCTAGTTAGCATGCCATCAGCAAAACAACCGTACCGGTGAGTGAGCCGTGTTGTCCCAGTTGTCCCAGCGAGATGATGACTGAGGTTGCCCGCCTCCAAGAGCTTAAACTCCACCGGGGACGAATGACCACATGAATGGAGCAGCTAATTACAAACTCCCTGAATTGCCTCGTCCGAAGCTTGATAGTGATTGTCGAAGCAGCCCAGTGAGTCTCATTTAGCTAGTCCATATTCCCCTGTTGCTGGGCCAGCATCGTCGTTAGCGTTCATTACTGCTAACTAGCTTGTTGATGGACTTTAGTTAGGCCAATAAGGAGACCTGCAGCAGCACTCGCCCCTCCCCCTACGAGATATCCCCATGGACTGTTTTTTTCTCTGTTATTTGGCGCCTCCCTTAGGGAAGACGAGGTACTGCAACAACATCTCTTTGTAATCTACGTTGTGGCCATTGGGTGCCGCTGTTTGCATAATTTGCGGCAATTAAAGTGTAAACCCCAATAAATCTTTTGTCCTAAACGACGAATAACCAGTGATTCTGTTTAAGATAGCCCAAGTATCCCACTAGAAATTCATCTAATTCACTCCACTGTACTGCAGGACAAATATCTCGAAACATTTGCAAACAAAATTTAAATCTCTTCTAGATATTTGAATAACTTAAATATGGTTTAATTTCTGTGTGAGCCATTCAATTCCCCAAAAGACAAAGAAAACAAAAAAACAGGTTTCTGCTTGTAATATGATAATAGAAGAAATATTTAACATGTATATTCAAGAGAAACAGTTTGAGGTTGAAAATTATTCCAGGAGTTTGCAGCTGGATGGGATCTGCAAGGGGACCTAGAAATAGCTGTACAACAGCTTCTTGTTACACATGTATTTGACTTCAATTTGTGAGTGCATCCAAAAATAAGTAAGACCTATAGTGAAACTACTAACAAATAATTTGAAAAATGCTAAATGATGTCATTTATTAATGCAATAAAAATGTATATGGTTTTAAACACTGACAATTTACATAAGTACAAGAAAACTGTGACTTAAATTTTATTTTTTGTATTGCTGTTTACTACAACTTATCTGTATTGTCTTATTCTGTGCAGAAGGTGCAGTCTGATGTTTTTATATCCCTGTTTTTGTTGGATGGGGTAAAAAAAAAAACCTGTATAACTAGTTTGCGAGAAACAAGTTGACACAGAGCACATAGGTTATACACAGCATGCAATAAAAACACAGGTAGAATGGTTAACAAGGCATATCCTGGTCACATTGCTGTAGCAAAAATCACTCGACAGTATTTTGTTTTATTTTTCTGTATATTGCTCTGTGTAATTGTAAGTTTGCTTACTGGACACGAATCATAAGTCTGTGACTTCCTCCTATCATTACTCATGTCCTCAAATGTTCTTTATCTTCTTGCAACTAAGTCGGTTGTCATAGTGCAGAGAAAAGCATACACCTGATAGATCATTGGCAAGGAACAAATTGAATACCATTTATTTCTGCAGATTCACATAAAGTGTGAACCTTCATAATCTTAGTATCTTTATTCCACCCAAAGACAACATAAAGTATCTACACTCAAGCTCCTACATGTGACTGTGAGCAGGTTTCAACAGGCTTGTTATGGGATAAATGACAGCTTTCTTCTCTCAGACTTTCTTGAGCAACCCACACGCGTAGTGTGAGGGAAGTAAAGGTTCTCAGCCACTGATCCATGTGATGCATCTTTAAAGGGTCTCCTAAGCAGCCTAATACTCAAAAGACACAAGGTTGTAGCAAACATTAGCTTGGAATGTGACATATAGGCATCAGAAAACTGAATACATTTAATGAAATCTCATATTTGGAATGTGGAATCTGCACCACCTGTAGCACATCCACTCCCTTTTGTTTAGCAGGCTTAGACCTGTTGTAACTTTAGATGGAGGAGGTTTCACAATGTGGGTAATTCACTCAACCTACTTTAACTGCCATCAATAATATGTAAGTCATGAGCAGCCAAGGAACATGAATCATGTGTTCTCAAAGAGGAATCACAGCATTGTTGCTTAAAACAAGAAAATATGTGGACATCCAAACAATCTTTTCGATTTAAGGAATGGCAGTGCTGTGCACAGGGAATCCAATTTTGTTCACGCTTATTCACTAGATGGGCTCAATTTTCCTTTTGTGTTAACCGAGTACTTATTAGATAAAACACATTAGTCTTTGTCTCTATTCGATGGAAAACAGTTCATGAATGTGACCATAACTGAAATTCCTGTACTTTGTTTTCACACCAAATAACCAACAATGTTACAGCTTGTCTGAGTTCGGAGGGAACTTGTTCGAATAATTGAGCCTTGCAGCTGAGCTAATATTTTTTTCACAATCAGGTTAAAAATATCCTGGATAATGTCCAGTTTAAATAAAAAATCTTCTTCCTTATAAAATCTTTACAAGTACACTTTAAATAAAAAAGACGGATTCAATGATGACTTTGTAACTCAGAAAAACATTTTTCATACATTTTATTAAAAGTAAAATATCATTTTATGGGTTAATTTTCAGAACATGTTCTGTATGGCACAAATTACAGACATAGTTATGGTTTTGTTAACAATGCAGTTGTTTTAATTTCCATTTATAAAATCATTTTCTTCTATTTTTGATCCATGACCCTTCCAAATAAATGTTTTACACTGCTCAGCACCCCTTAAACTGAATAGCAAAAGAAAATAAATCACGCATTGCAAGAGTTTACTTGATTATAGACAGATTTTTCCCAAACACCATACACTGTTTCAAATGAAATATGGCTGCACAGAAAACAGAGGAGGAAGTGGAGATGATGGTCAGCATTCTTGACAGGAGGAAGAGCAGGTAACAGTCCAGGAGTCAATTAGAGAAACTAGCATTTTTGCCCCTTATTGGCCTCCAGCGCCTTCTTCTCCTCTTCAATGTCTGTAGAATCAAAAGACAGACAGACAGACAGACATAGAAATTATGTTATACATTTTTTATTGAGGCAGGAGACCAAAAATCAGTTCTGAATTCTTGTCAGGACAAAAAACAAACAGACAAAGCACCGTGATAAATCACTTTCATCCAATATTAATTGATTTTAAACCGCTACTTTGATGCCATACCACAGAACAATTCCACTCTGAGGTATTGGTTTGATACTAATAATCTGCTACTGTGGCACAGAAGATAAAACACATTTTAGTCAGAGTGGATTAAAAAAATGCTATCCCATAATGCAATCCAATTACATCTTTCATTACAAAATTGCCTTCCTAAAAGATGTCTGGCACTTTTTAAAGCAACGCTCAGCTTGTGTAACAGGCTCAGAGTTTTCTTAGTGTTCAAAGATAGTCACAGTGATGGTAATTATACAGCAATATCTATCTGTTGTAAATGTATCCCAACATAAGCTTCTGGCCATAACCAGACCAAGTAAAGCTGTGGACATAACTAGCGCTCCAGAGACACATCACTGTTAAAGAATAATAAAAAGCAAAAATGCATCAGCTGTGCCTAATACTTCTGTACGAATGCCAAGGGTGTTTCATCACCAACATAAAGACTGTTGTTAGTCTTGATAAAGAGCAAGAATGAGTCAGGAGAGATCTGATTTGAAGATTTCTTTATCTGTAAGTCCATTGTTCCTGCTGCTTCATGTTAGAGCACATATTGAGGAAAGTTATCTCTACGGCACAGCACATTATTCTGGCATCAAACTTATTTTCTATCAACTGATTGTATTTGATTAGTCTGCTGGAAAGCACAAGAGGTTCATTTGCCCAACATAGCCCTTTCATACACTGACTGTACCTTCTAAAAAAGTAGAGATTATGTGATAAAGAGATATTTTTTGTTGTCGTTGCCCTTAACAGGTTAGCACAAAGCAGAACAAGGACAAGCACTGAGGTATCTGGGCGTGTACCTACAAGTGATCACTGACACAATGTTTGCTGTTGCCTTTAATTATGACAGTAATGTAGGTTTTTACTGATGCAGAGCAAACATCTGAGGAAAGACAATCCTTGATTGATTGGAAAATATATATTTTTTTGTTATAAGCACTTTTCTTTTCCCTCTGAAACACTTACCTTTCTGAGTAGGGAGTGTATTTTTTTCATTTGTGTTACCACGTTTCATTTTTGTCCTTTCAAAGCCCACCAGCTCATTCTTAAGTTGAGCGTTTTTGTCTGACATTTTTGAAGATTTCTAATGGAGAAAAAAAAGAGAGTAAGAGTGAGCATAACATTTCTTAACACAATTAAAATACAGAATTCAAAATCACAAACAAGGGTTTTAAAAGATTGCATGCCAAAGCAGTAACGTGACCAAACAGTACAGGGCTGCACCATCACAAGTCACAACATCCATCAACTTCAGCAACTCCCTCACAATTAACCAACCACCAAGGTACAATATTTACACTGCAATAGGTCTATTGAAGCAACAACAGTGGTGACTGGGATTAAAAGGAAACATGCAGCCAGTACACTCTTTTATCTAAATGTGGGGTCTTCAAGATAAACAGGAAATATTATGTGCACATTTTCCTAACTCGAAAATGTGAGAGTGCATGGGAAAGTTTGACGGTGACATCACATATTTCCGATGCGCATGAGACGACACATTAAACGTTGAGCTTGCTAAAAGGACATGGGCAGAACAATACACTAAAAGAGTGAAAGAGGAAAATAAAATAGCAGGCCTGTTAACCACAGGTTTGCATGAAAAAGAAACTTCAGCTCAAGATTAAATCACACATACAGTAAGTATCACCCTCTGCAGAGGAGTACAATGTTTTTAGTTAGGACTATTAAACAGTACGGAGTGAACAGTTATCTTGCCTGAATTGAAATGGCTAAGTAGCCTATTGCACAATATTTAGGCTACACGGGAATAATGAAACCATACTTACGATATTTGCTTTTTAATCAACTACGTTTCTATCTGAAGGATTGAGACAGTCCAAAGTATTTACCTGGTGAACGGATGCGCTGTGACGATGTCTTACAGGTAGGCTACTGTAAAGTGCGTCTGTGTAATCTGTGTAAATCCAGAGGTTTAAATAGAGACAACACGCCCTTCAACACGCCAACATGGACTCGGATGCTCTGCCTCTCATTGGCTCCTTAAACTCTGAAGAAGCATTTTAATTGGACACGCTTGTAACTGACTTCCCTGAATTTCACAAGCAGCTCAGTATTCATAGTTGCCCGATCAGGGTTGTCTCCTGATTCATAATTTGTTCCTCCCATTTCATCCGTGGACTGTGCAACCACTGAGCGTGTGTTCTCAAACAGGAATCACAGCCTTGTTGCTAAAAGCAAGAAAAACGTGTGAACATCCAAACAGTCTTAGATATATCATAAATTCAACAAATTCAAAATGTAAATTTGAATTATTTGGATGCCTTCACTCACAATAACATGACTTTTTGTAAAGGCGAAACACGTTGTTTGTTTGAATACGTAAATAAATGAAAAGGAGAAGAAATTCAGCGCTCTTGTGTGTGCTGAATCTTTTCATCACTTGCTGTCAGGATTATGTTTCCTGCCGTCACCTGCACCAAGATTTAAGGAATGGCAGTGCTGTGCACAGGGAATCCACTTTACTGTCCACACTTGTTCACTAAATTGATGTGGGACGATTTCATCCATTTTTTAAAGAACAGTGCCCTCTAGTGGATTTGTTATGGCATGACATGTTTAGAAATTGTATTTTTTTTTAAGAAAACAATGAGAAATGAAGGAAAGTGCATGTCTATTCACAGTAAGCAATTTTATTATTGTATACAGTATTCCATAGGCATTACAGGTTTGATGAGAGGTAGACATCCTCCTGGATAAGTTAACAGTGTATCACAGTGATAAATAGGAACTTAATTTAATAACATGAATGTATATGCACACCTATATGCTGACATACAAGTACCTCACATTAACGTCCCAGCTTGCAAACAGATCTTTGCCCAGGACCTTCTTGCTGTATGGCAACCTTGCTGACCACAGAGTCCTATGTTATTTGTTCTAATAATTTATCTCTATTTATCTCATACAGACAAATACATAACATCTTGTTAATACACATTGAACATACATCGACCTCATTTACCCACTTTGGAGGACCTCCAGGGATTTAGTTATGCACTTGAAAGTGGGGAAATTCCCTGATACAGATTTCAATTCAAGTGGTAGCAGAGGCTGACAAAGGGCTCCAGCCCCTTTCAGTTACAGATCTCCCTTTTGCCATGATCAAACTGATTTGTTTGATCAAACATGCCTGGTAGAGTAAATAACCATTATTCCAAAAATCTTTCTGTCTTTTCATCTTAATACTAATGTTCACAGCTACAGTAGATAATATTCAATCTTCTCACAGGGTGGGCAGTGATTGCATGTATGTGCTGATGAAGTGTGGAGAATAACATTGGAGGAGTTATCCTTTTAGAATGTAAAAACACAAGGCACCTGTCATTTACCAGCATCTTATGAGCACCAACAACTTTTGGTCGTCATTTCAAATCCTGATAGAGGTGCATTCAACATGTTCCTGTGTTCTGACTTACAAAACTGGCAGTGTTAGTTGGTTTGAACCAGATAGAGCCTCAAGTACTTGAACTTGCACCCGCAATTCCTACTAATAGGTGATTTTTCACCGGAGATATCTTACACGATAAAGCAGGAGAAAAAAACGGACGCATAATAAAATGACATGCCTGAGCTCAATTCAGCTACTTCAGTTTTTAGAATCTTTTTGTGCACACTGGCTCACTGACAGGATGCTTTAACAGAACAGAGCCTTTGGTAAAGTCTGAGGGGAAACTGTGATTTTTCCTACCAGAACATGTCAGCTGGGAAAAAGGCACATTGGGTATGGCACCTGCAAAAAGGATCACCTTGTGCATTAATAAATGTGGTAGGGAGCAATGTTTACCAACACGCTGAGAGTAAGCGTTTATAAGTTAAGCGAGTGAAAATGAATAATACTTAAAATTAATATCCACTTGTGAATCAATTGTTAAATATGTAAAATAGCTGCATCATTTCTTGAAGTTAATTATCAAAAACAAAATAAAAAAATACCACATATTTTCAACAGTATCTGGTCAGCCCGAACGTTTCTGCTGCCATTCATAAATAGCATTAGCTATTCCCCATGTGATGCATGATCTCACAATAACCAGAGAACCTCCTCGGTACAGCAGTGCTACACTCTGCTGCCGAGATGTCCACAGCATCCTCCAACATGCTATGACCCCTTTTCCTTCCCCTGGCCCCACCTGTGCCTGCATGTTTGCCACCAGGACAAACAGTGGGTAGAGGGCCAGGCTGATTGCCATGGAGGGCATGGCCCCTGAGATGAAGGAGGAGATTACTGAAGGGACACCCTGTCCCTTCAAGACAGCGTCTATAGGACCCTTCAGGCCGAAGTAGAGGGAACTGCCCAGAGCATTGCGGGCAGTGATAGGAAGGAAAGCTCTGTAGAACCCTATAGCTAGTTTCTCTGACTTCAGCTGCACAAGGACACTCTTCATGGTGGGCACATGACGGTCGTTTTGGCCATTTTGCAACACATTCTGGACACGCTCAAAGGGGGTAAAAACCATTGCTTCCACAATACCTGCTCCAAAACCAGCCAGAGCAGACCGGGCAGAGGCAGAGATGGCATTTTGGGATGATAGGGAGAGCTGATGGAGGAGGTTTTCCTGGAGGCCAAAGAGCAGTGTACCATTCAGTGCTTTCATCAGCAAAGGAGGGACCACGCCCCTGTAGAGCTTCACTGGACCCTCTTTGTAGAGCTGTGCCACTGCCAGGTGAACCGGGGTGTTGTGGAGTTGTTGACGGAAAATTGTTTTGTAGACAGGGAAGACAACAAGGGCGGGGAGGGTTGATACCAAGCTGGAGATCCCTCCATGCAGAAAGGCCTGCAAAGGGGCCCTGGAGTCCCCATGACCCTTCTCATGCAGGGTTTGGTCATGACTTTCTGCCATCCTTGAGCTGAGAAAAATTGGAAAAAATGCAATAATTTCTTTGTTGCTCTGATACAGGGCAGACGCATGAGTGGGGCAGGACACTTAGCCTATAGGAACTGAAACGAAGCAGTCAGAGGATGGTTTCACTATCCGTTCAACTGTTCTGATACTTAAACTGAAAGTTAAAAAATATGTACGGAAGGATGCAAAAAATATGAACGGAAGGATGCAAAAAATATGAACGGAAGGATGCAAAGAAAAATGAAATAAACGTTAAATAACTTGGACAATAGTCTGTGATTATAGGTGGAAATTGCACTTACCAAGGCAGTAAAACAGTAGAAAATGTAATGCTTGATGTGTAGCTTCTTCAAATTTTCTCATTGTTTCGACATAATGACGTCGAAACGTCTGTTTTCCCGTCGAAACGCGGTTTAGGCAGTGTCTGGTTATTCGTCCAGCTACAATGTAAACACGTTTTCCAGACCAGAACGGACAATTTGACGGTTAAACACCGACCAGCGATGCGTAATGTGGCAGGATAACAGAAAGCTCTGAGCTGATCTGAGATTGTCCCGCCTCTTTTGGAATAACGATTGGTTAAAACCAGAGCTCTTGGTTGAGACGTTCTGTCTCTCAAGTCAGTGATTGGTTACTGTGTCTATCAATCAAAGTCTTTCTTTTACCGGAACACGAACTGCTTCATGGGAAAGCAGAACACCTGTTTATATACAGTCTATGCATAGCACTTAAATTCATTATCCATTAAGGAAAGTTATTCTTGAGTTAGCTTTTTTTTTTTTTTTTTTACTTCATATTTTTTTTAACATAAAAAAGGCTGTTGTAAATTCAAAAATTAATAGAAGAAAGTATTACTTTATTCTTCTCTGTATACATTTCATAAAGTGAAATAAATTAATGTATTACACACTTCCCCTGTTACATATGCTAATTAAAAAAAAGCAAGATCTTGGGTGTATGAATATTGAGAGCATATATGTTTTTGTAAAACAGGTAAAAGGCCTACAGTATGTTTGGAAAAAACAAGTACCAGCATTAAGATTTTACTCATTTAATTTGATTAAGAACGCATCATCAAATGATTGGTGCATTCACCCTACTGAAAAAGTAAACATGAAGGCTTGAAATGTACACATTGATGACAAAACCTTCCTCCAACACATTTAAAAACACAGAAAAAAAAGCACAAAAAAAAGCAGGTGAACATTTCTGAAGGAAGCTCCAGCCTGCAGAGGCCCCAAACTAAAAACCCCACAGCTTCTATAAAGACAGACCTTCAAAGGAGAACCACACAGGGTGAACCCTGGACACTGGGCAAACCCCACTCAAGGAGGGCACCTCAAGAGTTGACAGGAACACTCCAAAACATTTTCTACATTCTGATGGACACATCTAAATTCTTCATTAATAAAGAAAATAAACACAGCTAAAAAGGAGCGAGGAAAAAAGGAGAGTGGAGGAAGAAGTCGTTTCATTTCAGACTGTTGAGGCACTCTCGGTTGAGTGGAGCTTCAGTGGCACTGTACAGTAGTTCAATACACATTCACTTCATTAATTGTAATCTCTCAAACAGCAAGATATACAAGAGCAACACTGAAAAACTACACCTGTTAATTGTAACAAAAAGCACTGTAACAGCTTTATATGGCAGGTGCTTCTCCTGACCACTGGAACCTACCAGGAAAATGTTTATAAGCTCTTAAACAACAGATTGAATTGACTCCTGGAGAGGCGAGATGGTCAGGAGAAACTCTGATTATACATTTTATGAAATGTGAGACAAAGTTCACAGTGGATAAACACTTATTTATCCAAATACAATAAATACGCTGGCCTAAATAGGTAGATTGCGGTTGCTTTGGTGCCCTTGACATGGACACTGCGGAGAGGGAAAGGGGCTCACATGGATGGGGTCAGCGGTAGTAACAGACATGACGGTTCTTTCTTTTTTCTCATGGCTAGTTAAAAGAACCTCTTTGCTAATGGTTGCGTATTTGGTGGGGAATTCCCTATTCTCTTATTTGGCGTAACAGCAGGAAGTAGATGCATGACACTTTTTGTTACAAGGGGACGTGACTGAACAGATACGACACAGACTCGCCGTTGTGAGTTCTACGGATGGCCTCTGCAAGGATCATGGAGATGTCTATAACCTGGAGAGAGAATAGGGGATGTTATGAATATATCAAGAAAAAACAGTGACTATGTCCAAGAACTTTACCCATAAAAAATTCCAGCCTCATAACTTATTTGGGCTCTATGCTTTTTTATCAACTGAAAATAAATGAATGAACAATTAAAATGTTGAACCTGACCTGTATTTTGGGACAATGCTTCATCTTCTCCTCCTGAGGGATTGTATTGGTGACCACCACAGCCTCAAAGCATGCATTGTTTATCCGTGATATAGCAGGGCCAGAGAAGATGCCATGGGTTAGGATTGCATACACCTTGGTTGCACCTGCAGAAATAAGTCTAAAGGGAGAGAAATAGTACAACACATTGATATCTCCACATGGTTGGATATATATGGTTGAAGTATTTTGTTACGCTGGCAAGTTCCCAGTTTATATACAACTACAGGTAAATAAAGAGGCTCACTTGTCAGCAGCATGGCAGATTGTGCCACATGTATCGGCCATGTCATCTACAAGTATGGCAACCCGATCCGTCACATCTCCAACAAGAACCATGCGGTCCACCTCATTTGCCTTTTTCCTCTCTTTGTGGATCAGAGCAAAGTCCACATTCAGCCTGTCTGCTATTGAAGTGACCCTGCAATAGAAAAATACATTTTCATTGATTTTAAGCTAGCACTTGCACCCCAAAGTTTATTACACGTTGATACAAACAGTATATTGGAGTTTTTTTTAAGTTATGGGCAGAGTATCTATATCAAGACACTGGCGTAACCTTTTTGCTCCTCCAGCATCAGGTGAGACGATGGTGCAATTTTTCCACTCTGGTATGTTCTCTTTGATCCACTTTAGTACAGCTGGCTCTGCATACAAGTTGTCAACAGGGATATCAAAGAATCCCTGGAAAAAGATAATAAGAAGTTATATGGACTGGGGACAAAGCAGTTGAACACAAACTTCCGGCTGTCAGATTGCGATTTAGTTTTAAAAAGGCAAATAGGTTTAGAAATTGTAATAAAAAGATAAGCCACAGGCATTGTAATTAACATAGATCTACTTTTGTGCTGCTCACCTGTATCTGTGAGGCGTGCAAATCCATAGTGATGATATGGTCTGCGCCTGACACAGACAACATGTTGGCCACCAGCTTGGCAGAGATAGGAGCACGGCTCTGAAATGAAAACAGATCTCTTCAGTCACATGGACTAAGTGAAGTGGCAAGCATGGCTTGTTTCTAATAATAACATTTGACTATTGGCTTAGCTCATAGAGACTTTTTCATTTCCTTAAGTTAAAACAGTCCAAAGAATTCAATTTCAAAGTAGTTTAGCCAAACTGTTACAACACTTTAAACATTTAGTGTTCATTGTTTGAAGTGCAACACATTCTATCCATGCAATAAGATTGAAATGTTGTGGTGAGAGTAAACAACATGCAAATAGCCAAACAAGAAAGAATGAGAGGGAAACAGCCAAGACTTAAAGCATATAGGATGAAAGAGGGAAAAACAAACAAAAAGGAAAAGCAAATATGCCTTGTCAAGTGTTTATTGATGGAAATGGCCGCAGGCTTCTTGTCATGATGCTTGATGGTAAATGGCATGACAGAAGTAATAAGACAGATATCCCTCACCCCCACCTTGTCCTTCTTGTCTTGACGGGCGTATGGGAAGCAGGGGATGACAGCTGTGACCCTGCAGGCAGAAGCAATCTTGCAGGCGTTGATCATGATCAGCAGCTCCATCAAATTGTCATTAATCTCCCCACAGCCACTCTGCACGATGTAGACATCTTCCCCACGTACACTCTCTCCTATCTCCACGCTGCAAGAAGAGAGAAGCGAAAAGACAAACATCACTTAGTGCCATGAAGGTAACACACCATAGCAGGCAGGAGATAGATGAGGAAGAGTCAACAATCGCATGGGTCTACGTGTTAACTAGAGTTAAATTGGGTGAAAAACCAGCATGCTGAGTCACACAATTTGTCTCTAAGTGATGTCTCGACGTAATAAGTTCAGTTGAATGATAAATCGAAGGTGGCTTTGGTGTTAAGGACCACAAAGCAGGCTGTTAGTTAGCATGAATTCTCAGACATGCGTGGACTACAAGTCCCTAACAACACTGCGCGACAAATTTACAGTGACACCACATTTCCAACCACATACATGTCGCTAAGCTACAACATTTGCGTGCTAGCTACTGTCACACTACTGACTGATAGCTGCTTCACGTAGCCACAAAAGCACAACTCACCATGTTTCTTGGTTGCTAAATTTCTTCGTAACAACCTTCCCCAGCTCGAGACCAAGTCGGTCTGCTATTTTCTGCGACAGGTCCGGATGTGAACTACCACTGAATATTTTGATATTCGGCATTTTGTTGCGGTCCAGGGCGTCGATCAATTCGAGCGGGCTACGCCAAAGGGCAGAAATTAACACACAAGTATCAAAGAGTCCCAGACAACAACTGGAAATCGTTCAACAGTTGATGAGCAGCTCGTGCTGAGCTAAAGTGTATTCCTACCTATCCACCATTATGTCCCACACATGTCGCGAACGAGTTTTCCTCCCGGGGTGGCGCGCACGCTTTTACTTGCTTCGTGACGTGATGACGTAAACCCGAGCAGAGGAGCCAAAAACAGGGGCACGTGAGCGAGCAAGATGTACATATTTAAATACTCCTGAATGAGCGTTAACACAGCATATTTTAACACAAATTGAAAGAGCGCAAAGTAAGTAAACACGTAGTTGTACAGATACACCAATTAAAAGCTGCCTCTTGAGCGGGTGTTCTTCAATTTATTGACAAAAAAAAAATAAAAAATCTAAATTGATATTGATGTTAAGCTAGCAAACTTTTCTGCCATGCTAAGGGCACTGCTGTGTATGTAAAGGCTATGAAACGGTTGATGTAACTTAATATAAAGTGTTTGGTTAATGAATGGTTCTAATTGATAATCAGCCCCTCTATAATCTAAATGCCCGTTCCCTATGTATTAAAGCAAGATTTCTTATTTAGGTAGAAGCTCCTGGAATATGTCTGGCAATCCCCTCAGGACGTCAGAGATAACATGGCGGATTAAGGCACCAATGCCTCACCAAAGTGCAGAAAATAGTAAAAGTAAGTAAATGCTGTTTTTACAACATGCATTTTCACTTTATCTAGTAAGAAAACAACGTTTTATTCTGATAACATTAAGAATGGTGTTTTGTGTTAATGGCATTCACATATCCTAGCCATGACAGAGCCAGCAAAGTGCATTAAAAGGACCCTGGATCATCATCATGAATCTGTTGTTGGTATTCCTACTTAAATATGTCCAAATGTCTAGTGTGAATTTAGCCTCTTTAACAGTGTTGCATTGCTGTTTGTTTAGGTTTGACAGGTGTGTAAAACTAGTGGTGTTTAATGCTTTAAAACTCACAGGCAGTTGTTCATTATTGTTGCTATAGTCTTGCAAATGAACAAATCCTTATTTCAATGTTTAGGTAGTTCCCTGGATGGCTGTTGGCTAGCTTCAATATGCTTATTCAAATGCTTAAGAATAAAAATGAAAAACACAGAAAACACAATTTTACCTTTCTTAAATGTCAACAACACAAACACAAAAACTTGTTAATGGTTATTGTTGTGTCAGTGAGGTTTACACTGTTGAGTAAACATTAGTTTTCGCCTGAGGCAACAACAGTATTTAGGACGTGTATGGCAGCTTCACGAGACACTTCATTTATCTTTAACCTGACGTTTTTCTTTTTGAGTAATTCAACTGGACACCCTGTCACTACAACAAGTTAACCACATGTCATCTCCAAATTCTCTGAAAGAGTTTATACAATAAACTTTATTGCTCTTAAAACATGACTTAACTTTGTACACAGACAGAAGACCACAGTGAAGACAAGATCATTGACAGTAAATAAAGACAGAAATGAATAAGTGCACATAAAGAAACAATGGATTAAGCCATTGCCGGCTCATCGTGTGAATGAAACACAGACAAAACCACAGAGTTTAGCAAAGCAACTGAACATGACAGCCACAACAAATGTCCATCATAATGTCAAATGTTCAAGTGCTGATGAGATAATACTGTCTGGATATTTTTGTTTATAAAAATAAACATGTCCCATGCTTTATGCTTGTAATATACTCATTAAAATATATGTTTTGCTATTAATTGCTATGTTACATTACTACTATAAATAATTACCTTACAGACATGTTTAATCTTTTCCTTTATACAAAATAGTGAAGAGTTTGGATAAATTGAAACAAGTAAGGTTTTAAAAGTGTTCTGTGTTTTCTCAAGTATTTTATCTTGCTATTTACATTTGCAGTGTAGAATAATACATTTTTGTACAGAATATTAGTTGCAAAACACTCATATTGCCACCACAGCCTTTAATTTAGCCCATTTTCCACTTTAGAATTCTAAAATAATCTTTATAAACAGTCTCATACCCTACAATTGTTTAAGAATCTGCCCCTGAATGTCTAATACGTTAGGGAACAACATGCAGTACAGTGACAGAGAAAAAACACTGCATATGGTTATGGAATATGCCACATCAACAGCAGAGGACAAACTGTTAAAAGAGATTGTTGAATTTTGAAACCAACAAAATGTGCTGGAAAGCCTGCTTTTTGTGTCACACCACACTTTAGTATTGCGGCAGCCCGGTTGTTACTAACAATTTTGTTTCATAGAAATATCTTCTAACAGTATGTCCAGTACACATGTTAGGCCAGCACAACTATAAAGCCTGCGTGATTTACTTCCAAGAACAACAAGAGGATGAGACACAAAGAAAATTTCAGACAGGAAACAAATGTTAGTTTTATTAAAATACATAGAAAACTACTTTGTGGGTTTTTTATATATTTGCTAGATTGCACAATGTATAACAGCACATAGAAAGCAATTTGTTTATACTGTATCTGAAAACCTGAATAAAACAAAGGATCCTTTGAAACGGGTAAGCTTTAGCTTTGAGGAGATTAATTATGTGTAACTGGTGTTGTGGACTCAAGTCAGTTATTCAGCAGCAGTGTGAATAAAAAACACTTAATTGAACAATAAAAGATACATTTCAACTTGCAGAGCTAATTTCACAGGTTGTGCAAAATTCTTGTGATAAGCTTACTCACTTGCAAGTGGACAGCTATATTTCTAACTACGTCAGTGTAATGCAAGTATGACATGGGTCAGTGATGGTGTAAAATACACTGTGCGTTATTAAATACAGTATGGATATCCCTTCTCTGAGTGAGGTAACAACACTCATTACTGTATAGTGATTAGACTATGACTTGGGTCTCTGCTACATTGTCTGCCCTGAGCAGGTGTGTTCATACCTGCACTGTTATAGTGAGAGATTGGGCCGCTGTAGGTCAGTATAATTACAATGTCATACTTTGTCTTTCAGCCGTTTCCATTTTCCAATACTGGCACTTAGATTTTCACTCTCACATCAGTACGCAAAACGCTTTCAACAAAGCTAACAGAGATCTCCATTTTGCATTACAACAGTTAGAAATTTTTACAAACAAATACATCACCATCTAGCCAAACCAAGGCTTTGGACTATGCAATTAACAGAAGTCGCTACGTTATGAGTTCTCTGAAATATTTTTGTCCAGAGCATACATTTATTTCTGATGATTTATTGTGATCTTTATACTTCTCTTAAAACAATACATTTCAAATATATTCTTCACTTTTGTCTTCACAAAACTTTATATTATTTGCTAATAGACACAACTCAAATGTACATTACATATAAAATATTATACTATAATGAATTTTGTATATTGTATTGATGAGGTGATTAGCCCTGTCTCACCCAGTCTGTTATAGGGTTCTTATTCCATTGTGCATTAGTTTAGTGTATCTTTAGATTTCAAAACAAGATCCACAAGGCTACCTCAGGGACTGTAAACATGGGATGGAACAGGTTCATTTCCATTTTCACTGAGGATGATTCATTGCATGACTTATAAAAATGTAAACAAACAAATAATATATTTTGGATAGAGTAGCCAGTCACAATCTGGACCATTGGGATACCTCCTTGTCAGCTTTGTTCTTACAGGGTTGGCAGAGTTTTGATGGGTCGAGTGAGAGAGCTCATGTTATTGGTGTTTGAGGGAACTTGAGGGCTCACAGTCTTTGTGGGCAAGCTGCTTGAGTGTCCCATTGATTCCTCTGCTGCACGTAGAAGCAAAGTGTAGTTGATAGCTACTTCCTCAACTTTTCTTAACAGCTGCAGCCTTTGGGTTTCAGAACGAACCCCCCTGACTAATTTGATGAAGGTCTGAGTCAATTCACACAATACTTGAAAGCTGGCTGATACAACAGCAAGCATACGTGTTGGGCTTTTTTCAACACTTGCCACTCGCCGACAAGATGCTCTGAATTCTTTGAAGCGCACCGCCAACTCCTGTTTGTATTCTGTAATCTGTGAGGGAGGAAGACGAGCTTCACCCTCGGCTTGTGGGCTGCTGGCACACTGACGCAGGATGGCAAGCAACTCATTAGCATCCAACTGGGCATTAAGGAAGCCATCAGGCAAGCTGAAACTTTTCCCCTGCAGAGCTTGTACCCGTGCCAGGCTCCCCTCCAGTGTACTACAGGCTCTGAGGTCAATCTCCTGTGTCTGTGGCTCCTCCTCTTCTTCCTCCTCCTCCTCTTCCTCTTCCCCACTACAGTCCTCTGCATTTAGAACCTGGAGGGTTTTGCTTACTACAGGGAAGGTACGCGAGTCCAGCTCCATGCCTGGAAGGACTTGAAGGGGTATTGAGTATGAGAGTTCATCCTTCTCACTGCTTTCATCTGCTGCTTCACACTTCCTGTAGCAGAAACAGAATGAGCAGCATTTATCTTTGTCATCACTGTCTTCACTGGGCAAGGTCAGCAGCACCTCTCCAGGCCCATCTTTACTTTCACGCACTAGATCTTCTCCCTGAATGAAAAATACACCCTTTTTCCCCTTGTCCTGGTGAGACTGAGTGTGGATCGGCTCTATTGGTGTGGGGAGCCTCAGTCCTGTGGCCCTTACTCTCTCCATCTCCTTCTCTAGACTCTTAGCCTTTGGCTTTACCTCAGCATACACAGGTGTGCTAGTGCTGTTTTCTAGCTCTCCAATGCTATATCGCCTCTGGAGCTTCTTATATTGTGGACCTCCCATGCAATCTGTCTGAGAAGTACAAGTAGGCAAGCAGGAACCCTGCTCTCCCCTTGGCTCTCTTGACTCAAGGCTAGTAGAGCGTATTCGTGTAGTTTTGATCTCTAAGGTCTGAGGTCGCCTTGTAGCACCTTGGGCGTGAGCGGCTTTGGAGACTGTTGGAGGGGTTTTTGAGATAATTCTCTCTCTTCCTCTGTGTTGTGTCTCTGTTGTAGAGCCAACAGGTGTGTCAGGTAGTCGCATTCCTCTACACATCCGCTTACAGTCACAGCTGCGTCGTTGCTCCCTAGAGATACCTGGTGCCTTGAGGACAGGGCTTGTGCGGAGCTGGCAGGCACAAGGAGTGCCTGAGGGCACTGGTGAGGATCCCTGGGGCAAAAATTCACTCTTGGAAGACTTGGGTTTTAACAGCTCCTCTAAGAACTCTAGCTCATACTGACGGACTTTCTGCAATTGAGCCCTTCGCTCATCTGTTTCTCTTCGCATTCTTGCTGGGAACGTAGCTGAAAGAAGGTTTTTAAAGCTCAAGAAAGGGGCACTGCGCGGGGACTTCCCCTTACCACTGCCCTGCTTCTTTGAATCTCTGGCTGGAAGTGTGGAGACCTTTTCCACCGAGGGGCTAGGTGCCATTGGATCATCTAAAATTGGTAAAGATTTTATGGGACATTTCTGAGCCTCAGGATTGGATTTTCCCTGGGTGCCCTCTGTCTTGCTTTCAGCTGCTTCCTTTTTCTCTGCTTTTACAGGCAAACGAGGGGAGTACTTGGTTTGTATTTGAGGGCTGTGTTTTGCCAAACTAGTATCTGCTCCAACTCTCACTGAATTGTCTTTACTGTTAGCCATCTGGAGACCTTTGGCCCGAAGACGCTCATCATCTGTGGGGGATGAGGATTGAAACACCACTACCTTCTGAACCTGAGGGTCTTTAAGTCTCAGTTTAGGCCCAGGCTCCTGTTGCACTGGGCATGTGCAGAAAAGGTCATCAACTTGCAGAAGTTCTGTAGAGCTTGAAGGCTTCATGGTCTCACTAGAGGCAGTCTTGGCATCTTGGCACATTTTAGCAGGAGAAATCTTGGCAGAGGCAGTTCTGTCCACAGGCAGGAGGATAGGTAAGGCTTTGTTGCTAGGGTCTGTTTTAAGAGGTGCTGTTGTCTTCCCCGTTTTACTCTCAGACAGATTTTGGGGCTGTGTCTCCACAAAAGAATTTGATAGCTTCTGATCTTTACTGACTTGAGCTGAAGCATTCGACATTTTAAGTTCTTCAGGTGACATAGAGGGGGGATCAGGGGTGTCTGCTTTGGTGGACTCAGAGTTTGCTTTAATTTCTGCTTTCTGTTTAGGCTGAGTAGTGTCTTGATCCCCCCCTTGTTCTGTCATAACATTAAGCACTGATGATTCTTGACTAGGACTTACTTTAAAGGGAACAGTCTTGCTGAGGATTACTTGCTTGGGTGGACAGCCAGCACGAATCTGACCCACAGAAAAAGCCCCAGTTCCTATTGTCTTTGCAGTGCAGCCAGGGATAGCCAGGGGAAAGTCGCGGCGACAGAGGATACGTTCCTTGTTGATATGGTGAGCCAGCAGGTAGGCCTGGTTCTGGTTCTGCTTCATGGCCGATACCATTTCAGAAACATCTGTCAACTCAGATGAGTTTGTCTCATGGCCCGAGTCCAATGATGACTCTGGTGTAATGGCAGCTAAGACAATCAGCCCTGAGAAGGAAGGTAACAAAGCACACTGTTAGGACAATCAATGCACTCATAGACCAGTGAAACAGAACAAAGAACATCATAGAACAGTCAAAATAATTTGGAAAATCCCAAAGTCAGTCCTTCAGAATCAGGGTTAAAGCGCTTTTGAGGCTTAGACTCATAATCTCACTGTTATTTAAATCTGTAGATTATTTAGTTGGCAAATTAAAGCTTACTTTTTAAAACAGGCTATTAAAATGTATCTAAGGCTCACAACATTAGTTAAAAACCAGCTATTGTTGTTGCGTCTTCACAAGCATAGTATTAATATAAATATTTCTTTTGTTTTTGTGTAATAGTGGAAACTTAATTATTGTTCAATGTGAGGTTGTGTTATAAATTTCCTCTATCTTATTTTTATGTAATTTAAAATGATTATAAAAACATTGCTACTGTAAAATAAAGCAATTCAGGATTTTCTTGCCATTTGACATGGAGACTTGACTTAAAAAATTAGTATTTCTTTCAATTCTGTGCATGAGATGTGGATTGTGGCATGACTGAGGCTGTTGACCTGCAGCCTGTGTTGGCTGTTGAGGATGATGGGGGTAGTCCTCAGAGGCTGCCAAAGCCTCTAGTGCCTGTAAGGTGGACACCAGAGCATCATCAAGCTCCTGGGCATGATCACGGACTGTCCTGGTGGCCACATTATCAATCAGTGTCACAGGCACATCTTCCTTGGCTTGGGCTGGCTTCCCAAAGGTGACCCCTGGACTGGCACTGATTCGAGCCCTCCTCCTCCTCTTTGTGTCATCCTCATCTGAACTGTTGTCCCTGAAGCCCGGTGGTGGTGCAGCAATAGCAGGTGGTGGTGGTTGTAGCTTTTCTCCTTCAACCTCCACCTCCTCCTCTTCGTTTCCTGGGGGAGGTAGGGCCATAAGGTCAACAGCACCTCCATCTCGGGAGGCACAAGAACTGGAGCAGTGTTTTCCTGAACTCCCAGTACTGTTCATCGCTGTTGACTGCCCCTCAGCCCTATGCCTCGCTTTGCAGGAGTCACAGAAGTATCTGGAGTTTTTCTGGGACTGACTCGTTGTTTGGGCTCTAATTCTAAATCCTGCATTATCCACTGGTGGGCTCTCTAAAACCCCTGCTATTTCCTCTGAACTCTGCTGGGTGGGGTCTGACTTGGTTCGGGTCCGGCCAGGCAGCTCTTGGGAAATAAAGTTCTCATTGATATCGAGTTCAGCTTCGGCTTGTGTTTGGAGCGTTTGAAATTGTTGTTGTTCTCGTAGATGGACATGGCACAGGCCTAGATGTTGAGGCTCTGCCGGAACTAGGGCCCTTGCAGAACCTGACTCCCTTTGTGAACTTTCCCTCTCGTCCACTCGCCGCCCTCCACTTGACAAGCTGGTTGCCCCAGACCGTGGGTGGGCATGGTGGGAGCCTCTGTAATCTGGGGATAGAATTATCAGAGTAGTGGAGAATTTAAGGTGTTAGGAACTAGTGGGGATGGAGAATATCCAGATGGGAAAGAAGAGGCGACAGCTGGTGGTCACATGGAGATTGTTTTTTTAGGGATGAATGTAAAAGTTGAAGTTTGTTTGAGGTTGAAGGGTTAGATTCTGGTGGAATGTGATGGTATAATGAATCCTCTTTAACGTAGACTACAGCAGATGGCAGAGGCTCTGTTCACGTTTGAACAGTTGATGTCAATGATTACAGTAAGAAGTGTATTTGGACAAAGTACAAATCATTAAAACAAATTTATGATGCTATTCTATGTTAGAAAAATAAATATGGAGTATCCCATTCCAATGAGTCAAGACTGAAATGAGAGAAGAGACAGCAGAGGGCGCCATGGGATAGCAGGTCCAGAACAACTTGGTTGCTACGGGTGATGGTTTCAGCCAATGGAGAAGCAGATCAATATCCATGTAGACAAAACATACATTAAAGATTACCAAATGTTGCCTGACATGCAGTGCTAATATGTTGTCAAGAGATGTGCCTATTCATTTTGCAACTCTAGACAAGCTTTAAGTGTTTTATTTTAAGTCAATTATTTTACTTTTGATGCATTTTGCCTGATCGGAGAAATACATACCTGCCTTGGTCAGCTGAGACTGACCAGGGGTCCGACAGTAGATGGTCCGTTTCGGGTCTACAAACAGCTTATAGTAGCCAGAGATCAGGCATGCGAAGTTACTGGCATCAGGCCATTCCATGAGTAGGACCAGGGGCTGCAATGGGTTGTAGGGAGGGGAATTAGGAGACTTTTTAGGGGACAGGCAATGAGCATTGCCTGCTCTTTTTGTAATGACCTGATAAAATTAAATTTATAAAAAAGTTAAAAGGTGTTTTTTCACTCAATAATATCATTTATAAAGTTAAATGGGAATATTGTAGATGGCATGCAAGATACAGATTTTTACAGCTGCAAATTGGAATATTGTGTAATCAGAGTGTGTATTTTCAAAGATTTTGTTGAAATACCTTGGCCTCATGGATTGTAACCTCCACACGAGCCACTCCTTGGCTTTCTCTGTAGAGCTGGATCTTGGCAACCCTACTGAACTCAGCCAGAACAGTTGTGAGGTTGTTTTTCAGGTCAATAACATGACTTATGCCATGACGAGGACCCACCAATAATGTTGTAGATGATTGTTTGTCATCCTGTAGAAGATCACAACCATTTGACTCTATTTCTCTTATGGTAAATTATGTAATACCCTTTACAATTAGTGGTGTAGACAATTCTCTACAAATGTTAAATCTGTGCATCTACAAAAGCATACACCTTGCAAGCAAGATACCTACAAAATAGCACATTGCAAGGAAATAACAAATGTAATCCTGTAACAGATTAAAATATGTATTACCAGTCCGACAGTTTGGAACAGTATCCCACCAAAAGGTGGAAGGTCGTTTAGTACACGCATGTATTGAAGCTTTCCTTGGAGTGGAGGGACCTGTCAAAAGAATGATAAACAAGATGTGTTCATTTCTGTACATCTTGCCTCTATGCCCTCATGGGGGCACTATTTAGCAACAGATTTGGATCATGATGTCTTATGCAACAGTTAAATCTGTAGAGAGGAAGGGCTTGTCCTAAGATAAAGGACTACTTTTCAAACAGACAATCATAGAATGCAATGAATTAAAAAAAATTCACAAGAAGATTTTTTTAGGTTTAGTTTTAAAAGTAAGCAACGGTTCAGCAAGATGTCAAGATGTCTCTGTTCTTATAAAATGCTTGTTTTTATACAATAGCAATTTAAAAACAGACAGTATAACCATCTACCAATAATCTACATGTTGCAGTAATGGAAATGTCAGAGAAACCTTGTTGCCAGAAGGTGGTGGATGCTGGTAGGTCTTCAGCAGCTGAGACAAGGTCTTACACACATTCTTCTCCTTGACAGTTGGAAGCAGAGTTAGGGGAAGGAAAGGCTCTAATCCCCACTCTTTTCTATGATTGAAAGTAATAAGAAAGATGACAGAAGAATGCAAGAAGGAGAAAAACATCAATGAAGTTGTTAATCAGAGTCCAGGGACAATTTCTTAACTCAAAAGAGTTTGGAAGAGGAAGACACAGTAAGCTAAGCTTACATTATCTTCAACTATAGTTTGACATGCTCGGAGGATCTATTCTGCTTCTGTGATTGTGATTCCAGAAGCTAATTACTTTCTAGGTTGAGGTACTGAAGAATAAAAGAGGGTATTGAGGGAGAGATGTAATTTTACAGAGCACTGGATTCTCTCTAACATAACGAACTTGGGGAAATGATCTATGAGTAATTCAAGTTTTTGATTCTATTCAGATGAGACATAAATCATTCAGATATTATTGAATGAACAAACTTAACTCTGGGACTCGGGATATAATACAGATATTTTTTTTAATAAGGTCAAAAAATGTCACACATCAATTTGATTTGCAATTACTCACAAGTTAATTTAAAAGCTAATAAAATTGAAAGTTTGTGAACTTACTCTACATGTTTGAGAGAGATCTTCTGATTAGGCCGTGCAGAGGACACAGTGATGTAGATATGGAGCGCAGCCAGTCGTAACGTGATATCAGATTTCCAGTCCATGCTAAAACGCTCCTTGATGACGTCATTGCGACTCTGTTAGGACAGGATCACATGTTCTTTGAACATTGCTGACTGCAAACAACTCTGGTAAAGACTAAAAACCTTCTGTTGGGGACAGATTCCAAATGTTAGACTGTTGGATTACTGCAGTTAATCTAAAAACTTTTTGGAGAGCACTTAATAGGGGCGTTTAAGCCTGTGACATAAAATCTCTTCTCTAAAATCGTTCAGAGAAGCCAAAGGTAAGCATAATCCAATAGAAACTGATAAATTACGCTTGCAACTTTAAGGAACTTCTTGTAGCTTCCTCTTGGCAACTGCTGCTCTTGAGAGAGACAGCTCTCCAACAGTGTCATGAGATTGAATGACATTCCTTTTAAATCCCACTTTAATCCAGTGCTTTACCTGTATATAGAGGTACTCAAATGCAGCAGGGTCCCTTCTCAGCAAGTCGGCAGGGTCCTTGGGGAAGAAGCAGACGCGGAATAGACACTTCATCCCTTGGAAATAGGTTCTATGCACCACCTGAGGGAATAGGATGGTATCAGGGAGATAACCGATTGAATGTTTGACATTAGTCACACATGTAACAGTACCATTTTGAACAGGGTGGTCTGGAGACTATAGATCTGTTTTATCTAAATTAGAAGAAGATTGGAACCAATAACCAACAGGACATAATATATCTAGGAATTGAAACAGTGGAAACAAATGCATAAGAAGGTTGAAGTTTGCATCCATACCAGAATCACATTTTCAGGAGCATACTGCTAACACCTCTATCATTTCCATCAATTGAAGATTTTTTTACATATTCCCTCATTTTCATGTTTTGAGTTGAGCATCTTACATGTGTCAAAGGCTGATTCTCCTGCAACAGATGCAACCTCTGGTTCTGGTCCAGACTGCCTGCCTCCAGCACCAAGGCAAAGTGCTCAATATAACGCAGTGAGAGGCGGTCCTGCAGGGAGGACATCACATCCTGCAGGAAAGAGAGATGGAAACAGATTTTAGGCTTAAACACGTTTTACACAGTTAGGATGTATTCATATATATATTTTATTCTGCAGTGAGAGCATCCTATTGGAAAAAATGTCCTACACAGGGCAAACTGGCTCTTGTGCAGATCAGTATAAAGATTTAGAGCTTACTTTAAATGCCACTTCAGCAATGTAGAGAGAGCCCTATCTGTGGAATTTCACTGTTTATCCTACTTACCCATAGTTTTGCCTGAGGTAAAGATTATATATATATATACACACTCACCGGCCACTTCATTAGGTACAGCTGTTCAACTGCTCCTCATTGCAAATATCTAATTAGCCAATTCCATGGCAGTGACTTGATGCATTTAGGCATGTAGGCATGGTCAAGACAATCTGCTGAAGTTCAAACCGAGCATCAGAATGGGGAAGAAAGGTGATTTAAGTGACTTTGAACGTGGCATGGTTGTTGGTGCCAGACGGGCTAGGCTGAGTATTTCAGCAACTGCTAATCTACAAGGATTTTCACGCACAACCATCTCAATAGTTAACAGAGAATTGTCCAAAAAAGACAAAATATCCATTGAGCGGCAGTTATCTTGGTGAAAATGCCTTGTTGATGCCAGAGGTCAGAGGAGAATGGCCAGACTTGTTGGAGCTGATAGAAAGGCAGCAGTAACACAATACAACGGAGGTATGCAGACTAGCATCTCTGAACGCACAACACCTCGAACATTGAAGCAGAGGGGCTACAACAGTAGAAGACCACACTGGGTGCCACTCCTGTCAGCTAGGAACAGGAAACTGAGGCTACGGTTTGCACAGGCTCACAAAAATTGGACAATAGAAGATTGGAAAAATGTTTCCTGGTCTGATGAGTCTCAATTTCTCCTGAGGCATTGGGATGGTAGGGTCAGAATTTGTCGTAAACCACATGAAAGCATGGATCCATCCTGCCTTGTATCAACGATTCAGGCTGGTGTCGGTGGTGTTATGGTGTGGGGGATATTTTCTTAGCACACTTTGGGCCCCTGTGTACTAATTGAGCATTGTTTAAACGCCACAGCCTACCTGAGTATTGTTGCTGACCATGTCCATCCCTTTATGACCACAGTGTACCCATCTTCTGATGGTTACTTCCAGCAGGATAACGTGCCAAAGCTCATAAAATCTCAAACTGGTTTCTTGAACATGACAGTGAGTTCACTGTCCTCAAATAGCCTCCAGAGTCACCAAATCTCAATCCAATAGAGCACCTTTGTGATTTGGTGGAACAGGAGATTCGTTTCATGGATGTGCAGCCAACAACTTGCAACTGTGTGATGCTATCGTGTCAATATGGACCAAAATCTCTGAGGAATGTTTCCAGCACCTTGTTGAATCCATGCCACGAAGAATTAAGGCAGTTTTAAAGACAATAGGGGGTCCAACCCAGTACTAGCAAGGTGTACCTAATAAATTGGCCGAAGAGTGTATTTATATATATGATATATATAAAGTAAGTATAAGTATAAAACATCAGGGATGTTATTGTGATGATATGTTGCTGTCGTTTGTCTCAAAGTCTCTGCTATGAGGCTCATTTGCAGCTGATGTAAGTAAAACTAATGGTTTGGTCTCCATAAAACAATTTAATTGACAACCATTGATGTAACCGCTGCATCAGCTGTCTCTGAAAAACATGGTTAAGCAGTTTTAACAGTATTGACCTGTGCGGTTTTCATTAAATGATGCCCAGGGAGGCCACACAATTAACTGAAGGACCCACAGAATGCCCTAGATTGTCGTCTAAAATACTGCAGGAAAGCTTTTTTAGATTACAGACAGCCTACTGGGTACACAACTAGGCATCCTTTTGTTCCATTGATTTTATCTGTGGCATTGTTTCATTGATCTGCGCCTTCTTATTATGCTGAAATACCATTTAATTAGGCTGACAGGAGAGCTTCCTCCATCGGTCTTATAAAGTGCTGCTGTGTTCCCCTTCTTCTCTCTTGATCTCCCTCCATGAAAGAGCGAGAGAGTTTTGTGAAATCTAATAGTGTCTGTTTAATGAGTCTGCTCGGAGATGTAGTACTTATCCTGGAGACAGAAATGACCTCAGTCTGAATTCAATTGTTGCTTTATGTTGTTATTCACATACTGTAACTGTAATCTTAAATTAAAAAAAGGTTGCTTATTTGTTATATATCTTATTAGACAATCATGTTTGAAGTCAGGCTTCAGTGTTGATGGTAAACATGTAAATCTATGTGTGACACACCTCCATAATCATTTTATTATACAAAATGAAAATCTAAAACCTTAAAATAATTCATTCAGCCATCAAAGATCAACAGCATTATTTATTTATTCCAATGTTAAATCAATTCAAATATATGTATTTTATTTCTATTGTTCATCTGATCATTGTTAATGATCAATTTTGGGCAGCAAATCAAGCTGTAGACACAACCTTGACAAATTATCACTTTTTAAAGCAGTGTGTTGGCAAAAAAAAGAAGAAGCTTTGATTACGCTTTAAACAGACACTGAGCAACTCTAAAATTCATTTGGAGTTTGGTTTCTGGAGCATTGATGAATGTATTCATATTTCACACTCATTCTAGCCATGCTCTAGTTTTTACCAGGTTTTGAGAAATACATGATGCTCTACTAGGGGAGTGATTAGTTGCTCAAAGAACAGCACTCAAAGACACTGACCAAAGCACTAAAAGTAAACAAAGCAAGAGTAAAGTTGACACTAAAATACCCCATAGAACCTTTCAGAATTACTGTGTTTGTTGAAAATCTTTAATAGGCTTTTGACTTATATTGATATCCAATAGACCCATTGTTAAAGCTACTATGAGGGGTTTATTAATACATATTAGTCTATATGATCTAAAAAATGCAAAGAAGATCATCAAGACTTCAATTGACTATTTATTTTTAATGCCTTCCTCTGCTGCCACTGGATTGGTGTCACACAAAGCAATTTTCGGCAAACAGACTGGATGTGCCTTTGTTGACATTTTCCACTGTAAAGATGCATTGTGAATGTCACCTTTGACTGCTAAGAGTCAGCAGAATGAGGTTCTTGTAAAAAAAAAATAAAAAAAAATGAAATTGTGTCCAGGACAAGATCAGAAAAGAGATGAGACATACTGCTGTCTCCTCACAGTTCCTCAAGGTAGCTTTTAAAAATAACAATAGCTGGCATAAATACATACCCTAACAGTGGTACGGCTGTCAAACGTAAAGGACTTAATCTGTCCATTCTCCAAGAACACCTTCAACACATTTGGTATGAGTAGCAAGGAGTCGTCCTTGAGCATTGTCTGAAAGATATTAAGAGAGAAAAACAGCTTTGTTTAAGTGAAAGAAAGTGTACCAAAGAGGTAATCTGGAGTTAATTGTTCAACACAAACACAATCAGCTGCAAAGTTGGTGTTTACAAAAAAAGAAGTGAAAAAAAGAGGAGGTCCTTTTTTTGAATGAGTGTTTAATAACAAAGATGGTTCTACAATGAAGGCACTTTAATTGAACTCTGGATAGTCTGAAGAGGAGCACATTTTTTTGCCTTAGGATGCCCACTTGTTACATTGATTCCTTGATCAAAGCAGGTCATTTTCAAATTATCCAGCCTATCCATGCACTGTGTATGCCATGCAAAGGACATTGGCTGGTGGGATTGAATATTTTGTGAGTGCCTGCAAAGGGAAGAGGCCTAATTCAAGGTTACTGCCTTTAGTCAAATCACGTGTCAGAAGAAAAGTTACGATACGTAGTTCAGCTCACTCTGACGAGAATCTGATTTGACAGACGTCTTCCCTTCCCTTCGATGCCCCGCCCCTCGCCTCCTTTTTTTCTTTTTTAAATCTTTCTGAGGGCTTTTTGACAAAATGACTCAGTTGTCATTATGTAGTTTCAAAGACCGCAGTTGTGATTAGAGGGATAGAAGAAACTGTAATATAATAAGACAGACCTGGTGGGCCTAATGTGACGTGTCAAGGATGTAGATGGATACAGCCTTGCAGTCCAAATGAAATTATCCATAATTTAGGGTAAAACCAGATCAATCTTTATCTCTTTCCTGTATTTTCTCTGTTTCTACTTGGATGATGAGATTTGTTAGAATACTGGGCAGACAATAATTGTGACAGTAAAAGGAAGTATATTCATTACAACAATTTGTCTCAGAAAATGCATTTAGTTGAAATGGAGAGCTCGGTCCACAGCAGATGCCCGGCAGTCTGCTTTTGGAGAACTTAAGTATTCAGAAAGCTAAACATGCTGTTCCTCTGTGCTGATTGGAAGCCACTAAAGCCTGAGTTATGAGTTAGCAGATCTATCACCATACTGCGGGATTATAGCGAGGGGGAAACACAAAAAAGACTATAACTTTTCAACCAAAGCCACTTGTAAATGTAAAATCTCTGCCATGTGCAACCATGCAGGTAAGATTAGACACCAAATAATTTAGATTAAAAAAAAAAACGAACAAAAAGAAATTACTATTTCCGAGTAACACTGTTGCTGATGTTCAAAATGCATTTAAAAAGATTCAGGTTGCTATACTGCAAGAGCTGTTAATTCAAGGCCAAACCACTGAATCAGACACATACAGAAGAGGAGCTTAGACTAGAATGAAAGAATGGGGAGAGGATACTTGAAGCTTTTTAGCAATTGCTGATAAAACAAAAGAGCGTGAGAGAGAAGGAGGGTGGAATGTGTTTGCATGCACATATCAAAGAGAGACAAGATGAAGTGATCTTACTGAGTCTGGGTCGCTGATGGACACTTGCTCGGAAAAGCGCACTTTAGGCGGGTTGGTTCGCAGGCGGGCCTTTTTGGCTGCACTTATGAAGGCAGACTTAGGTGACTGAGGATAAGAAGAGAAAGGGCGAGAGAGAGAGAGAGAGAGAGGAACTCTTGAGTCAGCTTGAAAGAAAATACATAAATGACAGAAAAGCCCATGTGAGTGCCCGCGCTAAAGAGACGTGCATAATGCTGCTGTCAACGTGATTTACCTGCTAAAATCACATAATTTCAAATTGCCTTTTGGTTGAAGAACACAAAAGATATTAACCATTAGGGGGGAACTCATGGGCGGAATCCTGCAGAACTGCTAGGAAGGAAACCCATATGAATATCAGACTCTTTGTTCTAAATAAACCTGAAATTGAAACCAAAAAGTTTCAATTTCAATGGAAAATATTGAAAATATTTTTCCATTTTTAAATCAGCTTTTCATCTTCTAGATATAACCAGTTCTTTTGTCAACTGAATAAGTACTTATCTTTCCTCTATATGGATATACACACAATCTCTGTTTTAAAAGGCCAAATGTAGGTGTTGATGCACTTATATGGAGCTGTTCTGAAAGGGGTTACCAGAAAAAGAAATTACTCTAAAGCGTAGGCCTGATCATGGCCATGAATACTAATGTACTGTATGTCTGCACTGCACTATTGTTCACTGATGGAACAGAGTTCTGTTTGGTTGTGCTGTATGATTCAGAGCAACAGGAAAGTGTTAAGACAGATGAAGAGAGAGAGAAATCCTGAGGGAGAGAACATGAAAGAGAGTGAGTGTCCCATTATACTACCTGATGGGGCTGCAGCACAGTGAGAACTATAGTCTCTTTGCAGCGTCTATGGAGAGACAACAGAAAGTATAAGTGTGTTAGATAACGCCACGGACAGCACAGTATTTGGAGAGCTTCTGCTGCTCTATATCTGCCATTTCCTCGCTGTCCTTCAGCTGCAAAAGGACTGACTCATCCACAGGTTTGTGTCGATGTACCGCATCATCAGCAATAAGAAACAGTTTGTTCCTTTTGATCCGCTCTTTTTACCCGTATCCTCTTTTATCGCCACTTGCCCATGCTTCTGGTCCCCCTGGCCCCCTGGCCCTCTCCCCCTCCCACCCTCCTGGGACAGTAAAGGATGTTACCTTACAAGGTCTATGACTCTCTCTCTGGGCGCGTCGCTCACCGTCTCTTCGTTAATGGCCAATATCTGGTCTCCTGGGAGAAGCTTGCCAAAGGAGGGGCCGTCTGCAAATTAGATGGGACACACAGCCAGCAAACAAATTCATATAAAAACAGTAAAAGGAACATTTAATTTGAGTCGTTATAGGATCGACTTAGAGACATCCACCTACAATTCTACAATCCCATTAGAAGACGCTTTTGTCCAAAGTGACATACATCTAAGAGTAAGTACAACACAAGCAAGGATCTAGAAAGGAGGAAACAATGTTGGTAGGTGCCATCAATCAGCTTAAAGTCCAATCAGACACAGTTGCTGACAGGCTGTGTTAAGAGTCAATGCACAGGATATAGAGAATAGATGATTTTTTCACCTCCTCCTTCTCTGTTTTTGCTTCTATTCCTACTAAGTGCACACACACTTACCGGCAGAGACGGAGCGTACAATAACAGGCCTCTGACTGCCTGCAATGAAGCCGAAGCCTTGAGTAGGGTGGCGCTGGATGGTGACCTGTCGAGCTGAGGCAGGACTTAGGGTACCACTGTCCATACCATCCTGGCTCTCTTCTAACATTGCAGGGCTGCAGCATTAAAACAAAAAGACATAAATATCAGGGTACACGTTAAAAACAGTAAAATTTCAAAGTTTCAAGGTATAGCACGATGTACCTGTCGCATGCATTACTGTGTCCATCCTGGACCTTGGCCATCCCCTGAGAGGAGGGAGCAGCATGGGACAGCGTTGCACTGCGAAGACCTCTCCCTGTTTCGCACTCATTCACCTGCACAAGAAGAGAAGGGGAATTCAAACAAAAAATCACTCCCTGTTCTCTTTACAGTAAAAATACTCTCCTACAGCAGTAGTGTGGTGCCTGTTCGAACAACATGGTAGTCTGGATTGCATGCCCTCTGGGAGCAAAGGGTTGATTGCTTGCCCCCCAGAAGTGCTGGGCACATGTAGAGCACTGTGGTGGGCTGTTTGCACCCTTCTTGAGAACCACTCATCCAATCCACTTCACACTTGACACTGCATTCCCTTGAGTCTGAGGCAATAGAACCGCCAAGTGTGATGTTGATCTGGTGAACAATTTTATATGGATAAGACAGTCATACACACATACATTCTTTTCTTTATTTAAACATGATGCAACCAGCACCATTTATTGCCCTAATGCCACAACATTTTTGATGGACAATCATTTTTCACATCCACACTTCAACCAAATGAATTTGCAATAACTCAAAGAAGAGCTGCATATAATATTACATAAAGAGAATTACAATAAAATGGTTGAGACGTAGTTCAAAATGGTAAAAGAATCAATTAAGGCATACTATGTAGAATTAATATTTCTAACAGCTGTCAAAGCCACAGAAATCCTTAATTTTACAGTTGTAACGCCCTCAGTGGCTGCCATGACCGAGTTGCCATGACAGTAACGACATGTTTATTGTTGCCAATTAAAAACCGGATGTTACATCAAAGGCCGCTGCATAAGGAAGCGGGAACTGCAACTGAAAGCTGCCGTACTATTGCTGTATGTGCTGCTGTGATAAAAATGCCATGTAAATTATACTTGGATACGTCATCGGTTAACATATTCTCTTCCTCAGATCTGTTTCGCCCATTCGTCGTGACTACAGTTAACTCAGAGTTTGTTGAATACTTACAGGCTGAAACTTAGTTTTTTTGTTAAAGATGGACCATCTGGTCAAACTAAACCACACCCAACACCTCACTCTCTTGAATCCTCAGTCACACAAATGTAAAGCCAATTAAAAAAACAGCTGTCAAGAAACTGAATGACAGACACACGACCCCTTTTTTACATTCCGAAACAGTGCCGTAACAAAACTGTGCTGTCATTACGCCTTCGTATTTTTACATCTGCAACAGCATAATACTGGTGTTCCACTGTGGGACATTGCATTACAAGTTGTGGAAGCAAGAGATGCATGATGGGTTAAAACAGACATTTACATTGACAGCGAGGCTTAGCAGGGAGGAAACAGTTCCACCTTCAACAGGCAATGTAAAAGGGCCTACAATAGATGGACAGTTTGAAACCACAGCGTGTCTTAAAACTGTTGGAATGCAACTACTCAGAAAATTAAAGTTAAGCAAAAAAAAAGGTACTTTCAAGATTCCAATTCTGAACGTTTTCTTGTCAACAAGCTGCATTTGGTAGTTAAAAAGGTTCTGCATTGGAAAGAAAAATGCTTGGGATTGAAGTGATGGCATTTTCGTTAAAATAAAATGTTATAAGTGACATTTCAGGACTACCTTTAGAAAAACTTTGGGTTACTTAACGTAACCTTGGTTCTTTGATAACAGAGTGAGGTGTTTCACTATGGGAATCGCTTTGGCGTGACCAATCTGGAAGCTCCAATGACACCACGTCTGTCAGTGACAGACAGGTCGAACTGTACTCGGGGCACGCCCCCTCATACTATACAGTCGACCCACCCACCTCAAATCATTCAAGACAGGTTTCTTACCGTGCCTATGCAAGGAGGGATGTGAAGGTGAAACACCTCACTCTGTTATCAAAGAACCAAGGTTACGTTAAGTAACCCAAAGTTCTTTTTCTAACTTCGTTCGGTGTTTCACTATGGGAGATATAGACGACTCCCGGATTGCATGAGCATCCCGAAGCAAAAATATTAGACTGAGCACCAATTTTCACACTCACTCTGGTGCAACCGTCTCCAGCACTGCCTGTGCCACAGATGGACCTGAGACATCCAGCCTGTAAAATCTAACAAAAGTGTGCGGCGTCGCCCAACTCGCTGCATCACAGATATCCTGCACTGAAACTCCCCTGAACAGAGCCCATGAGGTGGCCATGCTCCGAGTGGAATGAGCTCTCAGGCCCTGAGGGGACTGCAAACCCTTAGAGCTGTAGGCCAGAGAGATGGCTTCCACAATCCAGTGGGATAGCCTCTGACGAGACAGTGGCTTTCCCCTATGGGGAGTAGCCCAAGACACAAAAAGTTGATCATCCTTTCTGAATGTAGCTGTTCTACTCACAAACACATGCAGAGCGCGCACTGGGCACAGAGTGTTGAGCCTCCGCTCCTCCTCTGATGAGAAAGGAGGGGGGTGAAAAGCCCTCAACTCCACTGTAGGGCATCTGTATGCCGCATCCACCACTTTTGGTACAAAAGCTGGATTAGGCCGCAGGCAGACCTTAGTGAGCCCAGGAGCAAACTGTAAGCAGGATGGTCGAATAGACAAAGCCTGTAAATCACTTACACGCTTTGCTGTCGTTAAAGCCAGCAGTAATGCAGCCTTTAGCGAGACAAACTTCATCCCCACGGCCTCCATAGGCTCAAAAGGGTGTTGAGATAGGGCCTCCAACACTACTGACAGATCCCACAAGGGAACCAGGGGCCTAGAAACTGGGAGTTTCCGACGAGCCCCTTTCATGAAACGGCTAACAAGAGGATGTTGCCCCACAGGCTTATCCCCAAACCCAACATGACAGGCCGAAATGGCTGCTAAGTACACCTTTATGGTTGAAAAAGCCTTTCCTTTTTCCATCAAATCCTGTAGAAAACACAGCAGGTCAACAACAGAACACTGAAAAGGAATAGTGTTCCTCAAGCTGCACCACTCCTCAAAAACCCGCCATTTACCGCTGTAGAGAGTACGAGTAGAGGAGGCTCTTGCACTCTGAATGGTGTCGATAACCTGCTCAGGCAGGCCCGCTGCATTCAGGTTCCACCTCTCACGGGCCAGGCCCACAACGCTATGCGGTCTGGATGCGGGTGGTAGATTTCCCCTCGCGCCTGGGACAGGAGGTCCCTGCGTAGAGGGAGTGGCCACGGCTCGTCGTCCAGAAGCAGAACTATTTCTGCCACCCAATGCTTGGACGGCCAGCGCGGAGCTACAAGGATTAGTGAGAGGCCCTGTTCTCTCACTCTGGCTAGGGTGGGAGAGATCAGACTGAGTGGTGGAAATGCATAAAGCAGCAGTCTTGGCCATGGGTGGGCCAGTGCGTCCACGCCCAGAGGAGCGTTCATGTCTGACAGGGAGAAGTACAGTGGACATTGAGCGTTTTCCTGCGAGGCGAAGAGATCTACGGCTGCCTGGCCGTATCTCTGCCAGATCTGTCCCACCACCTGTGGATGGAGAGTCCACTCCCCGTAAAGAGGGTTCCCCCGTGACAGAAGGTCTGCACCCCTGTTCAAAATTCCTGGCACATGCGTCGCTCGGAGAGACAGGAGCCTGGTACTGCTCCACATGATTATCTCCCGAGCCAATTTGTGCAGCTGAAGCGAGCGAGTGCCACCCTGGCGGTTGATGTATGCCACCACAGTGGTATTGTCCGTTTTTATTAAAACATGTTGTCCCTGAAGAAACAGCAGAAAATGTTTCAGTGCAAGGAACACAGCCCAAAGCTCTAAAACGTTTATGTGAGCCTGGGCCAAATTTGGGCTCCATGCGCCGTTCACGGCTCTGCCCATTAAGGTTGCTCCCCAACCTGTCAAGGACGCATCCGTTGTCATGGTGACCCTGGATGACACCGCCCCCAGCGGGACGCCCGCCGTAATAGTCGCTTTTTTCCTCCACTGGCGGAGAGCCGCGACACATGCCGGCGTAATCCTCACTCTGCGACTGAGGTGACGTCGTGAGCACAGGCGCAGTGCCGCTACCCAGCGTTGAAAATCCCTCATCATTAGAAGACCCAAGTGTACCACAGAAATCATAGAGGCCATTATGCCGAGCAGACGCAGGCAGAGTCTGAACGTCACAATCTTCCCCAGCCGGAAAAGGGAGAGGCACTGTGTGAGAGACGTTAACCTCCCCTCCGAAAGAGTGACACGATAGGAGAGGGAATTCAGGTTGAGACCCAGATATTCCGTACATTGCAAGGGCTCCACTCGGCTCTTTGCCCAGTTTATATTGAACCCAAGATCCATGAGGTGATTTATCACCGTAGTGGAATCCTTGATTGCCTGTTCGCGCGAGTGGGCGCATATCAGGTAATCGTCTATGTACGAAAATAGTCTGATGCCGCTGTTCCGTAACGGTGACAGCGCTGCTTCCACACATTTGCTGAAAACCCTCGGTGCTAACGAAAGCCCGAAGGGGATGACTTTGTATTCGTAAGCTCTGCCCTGAAAAGCAAACCTGAGAAACTTTCTGTGTGTGGGATGAATGGCGATGTGAAAATATGCATCCGAGAGATCTATTGTCACAAACCAATCGCCGGGGCGGATGGAGCGGCAGAGCACTTTGTGTGTTAACATCCTGAACGTGTATCTCCGTAGGTGTCTGTTTAACACACGGAGATCTAAAATGGGACGGAGAGATGAGCTCCCCTTTTTTGGAACAAGGAAGTATCGGGAGTAAAACCCGAGATTCGCTTCCTCGTCCGTAACGGCTCTGATAGCTTGTTTGTTTAATAGGGATGTTATTTCGTCCTCCAGGACTCGTGCTGCATCTCCGTTGGCTACTGAAACTAACACACCGCTGAATCTGGGTGGTTTCATAGCGAACTGTAGTCTGTAACCCCGAGAAACAGTTGACAGAATCCATGGAGGGACTGCGCATGCGCGCCATTGGTCCGC
Organism: Tautogolabrus adspersus; assembly: GCA_020745685.1. Lineage (NCBI taxonomy): Eukaryota > Metazoa > Chordata > Actinopteri > Labriformes > Labridae > Tautogolabrus > Tautogolabrus adspersus. The sequence goes on from CM036540.1 coordinate 14,304,594, forward strand.
CCGACCGGAGAGGGGACCCAGGGGGTTTCCCTTTCGTGACGTCACTCCCAGCGCCTGACGAGGGAGCTCTGCCATCAGAGGGGTGTGAGCTCCCTCTGCGGGCACTAGGGGAGCATGACACATATTTATTTTTATTTTTGTTTTGTTTTTGCATCTCGCCCTTGGCTCTTGGCCTGGCTGCGAGGCTGAAAACTTTATTTTTATTTTCGTGCAAAATGAAAGTGCTTGGTGACACTGTGCAGTCTGCTGCCCTTGCTCTTCCACCTCTTGAACATGAGGGGAGAAAAAATGTGAGAGGAGCCCTGGGGAACTGGAAATGGCCCGGGCCTCTGAACCAAGAGCTTTGGGGCTTTGCTCCTTTAACCTTGCTCTCTTGCAAGGAGGAGGAGAAGGGGGAGTTAGGAAGACTTCTTTTTCTTCCCTTCCCCGGGGTTGGAGGGGCGGTTTTTAGCCGCCACAGCCGCAAAGGAGTGTTTTCCCCACGGCTGGTATTTTCCTGACCGAGGGTGCTGGTGAGCTTGCTCCCCAGCTGCCTGTCTCTGTGGTCTGGCACCCCCCTGTTTCCCCCTGGCTGCAGCAGCAGCTGCGGCAAAGCCAGCCCTCTGTGCTTGAGGGGGACGAGGAGTGTGTTTCCTAGGGAGGCAGAGGTCAAAAGCCTCACCTTCCTGTTTCCTGAGAGTACTGGTCTCCCTCATTTTCTCCAGAGCAGGGCCGAAAAGACCCTTGGCTGGATCAAATGCTGCATCCATAACATCTGCTTTTTGTGCATCACTCAGACCGGAGAGGTTCAGCCACAGGGCCCTCTCACCGGCAACAGCAAGGCCCATAATTCGGCCGCAGCCCTGCACTGCGCCTCGGGAGGAGCGTAGGACGAGGTCATTAACCACACAAATCTCGTCCCAGAGGGCCGGGTTAGGTGACCCGGTGTCCAGCTGGCGGCCCATCTCCTCCAAGATTTCAGCCTGATATGCAGATAGCAGAGTTGTGGCATTAAGAGAACACACTGACTGAGCCCCATATTTATACATTCTCTGGAAAATGGAGGCAGTGACGCGTTCCGTTTTATTAGGCAGAGAAATGTTGCTGGATGTCGAGAGTGAGCGACGATTCGGGTGGAGGTGGTAAGCCACTGAAGGCTCCACCACTGGGGGTTCGGCCAGTCCCAGGTCCCTCATCCCGTGGATTTCCAACTGAGAGTAACCCTTGGTGGGGAGTTTACTCTTAAATGGGCTAGACCAGTAACGGCTCATCTCCTTCATGCAAGCTGGTACTGCAGGGAGGAGTTGTTTAGCGGGTGGTTGGCCTGGTGGGAGCCTCTTACCATCATAGAGGTCCCTCTCTGTCCCTTCAGCATCCAGGGCTGCAGGCCATGGGATCCCCAATTTGGAAGCAGCCCGCTTGCACACTTCGTACAAGTTGCTGTCCACAGGGGAGGCAGCATCAGATGCACTGGGCGGTCTGGACTGCTGGACAGGAAAAGTGGAGTCATCCTCCACATCTTCCATCTCGTCCATGTCGAGGAGGTCAGAGCTGGCGTCGCCCTCTGCCTCATCGATGCCCGGTTCCACCCCGAGGAGGTCCTCGAAAAGTGGAGGCATATCCGGGGACTCATCCTCCATCATGTCCGCCCAGCTGCGTGCAGCTCGCGGCTGATGGGTGCTAGTTGTAGCTTGTGGTGTGGCTGCTGTCAGGCATGGGTCCTGATTGTTAGCCACTGCCACTCTCAGTCTCCGTTCCAAAATCTTTTCTGGCATCGATGTGCAGTGAGGACACGTGTGGGGGTCAGCCAGGGATGCTTGGGCATGTTTAGTGCCCATGCAGGCTATGCACATCGGGTGAGGGTCCCTGCCAGAGATAGATGCCCCGCATGACGCGGGGCATAGGCGGGATGCAGCCTCTTTAGAGTTCGGTTCTGACCCCTTGGCGGGGGCTGGAGCCGAAGACATAGTGACCAGAAAGGGAGGACTGAATAACAAGCCGGGCTAGGCGCACCTTAACGTGTTAGCCCACCGGCTAGTAACGCTAGCGACCGGAGTTTAGCCCGAGCTAGACGAGAAGCGGGGGGAGTATGCTCGTCGCAACACGTTAGCAGACTCGGTACCCCAATTATAATTACAATTATATATAATAAATTTAGGCTCGTCGTGACACGTTAGCCTCTTACTCGTTCGCCTGCACAGTAACCAAATACTGTGTAGCCTGAGAACAGTTCGCCTTGACGCGGAGACTGTTCCGAGTAAGCAAACTCTTAAAACGTCTATAACAGACTTACTCAGCAAATCCGAGCTGAAGCCGGGAACCGCGTTCGGCGACGTAAACCTTAACGGGACGTCCGTGAACAGTTTAGCAGTAACTAGCTAGCTTAGATGAGCTGAGGGAGCTCCCGTAAATTCTTCACGGGAAGAAAGCGAGAATGATTTGAGGTGGGTGGGTCGACTGTATAGTATGAGGGGGCGTGCCCCGAGTACAGTTCGACCTGTCTGTCACTGACAGACGTGGTGTCATTGGAGCTTCCAGATTGGTCACGCCAAAGCGATTCCCATAGTGAAACACCGAACGAAGTTAGAAAAAGAACTGCAATTATCAAGGACCTTTAACATTATGCACATTCTTAAGACTAAGTATACATTAATGTTTCCGAACCTGCCAACCTGTTTTAAGTGTGAACCAAGCAAGCTACTGCTGTGAACCACACATGCTCTTTTACAGATGCCTGTGTGGGAGGCAGTGAAAGCAAGATTACTGAAATGGTGTGTGTGTTTTTGTGTGTATATGTGTGACATGTGGGTTTCTGTTTGTGGCAGAAAAATGACTGAAAGAAAAAAATAGGTGGAAATGATTGTGTGAGAAAAGAGAGGGAGGTATGTAAGCATAGATTTGTGATCTAGGACTCTTATGATTGCTGGCTAAAGATGAGACACTGATTGTGATTTTGATGGCACAGAAAGGCAAAGAGAAAGAGAGAGATAAAGCAGCACTGTTCAGGATCATTATGCAGGGCTTCACTGTTGAGGGTGAACTCCTTTCTGAGGGCCACAGGCAGAGACACACTGATGGAAACAGAAGGCTGAGTCACATTAGTCAATAGTTCAGATTCATATTCCTGTCACTTGTTGTTTCTGATAAGAGTGGCTTATGGGGGGGCACGGCTCATTTACAATTGCACTCATGCATTACTGATCTCTACCTTGTGTCATGTTATTAGATGAGGGCTGATGTGTCCCAGATAGGCCCCATATTGAATTCAGTCCAAGACTAAAAATCCATTACACTACTTCTGCTTTGAATTATAATTACACTAATCATTTGAAAAGATTAGTTTTGAATCAGAATTTCGGTCTTCAATATTTAGCTGACTTACAAAGGATCATTTGTCCGTATCAAAGGTGTACAGCGGTGACAAATGATGCTGTAGCAGCTGGTTCTGCCTCTAAAAGGGATTACATGCATTTGATTGAGAATGATTATTTTCTCCTTTGATTCTCCCAATGGATTCTGACAGTGCACTTCACTCCCCATTTATTCTCCTTCTATCTGTCCCTCTAATGTCTTCTCCTTCCACCATTTATCTCCCTCTGCAGAAGCCTGAAAGACACTCCTTCTGTTGGATCTTTAAGAAGCTGCCGTTGCCTAGCCGTTCATCAGGTGTGTATATGTGTGTGTCATTATAAATGTCAGTTAGTGACTCCTCTCCAGTGCAGAGGAGCAAAGATTTGTGACCTCAGAGAGGAGACAATATAAATATCCTGATGTGAATAGCCTGCACTTACACATTGTCCATTATTCACAGAAGCTCTGTTGTTGTACTCTTGAAAGTCCCTGAATGTTTTTGTAGATATCAGGGTGAAATAGGAAGCTAGAGTTGTGCGGCACCACCATCACTGTCGTTATAAAAGCAAACAAAACAGATGTTGAATCAGAAAAAGAGGAATGCATTCTCCTCTGTCAGTTTTTTGTCCTGCGGCTCTGTAGATGGATACCACACAGATTTTACAGCTTCAAATTCCTAACTTAATTCAGAGATGAGTTTTGGCAGTCAAAATAAGTGGTGGGGAGGAACTGAACAGAAGGGAGAGCGATTAAGCTAGCCAGGGGGGGACACCGAAGCTCAGACGCCTGCAAAGATAAACAACCATTCAGAGGGGCGACCTTTTACTGAGCGAGGACGCCGAGGAATTCTGTCAAGAAACTATCCCCAAGGGCATTGGCTGACCCGCTCGTTGCTATGACTACTGCTCACGGTAGCTTGTTGATGCTCTCGTGGACGGAGGGATGGTGGGTGGATGAGAATAGTGATGTGGCTGCTACAACTAGCCAGATGCTCTTTGATCGCCTTGCAAACCCTGGTGCCAGATGCCAGCAACTCCTCAGGTAACCGAGGTCAGGGCATCACATACCTGCTCTGCTCCAGAGTCTCAGTCTGCTGAGCATGAGCCGGCCTCAGAGTCCAGGAAGGATGACCTTTTATTTATCATCTTCCCAGGCCTTCCTTATGACAGGTTTATCATTAGCTTGGAGGGACACAGCATTTCATAAAACAGCAATATTGTCACTTTGGAGGCTGTATGTTTGTGATTTTGTTGACCTGATTTTCACTTGGTGTGACTAATATTTTAAAAGCAGTTGGAAATGAGTATGATAAGCTTCAAAACGTTTTTCTGGCTTATTATGAAAGCAGCTAAACAAACACTGAATTGAAAAGCTTCCGCCTGTCTTTCTTTTTTAATTTCCTTCGCTTTTTGTTTTTTTCACTCCTTAAATTGAAACATTTTCTGGCTGGTTTCTGTAAAGGCTTCATCCAGTCGGGGAGCAGCCACCAGAACTGTTTAATAAACCAATAAGAAAACCTTTAATATAAATCCCCCATAGAAACTGGCAACCAATGCAGCATAAATAATGTCTTCTACTTCTAGTCACTGTAACTTCTGCAACTCAGTTTTTTGAATTTGTAGTTGATATTGGCTCTTTTGGTTTAATCACAGATTATGGTAAATGGCACATGCAACTGGGAAATCAGTTATTGATGAAACCAAGATTTTCCATTGATAAAAAAGAAAATGGCTGGATGTTTATCTGTAAATATACTTCTTTAAGGGAAGCCCATTTGAAAACAGTCTGTAGGTGTTTCTGTGGGATTGAAGTGCATTTTTGACAATATAGAAGAAACCAACAGCCGCTGCAGCCGCTGTGGAAACTGGACTCAAAGGACAGCATTGTGAACAACAACATTTTATGCTGAAAGTTTCAGTTTCATTATTGAACTTCACTACAATTTATTTCTGTGTCGGTGTGCTGCCCTTGTTTTTACAATAATTTGATCCTTGGTTAATAGAGAATGACTAAGTCAGACCTTTTCAACCACAGGAAAATATTGAGAAAAGAAACCGGCACTTTTTTTTCTGAACCCTTGAATACAATTAACACGACATTGTTAGTTGTTAATTATGTATTACTTTTAACAACACATAAACATCTGCTGAATGTTAATGTCTTCCTTGGTGAATAACGCTTTGATAAACTTGATTAAATGCAATTAAAGGGAACGCTGTATAGAAACATATACTAATATATTATTTAAAGACTTTGTCTTCTCATATACATGGAGCTTGACAACACTGATTTATGCTTTGAGGGTAAACGAATGCAACATTTTTCTGCTCGTGCAACATTATTCAGACGTAATTAGTTTAGCATATTGGCATATATGGGCTGTGGCTTAGCCTTTTGGATGCTGCCTCTCTAATGTAGATTCTTAATTATGGTTTAATAGGAATTAAAGAGTCCATCCCAGTGACAATTAGCATGGTACTTCCTCATGGCACTCTGAATTATCAGCCTGCTTACCCTGTTGATGCTTGAGGAATTTTCACTTATTTTACTGTTGCACTTATTGTTGATCTCTCTGATTAATTACGTCTGGTAAATGGTCTAATTATGAATTATAATTTGAATCAGGGATGGAATCAACTGCAGAAACTTGGGAGTTGTGCAGCACTAATTGGAATTTGAGGAGAGGCCTGAGTGGCTGGTTGTTATTGGATCACTGCCTTGAGAAGCGAGACAATAGGTGAGCACAATCTCAGTGATTATTTATGACTGATATCCAGATGAACAGGCTAAGCTCATTTCTCTAGCTTGGTAAGTTATTCATGAACGTGAGAATGCACCAGCGTCTGCATTTAGTGAAATAGATCTAATGTGAGTTTGTGGTAAGAGTTTGTATGGTTGTAGATGTGTATTTCTTGGTATAGCTCAGTCCATGTTGTCACTTGTAAAACTGCTTTGAGTGGACTTTTATTACTTATATTTATGTAAGCTTAATATAGCAATGTTTGGAATCTTTACAGGCTGATTGAAGGTATTCAGATAGCTTACAAAATATTATCTGGGCTAAAAAAGTTACCCAGCGTGACCCAATGACCAGCAATGTCAGTTTGTCAGGTCAATTTACCATTGAAATCTCTACAAGTACTACAGTTTGTCATTCATAGTCCCCATACAATGAATCCTTTAAAGTCTTTGGGATCCCATGACTTACCTTTACCTCAAGCACCATCATCCCCAAAAAATACAACATTTCTAATATTTGTTTTTTTGATCAAATAAAAGCTGAACTAAAGAATATCCAATTAGCTTAAGCATCGTTTTATGGTTATTGTTGCAGCTATGAGCGTCATCACAAACAAAATGGTAAGCATGGTAGACACTTGCAAAACACAAGTATGCTTGCTAAGTCTTTCAAAGCATCTCTGAATGCTAACATTAGCATTTCGTTGCAAGCAACACTGTACCTTAGTTGGACGTCAAAGATAGGTTAGCATTCCTGATTTCTCTTAAGATCTCCATTATGTTAACTATATTTGACAAATGCTGCTGGTTCGCACTGACTCAGTGTCTCTCACACACAGGGTCGAACATAGTCACAAATAATCAATACACAAAATAAATAAAATGCATAATTTGGGGTCAATAAGGTTGCATCTGACAAAAAGAAGAACTGTCATGCTAACTTTATGGTAACAGGATGTTAAAGTCTAATTGGGAACTGCAATTAATCAGAGAAATTGTGTTTTCTTTAAAGCGTTAGTAGGGTCAAGGGCTTCTGGATGAATTACTTAGACTGGAATAAAGCCAGACAGTAAAAGGAACAGGAGGGTATCAGTTGAGGGTGAAGATATGACTTGCACAGTCATTGCAATAAAAGTCATCATAAGGTGAGTTCCACTCTAGAAAAGGGGTTGACTGTGGTTCAAATGATAAACAAAAGTGAAAAACCCAGACATATCACAGTATACCATTGCACTGTTAATCAAATGTACAGATAATAGATATGTCCATATAAAAACTAGAACAACTGACTCGCATGAATAGGTACTGTATATATTTGATGCAGACAAATCAAACAGATTAACAAGACAATCAATCAAGCTGATATCAGTGTTAAGTAGCTAAGAAATATTAGTTTTTGCTTGTGTCCAAGTTAAACTTTCCTACTGTGTTAAAGGAAAACTCTGAACAGACAAGGCAGATAACAGCAATGTAAGCAACTTCATGCTTTTTCTTCTTTGTGAAAAGACACGTCTTTACCACAGCAGGAAATATTTTAGACAACTAACACTGTAAAAGATAATGCAATGTGGAGGCGGTAGATCTTTTGCTTTCAATAAGAGCTACATCTAATTTTACATCCATATACATATAAAGTCATGTTGCATTTGCATCCTCTTCAATCAATGAGAAATTCTCAGCTTGGAGTGCTGTCTGCCAGCATTTCCTATCAAATGTAGAAAAGCCTTGAATCTGCAGAAATCCTGTTAGGATTATGAAAGAGACGACACAATAATCTCCCCAGTGTGCTGTGAAATGAGCCGTCCTGGACAAAGAGACTGTGCCTGTCACATGTCTGGCCTCTAGGAAGCTGCAAACATTAAAGTGATTCTGGCAGCGGGGTCACCACTGTCTTCAATCTGTTTTCATTCCCTGGCGGTGATAAAACCCCTGCTAAATATTTATGCTGTTTATTGAAAGGATTTGGTTTCTGATAGACAGGCCTTTGCACTGAAAGAGCCAATCAAATGAAGCCATCGGCACTGGGCCTAATCCTTTCTGTCACTGCAGGCTGCTGCCCTGGCCAGTCCCACAGAACATCCTGTAGGACAACACAACTGATTCACACAGTGGGGAATATGCAGGCTCATATATGAAAGTAAGTCCTTGAACTTTGTACTGGTAAACTTTTTATTGTGCTTTTTATCTACAGGATTGGATCGTTTAAAACCTTAATCCAACCCCATAAGACGTAGCACACTTTGCTATTCTGTCTTTTTTTGCAAATCTTTCCTACTCTGACCTTAACCATTATGCTGCTAAAATTAGTCTCACTATCATATATTTTTTCACTCTACCATGTGAGAACTATGCATACAGACACCTTTTAAACATTGTTTTCACTGTATCTCACATCTAATCTGCTTTCCCCAATTCATCTTACTTTTACAGCATGTGTCTGCAGCCAACCCCTTTTATCCCTGCCGCAAGGTAAGCAATAAAAAATAAATCTTCGTAAGCCTCACTTGACATGCTTGCTGCTTTCAAAGTCAAAAACAATTGTCATTTCTGACAAATCAAATCAAGTTACAGACAGAAAGATTTGCGCAGCTGGGGCTCATACCTCTCTTTCACTGGCTGTGTTCACCTGCTGGCTACATACTGCCTTCTCTTCTACATAAATGACCTCCCAAGTTGGGCCAGATGGTATTCATTTAGTGGTGCCGCTGACTGCTTTCTCACTGTCACTTTCTGAACTTGTTGCCCACCTTTACTGATCCTTTGTTGCTGGAAACTCTTTGCCGATGCACCTTTTCTTTGACTGTGTTTCTGTTTGTTGCCAGCCCTTTTACTGCTCACCGACAATACAGACTTTCTATTTGAAAATGAATTGTGGCTGATGGTGGAACTAATAGCCTGAGTAGTGATTGATGCAGAAAGGGCAAAGAGCACTGGCTCTGGGAGTTGAGTAGAAAATGCCCACTGAATGTTGTTACAGACAGTGGAACTCTTTACCTTTCTTGTATATGATTAAGCTACTTCGTATGTGCTGTGTCCAGTGTTTGGCCAGCAGGCTGGTGAATAAAGTTACAGCTCAGTGTAGGAAGGTTATTATGTCAAATGTGCACCTGTTGTGATATTGTCACAAAAATGAGTGTGTTTTCCCTTGTGGTATGTGTATGGTTGCAGCTGTGAATATTTGGTCATCTTTACGCAGATGAATGTGTGTTCTATGGTAACGATGATTTCAATTCCAAGGGTATGGAGAAATATTGTGGTGATGTTTTAGCTAGAAACTCTCAGCTTGTAAGGACACACTTACAGAAAATCAGTCATTTTAACCCTACTATGATTCAGATTGCAAAACAGTCAGCAAAAAGCAAAAAAAGTCCAAATATTCTACAATATATTTGATAATGGTTCAAATGTCCAACTTCTTCTATCCAAGTTGTAGTTGTAATAATGCAAACATTGTCAAAGCTAATGAAGAAATGGAAACAAGTAAACAGTGGCATTGGCAACTTAAGGATAAATCCACTATCACAGCAGCACTGTTTGCTTGATTGGACTCCTCAGAAATCCCACTCATCCACATATAACTTAGTGATCACTAAAAATGACCACAGCACACTACACACCCAACTCTGCCCGATCGATCACTCTTTGAGATCAAGAAAGCCAAACGTGCCGATTACTTTTGAAAAGTTTTGATTGAGACAAAACTAACAGAGAACAAAATGTTATCACAAAATAATGATATTTTCTTCTGCCCAGATTTGTTTTGTTATTATTTCTCCACAAGCTGTTATTGTCTAGGAGATAGCAATAGAGGTGAAATAGGATCGGAAAAAGTGAATGGGGTTTGGAGTGTACGTGACTTCTTTACAATGAAGTTCACAACCTTTAGGAGTATATATAGCACACAATTTCCCAGTCCTCTCCAAAGTACAACATCAAATGCAAACCTGGAAAATAAAATCTCCTCCAAAATTGGATTTACATGGAAGATGTGGCTTTGTGAAAGGACCAGTCTGAATAATCTAATGGTTTGTCCATTCTGGGCTTCTGCAGAAACGTGGTGGAATTACATTAAAAAAACTCTGAGGAACGTGACCATCTTCATCTGTAGATGAAGTGGGCGCATTCAAGTATATGGTTCTTATTTTCAGATGACTTTTCATTAATTAAGAGGCAACAAATACCATTATACCATGATGTCGTATACACTGGTCCATAACCACACTGACATACTGTAATTCCAAAAGGAATCTCTATCCCACTCATCCCCACTCTCTCCTCGCTGAGTCACTCTGTTTTCCTTAGCACCTCGACCAAGACAAATGAAGATGAATGGTAGTGGACAGGCTTTATTTTGCTACTCCCTTTCGATGTTATCGGAACAGTATAAACAGATTTATCTAGGAATGTTACACATTAGTGATTAATGCATGTGTACTTAAATCTTACTTTATTCCTTTATTGTGCAGAAGGCTGGACATTTTTCATTGTTTTCTTTACATTATAAAATAGCTTTTTATCTATTGGGTACATGTTTGAAAGCTGAGATAGATAGAGCCCCTACAAGCTCTGACCATTCAGGCATTTCATAAAACTTAATAGACACCCAGTTTTATGAATGGGATTCTCTTTAGGGGCGAAATGTTATCCAGCACATCCAGATGTGAAAATGATGAAAAAGCAACATCTGCTCATACAGCAGTGTGAAGTCTTCCTTTGTTGTGGATTTGGCTGACCTGTTGCCCTTGGTCTTAGCTGCTCCTCTGACGCACTTACTACATTATAAATGTGATCATTGCACAACATGACCTTCACCACAACATGGAAATAATACCCTTCCAGAGTACCCTTTCTGCAGACCAGCACAACCTCACCATAACCTCTCTGCTTAAGGGGAGCCATGGTGTCACCCAAGAGATTCACTGTGACTTGACCAAAGGTTAGAGTGTATAAACATTTCCTCCTTCAGTTTGTGGAGGGAATCCGAGGATATTGGTGCATTCATTGTCTTATTGGTTCGTATGCCAGACCATTCCAGCCTCTGTAACAAGACAATCTGGTGCTTTTTGTCAATATATCTTAAATTAAAGGGATGTATATGAGTTTGAAAGTGAGTAAAATGTGAGAAACTTGATCTGAGAATACTTTCACAAGATGTATTTACTAAATAATTTATCAGTTTTCAAAAATTATCAGCAGATTAGTTTAAAGTGAAAATAATTGCTAGCTGGCTGCAGCCCTGAAAACAAATCGAACTGTTGAGTCCCAAAAACACATGGTGACTCCGTAATAAAATACCTTCAGCCTAATTTGGTCACCACAGGCTACCGTGAGCCAGCTGTTGTTGATCATTGGCACAGTCCCTGAGCTATAAGGAGCGTGTTTTTGTGTGTGTTTGTGTGTGTGAGACTCGAACACAAAACATCTAGCCCTACATCAAGCCCTGTGAATCATTTCTCTTCTGGTGTTTTGATTTGATTTGAATTCTGTTCACTTCTACTGAGCTACACCATTAACATTGACCGTCAGGCCACCACTCAGCACAGAGCATGTCTCGCTGTGACAAAGTTTGTCTGACAGCAGGTTTCTCCTTCAGCCAGAGTCAGTTAAAACATAGATTTGCTTTAAAGACCTTGAGTCCGCTTCATTTAGTTTAGATCAATACCCCAGCCTTCTTGCTGGCACTCAGCCGGACAGACAGATATGGAGAGGAGTGACAGGGAGCAGTGATGGATAAGCAGAGGAGAGATGGGTGGAGGAGGTTAGGCAAACAGATGTTCAGCTGTGACGCTCTCTGCGGGTCACTGAGCAAGATTCTGGTTGATAAAAAGGTGGGATGAGGTTAAGAAATGCAGCTCATCCATGTAATAGCTTGTTACGATTTTTTCCCCTCACTCCACTGCAATAAAGAACACTTTTATAGAGGGCAGGGGGCACACTTTAATGCTGTGCAGAGATTGCGGCACCTCTTTAGAGGTCATAAATATTAAGGCAAACATGACGGTGCTGTCCAATGAAAGCCAAAACAGTGTCATCTTGCTTTTCTTCTCTGCATTGCATCCATACGTACTGTTTTAAAGTTATCTTCCCAGCTGCAAAGACTACATCCTCACATACCATTCCATGATCACGGAAAGTCACTCACTATGACCAATTTGACATCAAATCAAGCACGTTTTCCATGCTCAAGCAACATTATATAGTCCCGTGTTTCCAGTCGATTGCAATGGCATCAAAATTCCTGCATGAGGAAGAGGTTTTATTTAAAGGAGGTGGTGTAGGCTAGGTGTAGAGCTCCAGCTTCATAGCACTTTGGTTAGGCAAATATCACAGAGGCAATCTTCTTAACCTTCCACGTGGGTCCACTTAAACCCAGAAATGAAACGGCACACTAGTCGTCTGCTGATGGTAAATAGAGTATATACGAGATGCAACAATTCTAAGCCACTCTGTAGGATGAACTGAGTTGGATTTTTGCTTATTTGCACAATGAACATTCATTAAAAAGAAATGAAAAGAATCAAATCTGACAAAATGCTGAAATATTGTTTACACGTGTTGACTCCCAATCTATTTCATATCTACACACAAACAGTCTTTTGTGTGTGTGTGTGTGTGTGTACGGCTGCTCGATATAGCTCTCGCCTGCAAATCTTTTAATTACAGTTCAGTGTTGTTTAAACAGGAGCAGCATTTCAGAATAGGCTTGAAATCTAAACAGAGCCACAGTGCTGTAAATCAGAAATATGGAAAAAGAAATATAAAGCACAGAAACCAGCCATGAGGAATATTTATAAGTGAAAGAGCAGTGCGGGGAAAAGTCAGCCGTCACAGATCAGTAAGCTTCCCCACATAGCAGGGAGATGGAGTTTCCCTGGCTGGTTATTTTGAATCTATGTTCTCAGGGCTGGGGACGTCACACTTGACTACATTTGATTCATCAGTCAGGAGCTGAGAGTCAGGTCTGCATGGCATTATTCTCTCCCCAAAGTCTACCAACCGGCCTTGCAGGACTCTGAATCTGCACGGTTAGGATTTATGCTGATCTGACTTGCATTCCTGATAGATTTCTTGTTAGTCACAAGAACACACTTTCCAGGATGCATAACTACTGTAAATAAGACAGAAGTTTAAGTAAAGTGAGTGTGGCAAAAGTATCACCAAAGGCTGCTTTGATACACCTGACCTTAACAATATAAATCCACCTCCTTCATGCAGTGTTCTTTAAAAGGGACCATGAGCTAAAAGTTCGCTTTGGCTTTGGTTTTCCCATACAAAGTGAAAATGGCATGTTTAGCCACTTGGATCCACCAGCCAGCCAGCCAGCCAGCCAGCAGTCGGATACACACCAGCTGGATGCCCACAGCTGAAAACAGCGAGGCAGAGTAGCCGTGACAGCAGCAGCGCGGCTCTGTCTCTCTCCTGTCACCCTTCAGTGAAGCACGCAGCTCTCAGCAGCTCGGCTGTCAGGCGAGTGGCACTCATTCTCTACCAAATACAGTATGGCTGCTCTCCCCTCCCCCCCCCTCGTCCTATCGCTGCCACCCATACAATATCACCCCCCCTCCACCTATCCACCCACCTGGGCCAACTCCGCCCATTTGTGTGTACCAATAAAGTGGTCTTCTTGAGCAGTGTGCCCCCCCTCCCCACACACACACACCTTATATATTCTACAGCAGTTCTTCCGACTAACATTCAGTTATGCTTGTAAACAAACTTTCTGACTCAGACACATTTTAAAACTCTGTCTTTGTTTTAATGACATCATGCACTGAAGTGACAGGCTCTATTCTCCTGCAGAAAAAGCAGGAGAAAGAATGTTTATCGCCTTTGCTGTGTCAACATTTAATACAGCAGTTCTGCTCGTATCTTTTATTAAACATAGAAGTTAAACACACTATTAATGCGAATTTTGACCTCTTAACAGCATGAGATTATTGACAGGTGTCGGTGATCTCAGTTGTTCTGAACGTAATACATCCCAGATTAAAATATAAGATCTGGTCCTGTAATGCAGCATGTTGGTTCTGCGTGTCCACAGGCCAAGGCTCAGACGACAGTGAGTGGTTGATTTGTAACCCAGCCGCCCTGTGTTCTCCGTCTGGCATGCCTAAGAGCTTCTGTAGCAGCTCTGCCTCCCTTTCTTTCCCTCCTATCTCTCTCTCTCTTCTTCCACCGACTTATCTAGTGCTGGTATGTTTTAGTGGCTGTGCACAGAATACCAAGTGGCTGTGTAATTATCTGGCCTGCTGAGCTGCCGTGCTTCTACTGTCTGCCTGCTCGAGTTCAGCCAGGACCCACTCGTCCCCCGCCGCAGATTGGACCAAAGTCCATCATTGTGCAGCAGTTGTGTGACTTTTGTTCTCTTTGATGTTTTCTAGTTTTTTGCCTCACTTATTTTCAGTGATGGACAGTAACAAAGTAAATTCACTTGAGTACTGTGCTTCATTTGAGTATTATTTTTTGAGGAAACGTATTACTTTTACTCCACTACATTTTTCTATGAAAGGTCCTGATACTCGTTGCTTTTGCTCTGAACTCAGCTGATGAATTTTCTTGACTTTTCTAAAATCTGATCCAAAAGACATCAACTGTTTTGATGTAGTTCTGCTTGTGTTTTGTCTCAGTGGTGTTGCGGTACCTGTACGTCGCATTACTCAATTATAAAAGCAGAGCAAACGTCACTCAGATCAGGTAGTTCATTGAGTGGTGCTAATGATGGCTATGGTAGAGAAGGATTCTTTACCTGAGCACCCATGGCCATATCTCACGCCTACATTTGAAATGTGAATGTTTTCTCACTGGGTAAAACCTGGCTGACATTTTCCCTGGCCATCAGGTATTTTTGGTTGTTCCTTTTAATTGCTCCTTTTAGCTGAAAATCTGCAAATCTGTAGCATGTGAGTTTAAAAAGGTGATTTTTTTCTAACTAAACTTAATGTGGCAAAATGTACACCCACGTATTCTTGACTGCACTCATGCATTGTGAAAATCCAACAATGTGTTGAGATATTTTGTTAAAAGTAGTTTGAATGCTTAAGTATTTTTAAAAGCAAGTACTCGAGTACTTTTACTCAAGGAATAATCTGATAGAGCAACTTTAACCTGAATGGGAGTAATATTTGACCAGGATTATCTAAACTTTAACTAATGAAGTCATGTTATTTTTTTAAAAACATATATCTATTCATCAGCTGATTTCCTGACTTTGAGTTTTTTATTAAGTGTGCACTGTGGCTGCAGGGTTGTTCTTTCTTAAATCATCTTTCACAAATCATCTGTCCACCTTTTTGTCTGTTACAAATGCAATTTAGTTACATGATTTGTTATCCGATAGTGTTTTAGGAGTCCACTATGTATTTCAACATAAATCTTCAGATTTGACGATGTGCAGCAAGGCCGGTATGTCCAATGAAGTGATCTGCTTGGGTGTCTGCTGGAGTGATTGCTTGCATTAAGATTATATTCCAACATGTTTGGCTCCAAATACAATGTGCCCCATAACACCCATCCAACTTAGTCTTTGCTTTGACATGAAGCCGAAGTTTTGACAGCAACAACTTTACTTTTAAGGAGAATGATGGATAAGCCAATTTTGTGCTTCTCTGAATTCCCAGAGTTTTATAATTGTACTCTGTGATCCTGCCATTGTGTGAGGACATAGGTCAAATGTCATAACATGGATTTTTACATCTTTAGTTACGTTTGCTGCGTTGTGTGGAGCTGCTTTTTTCTGTTTTGCCCTTGGACTGTCTGACAAGCATCACTCACAGTATACTGCCCGAACACTGACTTCAAATAGGATACAAGATGGGACCTGTTCTCTAGTGTTACATTGACAATCTTTGCCAATATTTCCAGTACAATTACATTTCCTCCATTATCTATAGATTTTTGCCCATGCCATTAGGATATACAGCATACACAGCCTTTCTCACAGAATGACTCTGCAGTCAAGGTGGCAGCTTTATTAGTTTAGGTCACACACACACACACACACACACACACACACACACACACACACACACACACACACACACACACACACACACCTGCAACTCTCCTCTTTTGACACACAGCGGCTTGTCCCGCCCTGCCTCAAATACGTAGGTTGGTTTCTTGTGTGTTTTGGTGTGGTTTATGGTTTATTCACTCCATATTCCGTTATCACAGCCGCTTATCCGCGTGTGTGGAGGCTTATTGTTGTTTATGACTTAGCGTACGGCATCGGTCATCAATTTCGTCTGTGTGTGCGAAACACTGGTTAGCTTAACTCTTATGAGTTTGGGGTGTTAAAGAGTTGATTGATTTGATTACGACCTGTGCTGTAAAAATTGAGTGAGCATCTCTCAAGTCACTCTTTTTCAGTAAGACTAAAAGTGACTGTACATTAAAACTACTGTGAGAAGTTTTTAACGTGTTATGAAACAGACTGAAATCAATACTAATGCCTCTCTATGACCTAGCAATCCAATCCAGCTTCATTTATAGAGCACAATTTTAAAAACCGCAGTGTTCACCAAAGTGCTTTACAGTCCACAAAAAGAGTGGTTGCAAATAATAATAAAAATTAAACTAAATAATAAAATGAAATAAAAATAAAAGAACTAGATCAAATCGTGGCAGGAGGTCATTTTGCTGTCGAGGACAGGGTGTCAGAGGAGGCGATTTAAAGCACACTGCCCAAAACAGCCTTTACTTAAAATGTTTAAAGATTTCTAAGTTTGGCTGTTAAAAGAAGGACGAAAAGATTTGTCATTAGATAAAACCACGAGTTCATGTCGGGGACAACATTTGCCAAAAGATAAGAGGTACAATTTTGTTCGCAGACGGCAGCAAGATCAACACAAACCCAAAGTTCCTCACAGTAGCTTTAAGATTTAACGCCTGTATAATTTTAAAAACATTGGACCACACAAACAAGAGACAATCTGATGAAACCTGAAAGCTTCCCTTTAATTACAGACTTAGGGGTGGCGGATCCAATTTCGTGATAAGGCAAAGGTACGTAAGTAAAGCTGTTTGTGTTGTTTTTATTTCTAGCTTATGATAATTTATTAGCTTAAATTCACGCCATGCACAAACACCAAGGGATGTCTAGAGGAATTTGATCATTTTGCTTTCATCCCAGTCTCTTGGCCATCATGCTTTGATACATTGTTCTATCTTTTCTCCCATATGAGCGTCAAACAAACACCGCTGCATCACAGCTGCCTAATGAAGGAGATTGTATCTGCTCTAAAGATTTTAATCTTCCGTCTTTGATTTGACGAGATGGTCCAGGGACTTTGTGACACTCTATAATATGCTGTGTGCAGCTCAGACCCTCAGTGTGCAGGAAATGAATATATGCTTGGCTGCTCTTGGTGCTTTAATCCGTTAAATGCACCCTGGGCAAAGGAGAGTAGAGAGGAATATGTGGCCTGTGATGGTGCACATATCTAAAAGAGCCTGACTATTGCTTTGAAGCAGAACCACTGACTGCACACATTTCTTGTCGCAGTCGTCATTGTCATGTGCAATTTGCTTGGAAGCGTAAGTTCAATATTTGTTGATATCTTTTAAAGAGCAAATTAGTACACTAAATGAATTTCTTATAACCATAAGCTGTAGCTTTAATCGTTCTGCAGAACCAGGGATGCAAAATGGCACATTGCCAAGACTGATAAAATGTGCACTTTTATTATTAATTTCATTATCATTAAAGAGTTTGACCAGCTACATTTTATGGAGAGAAGGTTGGAGTGCCCCCTAAAGGTGGTTTATTTGAAACATAAGTGGAGAAAACCCTGAGTCAGCTTGCACATTTTCCCAGTCAAATCTTTGATCTTCTATCTTTCCACTGTGCCATTTTACATGGAGCAGTAAAGAGCATTAGCACGGCAGGCTATAAACTTTATAATCCAAGTCTCAAAATAATCCTTTAGTGTTCCAAATGTTTTTACCAAGAGCCGAATCATCCTCAGAGGTCAGATAGACTGATTTAAACAGGTACAGACACTGAATAAAGTGGTTTTGTGTTGAAATCATTGTTTCTTTCATCAATATAGAATAGCTTAGCGGCTAACTTCTTGGACATTGCTTGGCTTGTTCCGTTAGCTACTGATCTCAGTTGGCCTTGCAGCTAGCATTGCCGTTAGCAGACTCTGGTGTCAGGCTCTTAGCACATGAGATGGTTAGTGTTTACTCCTCAACACAGGAGATTTTGAGTTGTCAGACCTCTAGGGCGAGACACGACAGAGACATTCCCTGGGACAGAGATCTCTGCTAAGGCAAGCTAGACTTAGTAGCGTTTACTTTAAAAAGGTATCTGACCATCACAAACTATTTTATAACTCAAGTTGTGTTGTTTTTTTTGTCGGGATGATCAAACCCTGTTATTGGATATCAATCGATTGTATTGCAAAGAAGCAAGAAACTTCATTCTGATGGTTAAAAGCAACAAAACACTTTGAACCGTACAGTTTGCCATCATGTACATTTTTCATTGAGAGCGCGCTGTCTGGCCTCTCCAAGAACGTTTGAGCACACTTATCAGCAGAGTTAATGGATGTTAAAGCTATGAGCTTCACCAAAGATTTTACTTCATCGCATACTTTACTTACCCACTTTTTATGCTTGTAGAAATGTGTCTCTGTCAACTTATGTGCAGTTTATGTCGTTGTTTGGTCAATATTTGTTGTATTGGTGTTTCCTTGTCATTGTGACTATATGTTATACCACCAACCTGTCAATGGACTAGAGATGGAAATTAGCCTATAGCTACAATCTGGCATATTTACATTTTTATGTTCATTAATCTCCTTATTTTAAATAAATAAAAGATACAAAGAGCTAAGATGTTACCTGCACAGTGTGATGCTACATGCTACAGGCTAAAAACTCCCACGGGTCTCACTGTCATAGAGGAAACACTTCATCAGTTTACTAAAGTGCATGACATTTTGAGAGATTCTAGAAACATGAAAACGCCTTAGGCAACATGGCAGTGCACAGCTTTGAACATACATGGCAGCTTTGCAAAGGTTAACTGTGACGGCAGAGGGTGAGCGATACCATTGTAAATGGTACACAGATATTTGGGCAGATTGTGATAACAATTTTTTTGAGTTTATATACGTTTATTTCATTTGGTTAAACAAAGACAGGAAAACCTGATGCTGCCTTACGCAGTGGGATGGGTGCATCACTAGTTTTGTTTTTGCACAGTAGACAGTTTATTTTGTTACACCATTTGACATGAACAACACATCTGTCAGGCCAGAGTTAGCTATATAGCTTAGGGCAGGAAGATCTTAAAATGACATACATTACAAAACAAACTATTCAAAATGATACAACATTCACAACCGGTATATCACACAAAAACAACATATTACAAAACTAAATTGGCATCATTTCTGTATTTGCTGTTCCTCCTATTGTCATTTTTTGAGGTCATTACAGCACATTCGCACTTGTCGCCCATCTTACCGATGGTACCTGTTGTTAAAGGGATACTTCACCCATTTGCATTAAGCTTTGTATCAGTAGTAAACTTGTGTTTTTATTGAATGGTCTTGCATCCAGCCCTCATTTCCCCCTGAGACGGGAAAAATCAGTATTTTCTTTTCTGAGATGCTGCCGCAAGTGACGCAAAAATCGTCATATTGCGTCACATGCGGCTGTTGTGGTTAGCAGGGTGAAACTACATTGCTAGTTCCTCATGCTTTCGACCACTGAAGCTACAGACCTATCACAGATCAGTGGGCGGGACCTCACTCCCAAAAACGAAACTTAACATCCGCCATATTGCTTAGTTGGAAGCTGTGCTAACAGGCTCTGTGGAGAAAGCTCATAACCGAGGATGGCAAAAAAAGTATGTTTCAACTTCAAACTGATATGGATAAAGGGGATTTTAAAGGTTTCGTGCTCGAATCGGATGTTCGTAGCTCTTTCTACGAGCCGCCCGCAATATTGCTGCCAGGTGCCTTCTGCAGACAGACAGCGGCTGAACAGGGACCCTGAGCTGGCTCAAGCTGGGTGTCTCTATGGTTAAAGCTGAAGGACCGAGAATGGCGAAAAAAGTATGTTTCAACTTCAAACTGATATGGATGAAGGGGATTTTGAAGGTCTTGTGCTCGAATCGGATGTTCGTGGCTCTTTCTACGAGCCGCCCGCAATATTGCTGCCAGACTGTGCTTTCTGCAGACAGACAGCGGCTGAACAGGGAGCCTGAGCCGGGCTCAAGCTGGGTGTCTCTACGGATAAGCTGATATGGACCGAGAATGGCGAAAAACGTATGTTTCAACTTCAAACTGATATGACTGAAGGGGATTTTGAAGGTCTTGTGCTTGAATTGGATGTTCGTGGCTCTTTCTACGAGCCGCAATATAGCAGCCAGCTAGCTGCTGGTGCCGACAGGCAGGCTAGCTAGCCTAGCTGGCTAGGTCCGCGGCTGTGACAAGGAAGAAGGAGCCGGGGCAGACTTGTGTTGTCGGTGCTGTGACTGTTTGCCTATGAACACAGACATAGAGTCTGTTTTCTGCCAGGAATTTCCAAGATGCCAATTCCTTCAGAAAGAAATCTCGGATTCAGTTGAGGAAACGGACGTATTATTGATGTCCGCGAGTAATGCTGCATTCAGGTGCTGCTCGGGTGGTCCAAGTTTCTTAGAGAAATCTTATTGTCAAAAGTTATATTTGAGCAAAAAGTTGATGTTCAATACATGCATGAATAAAAAGTATGTTAACAAAACACAAAACCGACTTGAGCAGGTGTTTCATGTGCATTTTACAACTCGGAATCTCATTTTTCCGATACCACGTGAATGCACCTCTCCTTCAGCGGGAGTGTCCTGCGGTGCTGCATTCTGGGAGTTGTTGTCTCTAATCCACATAAGGCAAAAAGACACTTTCTGCCTTTTCTCGGTCAAGAAGGCACCAACTTCAAAATTTATTTCACATTTCTACTACATATATGACCCAATGTCAATACAGATTCATGTTTCAACGGGTGAAGTATCCCTTTAAGTGAACCTGTGGATGGATGTTTAATCCTGTTGTGGGTATAGGTGGCCCCCCTGAGCAACGGCTCCATAAGTTGAGATAAATCAGGCAGATACTGTGCACTCTTATCCCTGTTAATGCGCTACAATCAATAATGTAGCCCACTATCAGCAACCACAGAGCGATATGAGGGGGGAGCGAACCTCATGGTAATCGATGTGAATGTGAAGATAATCAAGAAGATTGCAGGTAATGCTCAGACTGGTCTCTGTCATATCAAACCTTCTGCAGGACTATTTGAAGGATCAATCAGGAAAGTAATATCTGTCGAGAAGAGAGGGGTGTACTGCATTGGAGAACATCGGTGTCATAAGTGGAACAGCTAGAATAGAAGAAATTTGAGTCTGTTGTTTAAAAAAAGTGGTGTCATCTTTCTTTTTCTCCCCCATTCACAACTGACACTACAATGAACCTCTCTTTAATAATAAGGTGCAAAAGGCTTCCTAAAAAGAATTTGCTAATAACTCATCTGGCATTTAATGTGAAATGTTAAATCTTTGTCATAGTGAAAGTCAGAGGAGTTGCGAATGTGCCTAAGGTGTTCACTTGCTGCTGGGGCCTCTCTCATTGAAGGCCCCCTGCTCTGTCTCAGCTTATCACCATAGTCTGTCTTCTCTCCTCCTCAGCATCATGTGATAGGGTGTGCTCAGCCATGTGTGAGAAGTTTGAGAAAGCAACGCTGATTGCAAAGTGGTGATGTTGTGACAGGGGCGCTGAGAGGTTAGTGCAATACAGCGTCTGTTTACGTGTATTTGGTTGCGGAAGAGAAGATAGAAAGAAACGGCGGGGAAGTCGGGATTCAGAGGGAGGTGAATGAGATGACCTTGGTGTTATTTGGGAAGAAGTTTGGACGGGAATTAAATTAGAGCCTGTGGAGCCAGAGTTTGTCTGCATGCATGTGAGCTTATGCCGAAGGTTTTTACTCTGAGCTCAGGACAAACAAATGACTGGTTGCATCCAGATAATAACAGCTGTGAGTTATGATACTGTATACATACACATTCAAAGCCTTGATTAAGCTGCTTCACTGAGCCAAACCAAATAGAGCACAAACTGTGGAATATCAGAGCATGTGCTTGTATGAAGCAGTCAAGGTAGTAAGGTCGAGTACAACAGAAAAGATAGATTGAAGGACAGAATAAAAGGAGTGGTACGTGTTGGGAATCAAGGTAATTAGCACCGGCATAACAAGCTGAAAGGCTTGTAAACTATGGAGTGAAGAAAAAAAAGAGGGAAGGAATCTCAGTGATGTCACCCATGTTCCTGAAGATGTACTATGGAGCGCAACAATGACAGTTGTCATATTGGAAATGCTGACTACAACGAACTTCTGGCCATTTAAGAAGGCTGAAAGCTGTCTAGTTGAGGTGTGCCAAATGGATATCTTGGTTGCCCATGTAGTATCCCTAGCTTGTTATCCAGGTAGTGTTTTACAAACGATGAACATGAACAAAACCAGCAGTTTAAGGTCAGTAACTGGATTTAGCCAGTATGAAGCCGTGGCAATCAGCTACAATGCGCCCATCTATCAGTCAGATCGGCCATGCCCCTTATTATGCAAATCCATGCATCATTCTTAGCGTTAAATAATCAAAATGGGTGCATTAAAAATTCAGAATTAGAGACCAAAACCGGTTCTGACTGTAAAAACGACTTTAAACATGTTTATTTCTGCTGAAAAAGGGCTTTTTAATGTGGGCTCTAATGGGGATTCTTTTTGCCTTTGAGGCCAGCTTCAAGGGGACATTCAAGGAACTGCAGTGTTTTGCACTTCCATATTGGCTTCATTTTTCAACAACGGAGGTTGCTGCTTGGTATAAATCAGAAAAGAAAGCGAACCTGTCAGCACCCTTAGTGCAGTTTTTCTGTTACACACTAACAAATGTACCAAGGCTTGTAGCTTCAGACAAAATTGTTTGTTTTTGAGGCTTTTCATCTTCAAAGCAACAACTTTCCTACTCTCATCTTTCCTCAGCGGGGATAAAACATTGAAGTCACAAAAAAAAAAAAAAAAAATCGAAATTCTATTCCACTAAAATATGTTTGATGTGGTTAATTTTTGTTGCACATAGGGAGAAAATTCACTCATTGGCAAAGCTCTTAAGGGTGCACATTCCACTTTATTTCCTCATCATAGTTTTAGGATTTCTGCTGCGACAACGGGAGGGATGCTTCATGCGATCGACTTGTGTAGTCAGACAGTGAGGAGGCAGGTGCTGGGCGCTGATATGTTTCTTATCTTCGAGCTGCCTCCTCGGCTCATCAGAGTCTGGAGCACATCATGCACACACACGCACGCACGCACGCACGCACGCACGCACACACACACACACACGGCTCTGGGTGTGATTTAGAGGCAGATCAGGTAGAAGGAGGGGAAAAGGAGGGCACAAGAGAATCTCTTTACCTGTGCAGAGAACAAACTCTTGCAACAACTGTCTGTATTTCGACAGTTGATTCCCAGCGTGAGTTTTATATTTCCAACAGTGACATGAACAAAATTAAATTCTGGAGTTTATCTTTGGGATAACAAAATCATAAATGACCCATCGCTATAGCTACAGAGCCCTTCTCTCACACTATCTTATTAAGAGTATGGCCAAGTGCTCCATTACTCACACAGCATTTAACTTAAAAGCCATAACCAAGAGAAGGGACTGGAAGCAGAGCCAGAAGTGCCGAGGTGACATTTGTGATTTTAAAGATGAGCGTAGCGTGTACTTAATTAAGAACTGTCTGGAGACATCAGCCACTCTCCTTTTCACTGTTCCCTCGGAAAGCTTATTTCATGCTCCAGAAAGCCTTAACATGACACACATGCACAGACGTATGGGTGTGAGTCTGTGTGCCTTTCTGAGGCATGCACAAAACAATGAATCCCAGATGGAAAGTATTCAAGCATGTACTGTATGTTTTTACTGCCTTTAGAAATGGCTTCATTACGTATAGCTTCATTGTTGTTGTTGTTGTTGTTGTTGTTGTTGTTGTTGTTGGAGCCAAACATAAGCACAAACTCTTTGTGACATTTTCTTGTTTTTGGTTCATTTGTTTAAATCAAAGCCCTGACGCTATCTTAACATTTTGGTAGCATGCTAGCAACTACCTTTTATATTTGTTCTCAATTAATCTACAGATATTTTTTCTGTGCCAAATATTTGTTAATTTAAGATGACCTAAAGCAAGCCCAATTTCAATTGTTTGTTTCTTCCAAAGAACAGTCCAAAACCCAAATATATTCACTTTACTATCATTAGCCCCTTTAACACATGCACTCCTTGAACTTGTCAGTACAGTACATACAGGCTGCATGTGAGGACACAATTATCTGATCTGATCAGTTAAATAAACCTTTTTCCAGACTCTTCCCTTCAGACCAAATCTGTCTAATGATCGATTGAGCTGAACGGAACACTTTCTGTATCATCCAAAGCAAACAACTGAGAGTGTACACAATGGGTGGAATTTTTATTAAGATAAAAAGGCATTACATCTTCATTCAAATACCTATACACTCAGTAGGTTTTAATCTTCATATATCTCAGGTCTATTATCACCATAGCAACTTGTGGAGCAGAGGATTGTCTGTATAAGGCAGCAGCTGTAAGCCTGAGGGCCGAGGAACGAGGAGAGGTTGTGAGTAAGCTGGTGCATGGTGCGAACCCCCCGAGACTACCACTACATGTAGCCCTGCATCCACACCATCTTCTCAGTTGTTGCTGCTGCTCTCTCTCCACCCGCTCCCCCCCCTCTCTTTCTCTCTCTCTCTCCTCTACATACCTTGAGGCTTACATCAGTCAATTCTTTGTGTCATTAAATTCAGAGTTGAACATTAAAATGCTAATGGAATTTATTGCATTGATTTAGGATTTGTACAAAGCTTGTTTATCTATTTAGTTGTTGTATTCACATATGTACAAACAGACACACACACTGATGTGCACATGTATCAATGTTAGATTCCAAGATTCAGACAGTGTGTATAAGGCGTTCCCTGTTCTACTTGTATGTGTGTGTATGTGTGTGTGTGTGTGTGTGTGTGTGTGTGTGTGTGTGTGTGTGTGTGTGTGTGTGTGTGTGTGTGTGTGTGTGTGTGTGTGTGTGTGTGTGTTTGTGTGTGTGTGTGTAGGGCGCACCCACACTAGCAATCCATACAGTACTGTGCCATGCTTAAGAACGATTGGCCCCCCCACTACCCCAATCCCCCGCTGGCCGGCACGGCCTGGGCTCACACTGCTCCATGACAAACCGGGCCTTAGCACGGTTACCTCTTGTACGTAGTGTCGTAATAAAGCACATGCATGGCTTCATTTTATTATGAAGCGTGCTCAGTTTACAGACAGGCGTACTCGAGAATTTTTTTTAATAAAGGGACGCGCAGTCGAGTCCGCGTCTGCACATCGGAGAACAACAACACAGAGAACATGACAGCTACTTTGTGACTTATTTTGAGTCATGTTTAGTCAGATACAGCCATAAAACTCTGGATTTCTCCATAATGAAGGCTGTCAACGTTCTGTACCAGCGTGCTTGTGCTCATGCATGAACTGTACCGTGCCGAAGCACACCTCTCTGAAGTGTGCCAGGGCCAAGGATGTGTACCGTACCTGAGCACGGTACGGAGCAATCACTCTGGTCAAATGAACTGGACTTTAGGGGTGAAGCATGCTTAGGCACTGTCCGGATTATCCGCTCTCTCTCTCCCGCTCTCTCTCTCTCTCTCTCTCTCTCTCTCTCTCTCTCTCTCTCTCTCTCTCTCTCTCTCTCTCTCTCTCTACTGTATAGCAGTTCAAGAAAATGTGACCACATAGGGTTTGGCTGGTCCAGGGACCATCTGAGCTGTGGATCCCCTCAGCAGTGTTTTGTCTTCCCTGATTATTTCTAACCTGCCCAGAGGCATTTAAAAGGAATGGTTCTTGAAATTGGATTTACCAATGTAGAATAACTAATTGAGCAATTTTTTAGTCCTTCACAAGTCCAGAATGATTCTGTTGGCCCTTATAGCTAAACCATTTTGAGTGTCAACAGTCTTTTGGTTACTTAATGTCCTCAGTTTCCAAAGATGCTGCATGCCAAATTCAGAGATTATCGGATCAACAGTCTTCGTAAAAAAACAGAACTGCATTTCATTCTTTAGTGTTTATGCATTCAGCCTGCACTCTGCATTCCAGCCTCTTCTGTTTATTTAAGTCTTTGAAACTAAGATATAATTGGCCCAATTGAAGAAGTGCCTGCTTTGGGAAAACAGTTTGTTTTTTCTTTATCACAGAAATACCAGACAAAACACAAGCAAACAAAAAACCTAAAAGGACCATTTAAAGAGATTAAATATAATTGTATTGTAATCTCTCATCTTCAGTTGGGAAAAACTGCATTTTTCTCCTGTTGGCTTGAACAATTACCATAACCTTAAACAGAACTCATTACAGCACATGCAAAATATGACTACAAGTTGTGTGAATGTAGTACAGACATTTAAAACAAATCTTTATTCACTTTCAATGTGATAAGAGGGAAATGATGCATCAAGTCTGGTGACAGGAAAAACAATTGCATATCAAAAAGGTTGTAGAAAAACGTGTCGCTCTAACGGGTGCTCAGCAAAGTCTAACAAATTGTCTCAAGTGATGTCACTTGAGTCAGTGTCACTTGGAGAATGCAACACATTTCAAACTGAGAATAAGTAATGAGAAACAAACAAGAGAAAGCATGATCTTTGGAGACATTGTGCATTGTAATGTATGTGCCAGCTTTTATAAGAAAGTTTGGAATAGAAAAGAAGCCCTTTCTGATTTTGCTGTATTGATTGAGAGTACTGTTAAATCAAACACGTTTCCCTTTAAACCTCTGCTGTTAAAGGGAATAAATCCCCTTCATCTTCTCCAAAGCAACCCATGTATGAAAACTTCAGAAAAGAAGGTCCATATTGAACCACACGAGCTATCATGACATAAACAACTACAGACTGGAGCCACTACAGAAGATATTTTGAATCTCCTGAGGGTGTCTTTTATAAGGCATTGTGTCTGTAACTGAGCTTGGTGCCTTTGAACTTAAACGACGGCAGACAAAAGCTAAGTAATAGAGAGAGCTTATAGAAGTGGAACATGCCTAGGTTGAACGAGAGTTGATAAAAAATGTACTTTTCTTTTGCAGGCAGTCCTTTAACTTTCTCCTTTTATGTGTAATGGAGCACTTCCCCCGAGGCTTATTATCCCAAATGTTTAAATGTTGGTGCTTCAATGCAAAACTTAAGGGCACTTGAAAATGTGCGTGCATTCACACATTGGTCCCCTGTATTTAAAAAGTCAATTAAGTAATGACATTTGCAGGAAATAATTAATGCAATAATCCAAGGAAACTCCATAAGAAAAATGACAATGTGAGCTACACAAATGTTGTGAATGTGTTATTTATTTCAGTTTGGTTTGCATTGCACTTCAGAGGCAGCTGAACATTAAATGGCTGATGGTTGCACCTTTCTTCCAAATTCTTATGATTTCTGTACAGTACGACTTCAGTTGCGGACAAAAATATCAAATTTGAATAGTTTGTGAGACCTTTGAGGAGTTGAAAACGTATTCAACTGCTGCTCTCCCAGTTGGACAAAATTCTCCAAAATGTTCAGCGTAATTAAATATTACTATGTGATGATTCTACGTTTGTAAGAGTTTCATGAAACATGAGCAAGCCAGTTGTAACTCACGGACGTTGATATTGCATCAGTGGTTTGGAAACAAAGAAAGAAAAAATGCGATACATACGGATGTGATACAGCCCAGAGTACATGTAAATGCAAAAGTTTTAGAATTCAGTCTGGAAGTGTTTATGTGGAGGAAGATGTCCTTTTCATTTTAGCACCAAACAATAGTTAAAGAAACGTCGGTGTAAGAGAGCAGACTGCATCCTTTGATTATTAGTACTTTCTTTAGTTGGAAAAGTGGATTGACAAGATGAAACTCTCTGAATACATAACGGATTCATTAGTGGTCCTTCTCTGTGATTAATTGTAGTGCTGTGTCACCCAGTTTGACAGAGCTGCTCATTGCCAGACAGTGTTGTGACAGGAGACGAGCAACATGTTGATGAGTCTGGAGTCTGATCACACACACACTGATGTCCACGTGTTAGACACGCACACACATGACTCACAAGTCGTCAAAAGTAGCAGCCTGACACAAGTATGGCACGGTAGATACCCCTCAGCATTATTTGTGGAGGCCTCCATCAAGAATATTGTATTCATGTGGCACTGAAGTCTTATAACAAAGAATATTGAGAGCTTAAGTCTGCTCTGATACGATACAGTATGATGTGATACTATACAATACACTTAATTGTTGGGATTTGATTCCGTTGTTCATCAATTAGTAAATGGTAATTTATTTTTAAAAAAGTGAAAACCTTTTAATTTCCAAACCTGATGCACTGATACGTCTTCGGCCGTTTCTAATTTTATCAAGGTCTGACCTGCCAATGCCAATGATTGATTCTGATTTTTTTTTTGCTTCAAAGAACTATAAATGAAAGCAAAATCCAGATGGAAATCAAATTGTATCTTCATAATTAAACTTTTTTATTAAAAAACATCTTCAAAGCTGCGCCAGGTTACATGACCAGCTCTCATTCTCACTCAAACTAATCCATACCCAGAAATGCAGCGAACTCTTTATTCTCGTGTATTTTTTCCATAACTTATGGGGAAAGTGTCTTTGTATGAATGAATCAATAAAGGAATGAATTCATATTTTATTTTCATGGAATTATTCAGACACATTAGCTGAAAATCATTCAAATGTCATTTAGCCAACATCACGACAGCACCATTAACATGAACCATCCCCCTAACAAAAACACAGGTCAAATACAACGAATACCAACACAGACCCCCAAACACAAGGCACAATACACAAATAAACAAAACAGATGAATGTACTTCATCTTAGTTCATCACCAAAAAGTTTACATTTGATCCTCATAAACATATATTTAAGTAAAAACATACAATTTATAAAAATATCATTTGAAATGATACAGAAATAGATTTATTTTCTTCTTCTTTTTGAATGTTAAATGATCATTTAACAGACTGGATGACAGAGAGGAAGGACATAGCTGAGAAACGTTCTTTTTTTATCCTCCAGCTTGTGTGCATGTGTGTGTCTGTTGTGTGTGTCTGTTGTGTGTGTCTGTTGCGTTAGTGTCGCTGTGTGCATGGCATCACATTTATTGTAAGTTATGCCTTTGTGTGTTACATAGGTATGCCAAACTTACATCTCTGTCTTTAGTTACAATGTTTTTAAGCCAGAGTAGACTACCGGTATTTCACAAAAAAACAAAAAGTTAAAAAATACAGCAGAAACTTAATGAAGGATTATTTGACCAGTGTAGGTACAGGCCTTGTACCTGAAGGTTGCCAACGTTGCATGTTGTTCGTTTAAAGTGAAACCTTTTTTATGCTGCTGTCTTGGACTCCCTGGTGAAAAACAAACAATGTTACCTCATTGGAACTGTTACTGGTAAAATATTTGTTAAACAAAAATAAAGATCAATGTAACTATGGTAGGTAAGTAACTTATTTAAACCCAAACCATGGTCTTATTTCCTAATCAAGTACATTTGGTAGATACAGATGACACTCTTTTTGTTGTTGGCCATGTGTAAAAGATGATTGCACCATTTGACAGCAAACTTTATTTAGGAATCCAACAAGATGATTCTGTTTTCTCACTTTGCTGCTTTATTTTGAGCATCTAAGCAGACATTGCATTGTGGTTATCTCTATCTGGACCGTGGAACCATGCACATGCCAGGGTGACTCGAGAGAAGGAACTTAAATTGTCATGATTTGAAGCTTGTGGCCACTAATGAAGCAGCTGTTTTTGTTGAGTAGTGAGTGAAAGTTGTTGCAGTGCCTTATCCAACCAGAACTACCCCACTGAGATTAACAAGAAGTTTTTAGATAAGACATGGCCTAAATTCAGTCAGCTTTTTATAAACACCATCTACCTCTGATCAGCTGATTGCAATCTTAAAGTTCTGCCAGCAGTGATTAGCAACCGCAGTGTCTGCTTCAATATTTACCACAGTTCTTGATATCAACATGTTGGCACTGGCTCAGCTGTGTCAGCAAACAAGCTGGCGTCTTCCTATCTGAACAGGTGAAGAAATACTTCTGAGGGCCCTCAGAGCTTCTCAGCTCAAGGGGCCAAAGATAAGAAAATCCCCGGTGTTTGATGGCTGCTGTAAGCTCACCATCACAGAGTATTCATCCAAAAAAAGCAGGAGAGAAAAAAACAACCTGTTCCTACTGTATACAGACAAACCGAGGGAGAGAGAAGTAAAGGAGGAGTGTTAGAAGAAAAGATGAGTAAATGTTAAGAACTGGTGAAGAACAGAAAGGGCAGAGACATGGGTCAGGGTGTGAAGATAAGAGGAATGTACCAGAGGCTGAGGATCAGTGTGTTGGTTTTGAACTGGTAAATGCTCCCCGCCAGGATATCCAGTCTGGCCTTTGATGGGTTTGCTTGACTCATGCTGGCTTTGAACAGGGTGTCTGCGGTGATGGAATTTGTCCTGCTGCAGAGCTTAGCTCGACAGACTGAGAAAGAAAAGTCAAACTGCAGACTGCTATTTGATCAATTTCAACTATTGAATCAGTGCAGCTAACGACGTTAACAGATCTAAAGAGTAAAAAAAGAACTAAAAATCGAAGGGGATTGCTGTATTTGATTGAGAATTCAGTGTCAGCATTTTCTTTCTATTTAGATACATGTATTTTTAATGGAAACCGCCTCAGAGCTGGTCTCTAACCTGCCTTTGGGTGGTTAAGTGGTTTCATTTGGTTACCAGTTAATGCCAGCTAGCTTAAAACGTTGTCAAGGTTTTTTTTGCAAGTAAATCCAACATGTGTCCAAGAATAGCCGTGAATCATTAACTGGTGCATATCGTTAGCCGTCTTTGAAGACTTTCTGATGATGTAACAGTGGATCTGACCTATTCAGAGTCTTTATCTGTCAGTCTTTTTCAACCTTCAGTGTTCTCATGCATTCAGTTTTCATTACAAGCCTGCCAACTGATCACACAGGAACTTTCCAGCAAAAGCCTCACTATTCAAACCACACACAGAGAGACTCAGGTGAAAAACATTACTCTCTCTTCCTGCTTGTGATAGCAAAACCTTCCATATGCTTGAGTAGCTGTTTATATTCCCCCCCGGCGGTTCAGAGGATTTTTTTGTTGTTGTCTCTCTATCTATGTTGTCTATCCCCGACGCACCAGGTCCTCTGTGGCCTTCTCCACTCAGCCGGTTTGCTCAAATCTCTGTGAAGTGGTGAAGGACGCTGCCCCCTCTCTTCTCCCGCGGTAATACTGAGATTTTCAGGAGTGGCACTGTCTTAGTGAGATGCAAAAGAAATTGCAGCTGTGAAAATAGATAGGAGAGAAAACCTGTAGTGTCTTCCGCCTTGTCCTTTAAATGACACTTTTTAGCTTTAAGTTGGAAGTCAGCTTGTTGGTGTGTCTGTCAGTTCATTACTAAAATATCTTTACGTCATTAAGTGGTAAATAAATCTAGTAATATCGGCACATATCTGCAATATAATTAGCCGGTTGCGATAGTCACTGGATATGCTAATATCGGCCGATATTATCCATTAGGTCAGGCTCTACTTTCAATAACCACATTCATAATTTTAACATGCTGGATATTAGAGGTGGGTCAAAATATCAATACAGCAATATATTGTCGACTACTCGTGATATTTTTTACATTTTACTTTATAAGTCTACAAATAGTTAGATTGCCTGTGACTATCTGTGCAAAACATCCGAGAAGTGCAGCTCCATTTCAAGGAGCAGATAGGATTGCAAACATGAGTCCGGCTTTATAGATGTTCTCTCCCTCTGAGTGTGTCTCTGAGTGTGTGTCTTTGTGTTTGCATGCATGTGTGTTTATGTTATTTCACATGTATGCGTGTGTGATTCTGTGTTTATAAGTGGTTGAGACACTTGGAAGAATAACAAAGCCCTCTGGCTAATCAGAATCCATTTATCACTATGGACCCTTAAGCTATCAGCATCCCATCAGCCCTATTCAGACTGACGTTTCAAGGCGTAATATTTACTCCCCTGTGATATTTCGCCTTCAATACGAATGTCACAGAGGCGTAATGTAGGGACGAAGTTATTGACCCCTCTGTACCCTCTTTGGAGGTAGTAACAGAGGCTTTACAGTGGCGAGACGGGATCCGAGGAGCCAACAGGGGAGCTGAGCATGTCTGACTGTGAGTGTGTGTGTGGAGCTCCCGCTGTGCCTTGCTCTTTCGCGCTTCTGCAACGCTGAATAATATGAAAGTACAAAACGTGATGAAGGCCGAGCTTAGTTACAGCGCTAATGTGGAAACGCATGCTGAAAAGGGACATCCTAAAAATACATAAAAGTGAAGGGAAGCCCTGCTAGAAATGCCTGATTTCACAGCTACATTTCACTCCATTTCTTCCTCAAAATAAATTAAAAACTATTTATTTTTTCATTTCACGAATAATAGTTGTATTTGTACTTTTTGTGTGCATAATATTAAGAAGCACACCAGTGTCTGCCAATTAAGGCATGGTAAATAAGTGAAATAAAAAGATGTAAATTGTTTTTGTGTAGCCACACATATATCCAGTCTCCCCTGCAAATTTTGTGTTTTTACCTCTAACAGAAAAATGTCCGTGACACTTTTCATTAACATACTCAATTCAGTAGCAGGTCATTCATTAATTAAAAAGCTTGTAAACTAAAGTCGATGTGGGAGGTTTAAATTATTCTGCAGCACGGATAAAAACATTTTCACTCAACATCCGGCCATGTTACTTCAGGAACAATGAAAGACCTTTTTTTTTTTTTTTTTGACAGGTCCTACCATAAATTAACAATCTAATCATTTCACAAATAAGTTGTAAAATTAATCTCAGCACGCAACCCACTCTCTGCGGAGGCGTAAGATACACAACAGTTTCCCCTGATTCTGACCTATATGCATGTTGTGACAAAATCCATGGCAAGGATTCAGCAAGCATAAATAGCCACCTCGCCGATACATTACAGGGTTCATGAGTTGATAATAATGTTAAAGCGCTGCGGGGATAAACAACATGTTTTTAAAGGTTCTGAACGTGCTCTTTCATACTGTATGTTGCTTTAGGAAGAACTTTGCATGACCTGACAAGTAGGCTACAACATTTCATTTGAACAAAATAGTGTTTGTGCTGAAGGAACGCTTCAAGTTATCTAATTACACCAATAAGCTTAAATTAATCATCAGAAAAATAACTGCTCGTACAGTAAATTTCCCCACAATTGGTTTTGACTGCAGCAATTTTTTTTATTCCTGTGTTGACTGCAGTCAATTTCTCCGCAGCATTAATAAACTCCCTCACGCACACAACCTCTTATGGCCATTGGCTGATGAACCTGACTATAACAGAGAAGCCACCGCTCTGCATCAGCTTTCTACTCGTTGGCACGGAATCAATGCGGAATTGCAGATGTCAGCTAAAGCTGCAGAGGACACAAACACATGCGCACACACGCGTGCACACACACACACACACACACACACACACACACACACACACACACACACACAAACCACTGCTGCATGTGTGTTCACACCGTCTCTGCAACATCATGACAACAGAGGGTTCTCAACATGACAGAGTTCATGACCTTTACCAGGGAATATCCCGTGTTTCTTGAGAAAGAGTGAGAAGGTTAGAGGGTAAAGCAGTGGGATTAATTAAGCGTGACTCATTTGGTTCAGCCTGTTGAAGCAGAATGATTAGTCAGTAAGAAAAAGGTTATGCGTTTAAGCAAAATTTTACTCTTTTTTGCCTATGGCTCACATTAATAAAAGATAGAGCATTTAATCCTTGTGAGATTAGGTTGTATGTCTTTGTGAGCTCAAACTGAAATGGAAAGAGTTAGAAATCTTTCTTTTCCTTCACATGTTTCATTATCTGCCTGTTAGTCCCTTTAGCTTTAAACTGGACTCTAACAGTGTGATAACAACACAGGAATTCTTTGGGAGTCTTGTACACATTTCTGTTCATTAAACCCAGAAAAAAAGAGAAGTAGAAAGTGTACTTACGATCTTAAAAGGCTGACTGGTTGACAAGAGGTTTTTTTTTTTAAAGCAGGGATCTCCCACAAACACTCACGCACGCACAGAAGCGTCTGGTCGGCGGTGTGTGTCCCTGTTGAGAGACACAGAAGCAGAAAAGACTTGAAAATGTCCCTGAGTGATGTAAAATTTAGAATAATGTATGCAATTGCTTTGATGAATAGATTCAAACATACATGAATATGATTAAGAATAAAGGTCTGTGGGTGTGTGTAATGGTCTAACAGGTGTTATTGGGCTTAGATATTGTCACACTGTTTCTTAAAGCTTCATTTCAAGTCCATCAGCAACGAAAGGATCATTGTTCATTTAATCGGTTAATGTCGAGCTAAAACTATGATTTCCGACGTGCAGCGGCACAATAGAGATACTTTATTGATGCTTTATAAATATTAATGACACATAAAGAGACAGCTGTTCTCTAAATGTCCTCTGTGCTGCCATTTTTTTTTTTTATGTGCAATTTAGATAATGTTGTGTCAGCATGTCGATCCCATCTTTTGCACTTTTTTCCTTTCATTTCTTTTAACCCAACGTCATAGTTTATAGCTCATTAAAACCTTGCTATAAAAAGTGTTTTAGACATGAAGTCTGTTAAGCATGAAGTGAAAAGTGACCCATGAGAAAACAGTATTTGTACGCGCTAAACAGTAAAGAAACTGCTGATTTAAAAGAGGATTATGCAGAATTTATTATCTAGCGCTGTAGTCTGTGATGATGCCTCCCCTTTTTACAAAAACTTAAATCACTAAGAATGGATAGCAGCCGCCAATGTCTCCAAAAAGGTCTACTTCACAAAGCATGTAGTGTTAATGATATTCACGTGCAAACACACCCAAAAAGTTGTCCTGCTTTTGCAGTTTGCTCTTGTTTTTTGTCCGAATGTGGAAAAAAGCCATCTGCACCTCGACTCATATGCGGACATGAGTGCTCATGCTGACGGAGCTGTTTTGTCTACATAAATAGGATGAGCTGGGAGGGGAGGGGGAAACCTTTTTCAGGGTTTATTTAGATGCAAGGCTTACAAAAATGTAAAATAAACAAGCAAGGACAAAAAACTTGCATCCTCCTCAAGTGTAACGGCTCCAAACCTCTCCATAAATGTGGATGGAGTGTTGAGTTGCTTACAGCCTGGACTGATTCGACCCCTAGTTTTCTTAATCATAGTATTTGACTACTAGTATTAGTAGTATGTTTTGCAGATCAGTTATTTTAAAGTCAAACAGCGGCAGAATTGTTTTCCTCATCACTTGAAAATGTGCGTGTAACATCTCAAATAAATACTGCGCCACAGTTACTTATTTCTTTCTTTGGATCCCCTTTAGCCACTAAGTACCAACTTTATGACTTTGGACTGTAAATGATCGATGCATAGTTTAATTGTGGGTCGTAGCCAAATGTAACCAACCTTCAATAATGCATAAATAGTGAATTGTGATTGGACCGTGTAACAGCCTAGTGTTTCAGTGATAAAGACAGCATTTTGTTTAAAAGAAGAAGAACAAAGAACTGAACACTCTAGCTTGAGGTCTGTTTATGCAACTGATGAATAGTTAGTGCCTGTAGTTGTTAAAAAGGACAAGAGCTGTAAAAGCATTAAAACATCATGAGGTGTGTTTGTGAATAGGGGGCTGACTTGATGTATGACTTGTATGAACATTTTTTTTGTATGCACAGTGTTTGTTCTTTTGCAGATAAATGGGGGAATGCTGATCTGGTTTAAAAAAAACGTATGTCATAATAATACGAGCTTCTGGTCACTCTTGCATTGTTAAGATTGTCAAGATGATCCGGTATTTCATTTGATTATGGCAGTCACTAGGTTGTCACTGGAATTGACCTTAACATGAAACAGGTTGAAGGTGTGTAAGCGCGTGTACATAGCGTGTGCATTTGAACCTTCCAGCAACCTTCAGCGGAAATATGTTCCCGTGCTCATGTACACGAGTCTCAATGGTGTAGCTGTAACTGCTGTGGCAGTAGCTCTGCGATTGGCATGCAGTTTGTGAGCATTTCCCCCTTTGCACATGCTTAGTGGACTGACGCTATCTTATCTTTTTCTCTCATTTGCACGTTTAATGGCCGCAAAAGAAACACAATCGTTCTGTGAATCAGGACCTTTGTGTTTAAACATTATGATAATTAGAAATGACATCTCAAGCACACTTCCTAATAAGTGTGCAGACCCTCACTTTAGTAACTCCCTTTGCTGTTTATTAGTCTGTTTAACAACGTTCATGGTTCAAATGAGTTAAGGAGTGACCTTGATAAGTTACTACAGGAGATTAAAAACCATAATCTGTGTGCCTGACCCCTTGAACTTCCATAACAATTTCTAAATCCAAAGACACACATTGGTGTCAGGACAAGAATTCACAATAATATCACACAGCTGACTTTGATTCACCAGAATATAACCAGCCTCATGAACTTCAATAACCAGCTTCTTTGTCCATTCATTCAATCACCGCAATGTTTATGCAACCATTCGCTGATTTCATCACTTTCATTGTTCCTGTTTTTATTTTCTCTTCCTGCAACAATCAACACAAACATATTACCTGTGACGTAATGCAATGACTGAAAGCATTAAGTCAAAGGAAAGGGCAGTTTGACGGGGAGTGGGAATATGAAAATATGAAAATATATCCACCACTTAAACTGTAACAGATTTATTAAGGTTATTAATGTTATCCAAGGCATACCCTTAATTAGCTTAGCTAACTTGTACACTTCTTTGGCTTACTTTTCCAAACAGGGGGCATTCTGACTAACATCTTCTGTAGATAATATATAACATGTGGTCTCAAGAGCCTCAGAACATACCACTTACAAAACCTGAACCATCCCTTTAACACTTGATGAAGTTATATTGCATCCCTCAGTTTACCTTAGCCTATAGCAATCAAGTCGTTCCTGTTGTTCAAATTTCTGCCTGAGGGAACCCTGTATCCTCTGTCTGAGGGGAGGAGCTGATATTCAGGGTGGAGAACATGAGATGGGTCTGAGATCATTTCTTGTGCCTGTCTGATTATGGTTTGTTGATGGACCCCCATGATTTCCATGGCTGTCTGTGTGAGTCCGATGATTTCAGCCTTTGATTGAACACTCAACTTTCCAAACTATGCGGAGATACAAAATCGAAGGCGGATCTCTAATACTGCATGGAAAGAGAAGCTACACTTCCAGTGATTTAAATGAATAAACATGCTATGAAGTATGGTTTTCTTCCACCAAAAGCAAAACAAAAAAAGACTTGCGTTGTTCATACTTTGTCACAAACAGGTAAAGCATATTTACAAATTGTGGTAGAATGCAATATTGAGATATAGGTGTACAAAGTTAAGATATTTTTTAATTTTTTGGGCACCTTCTGAGGTACCCTGGGGCGTTTTCTTGTAAATTCCACACCAAAACACACTCTGTATATTCTTTAGGTCTAACCAATATATTGAATGGAATTCCCTTTATGCAACACATTTCAAAGTAAAAACACAAAACCTGCATCATTTACATCAATGTGATCTCCCCTGCCTTTATTGCATGACTATATTTCCACCTTTAGATACGTAGAATACCATATATCACATGCTGCACTCTTGTGCACATCCAAACCAAACTGTGATCAACTCATGAAGATATTGCTTCATAGAATTGTTGAAAAAGTAAACTGTCCCTTTAAGCTCAGCTTTTTGCGACTGACTCATTGTCTTTATATAGTGAAGATCAACTCCTTTGTTGTTATTATTTAAGAGCTTTGATTTCTTGCCAATGCAATTTTTAGTATTTGCTTCCTGTTTTCTGATCTGTTTGACCCCGTTCATTCATGCTACTGCATGTCTCTTTGTGTGAGTAGGACTACACTAAAGAGTGAGTACATCTATTTTTAGGGTCTAGATATCAGTTCCAGGAGACAGCTGAGGAGTAACACAGTCCTCTCAGGTTGAAACGTCTTGTTCCTTCATGCAGAGGATGAAAGCTGGTGTCCATAGTGACTGAAACATTGTGTCCCTACACTGCTGCTGATCCCCGCTATGACATGAAGAACACAATGATCTGACATCCAGACACTTTAAGTGCTTTCTTTTGTCACTAGACACACTTTTGATTGTACTCTCTTGTCCATGAATTAATTTTTGTTTACTCACTCTCAGAGATTTCACTTTGTTTTTCCCTTAGGTTTCATAAGTTGTTTT
The DNA here is from genome assembly GCA_020745685.1 of Tautogolabrus adspersus. Classification (NCBI taxonomy): domain Eukaryota; kingdom Metazoa; phylum Chordata; class Actinopteri; order Labriformes; family Labridae; genus Tautogolabrus; species Tautogolabrus adspersus. The sequence goes on from CM036540.1 coordinate 14,343,072, forward strand.
GGGCTTCTAATCAAACTCTAACTGAACAGAATTAAAATGTAGGTCTCATTATGTGATTTTGAACCAACTAATGACACTCCAATCACTGAAACATGCTGCTCTAATTTAATATTTCATCACACGTTTCTAAAGACAGGCTGACTGAAATTCTATGCTCTTGTCGAGCGCAGTGTTCCAGTTTTAATGGGCTTGAGAAAATCCACATCCATTTCATAATTGCGCAAATGATACGTTTCAAAGACGGCTGCCTGCAGCTTTCATGGCAGGAGGCAGAGAGAGATGGAGACTCTTTGGGAAACTGGAGATCTCATATGTAACAGCCTCCCACTGCTTCTTACTACCGACCCAGGAGGATATTTACACTTTCAATATAAAATCCAAGACAAGAATCAGATCTGACACAAAAGTAGGAGGATATTAATTAACACCAACGAGGCCCAGTGGTGCTTCCTGTAATAGCAAATGTTTCATAAGCTTGCATATAGCAGGAACCTGCTCCTCTTGCCGTAGTATCACAAATAGGCTCTCTTACAGCTGCGGACACCAAAGCTGATCAGTTTGTCCAGAGGCAATGAGGCCTTTTTATAGCTCAAAGTGTCAAAAGAGCGCTTACACAACACAGAGATGGACCAAACTGTGGGAATTATATTTGGAAATGCTTCACTCAAAGGGGCTCACAAATCATAGATTGGTGGGAATTAGAATCGTTAACCTCTTGCTATTCCCCCATTAACAGTGAGAAGAGGACTATTCAGTAATCCACAGATAGTGGTTCAAAAAGAGAGCGTCAGAGAGAAACAGGAAGAGAGAGAGAGTCAGGGAAAAGAATTAATGAGTAAAGGCTATGTAGGCCAAATAAGAACAGCACATTTAAAAACATGGAAATGGTAAACTTTTTACTTTCCTTATTTGTATTACATTACCGTATATAATGACATTGGGAGATACAGTAATTCTGAACATTTCTGAACCCTGAAATGTATCTTTCAACGCAGCAACATTAAGCTCATCTGTGACTCTTGATTACATAATATGAGATTTAGGGCGATGTATCCCTTCTTTTTCTAAGTTTGAGAATCATCATACTCGTCATGTCTCGCATTTTTGCATGATTACGATAGACTGTGAATAAAAGTGGTTGAAGCCTGAGTGACGACACTCATTTGTTACAGAAGGGGGCTTTGGAAGCAAGTCGATGTCGGTCACCATGCCGGAAGTAATGTCTCAACCTAACTTGTATTCAACCTAACAACAGGCAAAGAGCTGGAGCAGAGGCAGGTCTTACGCCTCCTGACAAACAGACAATGAGCCTGCCTATCAGTCATCTCAGCCACGTGCCTAATAGTGGATAACTCTTTTTCTTCGTAAATCACGACAGATTACTTATAAAAAATAATTCACCCCCCTGTACAGTGTGTTCTGATAAAGACACAAGCTAATTAGACAAATAATTTTTTTGGAACCAGGCTGTAGACATGTTTAAATCTGCTGTAAAAACTGCATTTTTGTATGGGTGTGTATGTGACTTCTGGGGCTTTTGCAGCCTGCCCCTGGTGGACACTTGATGATCTGCAGGTTTTTGCAGTTCCACATTGGCTTTATTTTTCAACACCAGAGGTTGCTGCTTGGTTATTCGAGTTGCTTCACTTAAAGCCTGTCTGTAAACGTTTACTCATCATCAAATTATACTTCTCACTCTACTTGCATTTACAAATGTTCCCAGCACTACATTTCAATCATACAACCACAAACTCTTGTTGATTAAAGAAGTATCCAGATTGAAGAAGTCAACGAAACAGTAGAGAAAATGGAGTAAAAGTTAAACCTTACCTTCACCCTATTTCTATTTTTCTCCTTATTTCATTTATTTTAAATGTCCCTTTCTTCTGCCAGCCATCATCTGACTTGTATGTTCAGTAAACAGAGCCCGACCTTCTGTCTGTTTCTCCCAGACTATTTTACACATCCCTCTTTTTACCACCTCAGTTTCTCCTTCTCCCTCGACACACTCTGTACAGCTTTTTATTTGTCCTGTGCAAACATTGTCTGTCTGAATCTTTTCCTCTTCACTGTAGTTTTTTCTGAGTCCAGGTCAAACAGAGGCCACCTTAGAAGTATGTTCATACCATACACAGGTGTTGCTCACTGTGTCTACAAAAATACAAGTATTCTTCAACAAACTGTACTTTATACACTCAACAAGGTCAACTCAGCTGTGGGCGAGTGTTTAAAAAAATACACACACACAAAACAACAAGCCAGAATAATACTGTTATCTGTGATGTGCAGCTTTGTCATATTGAATTAATGAGTAGCATATAGTACACAACATCAATATATCAACACTACCTTGTACCTTCACAAGGACGGCACCTGCTGTGTTTCCATGGTAACATCATGAGATGTCACACAACAGGTAAAATTAGCCGTAAGCTGCAATTAGAGCTTGTTAGCCTATGGGATGGAACCTATTTTCTTTTTACCCAGAAAGAGGCAAAAAAGGAAAATTAATTTTTAATTAATTCTGCTCTAGAAGTGCAAAGAGCAGATACAAACGCTGTCATGTATCTGTCAGAGGATGCACACGATCAGAATAATATCAAAAGGTAGACATTGGGCTCAAAAATCACTGCTTTGCATTCAGCACTTTGGTTTGAAGAGGTTTCAGCACCATGGACAGCGCCTCTCATGTGGCCTCTCATGTAGGGATGTTTGTTTGGCATGTTTCTGGACATATTGCAGAGGTTCCCTTTGTTTAATTTTCGAGGTGGAGGTCCATCATAACTGGGATATACTTCTGTAATTATTAATAATGACATGTATCAAACATAAAGGGTTCTGCAGCTGCAGTTAACCATCAACAATGACACATTCAGGGGCTGAAAACTATAGGACATTATTAATTTCATTGTGTTAATTAGGAACTTGGATATGTTTTATATAAAACATGTATTTCGAATGATTTTTCTTTTGTAAGTTATTTTTATTGCAAAACCAAAACATGACAGTACAACATGACCAAAAGCATTCAACAGTTAACTGATATATAAGAATTTTAGATTTTTTACCGTTAAGAAGACGAGAATCATCATTTAGAAGACCTAAAGCCTAATTCAATTCTGATCACCTCCCAGAAAACAACTTTACCTTACCACTTCCATATTATATATATGACAATGATCCAATGATCTCAATGGGGGAAGATTATAAGTATGGGTCTGTACCAGCCCCACAAAGTGTCTCTTCTTTGTATTGATGACATTTTAGGAAGAGATGTATCTCTGTGATCTTTGACAAGTATTTTAAAAGTGTCCGTTTTAATCTAAACTGTTGTCAAACAAGCCTGTACGTGCGTCATATTTACAGTCTATGGTCAACCCCTGCTGGAGCAGCGCAGTATAGAGTGGTAGCACTGATACAACATTTTTAACACGGGGAGGCCTACCTGGCAGAATGTGAATATACACTTCAATGACTCTTAAAGAGTAAGTATTTGGGAACACCCAATGTTACGTTTCAAAAACACAGCAACGTCTGAACCATATCTGCACCTCTCTGTGAGTGCAGAAACAGAGCTTACAGACGTACAAAAGTGGAACATTCCTTTAACTTTCTTCATTTCAGTGTTGACCTTTCCTAAAACTGAACTTTCTTCAAGGACGATGTGAGTGTCATTTGACACAATGGGTCCATAACTAAACACAAACTAAACACAGCCACCTTCTACATGTAAAAGTTCCCTGGTAGTTTATTTTACCAAAAAATGCAGTGCATTGATTATCCATGTGGTGTATTTTGTTTGCACAAGTCTTTCCTTACACAAAGAGATTTATAAAACAATCAATAAGCAATCAAAACTGTGAGCTTCATAAGTAATTGTTTTTTACTCAATTAGGCTGGTTTAATTGTCACATACTTAAAAGACCTCCAACAATCATGCTCCCTGCTTTTCTTCAATCGGTGCATTCATCCTCCTCTGCATCCCCCATGTCCTTTCTTCGATTGTCATTCACTGCATCCAGTCACTAATGGAAGCTTTAAAAGCACTATAAAGAAGAAAAATGATGCATAAACATTCAGATATTTTTTTAATAAACCTCTTAGCTGTTTCATTTCTTGCATTAGCAGTTTTATTTCACTGTGGAAGGCTGAGGCAAGGTGTCAGCTAAAAGCCCCATAATGAAGCAGACTGTTTGTCAGGCAGGAAGATAAGGCCTGTAATTGCCCGAGGTCCTATATTGTCAATATGCATCCAAATACCTTCAAAGACTCTGTGGTTATAGGCTCAGGTGCTTTAGCTTCCTCTTCTTCTGCTCGATAACACATGGCCGTGGCCGATGGAACTGTCAGCAGCATGGGAACTGAGAAAAAGTGGAGCTATTTAAATTTGGATATCCATAATAAACCTGCTGAAGTGTCCAGACAGGGTGATATCTCAGCGGTCCAGCTGTTTTTCAAGCTTAAATGGTTTCAATTTGATACAGGCCTTCGAGTTTCCTTGTGTAAGTCGTGCACACACACTGTAGAGAAGGTGTGTGCTTGCATATGTACAGTTCACATTGATTTGTGTGTCCTGTCTTTGATCGCCCTGCTGTTAGATGTTCTTGCTCGCCCCTAACCCGGTTAAGCTTTTAATGGAAAGCTGCGGGTCGGCCTTTTCTCACTGCACCCTCTGCTGTGGCATGCTTTGCTTTTGAAAAAAAAACCAGAATACTGGCTAATTAAGATAGTTAGTCCCCAGGGGTTTGTTTCCTGCAGCCAGCCTTTGCTCATTGTGGTACTGAGAGGTTGACAGCTCTGCAGGCCCCACAAGTGTGTATGGAAAATTAGGGAAGAGAGAGAGAGGGAGGGGATATGAATATTCCGGCAGTAGAGAAACACTCTGCGGAGGAGCGTGCTTAGGGAGTTTGGGACATACTGTAAAGTAATGGAGGAGTAATTACGAGAACATAAAGCAGCCCATATCACTGAAATAATAATTATTTTAAACTGGCATTGTTACTTTATCTGCTTTTTTAATATGGCAATGGAGAAAAATACAGCGTTTAATAAAGTCTGCATATGTCACAACCTCCTGATTTTATGTCACGTCTTAGCTGAAACATTTATAGATCGCTGCTTTAAAAGGTTTCTCTGCATCTTCATTCTGATTCTCATCGTAACATTCACACTCTGATATGAAATGATGCTGATTGGTTGATTGTGGCCTTGAGTTTTATGTGAAAATCGAGGCATACAAATGCAGGGCTTGATAGATTGAAAAATGTATAAAACTTGAAGCTGCAACTTTGAATCTTTTCAAATTAACAATTGGAAAAATATTTCCCCAGTGTGAGGAAGTGTTATTGTACTTTGTGTGGAGAATTTTAGCATCTTGCAACTAATTGTTTTGGTTTTAGATCATGCAACTCAACTGAACTTTTCGTTCTCTTTGACCACCTACAAATATGTCCTTCCACTAATACCTATTTTGCGCTTGCAGTCATTCTGCTTTCCGTCCAAACTCTCCACGAAGTAAACCAGTAAAACACGCAGAAACCTATTAAACATACTACCGCTTTCACAAGGTTAGCGCCTGTGATCATTCACACAATTTTTCTTAGTTGATCACCCGCAAATCGCACACGACCAAACGTGCAATTTTTTGGAGTGAACACGCAATTTAGTACTCTTTACTTGAGATCTTAGTAAATCAGGCCCTTGGTGTTCAAGGGTCCTATGACTTATAGCTTGTTTTTTAACAAAAGCCCGGGTTGGCCCTGAGGCAGAATTCCTTAGTCATATGCTGTAGAGGTGATGGGTGACACCTGTTAAATGTGTTAAGCAAGCTCATGGCTGTGAAAACAGCGACTTGCTTTTCTATGTGAATTTTATGATGTTGTGATTTCAACCTTAGGGATGGTCTTGACTGACGTTTGCCTTTTCACACTTCTTTTATTCTTTTAGGTGATTAAAATATAATCAAAAGGAGGGAAATGTTATGGAAAAATTCTGTTCATTGTCGAGGACACGTTTTACTCACAGCTCACGTGAGAAATGCAACAATAGATTCATCAGTAATGTTCTTGTTTTGTCTATACCGCGCGGATGAAAGTTTCTCAACAATAGCAAAATATCAAAGATCCCCAGACCTGAAGTTGCCTTGACAGTACTGTTGTGCGACGTGTTGAAATTGTATGACAAAATGTCTTTGATATTTGTGACTGCGCCTGTATCGGCACTCCTTATATAGGCATGAAGGTTGTTCTGTGAAGCATGTGTATAAAAACCCAACCACATTGTGATTACGTTGATCTGTCCTGCAGACTGTCTCTCTGACTGACACTCTGTAGCTTTCATCCTTCTACTTGCACGAAGAATAAATAACCACCAAAGACATTGATTGACTCAAGATCCTTTCTTTTGCATTGATAACAGAAATTTCTTGCACAAACTGGAGCACCAAAAGCAGGGACTGATGTAGTTGGAAACCTAGCTGATAAACACAGTGATGTTATTCTGTCGCTGCTGGATTATTAAATAGGCAAATGTTTGCTAACAGTTGCACTAAATCAACTTTACGAGCTAATAATGTGTCAGTGTTGTGTTTACAGCTTGTTCAGGCACAAGTGGTCAAATGAAAACAATGAAGGAGGGCAGCTTTGATGAGACTGACTCATGAATTAAGTGTTATTGTGGACATGTTTGTGCATGTGATCCCAGATAAAGCAAAACAAGCCACACCTACAAGTTTGAACTTGTTTGAGCAATATGCTGGTCCATTACATCTGCTACTGAAATACAATCTGCATCAGGACTTGTTATCCACATCAGAAAGGATCCCATCTTGCTTTGTGCCTGTTCACCTGTCTTTAAATGTGTTCTCTTATTCTTATTGAGTCAGAATCTCCGTGCTCCAGAGCAAAACCTGCATGTTAACGTTTACAGTGCTAAATCAGCTGTAGGCAGTCAGTGTTGATGGTACCATCACCTTTGGCTAAATGATTAGCATGGCAGCCAGGTTAGTAGCAGTCCTTCTTCTTGCATTTGTTTTGAAATGTCTTAGTAAAGGAACTGTCCATTGGACACACTGGCCCTCACTTATCAATAGGGCTGGGAATCTTTGGGTGTCTCACGATTCGATTCGATTTCAATTCTTGGGGTAACGATTCGATTCAGAATCGATTTTCGATTCAAAACGATTCTGGATTAATTGATCCATGGATTCAAAGTCTATTTATGAATCAGTGCATACTTCAGGATCTACTCCAGTCATCTGTGAGACTGGCTGCATTTCTTGTTGCTCTAGTTGGCATTCTACTGATTTAAAGAGCAGGGAGTGACTGATTAGACCCCCCCTAAAAGAATTTTTTTTTTTTTTTGAAAAATAAAATCGATTTTTGGAAATTATGAATCGATTTTGAATCTTAGTAGAGAAGAATCGCGATTTTAACATGAATTGATTTTTTGTCCCACCTCTACTTATCAAACGTACGTACGACAGAAAAATGGGTGTACGGTCATTTCCACGCAAAGTTCGGCACTTATCAATTTGGACGTGAGCAGAGGGTACGGTCAAATCCCACGCCAGGTCTCAGCTCGTGTACGCACGTTTTCAACCCCGTTTTGGACTTGCGGTGCAGTGAATCTGAGTCGGAGAATCATTAGATCATACTGCAGTGTCTGTTAAGACAGACAGATAGAAGTTCACAGATTTATTGTTACATAAGATATGGCATCTAAAATGTATTTTACATTACGCTCCACCTCAAACGATCTCTGTAGGCTATATTGCTTTTTAAATATTGTTGAGCAGCGCGATCTGTCAGGTGATTTCTTTAGTTGCGAGTTATATATGATGAATGAATGTTTTTTAAATCGATTTATTTTAAGGATTAGAGAGGCTCGCCTGTGCCACTTGTGTCTGATATTGAGGCTGAACTGATGAAAGAAGCCACTCGCTCCTCCGTCTGGGATCATTTCAGGCTGGGGTCCGGCTGGCCTCCTCCGGTCCGGGAGCTGCTTCTTCTAAGAGCCGCAACACTTTAGCGATCTATGGTCTAACCACGTTTTTTTTAAACTGAAAGTAAAACATGTTGATTATATCATGTACGTTACATATCACGGCTGTTTACATTAATTATTAAAAACTCTGTTGGAGTTTGGTTTTCCACACCAACGCTGTTGAGATTTCCTTGCAGACGTATTTCTTCTGATGCCCTTTAATTCTACATAGCAGACTGCCTAACAACACAAAGTTATTGCTCTTTACTTCTCTTTGTTATGGTGTCACTCAGGTCATATCTCGTTTCTCTTCTTTACCGTATTCCGTATCTCCATGCCGTAAACTCTGGGGGCGAGGACGGCTGAACCGTGAATATATAGGGGTGTGGTATTTAAATGACGATCGTTTCCAGCCGCCACACTTATCAACACCCGGTCATGCATACGCTGTAATCAGCCATATACGCACGTTTCATAGGTCCCACGTGGACCCTGTCGTACGATGATTTCTACACCCAAATCTGCGCTGGTTTCTACGCCAGATTGATAAGTGAGGGCCACTGTCACCACATCCAGTTATTAAGCATCCCTTTCCTGATGCTACAGTACATGGAAGTGAATCCCCCATTTCTACAGACAGCAGTTTAGCCTTAAGTGTGAATTAAGTTAGTTAACTTCTGATGTGGGGAGTCCTTGGTTGTGTAAAGAAGTCAAGGGAGAATTACTACTTTGGCACAGATGCCAGCATGTTGTACAGGTTGTGTTCACACCTTAACAAGATCTGATCACAATGCAAGCTGGACATCCTCCAGACATCTTTAGATAGATTGAAAAATGTTGACAAAACATACAGTGGTTTAAAGCAGAAATGTTAGCACTATCTCTTTATAAAGGCACTTCTTCCTTGCTATAATGGCCTAGTATAGATTTTAGATATCCTTCTTACTTAAAGACAAAATAAAGACAACAAGATAAGGCCATAATGTCCTTGCTGTCTTTTCCCCTCCCTCTGCCACATGCTGAGTTGATGTTACTCTTTTGGGATCACCACGGTGCTTTACACAAGCTGCAAACAATGTCAAAACAGCAAAAATTCAATTAGGGACACCCCTGTCTTTGAATACAAATCCGATTTACTGGTGAAAAAGGACAACATTCTCAGAGCTGGCAGAGTGGGTATTAGAATATTCATGTCCCTTTTGCTCCTATTTTCTCCTCTATCATGTACCACATGATGCCCACTGCAATCTGCGTTATGAGCCTATCTGACAATTAAACCACCCAGGTATTATCTCCTCTTACCATGAGCTCCATTAGCCTTTTAAATATTGTGTACTCAGAAATAACTTAAATCACTGGTAACCTACAGAAGCTATACGGAGCCTTTTTCCCAGAGGGCCAATTGCAAAGAGGCTCATTATGATGATTTACTTTGTAGCTTGATGTTTACACCCAATGACTATCATACATGAATACAGAGTGAAAAAAAAGACCTAGAGAAGAACAAGGAACAGGAAGGTGGGCAACTAATTAATGTATTTTTCCTCAGAATCATGAACCAGTCTGTGTTTGTGCTGACGGGTTTGTTGTTGGATGATTACCAATCTCTGATTCCATGCACATCTCAGAGATCTGGACAAATTGGCTGCTGTCTTGAGACACCTGGTACTTGCTTCTCTTTAGAATTACTCAAATTATCAAGATAATGCTCTGAATAGTTTCTCTGAAATTCTTGATAAGGTATGGTGTTTTATTTGAGAAGAAAAATGTGAATGTTTTGCTCTGTCTGGGCTTGTTTTGCAGGCACACAGAGAATCAAATAAACCCTTCACTGAACCCAAGGAGGGGCAGATTTGGTCAAGCAAACAATGAAAACAAGCACAGGAAAGACAAATGTATGGCTATAAATCTGCTTGATGTTCTTCAGTTTAATCTGCAGCATGTTTTTTTACACACAAAAAAATCAGTCAGTAGCAGCTTCACGGATTTTAAAGCTAATTCAACATCAAGAAGCAATAAAAACAGGGTCTCTACTGGAGTTTGATATAAGAGGAAACTGATTTATTTGAATAAATCCCCACAGGCCCTTTGGGATTTAAAGTTGTTGTGAGACTTCCATGTCTTAGTAAAAAACTTTAGCTTTAGTTTGAGCTTTGGGTATTCAAATTGTAGATACGTAGGATGATATCTGATCCATCCCACGTTTAGAAATCTAAAACATTGCAAACACAAAGATGCGACAAAGTTTTGAAGTCTCAATCCACGTCAAACTGAATACATTTGAATTAAAAAACAAGTAAACGCTGTGTTAACATTTGCTTCCTGAAATAAGCGCTGAAAGAAAAATCAGCACATTTACTTAAGAGCTATTGAAAGAGGATATGAAATGTGCATGTTTATGCCTCTGGTAGTATCCGAATATCACATTGAAAACTTTTTTATTTTTACATTTGGAGGGAAATCTTCCTCTATTTGACCGTGTTTATTAGCCTCATGTCAAGTCAAACTTTTTTGGTACATTTTGATTGTCTGAAATATATTAATACAGTATTTAATTATTGATATCTATATCTATAGATATCAATACATACAGTATATTGTAAAGCCAATATCAGGGTGCCATTGACAAGTGCTGCTGTTTCAAGTGAAACATATGTTCAATGAGGGACTCTAGTGTGTATCAGTAGTGTCAGAGCATGTCATGATGATGTTAATATCAAACATCCATGTTTAATGCATGCTGCTTTTTTTTTTGCAGGGGAATGATTAAACGTTTCCAGAGCTCTCCGACTCTATGATCAGCTGCTCTGAGCCCTTCCAGTTGAAAATGTCAAACTTTTCAGAAAGTTGCTTTTTCAGCTTCAGTTTATGTTCTGCTCTGATCTTTGCTGTAACCCCGTAAAGGCATTTTTTTAAATTTAGGAGTAGAAGAGAGTCCTCTCTTTTTTCTGTCCCTTGTGGCTCCTTAGTGTTTCCATGTTACTCTTTCTGTCTTTAACTTACGCTATCTTTTACCATCCCTACAGTTATATTCTTTGAATCCAGCCAAGCCAAACATCACTGTGACATCACAGGCTCGAGTACTGTAAAATGGCTGTAAGTGAAACGATTGTAAGGATTTCATTAGCACTGATACTTTGATTTAATTAAAGGATCTTAGTCTTCCTGATCTCAAGCCATCAGGAAGGCATGAAAGCCTATTAAACTAGTTACACAGTGTAAATACATCAGTATATGTTGAAATAAATTCAATAAGATACAATAAAAACAGGTTTTTTTTCTTTATATCCTCTAAAGCTCCATTATGGAACAATGCTAAGTGGTAAACACATTAAGGAGTCCTTCCACAAAGTATACACATGGGTTCAGTTTAAGCATCATGAAGAGCACTACACAGCGTGACCTTGTTTGATATATTTAGAGAAGACAAGAACATGTATTTTGAATTAACTAGGATTTGGTTTTGGACCTGAGTTTTTGAACTGAAAGCCTGAACTACAACGACGAGGTGTGGTGTTTGAAAGAAGTTGAAATTGGAAGGAGGCAAGTTCCACTCACAGGGGTGTGTCCAGAGGGGTGGTAAGGCCCCCCTTGAAATCTTATTGGCCACCCCATGTGCCACCCCCAAAATACTTGATCGGCTATTTTGCCAGAGGTGGGACTTATGTTGAAATCCACTATTCAGGCTGTGTTGCAACAGGCAGCTCATATTTTTCAGCGTGCAGATGCTTGTCCTTTCAATTGTGAATACATAAGTCCTTGAAGAATTAAGCTCAGAAGATGTATGTGTTATTTCGTGTTACCTAAAAGTTGATGTGATTAGTGCAGACAGAAGGGGTAAATAAATGCTCTTCATTCAGATGTGTGCACTTGAACTAAAGGCCACCCCTGCACAAGTCAGTGTCCCAGTTGGGCCACCCGAGTCCAAAAAATCTGGACACGCCCCTGCACTCACAGACATTATTGGTCAGGAATCAGCTGTATTTGGAGCTTGACCCAAGTTATGATATCTCAGCCTGCTTCTTGGATGGTGACTTATCTTGTTCTAATCTCTGGCTTTTGGGTCCCTGACCTTTATGGAAGTGACACCCGTTGCTCCAGGGCTCCTTTACAGTAAGTCTCCAGAACAAAGGACTCTGGACAGCGAGGTTAATGCAATTATTTCATCAAACAGCCAAGCGTCATCATTCATGAGGGGTGAACAAACTTGACAAAATGTGATCGTAAAGCTAACACTGACATGAAAAAGAGGACACCTGGGGTTAAGAAATGGTGGAAATTTAACTCTAGGAGAATATTACTATTTAAAAACCTAATGTGACCAATTAACCTCACAAACTCTGCAACAACCAAAAGACCTCTTACTCCTACTTGATAGAACAAAGAGCTAATTAAAATTTTAAATCCCTTCCATTCCAGTAACATTATTATACTCTTACGTTTTACTGTGTGCTGTGTCGTTTCTCATTACTTGTTCACACTGAGAGAATATTCAATAGTGTTTAAGTGCACTTGTTTTTGGTCTTTCTCAGAAGAGTGCATTATCAATCACGGCCTAATATAAAAAACTTTGGAAGGTTATTGCTTTTATTGATTTTTTTTTAAACAAGAGACTGCCTTTGCTTTGCTCTATAAAGTAGTTTCTGTCCAGTTGGCTGAGATCTGTAACAGTTTAATAGTTAAACACACATGAGAGAATGAAAGTCATTTTCTGCCTTTATGAACTCCAATGAAAAGTCCTGAGGCAATCTCCATGAAACACTGAATCTGAACATAACTGTTAATGTTTGCTACTCTTTAATCCACTATTACTTAAGTGCATACATCATACTAACTTTCACAGCCCACTCATCTCAAATCCCTTTTTTTGCATGAACGTATTCTGTGACCAGTATGAGAAGTTTGCGTCAGCAGCCAGAACACCTGTGACTAATCATGTCTTTCTCTCCCCTTTTTCTCTTTTTATGTCAAACAGAGCCCAAAATACTCCCCCGCACTTCCACCACTTAGATACTCTGTGCCGAGAAAACGACTATTATTCATGAAGTACTTTGCTGTGGCGTTCCACAAAGTACAGTAGTATGGAGAGCAGCAACATTCGGCTGCTGCTGATTTGCAATTGTAATTTGGAGTTATTAACAAAACATTTTGATGACAAGTGATCAGCTTTAACAGTGTCTCAATTTAATCCCTGGATTACATTACATTTCATTTAGCCAACATTAAAGCTAAGTTGACTTTGACTGGTATTCAGCAGGCTATTTAAGAAGTCCACTTGTGTTTCTTTTCATCTTCCTTTACTGATATGGTCGCTTATTTTATGATGGTGTTTAGATTTGAAAAAATGAGTCTTTAAGCAACTGAGAGGAGCCTACAGTCAGTGTTGATTTTGACGACCTCTTTGGACAAAATGATACAGTTTTTTGTCTTTGATGATCTTGTCATGTAGATACGTGACACAAAAAATCATCCTGCTCCTTTTTAACAGTCAATCACGTCACTGATTGTGTATCTTTGCCTCGAGAAAATGTAAAAAAGAGGCTGTTTAGGCGACTCTTGTCTGTAAGTCATATATTGGCTTTCTCCTCACATGAGCTTTAACAAAGGTCTGTCATTGTTTTAACCAAAACGGTACATTTCATTTAAATTATACAGCTGTACACGGAGTTGTACTTTGCGTGTGTAGGTGCAGGAGTTATTGTGTCCGTGTCATCGGGAAGTGCAAAGCTCAGTGTAGACATCATGGCTGATGAAACACGGCTGCCTTGCAGCGTGAGGCAATATTATTCCTTAAGATGAGGCCTAATGAAACGGTTTGAATGAAACATGTAATGGAGGCCGCTCGATACCTGAGACGGGAGATTTGTACAATCTGATTGTGTAGTTTCTGGGTTTAGGCTGAAATGATGCAGGCCTTGAGTTGTGACATCTGAATGGAGAGCATGTCTGCAAAGCATCACATAGAACAGCCTATTGACAAACCAATACGTACCAACACGTTTCATCCCATCCGAGCCTTCATCAACCAGTGATTGATTTTTTTCCACTGAAAAACTGATAGATCTGCAAATCTAAATCATAAGCCGAACCACGTACAAACATTCAGTTCATCTGGAAGTAAGCAAGCAGAGGCTGAGTACGATGAGAAAAAACAACAACATTGTGTTCATGTGTGAGGAGAGTTTACAGACACCATGTGTCTTATTCTTTGCACCTGATTGTGATTCTTCTTATGAATAAATAATTGATGGTTATTCAACCCATGGAAGTCTGGCCTTCTGCCGTACCTGAATGAACCCTAATATTTAAATAATGTATTTGAAATCCAGAAACCTGTGTGTGGCCGGCGGCACACTGGGAACATAAGTTCACTGACACACTGTACAGTCCTCCGTGTAATCTTGAGAAGCCAATTATAAGTGTGTAACATAAACCAGAACTTAAAGACTTTATGCTTGGAAGGCCACTACATGAACTCTGTAAAAGTCAAGTCTCAGGTGGACAGTGGTGAAAGCATCATAACAGGTTTAGAGAACTGGAGGAGACCTTGAGGCCATCTGGTCTGCTAGAGTCCCAGAGAAAGCTTTTACACCCAGAGAGAGGGTCACTGAATGATGATCTGAGGACCATTTTAAATATAATGCACAGAAAGAAAGGGATTTATCATTTTAAAACAAGAGATAGATGTTTTTGAACAAGAACCTGACTACAAATCTTTTTTAAGAAGAGGGTTTCATGTTCAATATTTTTAAAGGGGTTTTGCTATATGTCCCAAAAAAAAGTTAGACAGCCTCGCCACCAAGTTCTGTACAGCTCTATTTGCTCCCAAAATCAAGTCTTTGCATGTCTTATTTAAATAACAACACATGTTTAACTTGACAAAATACAAATATCTCTGATTTGGTTTCAACCCTTGGTGCTAATCCAAAAGGCCAAATTGTAACCACAATATTTTATTCTTTCATTAGAATTTTCACAAAGATATTCAGATTACTATGAAGTTGATTTGTGAACAAAGTCAGTCAGAGTTCTCTAAAAGGCATCATGGTATACTGACACAATAGTATATGTATACATATATATATATATATATATTTTCTCTACTGTTGCCCGGCATGTGCAATATCTATTTTTGTATTTATTTAATATCTGTTACCTGGCAAGACACTCTTTTTTTATACTACCTTATGTATATACACTACACATACTTTGCCCATCTACCTGAATGAGAGTTTTTTGTTGTTTTGTGGATGACTCTATGTGTGCACTTTAAGGTGAAGCTTTAATTTTGTTGTACAATTGTATAATGACAATAAAGACATTTTATCTATTCTATTCTATGGCAGATTCCCTTTCTCTTCGTGATAAAATACCAATATGACTGCATTTATAAAGTATCCACTCCATCAGGCGACACCATGCTTTCAGTTTGGGGCTTCAGGATATCAAGTGTTCAACATGTATTTTACGTGTAAATGAATAAATCCTTGCTTAGATTTATTTTTGATGCGAATAAAATGAACCTGTAAATGTCGAGAGATTGATGTAAATAAGGTATAAAAACAGAAATGAGAAGCAGAAGCCTTCACTTTCCATTTCAGGAAATTGTTCTTAATTCAACAAGATGATGAATCCTCCCTGATAGCTGTGAAGAGATCTTAATGTACTGACGCAGAGCTGAGGGGACTCAACGACTGGAGGAGAACTGTTTTCTAAGTCAGAAATGAAACGCTTTACACTGAGAATGTCCGACCATAAGAAGCTCCTGTTTGACGCTTAAGGACAACTTTTAATCCTTGCTGTGCTGCAGCTGTATTTGTGTCTGGTTTGTCAGGACCTGTCGAAATGGTTTCATTATAAGATTATCTCTGTTTGACTGGAAACACAGGTTTCTTCTCAATAGAAGCAGAAACACGGTGTCCCTGTGTCCTTGACTACAAACAGTATGAAGATGCAAAGTTATTTTAAGTGAAAACAGCAGATCAGGTTAAAGCTGGGATGAATATTTCTCGTATTGGTACAGAATGGAAATTTTGTTCTCAGTTTGAAATTTTTATTTGAAATCCCAACACCGTATTATCTTCCTGATTCACACTCAATTAAAGTAGGTTTTAAATCGAGGACTGTTCTGCCTCGTTTGTCATTCTTACTTATAAAGAATATAACTTGGATTTGCTCCGTCTTCCCTTTTTTTTTAACTTCTATAGTTCATTTGGTTACAAACCATTGAACAAATCTGTGATCTATAGCCCTCTCCTGGGGCATGACAGGTAATATGCAAAACAGCTCAGCCTGCATTCAGCAGGAACCATACATTTACAATGAAGAAAGGGGAGGGGCTGATGAGTAGGGAGGAGGAGGTCTGGCTCTGCATCATGTCCTTTTGCCTCCTCAGCATTCTCTTCACACATCTTTAACATCATGCTTTACGTAGCACCATAAAACCCATTAAAAGCGCCTACAATGGAGCACTAAAGATCACCTCTCTTCTAAGAGAGTCAGAACATTTTCCCCCAAGCTGAAATGCAGTCAGATCATTCTGGTACTCAGGGGATCCATCTCTGCAGGAAATGTTGACTGTTGAGGTGACGTTGAAGGTTGAGGTGAACATTGATTAGTGACAGCAGAACAGGTCGTGCCCTCGCTCTGCATCAATATGTCAGAGTTGCCCTTTTTCTCCACAGTCCCCAGTTGTAACTTCAAATCTCTGTCTGTCAAGTCCGTGTTTCCTGGGCTTGAATACCTGACTTTAAGAAGGAAACGCTAAAATGACACCACCAAAATATAAACACTGTGACGCATGTTTTAAAAATAAAAATGTTTTGATTTGTGAGCCACAGTAGATGCAGTGTCTCACATGTGATGTAACACCGCATCACATGTAAGATATTATCATAAACAATACTCCAAGTTTATGTTTTGATTTGTGATTGTGAAGAATTTGTAAAAGAAAATATTTAAATCAGGAGTGTGAAAAATAAAAATGTACCTGCAAATTCAAAATGCATTAATCTACAAAACAACTACAATCCATTAACAGGTTTTTATAAAATAATGTCAAGTGAGCAGTTTCCATGTGATCATATCAGCTTTGAAATGCTTTAGCTCTAAACAAAATACAAAAAAAAACTAATTGATATACTTGATTAGAATGAAACTTCGGTAGTGGTAAAAGAAGTACTCAAAGTATCATACCCACAAATAAGGATCGAGGGTTCTTCATTTTTCTTTTTAATCAAATTCAAAAGTGTTTTAATGTACTTAAAGTCATTTTTCAATACTGCTGCTTCAATGTGTACGCAGCATTTACTGTTGCAGATCGTTGACATGGAGTTACTTTTGACTACTTAATTAACTGGTGTCCAAACTGCACATTATGTCCTTTCAATGGATTACAGGGTACAATTACTAGGCAAACAGAGTACTATTGACTAAATGTTTTTTGTAGTTTTTTCAAGAGCTTTTTTCGTGTTGAATTTAAATTTGAGCAGGAATCACCATTTTAAGCTCTCATGGTGTTTTCAGATCGACAGTGAAACCTGAATTTCTACGACTTTTCAGTTTCAGCTGCTAAGTGTTTGTCCATTACTCTCTGATGAGTGGCAGTTTCATGACGAGCATGTCACACAGCTGCAGCACTTTGCATTGTTACAGGTATGAACCCAATGAAACAGGTTCTTCTGTGATTTTAATGTGTTGTGATTTACAGGTTGATTAAATACTGAAAAATTACAACCATGTAGCAGAGTTATCAAAAGTGTACATTCATGTTCGCTGGGACGAGGGCAGCTTCCTTACATGCAGACATGCAACATAACTACTATGCTCCGCCGTCACGGATTCATGTTTCTTCAGGGCCAAACACAAGACAACAAGCATGCAACTAGAAAATGCTCATTAGTGATGTTCGATGCTTCTGCAGCAAGCCTCAAGTGGACACTCGATGAACTGCAGGTTTTTTGCACTTCCGTATTGGCTTCATTTTTCAACACCGGAGGTTGCCACTTGGTCTGAACACACAGAGGAAATGGCTCTTTCAGTGGAGCTGCCAAAAACATGATAAAGGGCCTTTGATTCATACCAATATAATGTATGATTTCAGAACATAATGTAGAGAAAATATTTAACAATGTGATGTATTCTCTGAAGTAAAATGTCTGATATGTTTACTAAATGCAAAATATAATGAAGCTGTATTAAGTTATGCTAGTATAGTTCAATACCTCAAAGTTGTCCTGAAGTTGAGTATTGCAGACAATACCTTTTAAAATCAGATCAAACTTTGGTTTTGAAATAAGGAAATACTACAATACCGCACATCACTTCTTCTTTAAACCCTGAGTCATAGCAGCTCAGGGTTTAAAGAAGAAGTGCTGTTTGTTCAAAAAGTGCTCTTTAGCCTTGAAGATGCATCCTTGGAGGAAATCCTCGAGTTGTCAGCTGAGATAAATGCAGCGGGAGAAGCTGTTCTGAACTTTAAACACTTTCAAAAAGTTCTGATTGTACCACTCCACACAACATCTCACCATGAAAAATGACTGGACTGTAATGGATGTTGGCAGGATAGAAAAGGGACAAAGTAAATAAAACTTGTATTGAATTGAATTAAAAACACTTTCTCATGTGATATATCACTAGCATCTTGTCATACAGATGAGTGGCAGCTTGTAAACTCATTTCCTGATTTTAATACATTTTCCAAAATGATAGCTAAAAAAAAAAACGTATAACAATATTAAATAACTTTCAAAGTACAGCTACAACATGTTTTTCTTTTGGACGATGACTCCTTTAGGGGGAGAGGAGGAAATTCTCAAGTAAACACATTTTCCCCTACAGAATGAAATTTTCTGTGCTTGGTGTATTTCCATCACAGCTAAGCCTTGCAGCCTCCTCCTGGAGCCCAAAGTTAGTTGCATTAAGGCTACATCCAACTTGCATCACTGTGAGCATGGCAGCCACTCGTCAGCTGAACCTGAAAAGATGTCAAACTCTCACCTTTTCCCCCTCAAGCTCTCTCCCACACAGAAGCCCTGAAGCTGTCAATCAAAAAATGATGAATGTTGAGCGCTCTGTGTGCTTTCGTTTGTGTTTTTTTTTTAATTTGTTCAAACTCACTTCAGTTAGATTTAGGATAACAGGGCCCTGACTCCTTTGTGTGATGAAGTCACATGCTTGCCCTTGCTTTTTCTAACCACCTGCTCGGGTCCTCCTCTCCCAGCTGCTGGGGATGATTAAGGTAAGAAGATGGAGATTAAATGTGGCTCTGAAGTTTCTTCTTTTCAAAAACAGCTTGTACTCTGCCAGCTACCCTACCCCTGCTCTCTTATCCCAGAGTGCTTTGAAATGCGTAGCAAAACAAGGCAAATAAGACTGTAAGTATGCTTGCACCCCCCCCCCCCCCCCCCACAACAACTTCAAATATCTACTGTGGTAGATATAAAAATAGAAACTGTCATAAATGCATTAATCATTTAACCCCGTGCCACTTCAATCAGCTGGGTCTTGACTGTGCTGTGCACAAAGTATTCCCCAGGTTCATGCTGCAGAGGGAGCATAATCGCAGGAGACAGCTTTGTTCTCGCAGCCATGTTCTGTGCTGAGATCGCTATCTGAAGAGGAACGTCTGTGTGTCTGAAGCTGGGAGCTTTTGTCGTACCAGGCTCTCGCATCCGGCTCCGAAAAGCAATCCACTTAGTACACGCACACACACACACACACACAGACACTCAGATTCTGGCAAAGGTACAAACTGATAGCAAATACACATCAGAACCTGCCGAAAACACAAGGAATGTGTGTCACTTTCTCACTGATGCTCTGACAAAGGAGCACAGAGGAGCTGCAGTCAATGCAATCACTCAGCCCTTTTCAGAAGAGCTAAAAGCGTTCCCTCTGGATGGAAGGTGTGCGGTGTGTTCCTGCACCATCAACAATCAAAAAGTTCTTTTGGGTCTTTCTGCAAGCTGCTGTGAGTAATACAAAAATTGAGAATAAACCTTACTGTATTCATCCTGATACTTGTGCTCATAATGCAAACTAAACCTGACAGAAGAGCAAGCCTGCAGAAAGGCTATTATGTATGAAGACCAGTCTGTGACGTGTATCTCAGCCCGGGGCCTCCTGCAGGGCTGATTTACAGTCTGATGAGCCTGAGAAGCAGGCATTTATTGGCCTCGGCCACACTAACCACCTGTGAGAGAGATTGCAGCCTTTAACCAGAGCAGCACTTTTGGCCAGTGAGACGTTTGGCAAAAAAAGAGACGAGACGGACCACATGTTCAGTTGGCACGTCAAATTGCCAACAAGATTTATGAAGTTATCAACTGCAATGAGAAAGTCTGGATAGGGAGGTGTGTTTTGACAGAGAGCATAATGTGAATACATGGAGTGAATGATTTATACATTATGAAAGATGGCATATGATAGATTGCATACAAAAACTGCCAGCACTATGCAATTAACAAGATATGCCAGTTCCACATATTGGACTAAAGATTATTACAGTCTTTCACGCTCCATGAGCAGCTTGATTCATATGTTCTCTTGTTTCTGCGCTGAGACATTAAATGTGCCTATATCAATTTTCAATGACCATCGCTAATATCACAACACCAGATGGGCAGTCGGAGCTATATTTGGCCAATGGCCATTGAGAGGACTGATCTCCTGCTTTTCACCACATTTGTCGAGAATTGTTTTTTAAGGACTGGAAATTATCTTTCCAGTTCAAAATGCCCCCTAACACTACTGTCCAACCGGCCTCGATTGTTATCAGACCATTAAACTGTCCGCTATCAGCTGTTATCGCTACCATTAAAATCTGGAGATGGAGCCAACTGCATCTACCATTACGCCGGAAGGTGCATAATCATCCGTTGTTTTGTCAACATGTCTCCACCAGCAATAGTGCTGGACCTTCGTTGTCATGGTAACAATAACAAAAGTGATAGTAGTTGTTTTTTGAGGTATTCAGACAGACACAGAAAGGTTTAAAAACACAAGTACACTCAGTGTGTAGGAGGGATTTATCAGAGGTCGTTTGACAGGGTGAAAACACAAATGGTGGACAAAGCAGTCACAAGCAGTGCAAAGATGGAGCTTTTAAACAGCAGTTCCCTTTTAATTTGACACAAACCTAAAGTTCCTCAAAGGAGCTTTGACAATGAATCCCAAGAACAACTTCATCTTGCTTCAAGTGAGATAGAATGACAAATCAAAATTAATGCAAGCAATCAGGGTTTTTTTTTTTTTTAAAGCTGTAGGTTTTAAATTCAGGTTTGTATCTCTATGGATAAGTAGAGATTATTTGTTGGCAGGATTTCAAAGTCAAGAGAACCACTGTGTTAGATAACCTTCAATTTTTTCCACAATAAATATTGTCTTCAGTCACAAGCACGCTACGCTATTATTCACAAGGAATGAATCATCATTTTTTGGTAAGATATTTCTTCCCACCACAGTTACAGTTTTTAACAGATCCCTCCAGGAGAGACGGAACAACTCAGACAAACTGGGGTAACATCAACACATTTTTCTTCCCCGTCAGCTGGGAGAGGCATAAACATATGAAAACAGTCTAATCAGATGTTGACTGAACTGCAGTCTCTGAAAACAAACGTTTTACGTCAGGAAGCCTTAGTTCATTAATCAGACTGCGGTGTTTTGTGTGCAGAATGTCGTTTTCACCCTTAGAGTCTGGGTCAAAGGCTTCAGAAAATGTTCAATTCATATGTTTCCATTTTCCATTTAAAAAGAGCTCTATAGCAACACAATTCTTTCTCTTCTAAAACACATAATCCCATTTTGTTTCCTGTAAAAAAGACAAAAAGCTGCAGAACAGCAGCTGTGATTGTGCACCACTGCTGGATGAAACAACTTTAGCCAAATTGAAATGGCGGAGCATTCATCTGTGTGTTTCTGCAGCGAACTCTAAAAACTGATTACAGTTTACTCATTCAAATGGAGGCTTCAAATGCACATATCCCAACAGGCCTTTTGCACGAATATTGTTTTATCTCGACTTTTCCCTTTCATTAGTGCGTGCATTATTCATGCTCTATTTTTGTTGTGCTCTGTTGTCAGCATATTTGTCGGGAAGACATGCACTCGGAAATATAATTTACCCAGCCAGTGTTTATTGTGTCCCCAAGAGGAATGACAGGCCATTAGCAGAGGATTTGTCTGAATTCAGACTTTTCACCTCAGAGACTGTCGCTGAATGAAAATATGCTGGGGAAAGCACACTTTAATGTCCTACACATAGAAAGATAGCTCATCATCAACACTGAGATTATAAGCAAATACATCCTTTCCTGCATATCTGCCTATTCTTCATCTGACTCCATTTGAATACAAATGCATTTCAATAACACATCCACAAGGAGTCCTTCTGAGTCAGAGTGAACTGTTGGTGACTTTTAATCTTGGTGTTGGTCTCCTGGCAGGTGGTCTAAGTGCCCTTCATTACAGGACGATCTGTCTCAGGAGAATGTACTCCACTCCTGCTGGAGACCAGGTCGCCCACATTACCTGCAGACCATTAATTAACCGGACAAGAGCTTCATCTCAGTAGTTGCCCCTAAGCTGTGCAAACCACTATCAGTTAGAGAGCATCACATTTCTCAACAAGATCAATGGCAATTCTGTTTTTAAATATCAACCTAAAAGACATCCAACAGGGCAACAACTGGCAGCTGATGTCAGAAGCAGGGAGATATCAGATGAGGAGAATTCCTCATTCTTGCAAGATACACTCTGTCTCTTTCTTTGCTTGTGTGTGTGTGTGTGTGTGTGTGTGTGTGTGTGTGTGTGTGTGTGTGTGTGTGTGTGTGTGTGTGTGTGCGTGTGCTTGTGCGTCTGTGGGTTGCAGTATCTTTGACATTTTATAACAACTGTTTGAGATCTACAAAGTGTGGATAGCTTTATTGAATGCCTTCACTTTGTTAAAGTTGCAACATTTTTGGGGCTTTGGGTTATTTCAGGTTTGAGATTACAGGCCGAAATGAAACCACTCATTTCACATTTTTAATTTCTAGAATTACCTTTTGGAATTGGATCAAAGATAATATAACCAATTGTTGTTCTATGGAGCGTAGCCTCAGAAAAGGCAAGGGAAGACCACTGCTTATAGATGTTCACAGGGACTTAAAGACTAACTATAGTTTTAGGTGTCGGAGCAATAGCAATATAATTTAAGAGGTTTTGCTTGCTTTGATTATTTCTCATATTCTGTTAGTGGCTGTCTCGAACATCTCGGTTTTGTTCAGCCTGGCGGCCCCTCTGGTGATAATTACAGGAACTCAAGAGAGAGTCAAGCAGCCTCCTAGCTGACGTCTTGTCCTCTTCTGAATGTTGTTTCTTGTTTCTTTGGATTTGCACCAATTTTATTTTAAATGTCAGTCGTATTGATCTATCCTTTGTTCGTTTGGTCAAAGACACCGTTTATTTTCACCATAACACAACATTGCTTTAACTGACCAACCATGCTGGTTGATGTCTACTCTACAAGAAGAAGGTCATAAATACTGCAAAGGTCATGGCTCTCACCATTGGCAACTTGGTCACTTAACATAAAGTTTATCAACAGGGCAAAATGAGAAGTGACTAGGGCTGGACATGGTCTCTACCGTAAATATGCTCAACTATTAAAGCTGGGATCTTTTTTCTAATGAAAGAGTGCATATCTGAGCTGAAATCAAAGCGTTGCTTGAAATGAAAACAACACATTTTAGTTTTAAAGAAGAAATTAAATTCTCTAAAACTAGAAAATAAATAACTTGCATTTCTTGCAAACAGTTTTTCCGCAGTGTTTACATTTGACTTCTTTTTGTTCGGTGTCGTCTTCCCTAAAGACAAAATGTGTCCAAACGACGGACATTGCTTCCATGTCGCGGATTGGACGTGTCGTCACGTGACTCTGCCCTGAAAATAATCGATTTCGATTGATTTTCGATTAATTGCCCAGCCCTAGAAGTGACTTAACAAACTTTTAATTACCTAAAATCAAATCGATCTTCTTAAGAGAACCATTATAATGTGCTTTACATGTAAATCAATGGGGACAAAATCTAAAGTCCTCTTCTCAGGCAGAAATATCTTCGAAAGTCTAAAATCTGCACTTTTATGAACAGAACAGCCGTGAAGAATTATTTAAAATGATGGAAAACAATTAAACTATTACTTCACATTTACAAAAGAAAACTCCACCAAGTGTCATTTCAACTTTTCCAAAATAAAATATTTAGTGAAGTTAAAATGTCTGAAACCATGGAGCCTATTTTTACACTCCTAAGATGCTAAAAAGCTTACTTTGAAAAAAAGAAGTTTCATTTCATTATTTCTTAAATTGTTGTAGAGACATAACTCTAAGCGTCTTCATCTTCTAATCCTATCTGTTATCACCCAGCGATCACGTTGCGACACACTCAACCCTCCTGCGCAATCCTGTTCTGTTGGTTCTTATTCATATTGATTTTTCTATAGCT
Source organism: Tautogolabrus adspersus (assembly GCA_020745685.1). Taxonomy (NCBI): domain Eukaryota; kingdom Metazoa; phylum Chordata; class Actinopteri; order Labriformes; family Labridae; genus Tautogolabrus; species Tautogolabrus adspersus. Next base: position 14,367,542 of record CM036540.1, read on the forward strand.
TCCTACTCTGATATGCAACTTAATAACCCCTTTGGTCTGACACATAAGTGAGCAGTACTTAATCTGTTTATGGTGTCTGACTGTCAGATTGTTAAGGACCTCAGGGAATGCAAAACAATCAGTAACAGAACCTGTTTTAAAAGGTTAGAATTGTGTGATTCATTAGTACATTTTGAATGTTTACTCTTTTTCTTATGACAAAACTGTAAATCATCTAGCATTCATCAAGTGTAACTGTTTTAAAGATATAAGAGATATATATAAGAGATTTGCTTTTCACATATTAATGTGTGTGATATGAAGAACACAAGACACTCTTGCATGAATACTGGCGACAACACCGTGTTCAAAGTTTGGAGAGAAGCAGCACTGTGGTTTCAAACACAATCAGTCATTCATGCGCAGCATGTTCTGCATAATACCACATTTAGTGTGTCCAATTACATTAAATGTTCGTATTGGGCTGCATCCTTCCCTTGGGTTTGTAGAAATGTAGGGGGGGGGGGGGGGGGATACACACATTCAGTGGAACCACTTCTCTATTTTCCTCAAAGAGTCTGAATCCATTAAAAATTTAAATTAGGCCTCTCTGAAGAGACCAAATGTACCCCCCACAATCACAGTGTTGGTGTGTGTGTGTGTGTGTGTGTGTGTGTGTGTGTGTGTGTGTGTGTGTGTGTGTGTGTGTGTGTGTGTGTGTGTGTGTGTGTGTGTGTGTGTGTGTGTGTGTGTGTGTGTGTGTGTTTGTGTGAAGCGAACATTCACTCTATTGTAATAACTCCTTGTGGGCTGCTGTAGCTCTGCGTACTCATGCATGAGTGTGCACAAACACACACACATACACACACACACACACACACACACACACACACACACACACACACAGCATGTATGCTAACAGACTGTGGGCTGAGAGCTACAATCCCTGAAACAGTCCAGGGATGAATATAAAACCTGTTCTGTGTGGTTTTCAAAACAGTTCAGCTACACGAGCATTCGTCTGAGTCAAACAGAATCTGACAGAGAAACAGTCTTCCCCTAATCGGAGCTCTTTGCCCGAGTCGTAACTCATGTTTGTACATAGATGTGTTGTGTTGACAGCAGGATCTCAACAGGCTTTGTGCACGGATGCAGCATCATCTGCAGGGGAATTACACTGTCTGTCCTGAATAAATTAGCTGAATATTGAATCCACATTCTCGCCTGCTCTGCAACGTCATGCAAAACCTACAAATACTGAGTTAAATGTAAAGAAGATAAATGTGAGCAAACAGATGAGATGCGGATGTGTTTTTATTCAACAGTAGAGCTAACTCAAACTGAAGTTGTATGATCGGCCTATATATTAGGACTGCTGGGTTCAAAGGATTTACAATAAAAACATGATTGTACACACTGTACGTTACAAATACATATTCACTATATAGTAACATGAAAAAGTCCAAACACAAACAAATCATCGTCTCCTTTGAAAGCATCCAAAGTGTTGCAGAACATTTGATGGACCTTGTTATAAATACCCATAAAGAGTCTCAGGCTCCAGCTCTACTTGTCCTCCTTAGTTTCACAGCAATCACACATTTGTAAATGTGAAACACAGCACAATCTAATCTCACCATCTGTACTTTAAGTAACTGCATGATTCATTCACTGTATATACACATTTGTCATTTCTGATTCTGTAAAGATGTGATTATAAATTACACTCTACAGAAAACGGTACACATGGGCTAACTTGTATTAGACTGCATTTTTATAAAACTGGAAAAAAATAAATATATACAGTATGTATATTTTGGAAAGGTCAGAGAATGAATCATTTTTTTTAAACATTTTGCCCTTGCATGTCTATAAGCATCATGTTGACGTACATCGCTGCAAAAGTTAGAGATAAATAAATACATGAAAGCAAAACAAATCCTCTGGTGCTGTGGTTAAGACCGAGCTTTAGACCTGACAGCTTTGAAGGTTTAACTCAATGTGTGTATTCTGTTAAGTAACATTTAAAAATAATTGCATGTACAGTAAGGCAAAGTGAGTTTATTCACGTTTTTCAGCAACATTTTTATTTGCAAACACACCGAGTGCCTGTAAACACGGGCAATAAGTCCAAGTGTTTCATTCGTCTTCTCCCTTTGAAGTGAAGCCCTGTATTATAAGGAGAGACTTTTGCTTCGGTTTGCAGGGCTTCAGGGAGGGAGCAGCATGCACATCAAAGAATATCAGATCCCTCCATAAATCTCCACAGAAAGACCGAAACAGAAGACGGAGATGAAGCTTCAGACTCATTTACGCCAACAAATTCTACGTGCCAAAAGAAATTAACACAACCCCCCCCCCTGTCGTTAGCTGCTTTTTAGAGACAACAGTCTGTTTGTAATTCACAGAATCCTTAGAAGAGAGGTGCTGAGTTCAAAGTGAAGCTTTCTGCTTTAGATTTTTTTAACTTAAGGAAGTAATACACAAAAAAAGACTGGAGGGACACTTAGAAATGATGCTGGCCTGTGTTTTTCAGGTCACTTTTAAAATATGAACATAATGACTTTAATAGTCTGCAAATGTATCTGGCCATTACTTCACTACAGTTTGAATTATTCTTTCAATAACGATTTTCACTAATACATTTTTTTTGTATTTCTATTTGTTTAATTCTAAAGACCTTTAATGAAAGTGCCAGTGTGTCAAGTCACTTTGGTTTCATCCAGGCTTACAGTGTATTATATTCATTAATGCATCCCATTATGTCGTTAAGCAGCTAATATCTGCACAGCAGAGAAAGTCAGCAAGGTTTCTGTGAAGTCTAAGAGCTCACTGGTATGGTTTGAGGTCATCCATACTGAGTGGTTTTTGTTACAAATCAGGTTAAAACAATTGATTTATAAATATGCTCAACCACAATGAATTCATCTTCAGGCATGATCTGTAGGTCCGAGTCAGGACCAGTGGTTTGTTCAGGCCGAGCCAGCCCATCCATTATCATGCTTATCACCCCTCCCAGGGGTTTAAGCATGTTTATTATCATTTTAATATATCGTTTCCCTTGGTCAGCATTTACTGCTATAGTCGTTGTGGTAGTGGGTATATTTGAGCTTATTTGACTGTTCTTTTGTATTTAACTGTCTTGTAACATTAATGTTTGGAATATTGTGTTTTTTTTACGAATTTATTTCTGAAAGAAACAATTTCATTTCTAATAATATGGTCAAAGTACATTCTCTGCTGGTGATCCTCTTAGACAGTTTTCAGTGGTAAAAACACGACTTCAACCTCTCAAGAGGTTTGAGGGTTTTGAGTCAATGGGGGGCTTCACCGCAGCCAGCACCTGGCAGTTCTTCATTACTAAGAAAAGCTTGCCTGATAAAAAGGATGATGATTGTCTCTCTGCAACTGGTTAAGCGGCCACTACATTACAAGATTGAACCATCATCAGCAGTTTAGTTAGAGATTTCCATTTGTCTGGAAAACGACGTCTGCAGTTTTATGAGTCCCAGTCTGAGCCACAGCCCATCATCATTTTGTATTATATTGTGTCATTTTTCCCCGCCACAGTAATCGTTAGTTCAATGATTTTGTGCATGCTTTTTTTTTTTTTTTTCTGAATAGTTCCATTAAAAGTTTTCCAGCTAGATGGTTAACATATTTGTTTTCATTCAGTGGATGTTTGAAAATGTCGAGTAATAGACATTGCAGAGAGGAATAATGCCCTTTGAGCTGTGGCTGTTGTCGTGAATGTTTTAAATGTTGTCCCCTTCGATGTCGACGACGTTGATGCGACTGACAAGATGTCAAAATGTTTTGACTTTTCACTAACAGCTGACCGAGGCCTCAGACTGTTTGTATCTGAACTGTAAGGTTTAGTAGTGTTGTGAGACAACATGATCATCTTATAGGCTGAACTGTCGGGTGCAGCCGCGGGTCACAGGTGTGTCATTGCGCTGTTACTTTCTTCTAGACTGACTGATGAATAACACAAGTAATACAGTATGTTTAGAACCCCATTAATCAAGTGCAGTTGTGTAATATAATACATAATAATGTACTAACTAGGTGTTCGCTCTTTGTGAAATGGATTATGTTTCATTAATTTATTTTCCCCTGTATGCAACTACATGACCAGGATTTGCTTCTTTCTCTTTTTTTTTTTTTGCTGCTTTGACTTGACCACTTTGCAACAAATGTTTATGGTTATTGTGTTGGAAAATCAGCGTGTAGAATATATGATGTGAGCAGAGGAAACTGAAAACTGTGTAGGCTCTTAATTCTTAGGTCTACATGGTTAATTCATCCTTCACAGCAACATTCAGTTCGTTATTGGTCTACTGTACGAGGTGCAGTGAGGAGATAAGCAAAGCATGACACCTAGTGAAATGGTTCTGGGCTAAATCAATGAAATGTAATCACATCGGTGTATGAGAAATCAGACACGAGAAACAGTGTTTGTACTCAATATCAGGTATTTCAGTTGAAGTGGTTCGGTTTAGTTTCATGGCAGCGGGTGGTTTTGTTTTTAAATTTAGAACACTATCTGCAGTGAAACTCCTCTACTCATCTTCGGGCATGCTGCTGCTGTTTATGTAACAGATACTGTATGTGTTTGATCTCCTCCACACAGATCTCTATCTCATGAACAACTCAAAGACTCGCAGTATTGAGTTACCAAACCAGACAGAAAATCTTGTTTGTTTGTTTTTTTTCACTCCAGACTTCTGAAAATGTATTAAAAGTAACGCCTGGTGAGTCGAGCAGACAGGCCGACGAAGGCTGTGATTTCAAGAAAGGCTTTGCGGAAAAAGCTGCTGATGTGGAGTTTCCATTCGATTGGGCTGCAGAGTGAAATAATTCAGTGTGTGACATCTTGTTAGCAACATTCACCTTAAAGTTTTAATGTTTGTGCCGTCAGAGCTGCCACCTGTGAGACAAGTTAAAGGATATCAGAAGAAATCCAAGCTCAAATAAATAAGTGCTGTTTTTATGTGTATTGTTTGACAGGTAAGGAGAGGTGTTTATGCAGTTTCTTTTTAAACCGCATCTCTAAATACTTCAAATGAGCTGTCACAAATGTTTCTCTCATGTAATTCTTGCAAATTGTTTTCTTTTGCAGGGGAAAAAAAATCAACTTCAACTCCACGTCTTAATGTGTCGTCCTGTTCCTGTCTCAGTCTGTTTCTCTGACTTTCATCACTCTCTTTCAACGTATTGCTTTTTTCTGTATTTTGAGCTGACTCATTTTCTGCATTCAAAATGAAGACAGGTGCTTTTTTTTTTATCCAAACTAGACATGAAATGGACACTAGATAATCGGGAAGATGTAGACGAAAGACAGAAATGGGTAAGATGACAATTTTGTATTTCATTGTTAGACAGTATACGTGTGTAGTGTACCCTATAGACATAAGCCTAAAGAGAGAAAATCAAATGAACTCAAAATTCCTAACTTTCCTAGCAGTGATCAACCAACCAAACACACACAAAAACAACACTAAAGTCGCACACACAACTTGTGTAAATGATCTCAAGTCCGTACCTAACACAGCAAGACCATGTCACAATTTAACCTGCTCAGATTCATATTATAGCACTGACGTCCACGAGCTATTTCAACATTGCATGTGTTTGACATGTGCACCAGATTTCCAGAAGAAGAGAAAAGAAACAACCTTACAGAACCAGAGAAAAAGAGAGTTGTAGGATTGGGGTGATGGCGAGTGTGAGAGAGAGGGGGAGAGAGAGTAAGAAAAATCCATTAAATCCTTTTGAAATATTAAGTAAATATCTCTTATCTGTTTTCGAATACGCTTCTCTGTGCTTTGGTGAAAAAGCTACAGTTCTGAAAGATTTAGTTCATTGTGGATCTCCTCACGTGTGGACGACGATGGAGTGTCCTGAAGGCTCTTCTCTCTCACTGATCTTATTTCTCCTGCAGGAGCGCCGTCTCTGTTGAACATTCCTGCCTCTGTGTGCAGCTTCCTCCCCTTGGCTATTTTTCTCTACAACTGTCCTCGCCTAGAAAATGGAGTTTCTTGTTCCGGCACACAAATCTATAGCACATTAAATGTCCTTGCGTTTTTGCTGTTGAGAAATGAGGAGCTGAAAAGCAAATCTAATTACCTAATGTCCTGAGGAAAGAGAAATGTGGTGCTGGGTGAACCTGCTTAAAACACCGCAGTCATCTGTTTTCTCTGTGCTGCAGGTAGATCAGAGAACCAGAATGTGGGTTTTGTGATTCCCATCCATGAAATGCTACGGATATCTCAAGCAGCGGTTGGAGCGCCAATGTGACAGAGAAGGGAGCATGCAAAAAAAAAAGAGTTCATAATGTAATTAGTCTTATCGCTCTTGGCCATGTTTGTACCCTGTGAAACAAACACAAAAGATTTCAACATCAACCTAGCATTAATGATCGCGCTTTAACTTTGTGCATCTGTTTGTTTGTGTGTGCAGCATACATATTCATGTGCAGAATTATAATCGTGTGTGTGTGTGATGAAGAATGGAAATATTCTCCCTAAAGACCGCACGCATTTCCCAAAAGACGCACAAGCCCCGAGCATTTTCCGCTAAGGCTGTTTTTTACTGTTGATGTAAGGCCTGCGTTTTTGGCCTGAAAACGTAAAAGTTTCAGAGAGACAAACGTTACCCGCTCTCAGCATTAACCCTTTAAGTGAAACACTCAAATATTTATAGCTAACCATCGGGGAAAGATGCACGGTTAGGTGTTGAGTGTATATTAGGGCAGTGCAAATAATCCCAATTTTATCGTTATCGTGATATGAGCCTTCGCAAGTCTGAATTTTATAGGGGGAAATTCTGGTTCGCACTCAGTCTGTTATTTAGAGAATAACAGAGACATGCTTCTCACACACACATGCACAACGAGACCTGCATTAATGCAGAGATGTCAGAGTGCGGTGTCATGGAGAGATGTCAGAGTACCCCTGAGCTGGTGGGGGTTCGGTGCCTTGTCAAGGGCACCTCGGCAGTGCTCGAGAAGTGGTCTTGCACCTCTCCAGCTACCAGACCAACTTCCATATTTTGGACTTGAACCGGCGACCCTCCGGTTCCCAACCCAAGTCCCTACGGACTGAGCTACTGCCGCCACTGTATTGCAATAGTAGAGTCAAGCAATGCTTTCTAACTCAGAGTGTGTATAGTCTATTTTACCATTTGGATGGAGGCCAGAGTATTATGTTCATGCTTTCTCACCATATTGATGCCGTCAGATGAAGCTCGAGCTTGCTATCAGCTATACCCTCAGATTAACTGGTGCCTATTTAGAAGAGAAAAAAAAGTATTTTGGATTCATGAGGGATATTTTGCAAACGCAGGTATTGCGTAAAACATGAAGAAGACCAGTCAATATGCTGCTAATTTGCACTTATCGCAATTCATATTGTTATTGCAATATTTTAACAATGTTATCGCACATCGCCTATTTTTTCTCATATTGTGCAGGCCCAGCGTAGGTTCAAGTACAAAGGGCTCCGTCTAAACAATAAGTATGACTCAACTGCATCCGAAACAAAACTGTCATCTGTTCAGCTGTGCCCGACCACACAAATACAATCAACCACAAACTAACTTTGTTACATCATGCCATGTTCTGTTAACCTTTCAAATATCATTGATGTAAAAGATCCATCCCTGATTTGATTAGAGATAATGCCACTATAGTGAAAAATGAAACCAATGCAGGAGTGCAAAAAAAAGCCTGCAGTTCCAGTTGTCTCCTTGAGGCTGTCTCCATGTAAGACAGAATCCCCATTAGAGCCAATATTGGTAGATGGTAAATGGACTTGTATGGTGTTTTCTGGTCCTCAATCGCTTTTTACACTGCATTACACATTCACCCATTCACATCACATTTACATACTAATGGCAGAGACTTCTCAAACTTATGGTAGATAGAAATCCAAGGTAACAACGGTTCATCTTTTCGAGGGAAGTCATTTTTCAATAAAATCGCAACTGAAACGTGTGAGCTTTTGGACTGACCAAGTGCCTGAGCTCCCTGGCTATGCCATGTTGATGGCTCTGAAGGGAACACTATAATGTCTGATTGAGATTCTGGATAAAACCTCTCCCTGTCGAAGCAGAAAGATGGTCAAAGCACAACCAGGGTATCTTATAATTAATGGTTCAAATTAAGGTTTCATTTTTGCATTCGCTGCAAGTGCTTTTTCTTCTTTTTCTCAGTTGATAGTTTGGGATCCTGGCCAAGTTAGGAGATGACTTCACACTGCACTGCTCCTCTGCAAAGCTCTAACGCGATTCTCTGAAATCTGCTGGCACAAAAGACCAATTAATATGCATGTTGTTACTCAGATATTTATCGCCCCAGTAACACTGCCAGTTTATTACTGCGCTGTTGTTCTGGGGGGTATTGTTGTTGTGTGTTTTTTTTTATTTCCTCATTTGCGTGTTAGGCTCAGCCAGATAGGCTCTTGTATGCAGCAGCAGAATCAGCTGGTTGTCAGGGGTGACCACAACAGAAAGAGCAAGAGAGATGGAGAGATTTATTGTATAGCTTTCTGAGAGGCTACTGCATTTGTTAAGGGCTTTGCTGCCGTGTTTAATTCTATCCATCCATCCACGTGTCTATCCATCATATGTATCCATCTATCCGTCCATCTATTTATCGATCAATGAAGTTATCTAAATATCTAGCTGTGTAGCTACATTAATTCTGCTTTTTCTAATCCATTTTTCACAATTCAGACTTTTTCCATGGAATATTAATGGAAGTTTATGTTTAGATTTAGCCTTTGGTTGTCACAGGGGGCAGAAAGAGCTTCTTTCTGTAGTCTTTAGTCTGTAGTTTAAAGCAACATGGTTCTCACCAGAAGGAAACGTTAAGTCGGCATGTAGTTATGTAGGCCTGTTTTCATGAAATATTCCTGTAATAGTACAACATCAGGTCACACTCCTCTCCATTGCAGCGAACCTTCTTCTTGAATATTATTCAGCCAGAAAGAAAGGGAGTCTTTTTAGATATTCCAACAAATCTCTGATGGTTTACAAATGTTCATGGTCTCAATGTCCCCATAGAAACATTACAAGTTGGACAAGTGGTGTTGTTTTCTCTTTTCAGTAACATAATAAACCCAAGAGATACTAAAGCCAATTATGAAGTTACCTGAAAGTGAATTCCACAGACGAATATTGTCTGTGGGGCAAATAAAGTCATAAAATACACCATTGGATTCATTGACATGTTCCCTGATGAAGATGGGCAGATTAAGTGAGTTTATCCTGACATGACTCTCTTCAGCTGCATGTTTTGAAATCTCTGGATCACAGCTCTCTACTTGGCAGACGTCATCAGGGAAGTACTGTCATTCTACACTGTACTGGAATAAACAAACACTGGCTATAAATGAAGATCAACGGTGTAAAAGGAATCAGGCTTTTTTGTTTTGCAGAGATAGCACTTGAAGGATTAGCATCTTATTGTTTTGGTGTTTGTATAAGGTTTGCTGCGAATTCTGAAAACATGGAATCTAAAGAAAGCTTCAGTCTTAAACTCCAGTGCATTTCTTTTATTTTTAGATCCTAAGAGCCCTAAAATCATTTAGCCTAACAAGACTGACGAGGAAGTGCTCAGAGTTAAAATCAACTCCAGCAGGGGAGAAGAGTCTGAGTGTGAATTCATCGGTAGCGTTCACGTCTCTTGCGCCTAAAAGATCAATGTGCCATCAACCAGCATAAAGTGTTTGTGAGTCTGAAATAATTATCTTTATCTTAATGCCTCCCACTGTAAATAGTGTGGTCTGTAGGTTGTATCGAGGGCCAAGTCTGTTTTGATAGTGTTTTTATGTGCCTCTGCAGAGCTAGTAGCATGAGCCAGCCCTTCCTTACATGTGCATCAGACACTTTGATGCTGTTTGGATTTTTTTATAGATTATATTTTGGGCTTCTATGCCTTTATTTAAGAGGACAGTGGATAGAGCAGGAAATTGGAGAGAGAGAGAGAGAGAGAGAGTGTGGGTTTGACATGTGGGAAAAGAGCCATGGGTTTGGCTGCCTGCTTGGAGGACTGTAGCCCATGCATGGGGCTCAAACTAACTTCTATGGAAAGGAACTGAAGAGCGTGTACAGGCCTGGTATTTCTTTTTGGTGGTCCTTTTATTCAGAACGTTTCAGCTGGCCATAGTATAATTGTGTGTTATCCGTTTGTGCACTATAGGCTGCACCGTAACTTGCATTATATGTTCTACTCTACAACCTTGGGGCTGTTCGGCTCTCTCTCTCATGACTAAGCAGAAGTTGACACAGGAGATTAAATAACAGCTGTGTGTGAAATAAAAATGTACAACACAATTACAGGCGTACTTTCGGTGCTGTAATATGCTTTTAATCACATTTTAGGCATTTAGAAAATGCAGATTGTTCATAATTAAAAGTCAATCCTTTAGCAAAAGTAATTTGAAAACTTCTTCTTCTGGTCCAGTGATGGGTACCTCCCACAGTCAACCTACACATGAATTTTCTGGGGGAAAAAAGACCAAAGCAAGCACAGACCTCCACTCAATCAAGCACCATCAAATCCACTGTCAGGCTGAGTGGCATCCACATACCATAGATGTTGCAGCATTGCTTTTAAAACAAACCTCTAAATCAGCCAGCATCCACTCTCAAACACGCTGGATAATGGAAAATATTGATATTTTCTGGCAAATGCTGAATGCACCGCCGCTAGAAATTAATCATAGCTTTGAGGAGAGTGCTCTCTCCTTGTCTGACTGCCCGGCCTGCCTCCCTGAGTTCCACCTGTCTCATTCTCTCCATTCTCATCCTTGCACAGCTTCTCCATAACTTGTCTGTCCACGTGATCAGATCTAGGTAGCCTGGTCATCTCAGTAATGACTTTCCTTCTGTTGATTCCTCCTGGGTCCACCACCGTGCGTTTGGTGATGTATGCTCCACGCAACGACACCGGACAGCTCATCTCTCTCAGCCACAGGCACCTCTGAATAAGCACATCCACCATGGGCCAATCTCACAAATGCACTTTAGGGCTGCTGCTGCTGCAACCGCCATTGACATCAACAGAAGAAGAAAAGAACTATAACCATTTTAGAGACATGTATGAGGCCTTAGAGTATTAGTGTTGGGTTTAGGGTAAGAATCTTGTGCTTGTCATTTAACCTTTTCACTTTTTGCATTGGCTGCCGCAGAAAAGCCTCAAAGCCTCAAAAGCTAATTTAAATCTCTATGTTTTTAGTCTTCATTTTCACTCCAACATGTGTTTTCTCTTGGTGCAGCTCTCAATCTAATTATGCATCACATCACAGTTCCCTCTGTGTCCCTGGGCTTCCACCCCAACTTCCACCCTGCCTTCCTTAGGGTAGCACCACCCTCACACCCATGGGCTCTTCCTGCTCTCCATAAACCGTAAACACCCTTTTTTTTTTTCAAACTCCTAAAATTTTGTCGACACAAGCTCTCCCAGCTACCCTAACATACAGCCCTAGACTTTAATTGAAAACCTGGCAAGATGTGGAGTGTGGGGTGAATGTATGAATTACAAATGAACCACAGAGGGAAAGCAATGCTGAATTCTCAAAAAACAGCAGGAGCCCACTGAATATGGCTCTCACATGTCAAATGAAATGCCATTTACTTTAGGTCTCTCTATCTGCACCTCGTTGCTCTTTCCTTGCTCCTCCTGGCTATTGTACATTTTTATCCACTCTGACATTCCCCAGACGTCTGATGGATATCGGACTATGTCCTCCAGGAGACATATTCCATTATCATGCTGCCACAGCGCTCATCCACGGACCCAATATCCCCTTTAATCAATGACCATGCAGCACAGCCAGCACGCACAATTAAGACCCTCAAAGCGAAAAATTTACCAAATATATTCAAACCAACAGATGACACAAAAGAGATTTGAAGGAGAGAAATCATGTGAATCACAGACGACACATACTGTAGACAGTAATTCCTTCACATCATCTCAGATCGATATAAATGGAAATCCAGCCCAGCTGTGGAGCCTCTTACCTGCGTAACTCTGTGGTGGTCCTCCTCTCTGGGGCTGTGATTGATGAAGACCCCCGGTCTACACAGCTATGCCCTCCTATATGGGCATTCATCTGTGGGGCAGATCAGAGGTCTGCCTTGTATATCTCAGCCTGGTAAGAGAGGGGGGGGGGATCAAGGATCAAAGAGTCCTTCCAGCCAGCAGCCCCGTCTAGCACATCTCCTTGTGTCTCCCGCTCGCCCGGGTCATTCCAGCTAGCCCCTCAGCAGCCGCAGAGCCAGGGAGCAAGCGTTCAAGGGGGGATGGGAGGTGCTTAGAGGACTGAAGCGGACATGGAACAGCGAGCAGAGCACCTCCTCCTCCTCCTACATGTCTGACTGCAGCTGGTGGACATGCTACAGCTGGAGCCTCCGTCCACCTCCCGTTTTCTCCCTGTGCACGTGTGACTGTGTGTGTGTGTGGTTTGGTGATATTGCGCGTCAGTGCTGGCTCCACTCCGTGCCGTGTGTGAAAACAGGGTCTCTTTGCTCACTGTCAATGCTGCCGGTGGCTGCGAGATGCTGAGGCAGAGAGAGAGAGAGAGAGAGAGAGAGAGGTGTGAGGGAGCATGTGAGAGAGAAATTTCAGGGAGAGTACAGGAAAGGTTGTTTTCCCTCCTGCTCCATCTATCGGTATCAATTTAATCAGGGATGCATGGAAGTGGCTGAGTTAATGAGTCATCCATACCCCTGAGCATGCCTGTGTGTGTGTGTGTGTGTGTGTGTTTGTGTGTGTGTGTGTGTGTGTGTGTGTGTGTGTGTGTGTGTGTGTTTGTGTGACACTATATAAAAGATGTACACAGCAGAGCATGAATGTTACATATTTATGCTTTGCATATCTTGCATGTTTACTGAATGAAAATACATGATTGCAAAAGCTTTGTATGCTAATGAGCATGTTTTTAACGGCTATATGAGAACTTTATAGCGTGCAATGTGCACACATGCTCATACACAGAGCAAGTACACTGAATAGAGGAGAGGACGTAAACAGCAGCATCTCCTCAGGCTATCAGTATATCAACCGCCCAGAGAACCTACAGCCTTAACAGGCTACCTGACTCCCCGAAAGCCCAGGGGAATGATATATCACCCCTCGACACTGCAGAGGGTTCTCTAGATAGAGGCGTGGAGAAGCGTGTAGAGGAGAGTAGGAGGAGAGGAGAGGAGAGGAGAGGAGAGGAGAGGAGAGGAGAGGAGAGGAGAGGAGAGGAGAAAAAAAAGTAAAAGGCTACGCATTTAAATAACGCTCCAAAAAGAAACCAGAAAAGGAGGTGGGCCATTAGATTAGCAAAAAGAAACAGGTAGGGAATGGAAAGGACTGAGAGAAGACAAGAGGTGAAATGTTGAGGCTCACTTTCTGTGACAGCCTGCTCTGTTTTGTTCTCCGAGCATGCTGTCTGTTCTGCTTTGACTGCCTGAAGAATTAAAGGAAGACGCAGAAAGGGATAAAATGGAAGAGAATGAAGATCTGGAGATAGGAGATAAGGCTTTTGAAATTGACAGAGAAATGAAAGGAGAAGGGGTAAGAGAGACAGAGAGAAAAATGTGGGCCGTAAGACATTTTCACATCTGATAAAAAAGAGCAGGGATGTACACAAAGAACAGGAGGAGCATATTAAACAACCTTATCATGTTCACTTTTTTTACCCTTTTATTTGTGGCTATTCAATATCTATGCACGGTCTGTAGCTGTTTGTATTCAGCAGAATCCCTTTTCTGTGTCTGAATGTGAATTAAGAAAGCCCTCCATTTAGTGTGAAACCAGGATTAACCAGCAGAAAAACAGCGTCTACACTTGTCAACCTGACAGAAAAGGCGATCGAAAATCTCCCAGCGTCTTTGCACATGGAAAATGTCTAGACAGACAGACAAGCTGGATGTTACAGAAAGACTCTCTCCTTGCAGGATGTTCTGGCCTGCAGACAGCAGTGCTACAGTAGCAGGAGTATGTGACTGGACTGTCTGAGATCATAAATGTGCTACAGAGCTCCCACAAAGCAGACAGACTGATTTTTCCTTGAGATAACTGTAAAAACACAATCAGAAAGAGTGAGTATTGCACCTGCTGTAGCAAATTTAAATTATGCAAATGTAAACTTAAAACATGAAAAGTAAGTCATGCATGGGAAGAAGCTGATTAACAACAGTTTATTACGCATTGGCAATGTGCCCACTGTAAGTCATCCCACAGCAAAGCTTAGTGTAGCTGTACTGAACCCAGACCTCAGACTTTAGGGGAAACAGTTTCCTGCTCTTTTAAAGCGATCCCTGCAGTCAGCTGTGTTAATCCAACTCTGTAATCTGCTGCTCAATCAGGCTTTATGAGTGAGCCGAGGCAACTACTGAGAAGATCTCGTGAAAAGGAATCAGCATCGTGGAGCGTATGTGTGTGGGGGTAATTATGCATGAGCAAGATGGTTAGTGCTACGTTGGATGTTGGCAGAGGACTAACAGATGGTAATTCCCTCTTGCTTCTGCACTCCTGGCAGACCGCTGGATTACAAATGCACTGGTACCTGCATTCACATTCACGCATCTCCTGCTCTCCAACTGATTTGCTCCAGCAGTCACAAGTCGTTACATTTTTAAACTACTGCACTGTGTTCCAGCTGGAAGATCAGTAATCAGTAAATCCAGTAACCTAAACTGTAGATAACCAGTTTTTGACTTTCAGACAAATTCCAAAAATGTTCCTTTATTGCATGTGGTAACTAGTAGCTTTATTCATTGTTAATAAACTATTACATTTTGCATGAATATTTCTCTAACCTCCCTTTGAGATGCCAGATTGTGTCATTTCTCACTTAAAAAAGGATACTAAGGAAGTCACATTCATGTTATGATTCATTATATCAAAGATGGAACTAAGCAACATAAGCTAACTCTATCATGACAGTTGTTTCCTTCATATTAATGCTACGTGTGATTTAATGTATTTACATTGTCAACAAAAGACTAGAAAAACATGCTTGCAAGCTAAATAATACGAAGCAGCCCCGTTACATGCATAAAGATTTCACTGGTTACTTACGCAGGATATAAACTCCATCACTCCTGCCCACTCGCTTGTGGTGACTTGTCCTGACTATGACCTGCTGCATCACAGATCACTCACCCTGATGTCTTGCAGGAGTTTTATTATAGGGTGCTCAGTAAAATATTTATGGGAAATTTTTAAGGAGTGCAATAATGATACAAAAAAAGATCTCAGCTTTGCTGCCAGAGTATCACAAAAGGCTTTGATAAAGTTTCAAGGTTTTCTCATCAGAGAGATACTTCGTCATCTGAATTTTCTGTTATCAAGTTAGTCATCAATATTGTTTTAATAATCCAAACCTACCTCAACTGTCTGATGTTTTTCAATTGTGGAATAATTTGGCTCACATACAGCAAACACAGCACATGCGGGGGGGGGGGGGGGAGCAGACAGAGGAGAATTGTAAACGCGCGACCATGTAGAGACAGAAATGAAGAAATGACATGCCGTCGTGTAAATAAGATGAGGCTATTTAGTTTGTTTAATAAAAGGACAAGGTAAAGAGCTGTTCTATAAGAAAGGTATCCTTAAATGACTTCTGTTGTGATCTGGCAATATCATTTTATTAATTTTTTCATAAAATTAACTTGACCTTCAAGGGGGGTGGGTCGCCCCCCTAATGTAATGGTAGGGGAAACACTGATATGACTGGAAGTTAAACAGGGGGAATGTGAAACCATACATCATTTTCATTTAAACTGACATTCAGTGTTAGCCAAAAAATTAAAAGCTCCTGCTTGATTACTTCATTCCCCGCACTGCTTATAATAAACTGTGGTGAGAAGTAAGACCAAAAAGAAAACATGACAAACAGCTCTGTCATGATAGTCTCTGCCTCCTGTGAGCTCCAGTAAAGTAAAGCCTGTAATACAGACTGGTCATTCAGATGGTTTCCTGCATATGTTCTCACAGTGTTTCTTCAAAGCCTCTCAGGCATTATCACACCACTCTGAGATAGTCAAAAGCCTTTTTACAAATCAGTGGCACTCTGTATGAGGCGTTTTGTCTTTAAGACCATCGCCAGAAACCACCAAAAGGTGCCAATACCAACTGGGCAGACTTATAAACAATAAATGGGGCCCGTGTCAAGTATGTCCAGCAGCAAAAATGTACTTTGTTTTTCCTTGGCCTTAGTCAAAGTAGAAGTCTGACAGTCCCAGATACAACAATAAACACAGAAAAATGTAACAAGCAATGGCTGAAACATCAATAAGTGCCCACAATGGTATTTTGTAGAAATGCGAGCTTAAAGATAACTAGGGCAATGGCATAAGGATAAAAAGAAAAAGAAAAATAACAAACCCACATCATCAAGACCGTGAGAGGATCACCAGCTCCCAACTACCCCAGACTAGAGGACCATGTTCACCTCCCTGCCATCTGACAAGTGCTACATGGGTGCAGACACCAAAACAGCTTCTACCACAGAGCTGTCTCACTGTGAGCACTGTGTAAACTAAACCAAAAATAGCATCATAAATCCCTGAATGCAGCCAATAACGCTTACAAATTCAGAAATATGTGGCGTAGTAGAATAGAAGATACAGATTTTTTATGTTTGATAATGGTTGGGATGATGATGTGGCTGCTGGGATCCTACCAACTTTCCGTATCTTCTGGTTCTTTCAAATATGGACTAGGGATTTCCAGGGACGAGAATTGCTTTTCCAGCTATAGCAACTTTAGACAAGAGAATTGGGTTTCATTTTAAGAATGATCTCATTGACTGGCTTGTGTTAGGGAACAGTAAGGTTCTTCTTCTTCGTCCTTATCTTTCTGTTTTGTAAATTACTTTGGACTGGTTTTCATGGGGTTAACAGAGAATGGGTTTAAGCTGTGTCTATTCTGGGTTGTCCGATGGTCTTGAACGCACCCTTCCTGAGGTGCGCACAGACCGGTGCTGTGTCTCTTTAAATGACGTAATAAAACCCAGGTGAAAGGGCAACTGGAAGAGGACCCGTATGGACGCCGACTTGGAAGCTGCCGGACTTGACAGCCAACCCATACCCATGAACTTGTCTAAAAACCAGTCGTATAAATGTGATCCAACTACAACTAAAACTCTGAACTCATAGACGAAGCTTGGGCTCGTCGCTCATCCCAAAGCCGTCGATGCGGACCGTGTGGTAAGGCCGCCGGAGGCTCGGCAGACCGACGTATAGGTGAGCTGACTCAGACTCATGTGTCCCCTGAGTTGAGAACCAGTCCTTTCTGTCTTTGTCATCTCTTGGCTTCTGTCACACCTCAGGTTAGGGCTAGCTGTTAATTGTATTTATATGTGTAGCTGGTGCTAGCTCGTAACATAATTGGGGGCTCGTCCGGGATCTGTTTGAGGAATAATGACCTGCGTCAGCGTTCCTCGGTAGAACCGGCTTAGGTAGCTAGTTACATCCGAACATTTTTTTGTGTGAGAAAATGCACACTTGAGTTGTATTCAGCTTGGGAAAAGCTACATGTCGCAAGGTTTAGAATAGGTTTGGGCGCGTGGCTACGGGCAGGTTAGCTGCACGGTGCTACCTTCTCACTAATACAAATGTTTGTGCATGTATGTAAAACGAAGCTAGCTAGAGGGTAAAGTAAACAAACATTT
Organism: Tautogolabrus adspersus; assembly: GCA_020745685.1. NCBI lineage: Eukaryota > Metazoa > Chordata > Actinopteri > Labriformes > Labridae > Tautogolabrus > Tautogolabrus adspersus. The sequence goes on from CM036540.1 coordinate 14,385,199, forward strand.
AGTTTTTTTTGCGTGTTGTGACTTGGGATGTTGGGTTTGTATTATTTGGCTGGTTGGCCGATACTGGTTTTGAAAGTAATTGTTACTTCAAACCTTCGGTTGTGATCCGTTTTGTTTGTGTGTGACACAAGCATAGCCCTGGGAATTTTGTGCTCTTCAGTGTGGCGTGTTTCTGAGTAACGTTGCGGCGATGTCGTTAAAGCCTGTCCGTAAACCACCTGTTAGCTGGTCATTTGTTTTGTAGGTAAGGCTATTTTGTATTGATTACCTTAGAGGTAATTTGATTTACGGGTTTGGCCGTTGTTGTTGTTGTTTAGCCTACCTCCTTTTGTGAATTTACTGACTGTAACCATGACCACTTTCAGAGTAAAGGAGTTTTGTGACAGCGACTTTGGACGCAGTGAGTTACGTAAATTAAGAAAGGAAGAGTTGTTGGCAATCGCTGAATATTTTGAATTGGAAATTGATCCCGAATCTAAGAAGTTAGTCATGGTGGAGACTCTCATTAAAGAGCTGCGTCTGCATGATCCTGCGCAGGAGAGAGAGAGGGAGCAGGAACGGCAGCTTGAGTTGGCAAGGGAGAAGGCCATGGCTGAAGAGAGGGATCGGTTGCTACAACTTGAATTGGCAAAGGTAAAAGCAAGAGAGCAGGAGCAAAAGCTTGAATTAGCTAAGTTGGCATTAGAGCAGGGGCACCTAAAAGCTAGCAATAATGCCTTACAACGTAAGCACGAAGGTCGTTTTCATATTTCAAGCTGTCTGAAGCTCATGCCGAAATTTAATCGTGATGATGTTGACTCTTTCTTTGAAGCTTTCGAGAAAATTGCCATGGAGCTAGACTGGCCCAAGGATAAGTGGCCGTTGCTTATTCAGAGTGTGTTGGAGGGAAAAGCCCAGGAAGCTTATGCCGCTTTAGATATTAATGACAGCAGAGACTATGACTCTGTGAGGAAGGTGGTTTTAGGGGCGTATGAAGTGGTGCCTGAGGCGTACAGGCAGACGTTCAGATCGCTGCGGAGGAAACCTGGCGAGTCTTTTCTCGATTTGGCTAGACAACAGGAGGTTGTGTTTGACCGGTGGTTGGCGAGCACTAAAACATTTAACTTTCAAGAGTTGCGACAACTTATGTTGGTTGAACAGTTTAAAACTAGTTTACCACGGCACATGGAGGTACACCTAAATGAGTTGGGAATTAATGAATTAAGAAAAGCTGCTATGGCTGCTGATTCCTACAAGTTAACTCATAAAGATAGTCCATGGAAGGGTAAAATTGGTAGACAGGGAGCTTCTGACAGACCTGGGGAGGCTGTCATGACCAAGTCTGCTCCTACCTTTGTTCAACCTCAAGGCTCAGGGAAGAGGTATGACAAATCATACATACCCAGAAATGACATTATCTGTCATTACTGTAAAAGGCCTGGCCATTTGAAGTCCAATTGCCTTAGTCTTAAAAGGAAAAATGGCGAAGCCAAAATTGTGGGGTTGATTGGTGCCCAGACTCAGACCATTCCTGGTAACGTTGGCAGTTTTAACATGCCATTTAGCCCAATAACTGAAGGATTTGAGGGTTTTGTGTCAAAAGGTTCTGTTTCTTGTACCTCTGAGGGTGAAAAGGTCCCTGTTAACATCCTGAGGGACACAGGTGCAAATAGATCCTTGTTGTTGCAAGGGGTTCTTGGTCTGTCCCCTACCACCTATTTGAATGCATCTACCCCAGTAAAAGGCGTGGGAGATGGTTTTGTTAGTGCTCCCTTGCATAAAATATTTCTGCAGTCTAACATTGTGAATGGACCAGTAGAGGTAGGTGTGGTCCCAGACCTGCCCATTAAAGGGGTAGCTTTTGTGTTGGGCAATGATCTGGCCGGTACCCGTGTTTGTGTGACGCCCATTGTGAGTGAGAAACCCTGTGAGGTCCCAGAGACCTTGGCTTTAGAGAGAGAACACCCTGAGGTGTTTACAGCATGTGTGGTGACACGGGCTCAGGCCCGTGCGGTTGAAAAGGACACCTCCAGTGAGGATGATGACTTTTCTGGGGGTTTGGCTGACACCTTTTTCGCTCGGTTAGCTGAGGTAGCCCCCTGCTCTCGGTTTTCTCGAGAAACCCTTGTATCAGAGCAGGAAAAGGATCCCTCTATAGCTTCCCTGAAACAAACGGCTGGTAGTGCTGAAGATCTGAAGGGGGAAGCTGAAGGTTTCTTTATCCAAGACGGAGTTTTGTTAAGGAAATGGCGCCCTCGTGACCGTCCTGCAGATGAACTGTGGACAGGTATGACACAGATTGTGTTGCCTGAGAGTTTCAGGAAAGAAGTCCTTCGTTTGGCTCATGAGGTAGCCATGGCTGGCCACTTAGGAATTCGGAAAACTCAAGAGAAAATCAGTAGGCATTTTTATTGGCCCCAGATGCATAAGGATGTAGTTTTGTATTGTCGCAGTTGTCACGCTTGTCAGGTAACAGGCAAGCCGAATCAAACTATTCCAGTTGCTCCTCTCTGCCCTCTTCCTGTCATGGAAGAACCTTTTTCCAGAGTAGTGATTGATTGTGTTGGGCCTCTACCTAAAACCAAGAAAGGAAATGAACGATTATGGATGCTTCCACCAGATTCCCCGAAGCTGTTCCACTAAGATCCATTAAGACCAAGGTCATTGTTGAGGCTCTTTTGCATTTCTTTTCCAGGGTTGGTTTACCAAGAGAAGTTCAACATGATCGTGGGTCCAACTTTACTTCTGGTGTTTTTCAGGAAGTGATGCATGAGCTAGGCATTAAGCAAATCATGTCATCGGCTTATCACCCTCAGTCTCAGGGTGCCATAGAGAGATACCACCAGACTTTAAAGTCCATGATTAAAACCTATTGTGTTGGTTACCCAGGTGACTGGGATGTAGCTATGCCTTTTCTACTGTTTGCCGTAAGAGACTCTGTGAATGAGGCTACAGGTTTTAGCCCTTTTGAGCTAGTCTATGGACACCAGGTAAGAGGACCGCTGAAAATGGTTAAAGAACAGTTGTTGCAGTCTGCAGGGCCAACCGATGCTCCTAGTGGGGTGTTGGAGTATGTAGCATCTTTTCGTGACCGGTTGCATACAGCTTGTGACTTGGCCATGAGTAATTTGCAGGCTGCAAAGGGAAAGATGAAGGCTCAGTATGACAAAAAAGCCGTGAGTCGTTCCTTTAAGCCTGGAGATCAGGTCTTGGTGTTGTTGCCCATGGGTGGAGAGAAGTTGGGAGTTAAGTTTTATGGTCCTTATAAAGTAATTAAGACCGTGAGTGAGTGTAACTATGTTGTGGAGACACCTGATCGAAGACTGAAGTCTCGACTGTGTCATGTCAATCTTTTAAAGCCATATTATGCTCGTGACAATCCATTGCTGTGTGTCTTGTGTCTCAGACGGCTGTGGAGGAGGATGAGAGTGAGGAAGATGAGGTTGGGTCAGTTGAGCCAGTCACAGCTAGGCTTAAGAATTCCCGTGCTCTGGCCAATCTCAGTGAATCACTGAGGCATCTCACCACAGACCAGAGAGACGATGTTCTGCAGCTAGTGGACCAGTTTAGGCCTCTGTTTAAAGATACCCCTGGTTTGACAAACTTAATAACCCATGATGTGGACACAGGTGGAGCTACTCCCATTAAACAACATCCGTACCGGATTAATCCACAAAAATGGGCTAAGGTAAAACCAGAGCTTCTGTATATGGAGGAAATTGGTGTGATTGAACAGGGCTCAAGTGAGTGGAGTTCTCCTTTAGTCCCTGTTCCCAAGCCGGATTTGACTGTTCGTCCATGTATTGATTACCGAAAGGTAAATAATGTCACGAAAACTGATGCATATCCTATACCAAGGCTGGAGGACTGCATTGACAGGATTGGCAGTGCGCAGTATGTGTCGAAATTTGACTTGTTAAAAGGATATTGGCAAGTGCCCTTGACAGATCGGGCAAAGGATGTTTCTGCGTTTGTGACGCCCGAGTGTTTGTATCGTTGTCAGGTTCTTCCTTTTGGCATGAAAAATGCGCCAGCAACATTTCAAAGGTTAATGAACTCCATAACCTCTGGATTGAAAAACACTGTGACATATTTAGACGATGTAGTTTGTTTTAGTTCTTCCTGGTCTGATCACATGGAACACATTAGACAGCTGTTTGAGCGCCTTGAGGAGGCAGGACTGGTAATCAACCTACCAAAATGTGAAATAGGAAAGGGGCAGGTCACATATTTGGGCCATCAGGTGGGTCAAGGTTCGGTGAGACCGAGAACAGCCAAGGTGGAAGCCATTCTAGATCTCCCTGCCCCGAAATCTAAACATCAGTTGATGCGCCTCTTAGGAATGTCGGGCTTTTACCGTTGTTTTGTTCCTAACTTTGCCGCTGTGACAACACCACTTACTAACCTGCTAAAAAAGGGGGTTAAGTTTAGCTGGACAGGAGATTGTCAAAAGGCTCTGGAGATGGTTAAAGCTATCCTCGCTAGTGAGCCAGTACTGGTCGCTCCTGACTTTTCGGCCCCATTCAAGCTGGCCGTTGATGCTTGTGATGTAGGAGTGGGGGCGGTGCTGTTGCAGACTGATGGTTCAGGAATAGACAGGCCCGTGGCCTACTTCTCTAAGAAACTGAATCGCCATCAAAAGCGTTATTCCACCATAGAGAAGGAGGCCCTAGCTCTTGTTCTAGCAGTCCAACACTTTGAGGTATATGTCTCTAGTAGTGGTGGGGATTTGGAGGTTTTGACAGATCATAATCCACTTACTTTTCTAGCAAAGTTCAAGACCTCAAGTCAGAGAGTTTTCCGGTGGAGTCTGATTCTCCAACCCTATAACCTGACAGTCCGGCATTTACCCGGTAAGGAAAATGTGATAGCCGATACGCTGTCAAGAGGATGAGTGTGTTAAGTATTTTTGGAAATGTTAATTGTAATGTACAGACTTGAAGAAGTTGAGTTGAGTGACTATTAGGATTGTGCATTTTCAGTCTAAAATGAAAATTAAGTCAATCTCAACTACAGAGTAGACATTATGCAAATGTCTCAGTTTTAAGGAAAAGGAAAGAAAATAGATTAAATAAAAATTATAAAAAAGAAAAGGTTGGATCATTTAAAAAAAAAAAAGTTTTTTTTTTGTTATAAGGGGGGAGGAATGTTAGGGAACAGTAAGGTTCTTCTTCTTCGTCCTTATCTTTCTGTTTTGTAAATTACTTTGGACTGGTTTTCATGGGGTTAACAGAGAATGGGTTTAAGCTGTGTCTATTCTGGGTTGTCCGATGGTCTTGAACGCACCCTTCCTGAGGTGCGCACAGACCGGTGCTGTGTCTCTTTAAATGACGTAATAAAACCCAGGTGAAAGGGCAACTGGAAGAGGACCCGTATGGACGCCGACTTGGAAGCTGCCGGACTTGACAGCCAACCCATACCCATGAACTTGTCTAAAAACCAGTCGTATAAATGTGATCCAACTACAACTAAAACTCTGAACTCATAGACGAAGCTTGGGCTCGTCGCTCATCCCAAAGCCGTCGATGCGGACCGTGTGGTAAGGCCGCCGGAGGCTCGGCAGACCGACGTATAGGTGAGCTGACTCAGACTCATGTGTCCCCTGAGTTGAGAACCAGTCCTTTCTGTCTTTGTCATCTCTTGGCTTCTGTCACACTTCAGGTTAGGGCTAGCTGTTAATTGTATTTATATGTGTAGCCGGTGCTAGCTCGTAACACTTGTTAGCTGACTCGTATGCAGATGTCTGTTTGCAGAGATAATTTAAAAGCTAAATTGTCATCAGCCTATAGGATCCAGTGTTGCATTACGACCTATGCATTTTGCATCTTTTTTCTCTTCGCATTGATGTTTTTTCTTCATACAGTATACAAGTGAGAGGTACTACTTTACCTATAAACAGAAACCAGAAACCCCTCCCTGAGATTGTGTATTTATATGAGAAAACAGTTTATATGGATTAATGGAAGCAAGGATTAATCATAAACTTAAAATATTTAAAAACTTTAAAAATAAAGCAAAAATTAAAAAAAGAATACAGGTAAAGTCTATAGCTCAACATGCTATTTATCTATACTAAATAAAAAGAGGCAGACTAAAACTGTGCTAAAAAAAATTAAACTGTCAACTTCCTCAGAGTGAGTTCAGCTACAGGAGAGAAAACACTGCCTCCACCAGCTGACATCCTACATGCTGAATATGACTTTTTTTTTCAAAAACTGGAGTCAAAGTGCATTTCAGTGGAATTGTTGGAGGAGAGAGTGGAGCTCTAACTGACAGTACTTTTTATTAGTTGTGTTTTTAGCTTTTCACAGCAAGAAAATGGCTTCTTTGATGGAATAAAATCTCTGCTGTCCAGTCTGCTGTGAGATCTTTGACAATCCTGTTTTCCTGTGAAGTAGCCACAGCTTCTGGAAAGACTGTCTTAAGAGCTGATAGAAGGATAAACAAACATACGACTGTGCGCTTTGTACAGTAAGAGAAGATTTTCAAAGGAAGAGCCACCTTTAGACATGTTATAAAATAATCTGTGTGAGGCCTTCTTAAGGAAGACAGATCAGAGAGCTTTAGAGGGTCTCTGCAGTCAATACTCGGAGAAACTTAAACTCTTCTGTTTGGACCATAAGCACCAAGTGTGTCTTATCTGCAAAGACTCAAAAAGACACGTCGACCACAAGTTCAGACCCATGGATGAAGCCGCACAGGATAGCAGAGAGAATCCAGAGATCCCTTAAGGTGGAACCAACTGGAGCTTGTGGAGATGGTACGATTGAAGTCAAACAGCAGAACACATACAGAACTAAATCCGGCACACTGAATAGCACATTAAGGAGCAGTTTATAAAGCTTCCGATGTTTATTGTAGAGGAAGAGGAGGTCAGGGCTCAGGTGCTAAGGAAGAGGAGAAGAATAGTCTGATTATAAAGGAGATAACTAATGCTTTGAGCTGAGAGATAGCAGCTCTTTCTGATGCAGTCAAAGCCGAAGAAGAAGACCTGAGAGCTGATGATGTCTCATTCCTAAACAACTACAGGGTTGCAATGGAAAGAGCCCAGCAGCGCACCCCGCAGGCTGAACATCTTCCAAGAGGAGCTTTGATTGATGTGGCCAAATATGTTGGCAACTTAACCTTCAACATCTGCTTGTTGAATCGGCGTCGGTGAGAGGAATCTCTCTGATTGGCTGTTCAGAGGTTTCATTTATGTCCAGCTCTTGACACAGGTTCGGGAAAGCTCCTTGAGCATGTCGCTGTAGTATCCATGCTTTCACCCATTAGTGCGGTTTCTCCTTATTTGTCGCCTCCGCCTCTTCTGCCTGACAAAGCCAGTGCCATTTTCAACTTTTTAATCAGACATTATTCTCGATTAGCAGGCTACCTATAATACGAGTGGTGCGCGACAGCGTTGTGAAAATGGTCTTTTGTATCATAACAACAGACTAACGCCGCCTCACGCATGCACAGAACGTACGTGGTGGTTGGCCGTCGACTGTAGTCTTATAGTGCAACTTTTTGGCCAAGACAGAAGGCGATGTGAGGCATCGCCACAGGCGGCCTTCGTCACCACTAGTTCTTTGCCGTCTGCTTGGTGTGTCAGGGCCTTAAGGGTCATTTAGAGATCACAGGAAGTGAACTCTTGTTTTGAGAGTCGTAATGCTATTTCCTTTAGCAGCTCGTTGCATTATCGAAGTAAACTGCGTAAAATATTTATGTCAGGAGTATTTTGACATTGTATCGTCTCTACACCAATTCAATTGTTCATCACTTCTCATGAATATGTTCAAACAGGGTCTCTAATAGTGGTTGACATCCAGTGTGACATAACGGTTGATGTTAACCCTTGACTGGCATGTATTTACATGTACCAGAATGCATATTGTTGCATTTAAACCCACACCTTCAGATTAGTCATTGGACCACTTTACATGGGGTGATATTTTGGTTATGTCTGTTCAGCTCTGTGGTGATGCTACGTTTAGAGCTGCTGTAATGTTTCCTTTATTTATATTAAGGTATCCTAATAAAAACACTAACACTGCTATAAATCTCAGAGGCCCATTTATCTTGAGTTTTTCTTTTCTTTTTCTTTTTTTTGCTCACAGATGGAGCACAGTGGGGTTCCTTCTATGATGTTGATTGTGCCAATAATCAGGTCTCACGAAGGCACACCTGCACATGTACAGGTGGTATTTATCAAATGGATACAAGTTTGTGCATTTGAGTGTTTGTTGATTCTTAGCTGGATCTCTCCCAGAAGCAAACATTATGGAGAAAAGTCAACTGAGGATTTAGAGATGAGTAATCCCACCTGAGGTAATGTATGTTAACTTATGTGTAATAAACAGTGCCAGACGGTGAAAAAAATATCTTTTTTTAGGGCAGTGAAATAAATCAGTTCAAAATAAAAAGGAAGATATAAGAAGTGAATCATTATCTTTTTCAGTATATTAAATGGCACAGTTTAGTCCACCATGTCTTTATCATATTTAAAACAGAATTCACAGTGTAAACACTATATGCAGAATATATTTTCACCTCTGTAACTCTTCCTTCTAAAAACCAGAATAATTGCCAGGGTAGGCTGTGAATTGGTTGATAGAGTCAGTTATCTCTCAACCGGTCGGTGGTTCAATCCCCAGCTCCTGCATCCACAAGTTCGATTTGTCCTAGGGCAAGACACTTAACCCCAAGTCGCTCCTGCTGCTTCATCGGTGGCATATGAATGTGTATGAATGGGTTTAGTTACTTCTGATGGTCACTTTACGTAGCAGCCTCTGCCATCAGTGTGTGAATGTGTAGGTGTGACCTGCGCTGTAAAAGCGCTTTGAGTCGTCAAAGATTAGAACAGCGCTATACAAGCTCAAGTCCATTTACTATTTTAAACGGAATTGGTTTGATCAATAAATAACAATGGGAATGTTTTGAATGTTATTTAACTTCTATCAGATAATAACATTGAACTCCAGTATTGCATAAGAATGTAAGAATGATATAAGAAAGTTTTTAGTTATATGTTGTTTTTGTCGCATTTTGATAAAATGACCTTTGTAAGAGGACATAAAGATGGAGCCTGATGCCATGTGTGTACCCATTAAATCTCTAATTAGCAAGCTACGCATAATTTAAAAGTCCTCACAGTGTCATCTATTTCCATTCCCCCCAAAGACAAATGTTTTGCCTTGATATTCCCCTTATGTTTCCCCTCGTATCTACCCAACACATATCTTCTTTTCCCTCCATGTCTACAAAGCGTTCTCACTGTAGGGTATGATTGTAATATAAAAATGATGGTACCTTATTACAAAGTGGTTCTTCTTATATGATACAAATGCATCATGCAAAGATGAACAGGAGCTTTTGGATCAGATTAAACTGTCATTAACACAGTTTCACCATGACAACAGAAAATAAGTAACACAAGGATTCAGAGATCACACACATCTGAGTAGTTTCACACACAAAAACAGATTCTCAAGGATTCTCACTAGAAATCCAGACTAATCCAAAGTTGTATCAGCTGTGACCTTGATGGAGAGGATCTAGCAGCAGCTTGCATGTAGAAGGGTTTGATTGTGATCATGAGACTTGGAAGTGTTTGATCGCAACAGCATGGAGGCTTAACAGTCAATTAACCCTTTGATCTGCTCTGATCCCCGTGGTTCACAGCGCTGTATAGCTCATATATACACTACATATTGCGCACACATGCACACATAGGCGCCCCTCTGCAAGATAATGGCTCCATCATCACCTTCATTGGTCAAATTTGCACTGCAGATTTATATGCACACATGTCAATCCTCCTCTTCCTCCCCGCCATTTACAGAGGTCAGGTGTTATGCTTACTCTTCAGTGCGTGTATTGGATTTCATGAGTGGTTGAGCAATGAAAACAGAATGAGAAATCAGACAGTTAATATTCGCATTGACCCCAGCCTGAACCGACATGACACCCAGCTGTACCGACTAATGACATATTGACGGTTTTGATTCTGGAAAAATACAGTCTAAAAAGAAATTTAAAAAAACACAGTCTTTGTATTATTCCACTCTAGATGTAAAGGAGGACCCAAATAAAAGCATGCTAAAACTTTTCATATGTAATGTAATTCTACAGTTCAAAACCGGCATTTGTTTTCCTTTTACTTCCCAAGGAAATGTTGCACTAACATTATTAAGTGGCAAATTGGAGCCTTTATTCCAGATCTCTAATGCTGTTAAATTGAGAAACCTTTTCCATGTCCTGAATGCTGGAAAGACTACAGCTTCATCAGGTTGTCATGCTAGTCTTTGTGTGTTTCCACCACAGCTGTTTTGAAATCAATGCAGAATGTAATGATGGCAATTAAATCAAGTTCAAATGAGTTTGATTCAAACGACTTTCTGTCCAGATCAATTCAAATGAGCTCATTATTCTGTAAATTAGGGATTGGAATTTGGTACACAGACAGAATTCTCAGTGACAATAATACATTTAAAGTATAATAAAACAAGTAACACACGGCCACACCATAGAGCTGCCCTAATCTTATTTGGACGGGTTCTTTCAATAACAAGAGGGGACAACCTAGAGAGCTGTAAATGTGATTTGCCTGCCTCACTACATGAATCTCAGAGATTTCACTGTGCAGGCTCTCAGTGTTATAGGTGAGGGTAAAAAAGAGGGAGACTACAAAGAAACAGAAATAATGTGTGTTGTGTTGAGGCATAGTGTTTCCTGCTGGGGTTTGTCCACAGCTTCTCAGTTATCCACCAAATCCCAGCAGGTCAGGGGACACAATCGTGCAGTGTTGCGTTGTGTGTGTGTGTGTTTGTGTTTTAGGTTAAACCAATTGTGCTGCACTAAAGTGATAAAAGCATATGGCTTAGGGCACTGTCCTTTGAAAAAGCCGACCCATGGTGTCCACATTAACAAACAATACAAGTAATATATCCCTTTAGGCTTTTATACAGACATCTCAAGGACTTGGCTGTCAGTGCCATGGGACTGAGTCTAAAAATAGCTTTTGGTACTCCAATCTGTCAAAGAGCAGAATCTTAGACAGACGGACACAAAGCAGGCATGTTAGTACGGAAACCTTGAGGCCCCAGGGATCGTTGGTCCTGGATCAATTTGAAGTTGTTTTTTGAACCAACACAAACCAATCCTGCACCCCCTCCCTTTTGTTAGAACAGCAGGAGGTCTGGTTATTACTGATTACAATTGGCACTCTTGCCGAGCTGAATTCACACTCTGCAAATGCTGGCTTACCTTCCTGTCAGGAGATGAATCAGCTTAAGAAATCTAAAAAATGCCTGCAGAGGCCTGTGAAGCAATAGAGTTTGAGAGACTATAAAGCTGTTGCCACCTAAAATAACATGATCCCATTAAGTGTTTAAGACAGGTCATTGATAAGTCATTAGCTACCTTTAAAAAGGTTAGTTGATTTTAATGAAATATTGTGAAACTTAAGGATGATTAAGGATGTTTCATGGCCATTCAAGAAGTTAGTCATGACAATAGCAGTTAACAGACAGTCAAGCTTCATTTCAGCCAAATACCTGTGACCTCAGCAGTCCTGTGCGCACTCATTGTTCCACAAGCTTTTTAATTCATCTTATCTGAAGACTCTGACTTAATTATCTTGTTATCTCAAGATAAAAATTAATGGTTTTTCAAGGTCACAACTTCAGTCTAATTGCTTTTACCATCATGAAAGGCAATAGCTGTATTCACGATATGGAGGCCAACTGGAGATAGATCGAAGTGGAAATGGCAGACAGTCAGATGGAGAGATTACAACTGATCCTCCCAGGAGCTTTTACAGTAATCAACATTTGAGACCTACATGGCAACAACATGAAGTCCATAATTAAGTGGAATCTCAAGAAAATATGTAACAGGTAACAAGAAGAGTCAACCCATGATTACAAGAACAGGTTTGAAACCTTGAAAATAATTAATGTAGGCTGTCTAAACTATGCAGGAGTTTTTGACTACGTCAACATCTTGTGTTTTTATGAGCAGATCCTTTATGCCAAAAACACAGGAGTGATTCAATGCAATATTTAACTGACTGCTGATGCCCTACTATAATTTTGTTTGGAAAATATACCAATAAAACATCAGACAAGTTCAGTTTTTTTTTTTTTTATGTTTTTAATTTAAAGATCCCATATTATGCCCTTTTTGGGGTTCATATATCTAATGTATGTGCCTACTAAAGTACGTTCACAATCACTAATGTTCGAAAAAAGTGTCTGTTTTCATGTACTGCCGATCATTGCAGCCCGTCTCATCTGCCTGTGTTTGCAACGCTCTGAATCCCCACCGAGCAGGGTCCCCACGTGTGCCAAGTCTGACCTGATTGGTTGGCCGATCTGCTCTGTTGTAATTGGTCAGTCGTTCGGACAATTCCCGGAAATGTTACGCCCCTTTTACCTGTAGCGCTTCCTATGTATCAACTATTCAGAGATACAACGCCCTGGGTTCTTCTCTTAGAACTAACTTTGATCTGTTTACTAGTATTGCTCCTTTAAGTTTATTTGTCCTGTATAAACCTACCTTACTTTGCTTCCCCACGTACACAGCATGAATTAAATTACTCTACTGTGATGACCTGTTTTTACCTTTTAACACTATGAACTTTCTGCTTTTAACTATCCTTATTTATTAAACCCACAGAGATGTAACTATGATTTTTACAGTATTTATTGACACATATCAATGTATTTACTTTGCTGTAAATGAAATCACTCAAGACACTTTCCAGCACTCCAAAGTATTTTGACACTATTTAACTGACCAGCACAAATAACCAACTATTACTAGTTCACTTTAAGTGCTTAAATCCGTTATAACACATGAATACATTCTTATCACTTTAATGTGGGTCCCCACAAAAATAACAAAAGCCGGCATAAAAAGAAACAAAACCCCCGTTGCAGGCCTGAATTGAGTTCGATGCAATGATGAAGGAACGTGGACACAACTGTCCTAACTCACCCACGTCGAACAGTCAATTCAACGTTAATCCAGAAAAGGCAATGAAGAAGAAAGCCGGTCCAAACCAGTTCAGCTGCGCTGAAGAAAACCTCCGCTCTCCGTTGGTGGAAGACGACAAGTCCGCAGCTCACTTCAGCAGCCCGGCAGCAACGTCACCACCAGCTCGCAGCCGTGGCAATGGCAAACAGTCCAAGAACAAACAAAAAGGCAAAACAGGAGGGAAACAGCGGGTCTCCCTCGGTACCCGTCCGCTCCCACGACTCACTGTCTGGTCCTAAGCGGCGGCTCCACTGTCCGTAAAGTGCGCTAGCACAGACTTAGCACTCAGGCTAACAAGCCGTAGCCGAAGAGGTTACCGCTAGCGTTCACAAAACATACACTAAATAAAAACTGGTAGCTGGTTAGCACCTTACTGTACTACATTCACTTTATCCAACACTTCAATCAGTTATTTAGCTCATAATGGCTAGTCAGATGGGATACACACGCAGCAGCATGAGGAGAGCTCATCTTTTTTCCCGCTTCTCTCGCTACTCTCCCCTCTCCCCTTGACCAATCATACAATAAGAAACGTGATGTCTCTCTAAATTGACCCATTAGAGGAAGGTTAACAGAACACATACAAGTTAGTCTGTCTTGCCTCGTGTTGAGGGATGTAAGTTTCACACAAACTATAATAACGTGGCTTTCTTAAAGTGACATAGCTTATGTTATAGTAACGGTAGTGTTTCTACTAAACTATGAAAACATTAATTTTCCTAAAGTGACATAGCATCTTTTGTAGTAACTGTGGGGTTTCTACTACTATGTATATTTTAAATTTACTTAACTTCATTTTAACTCTGGGATTTATCCCTGGGTTACATACCATATTGGGAATGTAGCTAATGTGCAGCATGAGCTTGTGCTTGCCACAACGAGCCAATGGGCTTGGATCAGTGACATCATCGCAGTGTGATATCACACTGCCAATTTTCAACGAGGGGGGCTAGAACCGAGCGTTACATGCTGCTACTGCTACTGCTAACAGGAGGAGGTAGGAGAAGCCCCGTTTCCGCAGACTTTGAATTTTTGCACATAGATGTGCCTAAACATGCACAAGACACCTGGAAAACACACTAAAGAGCATATAAAACCAGAAAAAGCATAATATGGGACCTTTAAACCCTGAGCAGATTAGTTGAGATATACCCAGAGTCTGATTCATTAACAATGGATTGTGGCCACTAAAAGCTCAAAGAAATGCTCATCATTTGCTCCCATACAGTATCTGCTTGGTCTCAAGGTGTCACCCTCAAAGCATATAGTACTAATGATATTGTGGCACAAATACGCCTCAAAAGTTGTCCTGCTCCGTTGCTGTCAGCAGTGTGCTCTTATTTTGCGTCTGAATGTGGAAAAAAAGCCATCTGCACCTCTACTCTGCACAGAGATGAGCTCTCATGCTGACAGAGCTGTTTTGTCCACATAAAGATAGTAAGGAGGGGAGGGGAACGTTTTTCAGGGTTTATTTTGAGGCCAGACTTAACAAATGTAAAATTGATTTCACCATTTAAAATAAAGCTTCCTGTCTGAATGGAGCAAGCAAGGGCAAAGTAAGTGAGTAATGGCTCCAGAGATGTGGATGAAGTGTTCAGCTGAGAGCCCCAGACTGATTTAACCCCTGGTTATATTAATAATAGTAATGTTTATCATCTCTTTGATTTGACCAATTAGGACCTTCCATTCACTATTCCTAGGCTACTATAGCCAACGAGAGCCTGAGTAGAAACAGGACTTTATTTCTCTCCAAGATTTTTTAAAGCTAACATTAGCTTTCTGCATGGTATTGTAACTAATGATCTTCTCAGTCTTCATCTAATCTGAAACTAGACATTATTTGAAGGAGCCATGGGCAAACTCCCAAATAATCAGCACACCAAGCAGCAGGTGGGAGTGGTGGTGGGGGAAACATTTGTTTGTAATTAATTTAAACTAACGACTAAAATCCATATGTTTATTTTGTCTGTGGTATTCAATACTGAGCAGAGCATCTGCACTGAAAAAAGACCTAATGTTTGGGGTACATAACCAATATGCAGACTCACTGCTCTGTCACAGTCGATCAACCCCCAACACTCTCCGCTGATCTAAAGCCCTATAACTTGAGCCATCTGTGTAGGCCAGCTACTGAGGCCATCACTTTTTACCTCAGGGCTTTGCTCTTTGTTCCTCTCAGATCAACGCAGTGATGTCACTTGACCTTTATTACTCTCTTTTAATCCTTGAATTAGCTGGTAGTCTTGAAGAATCCCCCTCAGGCTGATGTTGCTCTAACTATGACAACATAAATCCAGGGTCATCGAACTGCCCAGAGAAATCTAGTCATCTATGAATAAATTACTCTGACAAGTCTTGTACAAGCTTGTCATAACAGTGGGTAGAAGTAATGAAATGAATGTGAAATGACTGGGAAACCATGGGGACTTTCTATAATTGAGACTGAATGCTCCTAATGTAAAGCACTTGTTTGAAGTCGTGGGCGATATTATTTTTTGTTGTGTTTAAGCTGTACTCTTAAAACAACTTTATCTCAAGGTACAATGTGAAGTTCTAATTAAATGAAAACATTCTTGTATGATAAAAATCAATGATGTTTAATGTTTTAAATGCAAGCATGGGTATATTCTATCTAAAGGGCATTGCTGCACATGGCACCTCTTTTTGTGCCACAGGGACAGCTGCAGGGTTGTCAGTCGGGGGTCTGCTTTGCGGATGTTTTCCCCTTTAATGTCTGAAAATCTCCAGGAGATGGGGCATGGTCACCTCTCCACTGTGCCATGCAGCTGATCCTATAGGGTCCCTTAATGTCTCACTTAGTGCCAAGGCCAGATACTCAGTGCTCCACCTCCTCACCCAGTTCCTAAAGTGCCTCCCTCTGCTTAGAAGTGGTAACTTCAAAAGATTTAAGAAATTGTTGGGTGGATTTTCAAATCAACCCTCTGTAGCCGACTTTCAAAAAGTGTGTGGATGCCTTTCAACCTGCTTCTGTGCATGTCGAAGACAGCTCACATACTTTCCATCTTTCCCTCATAGTCTGCCTCCATGCCTTCCTCCCATGGGAAAAAATATTATTTTCAGCCATGATTAGCATCCTTGAGGAGGTCGACCACAGGACTTCTTGCCTAGTGAAGTGTATCTGCACTTCACTGTATCTGTGTTGTTCACTTTGAGGCTATGTGCCACAGCCTCACTATCTCCTGGAGCTTTAGCTGGTTGACAGCTTGTTCGGCCCTTTACTCACTCTCTGTCCACAACTGAGCCTTGACATTCTGCACGAGTGGGTAAGTTAAGTCCATTAGCTCAAACACAAGCGTCACATTATCATGCAAGTAGCACAGGTTGATCGATCTCAGTGGCAGCTGGAGTGTGTTTTTCCAATCTGGGTTGTAAAAGCACAGAGGAAGACCAAGCCATTTGAGGTAGTCCTTCAAGTCCATCCTCCGAATTTTAAAGTTATTTCTGGGTTGTAGCATTCGGAAGTTTGGGAATGTCTTGTCCATGCAATGTATTTGGTTCAGAAACAAAAACCTTGAAACAAAATAATATCAGTTAATCTGTAAAAGACTACTGAAAGATAAACAGTTAGCATATAGATGTTCAAGCATTGCAAAAAGTTTGCAGAGAAGGAGCAAAAATGGCAAAAGACCCCTGCTGTAACTCTGTGAAAATGTTTGTTCTGCACCAAGAGAGCAGTTTAAAGGGATTGTTGGCACCGTGGAGCTCTTGGCTAAAAAAGCAATGTCATTTGCAATGAATGACTTTGCCCTTCAATGTGTGTGTGTATGTGTGTGTGTTTGTGTATGTCAGTGCATGTTTCAGGGCATTTTGTGTGTGCTTTTCTGTGAGCATCCTTGAGTTTTTTGAACAGACTCATTCTACCTTCATCACCATCGTCATCTGTAGCTGCAGGATAATGTAAGTCAGTCTCAGTGGAGGCTGAGATGAATGTGGAGTGTATTAAATAATCATGTAGCCTTATTTGTCATCAGGTTATGATTTTTTTTTTTTTTGTTGGGGTGGGGGTAGTTTTCAGTTCCATGCAGCAGCCATTACCCTGCTTTTAATTTGCATCACTCCTCTCGCACAATTATCCTCCTGTCTCCTCACATCCTGTTCCCTCCTCTCCTCTCATTAGCTGAGCAGGCAGCCAAACTTAAGGGTAACAACTACAACTTCACCACTTTGTGTTTGCCTGTTTGTGTGTGTGTGTGTGTGTGTGTGTGTGTGTGTGTGTGTGTGTGTGTGTGTGTGTGTGTTTCTTGCTGTTTACATGTGTGTGTTATTCCCTTAAGCCTCAGCCTTTTGGCCAGTAGCCGGGCTGTGTCTTTCAAAGCAACTCATTAGTGTATCCACTTGGACTCCAGACGGCTCTTTCTTCTTCTACAGCTGGTTTCTGGGCATTTCAGGCCAATGATGCTCTCTCCCTCTAATGGAGCAGAGCGAGAGGGGCCAGCACTGCTCCGTTACTGTCTGCTCTCCTATTAATTATATTTCCCCAACCAACTTAAACTCCTGCAGTCCCATATGCATGCAGAAGCTTTGTAAGGCTTTTCTTTAGCATTCACATCAGTGGCAACAGAGGCCCTCTGATTGTCAGAATATGCTGACTGTTGGACTTTTTTTTATGATGTGCTCTTTAAAACTCCTGCTCTGTGTTGGCAGAGTGTGGTGCTTTCTTCTTCAGTTAGCTTTGTGAGGGCCCTGGAGGTGTACAAAAACGGCTGTTGACTGTTGAATGTGGCAGGTTTGGGACACATGCTGGAGTTTGATTTCTCTCTGATGGTGTAATACAAGTCGTGTCATGTTTTTTACAGACATTTTGTATGAAAGGTGTGGTTAACATTACATTCTCCTTGATCTTTCCACTGTTTGTGTTTCTGCTTGTCTTTGTCTTTATAACAGATGTGAGCTCATTTTTTTTTTTTGAAATTCCATTTTTAGACACATTTTAAACACTCACTTTCATTAGTAAACTTCTCCATCAGTATTCTCTAACTAAATATGTCACTCACCACCAATAAAGTAATGAGGAACCATTACCAAATCACTCCCCTCAAAACAATAAATATTTGAGCTCTCTTTAACACCGAAATACTTACAAGATTGAGAGCTGTTTAACAGGAACTCTGCACAAATAAAAGTATCCAGTCTGACTTGGATGGTGATATAACTGCTCAGCTAAAGTGTAGAAATCATGTGCATGTGGATTCCCCTTTTTGTTTGTGTCTTGCTATTGTGCATGGTCTTTTTTATTGTTTGAGATCACAACACATCATACAAGGAGATTAGCATACATGCTCAAATCTAATACGTACCTTTCTCATACTGGTGTCCCAGCATGAATACAAAATCACACAAACAATCACACAAACCACAAAATACATTTGACAATACAGGTTATTGTATATTGAGCTGTTATTCTAAATATTCATCATAAGTGCCTTCATGTTTTTTTTCCCCCAATGCAGGTTACCTACAATGATGAGTAATACATCACAGCTTGCTGCTTTCTGTGTCTATCACAGTTAGTTCATTTTGAGTTAATCCTAAAAAGGAACTCAGTTTGTTGGTTTATAACTAACCACGCTGTTTTCTGGTGTTCCTCTGTATTTTACAGCAGAAAAAAAGAGAGTAGAATTTCAACTGTCGAATTAAAAATCTGTCTTCCAGTGATGACTCAAATCATTGACTTTTAGAGGACAGTCACATAGTGAATGATCCTCATGTCTCCACTTCAATTTTAGAAAAGTACTTTTCCCCCTGCAAAGCAATGTCATTTTTATTCTAGTTATGTGTAATTGGTGCACATCAAGGCCATGTTCTAGGGCCGTCACAATTATCTTATTCTCTATTAAGTGAAAGCCAACGCATGGTCCTGGTCAAAAATTTGGACAGGAAGCTTTTTCATTCACAACTACTGTCATATCATTAGTATAACATTTAAACATAAAGAGTTACCAAAGTGTCTGTTAAAGAAAAACATGGAACAAATTTCAAGCGCAGAGACCAGTGATGGCTGGTCGATAGAGGGCGCTAGGGTGTTGCCCAACCACTCCCTACTATTGGGAGAGTGACAGACCCTCACTGAATAAGAGATTTCAAAATTAGTTTTCAATACAGGCTGTACATATAGGCTACATGTACACTAATAAAAGGGCAAGGTAAATATTGAAAACAATTATAATCTGCAATAAAATAGTACATTTAATTTTATGTGTGAAAGTTACTGATGGATGACGTGTTTCCATTCTTGAGGACTAGAATCCAGCGCTCCAGACATGAACTGTTTCTAAAGATGGATCAAAGCAGCAGACCAGACTAGCATGAGTCAGGGTTTTTTAAAATGTGTCTCCACAGAGTTTAGGAGTTTAAGTATGTTAAGTTTGTTTCCTAAGTAAAAATTATCGCAATGCTTATTCTGTTAGCCAGTTAATGGCATTTTCCAGTTTGGTTAGCATAAAGCTGACAAACTAAGATATACATCCTGGTCCAGGTGTGAAAAATTGTGCCCGTCCTGAAGAACAATGCACCAGCCGCCACTAGGGCTGGGTTTTCCCACAACACGTGATCTACATTGATTTTGGATATAACGACCATGTCCTACACAGAATTCACTACAACAGCTGTTCTTTATTGTTGAGAATAACAGCAGAGGCATATTAAGGATCCTACAACTTCAAACACTTCAATTCAGGTCCTCAGAGATCCTAGAAATACATTAAAATATTTTAACCCCCGAGCTACGGCTATGGTGTTATTGTGAACTGCTCCATAGGTCAATGATCTTTTAAAACTGTCATCACAGCTTTGCAGCCATCCATTGTGTAACATCTGCATCAATGCATGTATTTGCAAGGAGCACATGATGATATATTGCCGTATCGATTATGAGCACAGCCCTAGTCGCCACTGACAGGGACTTTGATAAGTATCCAAACTTTAGTAAGAACTGTGGTTGAAAACAAACCAGTCATACTGTACACACATGGGTAGTATCTGTTTCCAAACGTTTCCATTTTGTATGTGAAACTGTGATTGAGATACTCTGCCTGCTGTGTTGTAGAGTGTGTTGTGAGGTGTCCTGTCATTTTAACATTTCTTTGATATTATTTATGTTTATGCCTAAAGACTACAGATTAAATTAAACTATTGTGCTTTTTCCAGTATATTGACTTTGAGGTGTGTCGCTAATTGGTTAATAAATGTGCACCGTCTTAGTAAATTCAATAAATACATAAATCTGAGCATTGAATTATAAGATTCGGGGGATTTACTGCAGTGAATTATCTTTCTTCTTATCTTATCTTTCTTTTTCTTCTTTTTTTTACAAAAAATAGCTCCATTATAGCTTTACTTACTGGCTTGTCTTATAAAATTAAAATAAGATTTAAACCAAGGAAACAGTTTTTTTTGTATTATTTAATTTAGTTTTGAGTTTCATTTTGAACACATAGCCAAGACTTTTTGTTTGTTTGTTAATCTGCCCTTTTAACAGTGTCTGATGTTAAAGCTCGTCGGAGGCAATACTCATGCATCATGACAGACACGTGAGAAAAAAAAGATAAAAATGATCTGTATTGTTATTTTGAATCCCTATCAACGCTGCTGCAGGATTTGTCCTTGGCAAAGGACTTGATAGAACCCAGCCAAAACAGCCTTTTTAATACACCTAGGGTATATTTAATTTAGTCTATTTAGTGTATAGTTAGTGGCAAGACAACCAAGGGTATCACTTATAATCAACATCACCCCAAGAAACACCGTTACACTATGTACCTATGCAGGACAACACCAGAACATACATAAAATAAACCACTTTGTCCTCAAGGGTTGCCAAAATCGACACAAACCAAAAGTTCCTTACAGGAGCTCAAAAAGTTTAGCATGTGTGTCTGCATTGATTTCACATAACACCTGAAGGTGCTTTTCCAAAATGAAATATTAAATGAAACTGTAATCTATTCATCAACTCCGCCTGTTTGCAAGAGTATGACTCATTACATGAACCACTTAAAAATAAACAGCTGGAGCTCATGTATTTTATTTTGGAGTTGACACCCTGTTGTGGTTGGAGGGTTGTCTTGGGTTATTCATGAGGAAAATGTAGTTTGTGTTGAGTTTTTCTTCACCCAGTTTCTTTTCTCATAAATGTTTGTCTCTTTGCTTTGAGTGGGAGAAATTGCTCTGTGTGAGGGGGCTTCTCCAACTTCTTCCTGTTGCAAGGTTTAGTTGAGTTGCATCATTTTCCTTACTGGCTTCCATCATTTGATCAAGGAGTTTTTTTTATTGTGTTTTTTATGTTGTTTCGATGCAAGGACACCAACAGAATTTTGGGGCCCTGTTAAAAGATATCACACAAATGGCCACCAGTCTGCTGTAACAACACCTCCAGAGCCCAATGGAACCATTTAAAGCATTAAATAATCCTACCATGCTTGTACATGCAGCCTTTTCAATTAGAACAAATTAACAATATCATTTATTAAATGATATAGACCCTTAGTGTCACTGGAAACTTGACGCTGTTTTGCAAAGAAAAGTGATAATCAATTACAGTGCTTAGAATCTTATGATTGAAACCATTTGACGATTTTTTTTTCTTCAAAATAATAACCCCCCCATAAATTCCTGTAATTATTTGAAATGACATGTCATTCAACATTTTTTCTTTTGCAGTGCATTTGTTTCATTTGCACATTTTTTTTTGGATGTGCAGTGTTTCTGAATATACTGCGTGTTTCTCTCCCCAGCCTCTGCACCTAGCAGCTACTTTACTTCTTGATTGCTTCTTCAAATTTTCCGTTGGTCAACGAAGAGTGAGGCAAAAGCTTCTGTGCAAGAAAATAAAAAATCACACACAAGGTCAAGTTACAGTCACACTCAGTGCACTGTGGCATCATTGAGTATGGTGTTGAATGGAAACAGATACAGACACAAGAGCTCTTCTCTTGTAAACCAAACTGACTGAGACCAAGCTGTGGGTCCACGGTTTAAAGAGCTCATTGCTTAAGCAGAGAGATGTTGACTTGAAGAGAGAGCAGTTGTTGGACTAGGAGAACATAAAATGGATCACATGTTTGACTTTTGCACGGTTCTCATGTGAGCTTCTCCTTGTTCTTTCTTTTTTGAGTATCAAAGTTCTGAAAAAAATTACAAACATGAGATTGCTTTTCTCAGGCTGACTGTAGTATGCCTGTGTTTTAATGATATTCACTCAGGTGGAATGCATGACATTATTAATGGTGCCTGTTAATGTGGCATGTACTGTATAGCTGGAGCATATTGAATAAAGTAAATGGTTGTGTGACGATATGATTGCACTTGTATTTTTACCCTGTCTCATAAATATTTTTTTAATTATGAAATAAATGTTTTTGGTGGCTGCAAACACGTTTAAACTAGCTTTTTCTTTTGAAGACAAAATACAGAAGATGGCACTTTTGAGAGCTGGCTGTATTGTGTATGTTCAATCAGACAACAGACTTATTCTCGTTGTTATTCTGGGAGAGGAAGAAAGGGACAGAGATTCATTTTTCATGGAGCTATTTGATTTGCACATTTGGCTCTCAAGGTTTCTCAGTGGCTTGGGAAAATATTTCAGCTGCTGAAAGCCCAGCATGAATAAGTCAACAGTGTCAAAGTGTTTATTTATTCATTTATGAATCTCTCCACAGTCCCGAGAGGCATCCTGTGTGGCACTGCAACCTATGCCTTTGTCAAATGCATGAAGATTATAAATCAAGAGTGTATTGTTTTCAAAATGTTCATTTTTATTTCAAATGGTACACATTTTTGATGTGTCTGCTTGAATCCAGGCAAACCTCTCACTTTACAAAACATTTGCAAGAAATGTATGGTCACTTCAGAGCGATAACTTCAAAGCAGGAAGTGCTTGAAACTAATTTTCTTCAAACAGTCCACAGTCTCAGAGTGCTGGGTTACTCACAGTTGGATATCATTGCTTTTTGGTAAGTGTTTTACTACTTCATATTTCACACGCAGTAGTCTATGCAATACTTTTCTTTGAGTGATTCATATTTTTCAATACTGTCTGTGCAGTTTGACTCAGGAAAATAAACGTGTCCTTATAATAACTTGTTTTGAATGAGGTAATGGGGTATTTCTATATGGGATGTATGATGACATTATACTTTTGTTTGCGATGACAGATTCTCTGCAAAGCAGCATCCAGACAACGAATTATAATGTCACAAATACCTGTGTCAAACACACTCGTCCCTGGCAGCCTGTGGAGGTGCCAGATGACAGCTCATTTATGTGAATGGAGCAAAGAAAAAAACAAAATGACAGCCAAGTCAATGGCTCATCTGTGAAAAGAGTCATCTGTCTTTCTATTTTTCTGTCAATTTAGAGAAACATTATCTGGCTGCCGAAATAAATGTTTAAGACAACACGCAAATGTGACCAATTCTACAGTTCATCAGTTTTCAAGAAGCAAGAAGATCTCACCATTTCCTGTCCATAACTAGCCAGCCGCCACAAGGATTGAAACCATCAACAATTCAGTATTAAATACCTGAAATCTTTTTGAGATGATTTTGGTGCCTTTTGGCCAAAGAACCTGTCTGGCTGTGTACGAATTGAAACACACTTTTAAATTATTCTGCATACAATGGATATAAATGACATTGAAAAAAATCAGGGGGGGGCGGGAGGGCTGGAGCTAATCCCAGCTGTCATTGGGAGAAAGGCAGGGTACACCTTGGACTGGTCACCAGTCAATCACAGGGCTGACAAACAATCATTCACACTCACACCTCGAGGCACCAATTTTCCTAACGAGCTTGTCTTTGGACTATGGTAGCAGGAGTACCCTGAGGGAACCCAGATATGCAAGGGGAGAACATGCACACAAAAAGATCCTTAACAGGCCGGAGATTGAGACCAGAACCACTCTTTGTGTGACCTAACAATGCTAACAACTGCAGCACAGTGAAAAAACATTGCATAAATTTTACCTGATGCACACATGTGGCTGAGAAGCTATACCTGTACTGAGAAAAAATACACATTTATATGTACTTGAATTATTATTTGTATTATTATAAAACTTTATATATTAAATAGTGCACTTTTATTGAAAATAAAAAGATGCAGTGATAAATGAATCATCTCATGGGCTGACTGGAAAATAATCCCCAGCAATACAGCTTCATTAATGTCTGTATTTCCTGCTTTTCCTTGTTGTATCATGATAACTAACTAAAAAAATGACAGTTGATCAAATGGAACAAGCAGCCTGAAACAATCCCATCATGCTTTGTGAAAACTAAAAATGATTTTCTGACATTTTAAACTCAGAGTGATTAATTGATTAATCAAGAAGATACATGTCAGATTATCAATAATAAAAAAACAAAAACATGCCAGTTACAGCCAAAGAATAGAAACATAAGCTGTCTTGATTTACATTCATGAATCTTTTACACATAAATAATCGATTGTACATCATAAAATACACTCCAAAACAATGATGCAGACACAAGCAGATGTGTAGATCCTACTTTCAGCTTATTTTCTTTTTAATCTAATTGCTGTTTCCTTGTTTTCCCCAGATAAACTCTTCATAGATGTGAAAAATCTGAAACTCTAAATTCTTCCTTCTCAGAATCAATTGTGCATGGCAAAAAGACATTTTGCTCAGATAAACTGCAGTGCGAGGTGAAACAAGGGGCAGGTTCAACTTTGGGAAATACAGAATAGCTGCTAATTGGGCATAAAGCAAACAAACAGCAGGTGATGTATAAACTAGAAGATTCTATACGGAAGAAAACAAGACGGAGATTATTTCCAGTGTTGCAATTTTTCCCTTCTGTAGTGTCTGGCTGTGATCATTTGTGCAAGTGTGAATGTGTGTCTGTGTGTGTGTTATAGGTGGAGAGAGGCTTTGTGAGTGCTGTTTACTTCCTGCCAACATAGCTGTTTACATTGCTGCACCGATAATTGGATCAGACTCTGCTTATTAGCAGTGTAGTGCAAATAGTTGACATACTGTATTTCTAACCAAATTCTTGAACGATAAAAACACAAGCCCTATGGTTTGTTTACCATCAAAAGCTGGGATCTGAAAGGCTGGCATGATGTTAGAAGGTGAAGAAATACTTAGATTTTTCAGACGTGGTATTGGAAAAAACCCCACTGAGAAGCTGCAAAACCTCAGAGACCAGGGCCTATCACATCATCTCTGTTCTCTTCTCACCGCAGGCGTTACCCAATAGCTTTGCTCTCAGCGCCTTGGCAGCTTAATCAAAGACAAGAAGTCCATGGAGACTTTAGAAATGTGCAGGCGTGAACAGACAGCTCAGGCTTCTCCTTACCTGTTGTCTCTGTCTGTTGAGAAAATGTAATAATATATTAACTGAACCATCAAGACCATCCACATCGGACAAAAACAACAGCACAGGTCATGTTTCACATATGAAACCGGCTACAGTATGTTTAGCTGACAAGGATCTCATGTTCCTGGGGGATAATGACTGTTCTGTGCAAAGGTTGAACTATCAGGATCTCAGTGTTTTATTGTACCAACAAAGCAGGAGACTTTGACACAGAGATAGTCGTTCATATCCTGTGTCATTGTCAGTTCACAATTGGCCCGACTGCCACCCAGCCTATCCATTATGTCGATACCATGCAGTTTAATCAGTGTTCAAAGGGATAGTTTGTATTTCTATGCACTCATATTCAATGGTTGATTATCTTTTTTTCAAACTATTACAAAAACTTTATTTACAATTTTACAATCTCATATAGCACACTCTTTTGTCCAAAGCGACATGCTGTACATCTGAGAACTAAGAACAGTACAAGCAAGGATCTAGAAACAGGGGCCATCAAGCAATGTACAGAGGCAATGTGTGGAGTGTATAGATACTTTCTTTCATCATCAAAATGACATAAACAGCTTCATCATCAATATCATTTTCATCATGAATAATCTACATCATCAACTGCAGCAGTCGCATCAATATCATTGAGTGTGTATTCATGAAAGAGCTGGGTCTTAAGCTTTTTCTTAACGATATAAAGGGGTTTGGTACATTAACTCGTTCCACCATCAGTGAGAAGGAGGGTCTTCTAGATGGGGACTTAGGGCCCTATTGTGAAGGTGGTACCAGGAGCTTTTCATTGGCAGAGCGTAGTGGGTGGGAGGGAGTGTAGACCTGGATGAGCGGCAACTAGGAACCACGCTGAACTCCAGATTCTACTGCAATCCTATAAATATTGCATTCTTTAATTATATTTGGTTGGATGCTACTGAGTAGATTAATAAAGTATTAAACTCAGTTGATTATAATAACTTTTTTTCATATGCTTTATTATGAAAAAACACCATTCACAACAGAGAAACAAAGAGCTTCCAAAAGCAGAGTAAAAATAGAAATCAATTAAATGACAAAATAAAAGCATCATGAAAATTTGAAAAGAATACATTAAAACGGAGTGTGAAATATTTAAATAATAAAACAATAGAGTTAATTAGTCATACACAGTATGAAATGAGGAAATGTGTGACTAAAAGTGTGTTTTTAAAAAATAGATTTTAATCTGCTTCAAACAATAAAGGTCAATTGCTTCATTTTCAATACAAACCAGATGTTCTCTTGTGACGATTACAGATATTTGTCTATAGCAACACAATTGACAGCAGAATACAAAGTGAATTCAATAACTGAAAATAAAAGTTTCAAACAGCACACACAAGTGACATCCAAAAAAAAAAGAGCCATCAAAGACTTTCAGCCATCAGTGAACTGAAAGGACTTCATGTTGCCCCCTGTCTCCTCCTGCTGCTATATCAGAGCATAATCCAGCCCATCCTTATGTACTGTTCCACCTGCTTCTTCAACATGTTATCTGTTAGAAACAAGCACAAACTCGTACGCATCACAACCACAACTGCCAGAATAATTGGTCTCCCTACACCCGACCTAACAGAACTCAACAACAACAGGGCCATCTCATGCATTGCAACCTCAATAGAACAGGACATCACACATCCACTGAACACCCACCTCACCCCACAGTCAGAAACTGGGCTGCGAAAAGGAATTTACCCATGGGGACAGTAAAGTCTAAAGTCTAAGTCTAAAAGCCTCAATTAATGATCAAATTAAGTAATGGAGCATGTACAAATATATCAATATCACATGCGATTTATTCAATTACTACATTTGAGGAATTAAGTTAAGCCACATTTCTAAAAGGCAATTAAAGGAGGACAAAAGTGAGGCCTGCCGTTCAGAAGAGATGCCAGATGCTTTCATGGCAGTGATTACAGATGTTTGTCTCCATTAACCCTCAGCTCTGCTCTAGGAAACAAGGAAATACTGCTGAAGACCATTCAAATTAAATCCAATGTGCTAGCTAATTACAGAATTTAATTTACATTCTTCCACACTAACCTTCAACTTAATCACAGGATCCTCTTTTATTCTCACTTGGGACAGAGATAGTTCCTTGGAAATTCAATTATCTCAGAGGAAGATACCGTTCTTTAAATACACATGTGCCCAAAGCCCTGATTCCATTTATTTCTCCTCCTCTCAGCACGGAGATATCTCCCTTTTTTTTCAATTTCCAAGCATTGAATCCTGATATTAAGCTGAATAAATAGCCTTTTAAGATTTCATAATATTAGATTTCTCATAATGTTTGTCTTGCAAATGGGAGTTAAAAAGACGCCATCCTCTGGGATACAGCAGGATGTTGAGTTCTGCTGCTTGAAAGGAGCTTTTGTCCGGGCTCATGTTGGACGAGGGAGAGAAAGAGCTCTGGAGAAAACATGGAGGCCGAGACAGAGATTAAAAGAGTCTTCACAGCCACAGGCCTTTCATCATAAAACCCAAAAACAATAAGAAACAGCACAGATCAATGTTTCTCCAACATTCTGTGAGGATTCAAAGACCTGCCCACACACAGACATATGTGGTTGACATAAAAAAAACAGACACAGACATAAAACACTGTTAACAAACATGACAGCCCTGTCATGGAGAACCCTTGAGGTGTTTCTTTTTTTTTTCATTACAATTCCCTGTTTGTCCTTGCTAATGTTGTGGGAGGTAATAACACACTGGAAAGAGTCTCAAGAGACAGAACATCCATAGATATACTTCCACAGGTATCCATACCTACACCACCACTATGGCTGTAATGCAGAACACAAAACCACATGCTTTGTACTTACTTAATGTTAAAACTGTCATCCTCCATCTCTCTCTCTCTCTCTCTCTGATGCTGATGTGATTCTACTCTCTTGGTTTTGTTGTGTCTTGATAACAAGCCTCCCGACACGAGACTCACCTGTTGTGAACACGGAGCCACAAGGGAAACTTTGAAATGGGAGTTTGTTTTGTGTTGCAAGGAGAAAAAAAAAAGGAAAAAAAACATGTGCAAATCCGTACATGGTTTTACACAAAAAAAGCCATGCTCACAGTTCACAAATTCATGCGCTCAGTCCATGCAGCGTTTCAGCTCTCGCTCTCTCTCTCTCTCTTGTCACATTATGCGTTCTGTAGGCTAATCGTACTACACATGTTTTTAAAAAACGAACCATTCGCTTTTTGTTGTAGGCAAAAGGCTAAAGAGAAAGTGATTTTATTGACAACTGTTGCGTCGTGACGGTGCTTTGTTTCAGCACCAGGCGCTGTCCGCTGTCAACAGCGCTGCTCGCACACTGTTCGGTAGTGTGAATGTTTGCGTCTGTCACTGTTTGTCATGGCGTTGTTGTTAACAATGTAATAAAGTAAACAAAAGTCATAAACTTGCAGGCCAGATATTATTGCTGGCAGTCCAGTTGCAGACCCCTGATTCACAAACAAATGTGCTAAACAAATACAAAAAGGGTGGTGCGATAATACCGGGTTAGGAGGCCCCCTTAATCACCGCAGGGGGAATTCAGCGCTGCAGCCTAACCCCCACACCACACCTGTTTGACTGTATGGCAAGAAAACATGGCTAAAATAACAAGCTTTTAATAAACCTATTATAATATTTATTTGAATGATTTTACCACATATAATATTTTTGTAGATATTCTGTGTACCGACTGATTCAACACTTTGATTGCTTTTACCTGCTTCTCTTGTGAGCCATGGATCAATATATCTAAATAAAACAAATATCTATCAGAATGTCCTCAAACGCATGTTACATCATCAAATAGCTTTGTAGTCACTGAAACAAAAGTTTGCAGCTCTTCTCAGAAACTATTATAAAATAGTAGGGTTTAAGTATAACAGATCGTTATTATTCAAGACACACCTTTGGGTTTCAAGCCATCAGTCTTCTCCCTGGGTGAGATACGCTTTTGTGACACAACACAAGCTTCATCAGAGGCAAATAAAATCTGTCAAGCAGCATAACGACACAATAAAGTTCCCTCCCAACACATCTGACGCTGCTGTGACCTCTGATGTTTTTGACCTACCTCATAACTAAGATAAAGGCTTTTGATTGAATAGCTGTGAGAAAGTGTAAGAAGGTGTTTGTGTATGAGTGTGTGCGTGCATTGAGGAGGCGGATGTGAGAAAGTAAGTTATAGAATTTGACACTCACTCCATCAGATCTGTGAATTGTGGTATTGCATCGATTGTTGCGACAACATTATTGTGTCTCGCCGCGGCCCAGCTGGGGAGGAGGATAACAGAGATAACATTGCTCATTTCTCATGAGAGCATGCTTCTGTCTGTTTCCCTGCCTCTGTTCTACAGGCTGTGCATATGAACAGTTGTAGGTGTGTGTGTATGTGTGTTTGTGCTCTGTGTTGGATGGAAGCTCTGCAATGGGCAGAGGTCTCAGAGGCAACGTTGAAGATATCTCTGCAGTCGGTGTGCGTTAGAGTTTTCCTGTATTTAATATGTTTTCTGCTGCTTCAAGATGTTAGCAGAGCAAGACAATAGAGTCAAGTATGCACAGTTTGGTTTGAGTTGTGTTCTTAAACACACACCTGCACACACACAGTCATATCATGAGCCTTTATTGTACTGCAGTGTGTGATGGTGCAATATGTTAACCACAGGCAGCCCCAAGGTTAAACGTTTGCATTCCTGTGCGCCATCACTGTTACGCTGATGAGAGAGCAGATTTCAGACACTATTAGCGTTCTCTCTGTGTAGTCCTTTAGATGATGATAAAGTAGTGAACATTTGCAAGCTGCAGGTTGGTTAGAGATTAGAGGAGGTCTTAACAGACTGCAAAGTACCTGAAGGTGAGGCTTGGGGAGACAATATGGCTTGAGCCCGGTGGAGCTTTGGCACAAAGAGACTCTGTAAAACTTTGCAGTCCTCCGAAGAGAAACAGATCAAAGACAAGGGCGTAGTGAATAAATGAGTTCAGAAAAGGGATATATGCTTGATTAGATGACGAAACAATTCAATTTCTTCACTCTTGCTAGTTGGCACAAGAATTATAAGCAGATTTAACAAAATTTTGATATTTGTATTCATGTAGGGATGTCATTTTTTATTCAAAGTTCAAACATTCATTCAAACCAGGGGGAGAAAGTTGACATTCGAACTGTAGTGAGCCGTTCAAATTCAAAATTTACAGTCTATCAGCGCACCAGGCTGTCTGAAGTACTTTACAATTTGATCCAGCCGAGGGCGCTGTCATTGTAACTTCACCATTTCATGCACTCTTGACCTTAGTAAAGGAAGACAGAAATGTTGTGGCAGTCTATGGGCAAAAGCAAAGGGGGCATGATTCAGGAGGTGCAAACCTACATGAGGGAGACTAATGTAATGTAATGTAATGTTTACCTGCCAGGAGAATGGAAAGCTACTGTATAAGTGCTAGCACTGCTAACGTTAGCCACACCAGGCAAACCATTTTGACATTGTGTCCTGTAAAATAATGCATGTCAGGAAGTGCCAGGCATTTCAGCAGGATTCAAAATAATTGTCATTTTTGTTATTTAGGGATGTGATTAAATGTTTAAATAGCAATTAAAAAGCAATACGGTCTTAGGCAGTTTTATCTGATTTAAATAAAAAATTGCTTAATTATGACTTTTTTACATCTTGTTGTATTACTTTAGAGTAGTGGACGAGTCTGAATTTAAATGTCCGTTTAATCAACAGATCGACAGCCAACGAGACCATGAAGTCCGGGAGCATTTCAAGATCACATATTTCTCCATCAGTGACTTTCCCAAGCCAAGAAGACTTAGATCATATTTCCCCACACCGCCCGACATCCAAGGTACAGTATGTGTCACCTCAGCTTCTACAGACGACACTGGCTAAAGAGGGCATCTGACTCTGTCAAACTAGCTATAGTCTAGATTCAAGCTGAGTGCCGACTTTTACTTTCCGCTCCTCTGGAATAGCTTTATTGTTATATAATATTAAAGGAAATTAATCCAAATATTTATCTGGGGTTTGTATTTTATTGCAAGTTGTCTGGATTTACTTGCGGTTAATTGTGTGTCAAAGGTAACATTAGTGCGCTTGCTTTCTGTCTTGCTCGCTTATTCACTGTGATCACATAGAAGATAAAGGTGTCCTACATGGGCTGGAATGGTCTTGTGCGTACTAACAAATTGAATCCTGCTGCCACCACTGACCTGAGCATCCTCTGCATGCCCCTTCTCTTGTCATATTCATCCATTTTCATCCACATTTCAACCTTCTCCTTGCTTCTATTTTCCTCACCCCTCCTTCAAAACCAAAACTATCATATTTCAGTTCTCCTTTCTTTTGCACTGCTCTTACTTCAATTGTCTAATGTTCTCTTCCCCTCTCTCCCATTACTCTTCATCTTCACCCTTCCCTCATGAGCTCAGAATGAGACTAATTTCTGTGCCAGCTCATTGTCAAAGAGGAAAAATGAGAACATGAGACACTATGGCACACAAAGCAGGGCTTCTGACAGTAATGGGATTATGAGGTGAGGACTGAATATTAAAAGAACGGAGGGGAAAAGCGAAAAATGTCAAATGGACATCTGAAGAGAAGACTATAGCAATGCTTTTTCACACTGCTGAGTCCTGCCTGCTCTGTGCTGCGACTGGTAGTAAATGCATGAGCGGTGACAGAAAATATAATAAAGGCTCTCACCGTCTGTTAAGTGTTCCATTATGTGCGGCGTTGTGCTGCTGGATAAGAAGTGAAAGGAAAGAGGAAGGTGGTTTGGCAGAACATTGGAGGAAGACATCCCACGGAGGCCACGGCTCCCTCGATCATCCAAGGACAGCTCGCTAATAGAGTTGTTTACATGCAAGATGCAGCTCCCTCTTTCTTTTTCCATGTCTTTCTCTCACACACTCAAATACTGCAGGTATAGAGCATAACTGCAACATATGCATGCTTCTATGGCTTGACTGTAACACAGACTGTCACTAATACAATTTCACTGTATACGCTGAAATGCATCCAAATCAAGCTTTCTGCGTGTGCAGTTACAGAAGGCTTTACTATTCTGTCAGCTCCTTTGTGCCCATGTCTGTGTGTCTGTGTGAGTGTGTAATTCAGCAAGGCATGATCTGGGACAAGCAGGCCTGTTAGTTTAACCTTGTGCCCCGTGTGCACGCCCAGCAGATAATGGGCACTGCTGGCAGGAGCCAGTTAGTTTCCTCTGACTTTGCATCTGCCATGTGGTCTGGCCAAGCATGATGCCAATATCTGGAGAGGCAGCTTTCAGACTGATTCAGTTGACTCTTCTGCTTCTTTACTTTCCCACATTGCATGTCAACATAGTATGAGTTCCATGATGTTGTCTCCACGTTACTTTATGTGCAGTTTTGCAGTTTTAACAGGATCACAATTTACCTTTCAAAGCAGCAGCAGGGTGGCATCAGGAACAGCAAGACATTGCTGTTTAATCAAAGGGCCTGGGCTCAAGCATGCTGTCGGGTCCTTGAGTGAGACACTGAATCCCTAATCCCTGAGGGAGATGTCTCCGGCTGACTTTTTTTGCTTCTTTGGCTGGATGGTTAGAAAATGAGGTCCCTGGTGTCGCTGTCAACAAAATCTCCCTTCAAAATGACAATTCTTCTTCTTGTTGTGTTCGATGGGTTACATAAACGGCAGGAATATCCGCCTCGAGAGCGAAGAGTGTTGTGAGATAAAGCCAGGAGGATAGAGGCATAGCGGCGTTGGGAAGGATTTGCAACATAATAAAATAAAGCGGGCAAATGAGTTAAAATAAGGATTTATCAACTTTCAGTGGTTCTGTGAAGTGATTATAATGTTGCAAAGCAGGAAAAGCTATTTCAGGCTCCCCTGGTTCTGAAAATAAAAGCCTGTTCATTTTTCCTCCTGACAATTATGTGGCTCAATGTTGGAGTACTTAAATTAAATGTTAAATGATCAGTACGAATTTGTGTCTGTAAATATCCAGTTTTTTTTTTTTTTAGGGTTAAAAAACAAACTACATAGAGTTTTCAGCAAGAAATAATCCCTGGTCTTAAAATGATGTTAAACACACCATGAACAGTGGACTTGAACATGATAGGTCAATCAAATCTGTAACAACAGTCTCTAGTGTGTTGCTACTGCTCTGCTTTTTGTACATGATCGTTGTTTTCTCCTATAGCACTGGTGGCATATTCCTTTGGTTTTTTAGTATTATGTCTCATTTATCACACAATTGTCAACACAACATGATTTCTCAAACACAGTTGAAGTAACATCATTTTTAATAAGCAGTCATAAAAAAACAAGTGATTTTACATTAACCTCAGAGAGTCCTGTGTTTCAGACATTGAGAATAATGTGCATTGAGTAACATATGAAAAGTGATTGAGTAAAAATAGAGAAAAGTGAACAAAAAATGTAAAGAGACAGCAGCACCACCTTATTATCAACCTGGTCACTTTATCATTCTGCCAAATGCAGCCTCCAAAAAAAGAATCAGGCCGAAATGAATTTAATTCTTACAATAAATAGATATTGAAGTTTGTTTTCAGAAAGACAGTTTGTAGAATAAAACATTACTTTGATGAAGTACTCTTTCTTTTTCCTTTCTAACTGTTTAAATCTCTTTTGGTAACACAAAAGCCTTTCTAGGGATGGCTGTTTCAAATTAGCATCGGCTGTAAACACTATGATACTTGCACTGATGGCTGTTTTCAGTTAGTCTATGTATTTTGTATCTGTCCCTATCAAATAAAACATTAAATAAAATATCTGATATGTTTTTCCTTACATGTAGTTGACAAATTAGAGAAAGACAAAACGGGGGGGGGGGGAGCTGAGCTCTACTTTGCATACACCATGCCCCCCACATACATTCTCCAACGTGTTGTTGTGGTGATGCTGGTGGAAAGCTCTAAAGGCGCTCATCCAATCAGGTGTTCCTTTACTTTGTTACTTGTCTGCAGTGGTACTGGAAAATATTCTACCCCTTATTTTATGATAAATGATTTGAACCAAATTCCCCCCAAAAAACAAAGCTGAATGGATTCAGCAGAAATATGAGCTCGCTTTGCATCACCAAAAGTGATAGTCTGAATGAAACGAAGGTTGCACGGGCAACAAATGGAGTTAGAAAACAGCCACACAAACCCAAGTTATAGTCTACTCAGTGTAAAAGGCCAAAGTTACAATCCACAGTGTAAGCTAGAACAAGCATTAAAAACACGATGCTGATGTAAAAAAAATCATTCTTATTGATCTCTCTTACAAAACACTGCTCAGAGTGAAGTGCAGTTTCAGTTGCACAAAAGAGTGCATTTACTGCGACAATGTCTTTAATTTTTCTCAGAAAGGATTGTGTATTGAGAACAAACATACACACAAACACACCCTCACTTAACTTGTGCTGAAGGCTCATTACGGCACTCTGTGTGCCAAAATAATAAAAAGACATTTTCAGTGATTAATACGCTTCTCTTGCAGCCTGTGGAAAACTGACGCTTGTACTCAATCATGTCCTAAATCTATTAGAAAGTATTGATTTGTAGGCAGAGAAAGAGACAGAGAGAGAGAGAGAGAGAGGGGTAGAGATACAAATACTATGATATACAGACGGAGACAGAGACACAGATGGAGATGGAGATAAACAGGGAGAGGAGGGGGGACAGACAACACCAATAAAGTTGATCTTTCAGCCGTAATTGGAAAATTTGATGCGAACAATCTCGGCTCTTTCAGAACTACTCTTTAAAGCTCTGTCAAGTTTGGCAAAAGTTTGAAGAAAGCACTGGAGTTCATGCAGTTTGTCTGGTCTCAGGGTCTCTGAAGGGGCTCTTTGTATTTGATGTAGACCGTGTCCTGTCTGACGTGACAGTGACGGCTCTGAAAAAAAGGATCAGAGTGGGGAGAATGGCTTTTAAGACAAAATCATTCAGCTAACTCAACAGCAGTAGGATGAGTATTCACATGGCTCAGTGACTGACAGTTTTCCAGTTAAATCATAGACAACAAAGTTAGACCATATTTAAAATCCTCTTTTTGTCACCCAAAACAGACACTGCTAAAGTTTTCTATTCCCAGAGACAAACTATGGCATTTCACGGTGAGCTGATGCAGTTATTCGATGACAGCATTGCGCTGGTGTGCCCAGTCTTCTGTTTTGGCTACTGACTACTTTTACCAACCAGCAACCAGATCCATTCGTCAATCCGCCGTAAAGGTTAAAATAAGCTCCCAAAAGAATCTATGTGAGATCAGGCTCTCCATGCTGTAGATTGGGGAGGAATGCAGATGATGAAAAATCTAAAACAAAGAAACATAAGATCTGTAAAATATAGAACGAACCCTGATCAAACATGATGAGGCCGCCAGGCACCTCATGTAATCCCTGCAGTGAGTTGCTAGTATCTGTTTATCTTCAAGACATCACTGCTTCTTTACTTTGCTTTTTACTTATATTCCCATCCCAAAGCTTGCTCCACATGCCCACATTCAACCTTTGTCCTGCATTTTTCCCCCAAATCACCTGAAAAAAAAAAAGAAACACATTTTTTATTTTTTATTTTTTTGCTCTGTTCTATTGATGCTACTGTG
Source organism: Tautogolabrus adspersus (assembly GCA_020745685.1). Taxonomy (NCBI): domain Eukaryota; kingdom Metazoa; phylum Chordata; class Actinopteri; order Labriformes; family Labridae; genus Tautogolabrus; species Tautogolabrus adspersus. The sequence goes on from CM036540.1 coordinate 14,421,171, forward strand.
AGGAACTTTCTGTTTGGGTCACTCTTGGTGAACCCTGTGAGCAAAGCAGTATACTATACGTGTAAGAAGTGATTTATGAAGACTAATCTCATCTGATGTATTTTAACATTCAAATGTGTCATTTACTGTTCATCGTTTCTGTGTCAAGGGTAACCAAAAGTTTCTGCAGCTTGCTGTTTAATCTCACTGTCTGGCACCAACCCGGTCACTGCGGTGACATTAAAAATGACTGTTTAAGAAAAATAAATCTTGTTGCTGGTGGGGTTTTTTTTCTTTTGTTATTAAGAGCCCTCAATATTAATTTCTGTCTATTTCATAAGCATTTAAACCTCCTCACAGGAGCTTTAAGGTCCAAGATAAGAAATCAGTTGACAAGCACTTTGAATGTGTTTATCCGTCAGCAATAAATAACGTAATTATGAGAGTCAGTTTCAAAGGTTTTTATGGGGGGTCTTTTTATACCTTTTTTTTAATAAAATACATTGAATAGAGTCATAACCTGGGGAGAGAGATCAGGGAATGAAAAGGAGACACAGGTCAGACTTGAACTCAGGCTGAGGACTGCCCAAGGACTCCAGCCTCCGTACATTGGGCGCGCTTACTAAACACTACGCCAACTGCGCCTATGTTAGTCAGTTTGACTAAATAATTTATTTTGGAAACCACCCACCTATATGATCTATCTAACAGGCTTAATAGGGCTGCTTTCAAATATACTGCTTAAATGATTAAGTTTGGTTTTGCCCTGACACTTGATTATTTTCCCTTAATGTGTTTCTGTTGAACGCATGTCTGAAATATCTACATTTATATAACTAAACTTTAAAGGCTTGCTTATGTTCTTAAAATAATCCTGCATATAGGGCTACTTTGCCCTCCAGTTTAGATTGAAACTTGCTTTTCTCGAGAATCAAAATAGCTTCAGCAGCTCCTTTTAAGCAAAGCAATGTGAAGTCTGTTATTTGTAGCAGTAGTTGGATTGATATTTATGGATTTTCTTGATTTGATTAGAACCTCATGTTTCACAACGAACTGATTTATCCTTTTAGTCATCAGTCCAATAAATAAAAATGCAATTCTTGAAAATGTTTTGTTGATAACCATCCACTCTGCTACAGTGAATTGCTTTTTATTAGACATTGTAGAAAGGCAGGTCTTAGACAAAAGAGTAACTGATTTATTTATGGTAGTGATCTGGAGCTCAAATTTCTTTTAATACATTACATTATAGGATAAGAGATGATTAGCAGTAACCATAAAATTCACAAATTGTACAGATTTGATTTTCTATCTTAAGGATATATATATCTACTAAGCAAATAAAATACAATTTCAATTGTTCCTAATGGAGTCTTATGGCAGATAGTGTTGGGGGTAAAAAAAACCTTTATAGTTGAGATCACATTTTGATTTTAGCTCTTTAGTCAAGGGCACTCACTGCAGATGGTTGGGGACTTCCCATTGGTTGATTCATATTTCTCAGGCATCATGATTAAAAGCAATGAAACTGACCAATGGAGTAACACAAAAATCAGCTTTAACTTGGATTGACATGACATTTTTACATTCCCTCTTTTTTTGTGCAATTCATTTTACCCTCAATGTGGCTATTATGAGTTTCTAGCTCAAGGCATTAACACCTTTGAACTTTGATTAAGAGAAAATAGTCAGTAGCACAGCTGCACCACAACTTCCCCTGTATTGTTGGTTGAATGTCACCTCTTTTAATTAGCCCCCAGGTTGGGAATCAGCCATCTATTCTGTGGCCAGACTTTCCCGCTAACCAGCTGTCCAAGAGGCAGACCACATGTGTCACACAGCATGATTAACTCATAAGAATTGACAGCAGTGAGACTATACAGACTGAGTGCCCTCTAACTTTATCTTGTTATATTTTCTTCATGTTACTCTGCTGAGATTGTTTCCCTTGCAGAAGAGCAGAAGCAGGTGGGGGAAAATAATGTAATTAATGTCTATTGAATTTCATTTGTTTAAAGATAAATCCCAGGGGATAAAAGCCTGATGATGCCAGTGTCAAGTTGTCCGTGGAGAGAGTGATGAGAAGTCCTTTGATTCTACTCACAATATAATTTGTCATCAGCCACTCACAGTGGGTGATCATTGATCAACCAATCACACTGATTAACCCTGATTCCCAAAGAAGCAGCAGGCTATCATTCTAGAAACAAAGGATCTAACAATCGTACAATATATAGATTCTCCTTACTTCTCCTTTCATCAGTCTTCTACAAAGAGTAGTAAAACTTGTACAAGAGCTGTTGACTGTTGAATGGTAAATGGTAAATGGTCTTGAGCTTGTATAGCGCTTTTCTAGTCTTCTGACTACTCAAAGCACTTTTACACGGCATGTCACACCTACCCATTCACACGCTGATGGCAGAGGCTGCTTTGTAAAGTGACCATCAGAAATGGAGCCTCGCGTTAGTTCAGGCAGGCCACGGAGTCACGCTCTATTAATGTGCCAGAGTTGGCGGCAGCTGATCTCACGCAAGCCTCATCAGCTGATGGCCAGCTGATCTGCTGAAAGCATCCTATTGGCCAAATAGTTCTCATGCCGCCTTATTTAAACTGCTCTAGCCTGCCTATGCTTCTTGTCATTGATGCTTGTTCTAGGGGGGGTTTGCTGCTTATCTCCCTGCCTTATAGCTGTCCCTGTATGCACGGGAAGGGCAGGAATGTGTGCTGTCCCTGCCTAATGCTTTCCACGTAAGCACGTGGAAGGGCAGGGAGATCCCTCACAGAGCCATACCGCCAAATATAAATAAGTGCGTCAAAGTATCCATTTTGACAAAGTGGTCCTGACTGAAGTAACTGTTGACGCACATTTCGTTGTCTGGTCGGTTAGGTACGCGTGGCTGCTGGCGTGAGTCCAAAAACAAAGTTACAAACACAAAAATCTTCAATTTGGATATGCCAATCCTTTTAATTGGTCAACATAAAACAGAAGTATAAATATAACAAAACAAAATGCCTGTTTCCTTCTTCGTTTCCTTCTTTCGCCACAGTGTGCCACGGTCAAAAACCATTTACCTTCTATGTTCGCAACACCTGCTGCTAATCAGCGTCCTTTAAATAAAGTTGGGCTCCCTGGGTTTCACAGCGCCACCCAGTGGTTAGCCCAACAAACAAAACACTCAAAAATGGCTCCAACAGTAACTAATCCCATCGGTACACATTCATACGCCGCTGACGAAGCAGTGGGAGCAACTTGGGGTTAAGTGTCTCGCGAGAGGACACATCGGACATGTAGCTTCAGGTGCTGGGGATTGAACCCCCAATTGAGAGATGATCGACTCTCCCAACTGAGCCTCAGCCGCCATTGAACATTTCTTAATCACCATTTTACAGAAACTGAACTCTATCACAATGTTTTACTAATGCAGAACAGGATTACTTTTAGTTTTCATTGAGTCTGCTGTGCAATACTTTTTGCAATATCGCTACCATTCAAAACTTTTTGACCTTTTTATATTTTATTTATTTCTTGAACACTTTTTGTACAAACAGTAGCCTTACCACTTCAATACTCTGCCCTTTTTATTTACTAATTATTTGATTTCCTATTTATATATCTTTTCTTTTCCTTTATTTCCTACTGCTATATTGTGTATAAAAGCTTCTATAAAGTCTGAATCCCAGCCCCTGGATAAATAAAGCATGTAGTCTCATTTAGTTTCATTTTATTTGTCTTAAACCTTTGAAGAAGATCTTAACCACTTGTAGGGCTTGGGTGCAAAGTTTTCCTGAGAGGGACGCCTCTTTTACTGATCTAGCATGAGGATGAACATGAATTGACATGAAGGCAATGCAATACATATTTTATACAAAGGTTTGGAGCTACTTCAAGCTTGCTACGCCTAGCAACAGGCTAAGAAACATGGCAATAATTCAACAAAGGTTGTACTCAAGATAGCTAATTGCTAGCGATCATGAATGTAAGCAGTGCACACTCTAAACTGCTTTAGAAAATCAGCACAGTGATTTATGTATAAGGAAATAGTATAATAGGTTTGTTAGACCTATTTACCTATAGCTTGTTTTGACATTAAAAAAAAGCCTACAGGGTACCTATCCCTTTTAGAACGTTTGCATTGTACTGGGCTGTTGATAGTTTCAATGTAAAATAATTATTTTGAGCCAGATGCTGAGATGTTTTTCTCTGACCAAAGCCATTACATCCCACGCTACAAGCTTTTTTCCCTCAAGGACAAACACACACAATCCAGGAGATATAAGGTGTACAGTACATACTCATCATGCACTTGGTGTGTACAAAGATAAACTAATATATATGTTATCTACAAACTTTACTCTGGAAGGATGCAGCCTAACACACACACACACACACACACACACACACACACACACACACACACACACACACGCACTCTATCACTCACTCACTCACTCACTCACTCACGCACTCACGCACTCACTCACTCACTCACTCACTCACTCACTCACTCACTCACTCACTCACTCACTCACTGACAGACAACAAAAAAATTGGCTACAGGGTCTCTGGGAATCTTTGGATCCATGTAGAAAGCCCCAAACACTGCTGTCTTAGAAAAGTAAAGTTGTCAAGCAGCTATGACAATATGAGCAGATCCATGTATCTTATAATTCAGCCACAGTCTACAAAATATAATAAACCCTGACAGGTGTCCAGTAATTGATATACCATCTGCACCAAAATAAATCTTACTTATAGTGAAAAGTGTTTGACAGTAAAGTGACATGACTACATTGAGGAGCTGTCTGGCTCCTGTTGGTTCTCTATTGTGAGCAAACAGCTTCACTTTTCAGTTCTATAGATCGTTTTTTCCCAGCAGCCCGGCGGTCTGTTAGTGGGGTTTCACAAGTGTCAGAGCCAGATGGTGTGTATGTGCATGATTGTATGTTTTAAGCAGAATATAACAGGTGTGCCTCTCCACATCCTCTGCAACGGTCAATAATTACAAATTAACATTTATCACCGTACACATGAAAGCCACAGTTAGCGGTAGAATTAAACTCTGATATACCCCTGCTACCTAACCCATCCTCCCCCCTCCACTCTTTCTGTTAACAGCTCTCCTGGTGTGTAAATACCAGCCTGGTGATTAATGGTAGGATGTAGTTCCTGTTGTGTCTCTGTCACATCATCGATCATATAGTCCAGGATGACCAATAGTATAGACAAGATGAATGGGCCTGATAATCAGGGTCTGCTGGCCTGTTATACTGCACTGGCTACAACGTTTCACCTCTTAGTTATTAGTTACACCATTGAAGCTAGACTCTTACTGCACAACTCTGACAAGAAATCCACTTGAGACTCTAAACCCATACAAACAGGTACTGCTTTGACTCTAGTGCCAACCTCTTTGGCTCAAAAGATGCATTTGCTGTGTGATTCGAGATGTATAATATTGTGTCTTCCAAGAACAAACAGAGAAATAGGTGAGGAGAGGTAAACTGAGCAAAGCCTGCTCAGATTTTACCTCTTTGCTTGGAGGACAACTGAGGAGCAAAATTCACAAAAAGAGCGCATTGCTTTGGGGCAGCTTAACTTGTTCTAATGACACATAGCACACTGATAGTTAAATACATCCTCAAATAAAGAACAAATAAATGATTGGTGCTCTGGTGCTGTTAGCTCCTATTTAACTTAACAGTTTCGTAGGGGGCATGAATTGGCTCTTTTATTTGCAAATGAGCCTCCTTGTAAAAATGTTCAACTCGAAGATACCGCCTAACTGCTACTTTGTTGCAGTAAGGGTGAAATTATTTGTGTCTGAGGATTCCCAGTGATCATGACAACAATTCCACTTTTAGGGCCTGTGTTCACAGACGGTGTTTTTCTGGAAGTGCCCGTTTTCAATAAAAAAAAAAAAATGTAGTTCAACGTTTTCAGCGCTGATAACGCCCTCAACACCAGCTGTTTTGTGTCACTGTTCTCTTGGCGCTCTCAGTTGAAAGAAGTTCAACTTTTAGAACAGTGCCACACTTGTCAATGTCACTTCTCCCTCACGACCAGTCAAAATCAAGAAGGGACGGGACTTCTGATATCAGCTTTGTCAACAACGATGGCGGAGGAGACGATTGTCTGACTCGTCTTTTTGAGGGTACAATTTCCAGGTGTAGAGCTGCTGCTGATGCCAGGACATGTCTCCTTAACATAATTTTTATGTTTTCTTGGTAATATTTCCTTGAATTAAAGCAAATAGAGCACACAGAGCTATCTAAAACACACCTTACAGACATAACTGAGGGAAGCAGAAGTCAACTTTTGTATCCTAGCATCAATGATGGTGAGAGGCACTTTTTGGGCGCTGCTTGCGAAAAAAACAAACAGCTGTGGACACAACTCCTTATGTGACCTATATGTAAAGTGTTGAAACGCATTTTGTTAACAGTGATTTGACATTATTTTGGGCTGCAGTAGCTCAGTCTATAGGGACTTGGGTTGGGAACCGGAGGGTAGAAGTTGATCTGGACTTACCGAGTACTGCCGAGGCGCCCTTGAGCAAGGTACAGAACCCACAACTGCTCTGGTGCGCTCCCTAGCAGCCCCACATCTCTCCACTAATGCATCCACAGGTCCTGCTTGTGCATGTGTGAGATTCGGGCCTGTGAGAAGTAAGTCTCTCAATAACAGAGTGTAAACCAGAATTTCCCTTAGGGATTAATAAAGTATATAACATTTTTAAAAAACAAATTGTAATCAGTGATTAAGCTGTGTAATGCACAGCTCAACCATATATCACAAATATCTGAGGTATGGAATATGGAACAGTAATGAGTTTAGTTTATCTTGACAAGCAGCTCTTGCTGGTTTCACTGCAGACAGAAGTTATGTTAAACTGGCCAAGTCTACACTTTACAACAAACTGGAAATAGTGCTGTCTCCTCCCTCCCAGCTCATCTTCTATTTCCCAACCTCCACACTCTCAGACTCATGCTTTGAGTTGCGTTCTCAGTACGTTTGTTATAGTTCTTAATGCTGTTCCACCATCTGAGTTTAGTGTGAGATTTAATTGGTGGAGCAGTTTAGACTTTAAAGTACAGACACATGTACAATGTGGTGTCTCAGCACTGTTGTAAACTGACAATCCCAGAAGTGAAAAAACAAAACAAGAATGTTTACTCGCCTCAAAAGATCTCAGTCGGCAGAGGAAATACATTCTGTTTGCAGATATATTCATTGTGATCTTTCCAGGAAAACAAATGGTTGATCATGACACCCAAATATTTATAAGTTGACACTTGCTTGATTTTTTCATTATGAATAACAATAGGGGCTCTATGAGCATGAGAGGGTAAACCAAATACAATTTCCTCTGTTTTATTTGTACTCATCTCTAAAGCGTTATTATTACTCTATTCAGACACTTTGTTCAGGGCACTTTGGTGCAGCCCACAGTCGTCTAAGTTTCTTAACAACGATATCAGAGCTGTATCCTCAGAATACTTTAGAATGTACTGATTTTGGGTATATAAAACAGTCATCTGTATACTAAAAATGTCTGCTTTTGTTGTGTTTAATGCTGACTTTTAGGATAAGGATTGATCTCTGAGGGACATCAGCAAAGCTTATCTCATAGGCGCATGCTAAAGTGCATAAACACTGAAATGAAAGAATTACAAATTCATACCGGAGATCAGCTTTCTTTGGTATGATTCAACTGTGCATGTGGTTTCCAGGCAACGTGTGATGTCATGATAGTGTGTCCACTGCACCTCTTACACCATTAAAGGGTTGAGTGAGGGTTCAGTGCTTAGGATGGAGTCTGGGATTGAGCCAATGTGTAGATAGAGATGAACTTGGTCAGCTCAACCAATCGGCTCTGCGCAACCGAGACTGAAGATGGCGAGGCTCCTCCTCTCAAAATGAAGCAAACTAAGAGGACATTTCTATAACCTACAGTCTTTAGAGGCATGTTTGCGATTGAATATCACTCCTGCAATTAGCATTTTGAATTGGACCTTGGGACAGTGCAGATAGTGAGGTAATATCAGTGGCTGCTTTCTATTCTCTGTGAATTTGTCTCTTAAGTGTCATATTTTCAGGCAGCCGGTTATTTGTTCAGTGCCCAAGTGCAAAGCGTCATTGTTCTCACCTGTCAAAATAAACTTGAATGAGAGAGATAAATGCTCCAAAATGTGACAAACCAGAGACATGACTGGGGGGACCATGCCTGCAGGCCACTACAACAAAGCAGAGTGTAATCAGAGAGCCCACACATTACATCTGAAGCTGAATCCACATCACATAAAGGAACACCCTGTGCTTTTTTGAATGCTCAGCCTTGCTCTTTGCCTTAACTGAGCACTTTGCTCCAACCTTCATAAGCCCATCCTAATCATCACCTACTGTATGCCCTGTTCCCTCCTGGTCTCTGGTGGTGATGTGAAGGAAAAGAACAGAGTAACATCCTTCTTTGATGGATGGCTGAAAAGTCAGAGGTGATACACAATTCTGTTCACCTTTCCTTGCAATCTGATCTCCTCTCTCATAGATAAAATGTGTGGAGACACTTTTTACGCTTGGATTGCTTATTTGGTTTTCTACCTTCTATCAATTGGTCATCCTTGAGAGATTGGAGTACTATTATAGAAAAGACAAGGTTAATGTCACATTTTCTATGAATACCAACATCACCACTTTGTCTAAAAGTATGGAGACGTATATTGCCACAGTTTAATGATTAACGAGGTTTCAAACCATTATAGGTCGAATTCTATGATCTCCACCCCAGGCTATTCTGCTCCAGTGTGAAGAAGAGTCAAGTAAAGTCAAACTCTATTTGAACATCACATTTCAAGCAACTGTGCTGCACATAATAAAATCACAGCACAAACACAAAGTGCAAACAGATCAAAAAAAGTCATAAATGATTCAGATTCCATACCTACCTGTAATGTATATATCTACATCATCCAGTGGCTCTTGAATCCTTTCAGTGTCTCTCATTTCTCACTTTCTCTCCTCCCCCCAATGCCACCTTGTTGCCTTTTCAGTATCCATTAAGTGTAAATACTCGTTTTGTACAAATACGTTTACAGACTCTCTTTCCACCTCCCTACACTCATATTTGGAGTGAGGCTTTTTGGCCTCAACAATAATGTTATGCAAATCTGATACCTTGCTAGGCATATACTTTTCTGAGACAAAGTGGAAAACTCCACCCTGCACTAAACAGAGCTGCTATACTAAACAGATTATTTCCATCTATTGTAGAATAAGTGTTATAGTGGCTGTCCCCCAAAGGTGCCATATTATGTATTGTGAAGTTTGGGGCTTTATACAGGAAGTGTATTTTTTTAAGCTTTTTTGCCTTTATTATCATAAAGAATGAGGAATGGATTTATTATTGGCATATCAATAATTATGAAACATATTTTTACTTCTTCACACTGTTATTTGATCTGTTTCTCTCTCTCTCTCTCTCGCTCATCATTTTTTTGCAGCGACTCAGGCGGCCCATGCTGCGTCAAAAATGCTTATAACATAAAAATTGAGATAAAAAAAAAAACGAGCGTATTCGGATATAAAAAATATCAGAATCCATCTCATTATTGGTGCCTTTCCGAATTCATATTCAGATTCGTCCCTCACCATACAAAACAACATATATTGACAAAAACTATCAGTCACGCTCTTTTGCAAAAAAAATATCGTATATTTTTACAGAACAGCAACTTCAGTTTGTGACAAAAAACAAGCCACTGTTAAAGAGGAAGCAATTAAAAGTGATGCTACAACATGAAAATGTCATTGTTTACAAACAACACGTCAGAACGACAAGAGATAACAACACATCGAAATGACACATGAAGATGATGGAGACTACAATAAACCAACGAAAGAAGAAATAAAGAATAACATCACAGTCAAACCACACATTAAGATGACAGAGAGTAATGAAAGAAGACAGAATACAGATGTTTTCACAGATGTGTTTGGCAACCTATAGGCAATTATAGCTGAAACTTTCTTCATGGTTAGATGTCATGCATGTTAGAAAATATTTGTTGATCTGAATCCTTTAAGCTTTGACCTTCATATATTAATGTTAAAGAATAGTTCCTAATCTCTGCTCTGAGTAGTGTGTGTGCACACATAGGCTATTATATGTTATAATACATATGCATGTCAACACATACCTTAACATTTGACTGAACAGCTCTCATTGCTGTTTATTCAATTTGTTCAGTCATGACTCTATCAGATAATAACCTTGTTAATTGATTATCTCTGTCATCACACCTGTCCAATTTGTTCACAACACCACTGAACTGTAGTCTCTGTGCCCCTTTTTTCATTTGCTTGCACAAAAATACACACCCATGCACACACACACCCACACACACACTGAGAGAGGTAGAAGTACCCCATTTTCTTTGACACATTACTGCTGGCAGTATGCATGACCAAGTTTTTACCATTTTCTGGAATAGTTTGACGATGGAATAATTTGAGTGTCAGATGTTTCATCAGGGAAGAGAGATTACACACCCTGTCATCGATGGTGGAGTTCAGAGGGGTGTTGCGGATGAAATGTCAAATTTAGTCCCTGTATGAAAACGTATGTGATGATGGGAAGGCTCTGACCAGGAAAATGAGGCCTGTGACTTGTGGTTGTACTGATTTAGCTTTTTAGAATGTGTTTTTTGTTCACTTATCAAGATCAATACATCCAAGTCTTGTTACTGTATATGATAATAACATAATCACTCAAAGTAAGGCAGTTTTATTTACTTCCCTCCAGCTTCACAACAAAAAGCCAAACTGGGGGATGGGCTGAGTAAAAAAAAAAAAATTCCAACAAGCCCAAAGGAAATCATTTTCCACCCGACGCTACTTCTTGAGTGCTATTAAGTTGGATGTTGAAGTCACTGCATAGTAACACGGTCTGTTTTTTTGTTTTTTTTGGCTTGGCTCTGCTGCAGTGATGTAGCAGAAAAGATGTTTCTTTAATTGAAACTTGAAAGAAAGAAAATGGGCACTTTGGGGACTCCCACTAAACAAAAACAAGTCTTGACGGGAAAATTTAAACTGGGAAATTAGGATTTTTAAATGGCAGCCACTGTGAAAGCCTGCCTTTCTGGCACCCCAGACTAGAGGACATTTCTCGGATAGTTTGCTTAATAAGCAGCACTTTTTTGCACAGCTGGTTTCCTAGAAACTAGGATTCGATCGATTAGAGGAAATGGTAGATTCTGATTCTGATAGTTTTGGTATACCCAGAGAACTGTGCTTCAACGAGAACCATGAACAAAATCTATTTAATCACAGGTTAAATGCTAAAGAAATTCCACAGAAATAACTTGACAGCTGACATTCACTTGTGCACACCTACAGCTTTTGTGACTGACAGCTGCATTAAATCCTCAGCAATCAAACAACAGGCTCCATCAGCCGTAATCTCAGCATGATGGAGGGCAAAACGGCTGCAGAATCTGATTAGACTGACTGACACAGGCTAGTCGACACAAGAGGGATAGCCTGTTCACAAAGCTGCAGCTGCAACGCCATAACCTGACTATAACAACATAAGAGGCGAACAACATTTTGAGGAGCTCTGAGGGCATCAATATTTATCCACACAGACTGGCAGACAAAAAGAACTCTCCTTGGTTTATCAGTCCTGAGGGGGCTACCTGCATTATATTAGTATGCAGGGGTGTCATTTACACCTTATTCCTCTGACAACACTCATGCAGGGAAGAGCGCACATGTCCAGACCTGAATTTCTGAACGTGAACTGTCAACCTAAACTCTGTCTGCATGATATTGTAAAACAATTCTTATGATACAATACTTAAAACACTAAGGATTAATACTGCACAAGTTTACAGCTGGTGATAGATTAAACAGAACTGAAAAGTTTTTTTTTTTTTTTTGTTACTGTTTGACAACATTGTTCTGCAGGGTGTTAAAAAACCTGGAAACCAGGACACAATAGACTATGCACGAAATGCCTCTGTAATATTTTATGATCAATAGCCCCAGGGTGCCTTGTCTAAATTAAATGTTTACTTTTCAAATGGAATCTGAAATGCAAAGTAATTCATTATGCAAATATGCTGACTCTCGCTGTTTTGTTCGCCTAGATAAACTTCCTAAAAGTGGATCTCTTGTTAATATCAGTAAGGAAGCTTTGCACAAGACGGGCGTACTAGAATACAGGGAGGGTTTCTGTTTGTAGCAATGATTAGCTGAATTCTCATTGAACTGAACATGAAAGTATATTTCTGTGGATTAACTCTGAACTGTTTTTACGTACATTTTTTTACCGATTGGATTTCCTTAAATGCATAGAGGGAACATTTATTGTATAAATGTATGTGAGGTACGTTCATTGTTCAGAAGAACCCTGCCAGATTCAAGTGTGCTGATTGATTTAAAGTTGTGCTTAATTGGATGGAGAGAACTAATGGTCTTCTCTTGCTGTCATGTGAGTGGGTAGTGCTAAACAACCTCAGCTCTCTTTCTCTCTTCTTCTCTCTCTCTCTCTCTGGCATTTTATTGCAATTCATTTTCCTTCTAAATGTTGTACATTTCCTCCAAAAGTGCTGCTTTAATTGTGCACTTCAGCCTGCCCTGCGTCTGTCAGAGTCAAAAAGAAAATGCCAGGGACCACTTGTTACATGTCAGGTTATCTTGAATGCAGCTCCGTAGGTGGATTAACATTTGGTATATTTAGTTCTCAGCATTAAATAGCAGGCGACTTTGTCTTTACAAACGACGACAGTTTCTGTCGCCATTATGAATATTTGCTTTGTACTCAGCTTAAATAGTTGTATGTTAGACCAAAGTCGACACAGAGTTGTATGCCTATTAAATGGAGCTGTAGAAGCAGGAGCAACATGCTGTGATTCAGAATACAAAGAGAAAATAGCAGACTGACACTGAGTGCAGATAACCAGTGCTCACACTGATGTAACAGAGAATCATATGAAATGCAGTCGTTTATTACATCTTGAGTTGGCGGAGAATGAGGCAGAGGTTCAGAGCAATACAGGAGAGTCAGACAGATGACACACACGCACACACACACACACACACACAAGAAACCATTCATCGGTAAGACACATTTTGTCCAAAAAAGCTTTAAAAACAAATTTTCTTCCATCTCATTCTGAATGCAGACATGAATCTGAGCCAACTGTGTTTCTATGCAGACGCTGTGTATGCATGAAAGGGCAGACTGTGCAGAACCAATGTCAGACTGATGTAAACAGCCCTACTGCAGCCCCTAAGGTGTACTTGTTTGGGCTGATTGAATCAAGAACATGGCAAGGAACCGGGGCCACTCACATAACTCGGACTTTAATAGTATGGTTATGCCTGATGCTGTGAAGTATCATGATTGACATCCCCGGAGCCGTGACATCAGGGTTATTGTATTTAATTAAATACTAGCTGAATATATGATGCACATAGAAAAGCAAGGCCTCAGAGGAATTATCCTTATTATTGGCCATGAAGGACAGAGGAATTGAATAATGGGTTATGGACTTGATTGATAGGAAGAGGAAACCATTTCAGAGCCATACTGCGGACAAGTCACATACTATTTGCCATGGACTCCAAGGATTGGGGCATGCTTTTATCTTCAAATCAGTGAATGTGTTTTCATGGACTTGAGTATCCTGTTTTTTTTTAAGGATTCTGTCTTTGTGTTTATGCATAAGCCTGGGATAAGCCCTTATCCCGATTTTGAGAACACGATTTTGCAACCTAGAACTAAAAAAAAAGGACACTGTGCCATGTATACGCCTTATTGCTAAACTCCACCAGATGTGTGTGTCAGTCAGTCTCTGCTCCGCCACGGCAGTTGAGCTTACGTTTTTACTTTATTCAATGTGTGTGCTTCCACTGGCTCGGCTGCACTGTGTCTCAGCTCCGGTAGTCCAAAGCCCTCTGCAGCAGATACGCATTGCTTCAATTTTTGCTGGATGCCGGAGCACAGTGCATCAATTTACCACAGAGTCGCTCGAGCGGCACAGGCAGTCAGACACTGAAACAACAATTGAATATCTTTATTTTCTGATTAAAACATTCTGTTTTGACGGTTGTGTGTAGTTTCATATGTTTTTATATCACATACATCATATTATCTCAAGTCCATGTAAACACACACAGTCAGACAGTAGATATTGAAGTACTTTTTTCTATGAATTATGTTTATACAGGTTCTTAATCTCTGCTGGTTGGGACTTTAGTTCATTTTCCTTTTAGATGTGTTATAAGTAGCATTGTGATAATAAACTGCAAGGGTCTGTGTTGATGTTGCTAAAAGGTGATCATTTTATACTAATGATTATTTAAATTGATTATAATCTGATAAAAATTGCTAAGTTAATTTCCTTTTTGTTTTTTTGTCACCAATCAATTGCAAGTGACATATTTCTTCCATCTTACTGTCTAGCTCTAGTTTTGCCAGTTGCAGCGTTAGAATCTTTGGGGATGTTTTAAATGATTATATGTGCTTTATGTTGAACCAGGCAGCTCATGAGCGAAAGTCAAACTACATCACAGTGTTAGGGTTGTAACATTAAAATATCCACATGGACGCCTGCTCTTTGGCCAGCCCTTGTCAGGCTTGTGTCTGGTTTCTTTGGTCATGCAAAGTTTTTTAAGACAGCTCTAACAAAAGTACCAAATAGCCTACACAAGGTAAGTCAGTTTTCAAGAAAAGACATTGAAACTCTTGTCATATTTCAACAGTGGAGACATACAGATATAAGGTCTAGCTTCACACCCACACTCTCAGCATCTGTCATGTCTGACTGGAACAGAGGGTATAATGTATGCACACCCACATACACACACACTCTTACACTCAAATTCACCCCGACTGTACTTTTCAACTTAAATTGTACAACTAAATCCAACCTAGGGGCTTTTAAAAACGGACTATTTGGTGGGTGTGAAAAGAACATAAAAGACTATAATGCTGCACAGCCAGGGCCAGATTCTTTTCTATTTGGACCTGCAATAATGAAGACTTCAACCCTGCAACAATGTTCTATTATATTTTGTTCAGTATCAGTCCAGTATTGTTTGGTATCATTTGACAATATGTGGGTGATTTAATGAGGACACAACTGATGCAATTATGTGGCAAAAGCATGCCAAGTTTCTTTTGAGTTTGCAAAACTGTCAGTATGTTGAATGAGGTGGAAATTTGTCAGCAGAAATAAACACATTATGTATAATCCTAAACAACAATAAGACCTACATACCCGAAGTGAATAGCTCTTGGCCAAGGTCTACCAAAATTAAACTAAACAGGCATAGCCTACATGTGTTTTTGCAGGGGCTTCTGGGTTTCATTTGGAAAGTTTAAGGTTTATTTAACATTCTACAAGACATAGCTGCACAACAACACGTCATCTGTAGTCCCTTTATGCTCCACACGAAAGAAACAAACGTTTAAATATGATAAAGTACAGAGGATGAATTTGGTAGGCTTAAAACCTGAGGAAAGAAGCTGCTCTGTTATCTGCTAGTAGAGCGGTGGATGCTTCTGTATTGTTTGCCAGATAGCAGCAAGGTGAACAGGCTGTTACTGGGGTTGGTTTTGTTTTTTAGTATCTGGCCAGGCACCTTAACTCACTGTTATCGCTCATGTTCACTGGATGGGAACTAATGATGTTCTTCTTTTTGTTTCCTGATGTTTTGTTAAGTTTTAACCACCTCCAGAAGATCGCTCCTGTCCTAATCCCCCGCCAATTTATAATGTTTCAGGTCAGTGTGCTTTAGGCTTAGGATGCTTTAGTTTTTCTAATCTAAAAAATGTCACAAAGCATAGCACAGGTATTTTGCCTCTTTAGTTTCTCCAAAAATACAACTGTTAGCTTTCTTTTAAAGGGTGGAGATGTGTGATATGATATCCATGAAATGTTATCGGTGATTGTTTCTTAACACCTAGTTCTAAAATTAACAATTAGCTCATTGATTTTGTTGACATCTAGCATTAGGTTATTCCTGTTGCTCCACTTTCAAGTTGAAGGTTCCAGTTGTGTGTGTATTGGGGAAACGACAGGTGACTAAGCATACAGCCCTGGTGAACTCCTGTGTCTCGAACTTCAATGTAGGGTGACCGCCAATCCAATCAACTGGGGTCTTTTTGCCAGGAAGCAAAATATTCAGTCACAGTCTGATTCTCGAGTTTACCAAGCAGTGTCTTCAATAAACACTATTCTGATTTAGGTGTTATTTTCAAGTGTGTGTGAAAAAAGAGTGGAGGTAAGCAGAGATGAAGTGATGTGTAGTTCTGTTGGTTCTGCTGTTAGAAGTACACATGGCCACAGATTTTGTCCTGCCCCGCAGCTTCTCTACTCACAGTTGGAAACTTCTCACATTCACTGTTGGGACAGAAAGTGGGCGCTTCTCTGGCCTGGACAGATGACCGCTGTGGTGATAAAAGTGAGCACAAAATGTGTTCATCAAACTCACAATTGATGGGTGGCTCTTTTTGATTGACAACTAAATAAAGCATCAACAACAATGAAAGATTATACAGACTTTTCAGCATCCAGAATCCATGAACCTGTGAACTGAAAATGGTCCTGTAGAGCTGCTTTTTTAAACCTTTCAATTGATCGGCTGGAAGTAAGTATGCAGGAGCAGCAAGGACATAGGATCTGCTTGACAAAATGTTAGTATGAACCTTCCTGAGAGTGTTACTTCCCAAGGGGGGTTAAAAATGAAGATGGTTAGAAAATTTGTCTAACCAGTTTGAAGATATTTTCAAATAGTATCACCAGTCAAAATACAATTACCATCTGGTTGTTTTGTCATGTGACTGCTCATGACTTAATTATTTTTTGTAGTCCATTTTTGGATTGGGTGCATTTTTTGATAACTCATTCGTTTTCCTTTTTAATGAAGGACAAGCAATATTCACTATAAGGCGTGGAGCTGACCTGATTGACAGGCAGGAGCAGTGTATCTGTTTGTCAGGAGGCTTAAAACCCGCCTCAGCTCCAGCTCTTAGTCTGTCATTAGGTTGACTGAAAGTTAGGGTGAGACCAGATTTCCAGCTTGGCGACCGCCATCGATGAGCTTCCAAAGCTCCCTGCACTAACCAATGGGTTACATCACTCAGGCTTCATCAATTAATATTTACAGTTTATAGTAAGCAACAGGCAGTGTTGATTTAAATACAGTTCACCTCCAAATGCCCGACAAGGCCCTGCAATGTCTTACCGCTGATAGTCGAGTATGATGTTTAAGCAAAGTCTATGAAGTCAATGAGAATTTCTCAGTGATTTGGATTTGTCACATTAGTCAGCAGTATTTTGTGCAGTGGAAGCTTATGGTCCAAGTAAGATACACTCGTGTCACAGCTCTTTTTCTATACTTTCTTGTGTGATTACACAACTTGTGGTGGCATTTGGTCCGGGCTTGTCCTGTTCGGTGGTCAGATGACATTGTGGGCAGGCTGGTGATTCACTGAAGTTCAGCTTCTTTTAATCTTATCCAGAGCTATAGAGATACTAAGAGTTGCGACACTCTATGATGTCGCCGCCGGGGCAGTCACGTGGTTCATGTAAGCCCTAATAGTTCCAAACACACGCTGGCTGTCATGTTCTTCTATAGGACAGACAGCAGCGATTGCGTTATTGAACGGTATATATTATAAAAACACACACCCAAGTACTTTTTCAGCTGTTATTGCATTATTGCAAATGTCAGTTTTGCATTTGGAGAGTCAGGGTGACAACGAAAAGCTGTGTATTACTTAGATAAGTTTTACATTTTTAGAGGGAAAAGCTTAGTGTTCACGTTTAACTTTTCTTTTCCATATCATTCATCTGATGATAGACGCCTCGTGATTTTCATTTTAGCGCAACTGGGCTGTATTATTGATTCCCCTGATTTTGCTCATAAATTCCGATTCAGCCGTTAGCTTACCTCCGTGGTAGCGCTAAGAGGTCTGCCGTGGTCCGTTCAGCATTCGTCTAGCAGCTAGCATACTTCTTCTGATGAAAGCGGCCACCCCCAGGACCACAACGTGAAACATGATCATGTTAAGACTAAGAATATCATTTTAAGATTAAACTATACACATATTCTCAAAACTATTACAGAATGAAAACTCATTGAGGCTTGTATGTTTGGGTCTATAGGTAAGTGCAGTGCTGTTAAGATTTAACTCAACCCAAGTAACTTCAGCAATTAACTATTATTTAATAACTACTATTTCACATTCAGAAGTATATGTTGGTTCTGTTATTTCTTGTATAGTTGTATAGATTATTATTGTTTATAGTTTGCACTGTGTATATACACATTGTATATATTTTGCTTTCTATTTATGTTCAGAGTGTTTCTCTTTCTTCTTTTTTTTGTGGACCCACTGCTGCTGTGACAAAATCATTTCCCAGTCTGGGATCAATAAAGTAATTCTATTCTAACAAAACACTTGTAACTTCTGTTACAGCTATTGAGACATCAATGTAAGGATGGCTGATACAAATGAAGGTTTGCAAATGAAGTATTTTTTATTAAACAATGACAGACAACAAGAATGTGTGCTTGTGTTTGTGCGTGTGTTTGAGAAAGAAGAACAATTATGAGAACAAAAATAGACGGGGGAATATCCATTTCCAATAGATGAATGTCACTATAGGAGTGTAGTGTTCCCTTAAATGACAATGGGTGCAAATCTAAGGCAGCATACACATATGACAGCAAGAATACCTTGTTATTGTTACAGAGATTGAGGGAGAAATTGAGGTGGAGATCGAAGGGAATGAAAGGGACATAACAGACAGAGAGAGTGAAACAGAAAAGGATTTATTTGGCATTAAGAAAAAAACACAATTTGATTCATCAAAAGTTTAAAAAAATCTTCAACACAGACCAAATTAGAGCACTTGGGCATTCAAAAAAAGGGGGGATATGGAGGGGCAAAGAAACCGTGAAAAAAGCAATTGGAATTAGGTTCTGTTGTGGCACTACAGGATATAAAACCCTCCAAGCCATGAATATGCCTCTGCCCGACATCAGGACCATTCAGAGGAGGATGCAGCATGTCAAAATGGAGCCAGGAGTGTTGGGGGAGGTGTTTGATATGCTGAGACAAAGGCTGCATGGACCTTGGTGCTCTGAGGGAGACAGAAAGCAGAGGTGAGGTCAGATATGCTAGATTTATCTGATACTGGCTCTTCTAGAATTAAAATAAGAGCTAGTAAACTCACAATGAAAGAAAGCGAACACATGTAAACTCCACATCAGGGAAAGGCAAACCTTCACTCCAGAGAGGCCAGGTGGGTCAAGAGAACAGTGAGAATGAGTGTTTCAAAAACTGTACATTGACAGTATTGGTGTCTTTAAAATAATGCAATAATAGATAGTTGCATTCATTACAGTCACTCTGTAGAAGTAGTAGGTTTTATGACCATCCAGGTGGATGTCAGCAAAAACACATAACAACAGTATACAGTATAATAAACTTACAAATGTGAAGAAAGCCTGTGAAGTCCACACCAATTAAAGGCACATCCCTGGGGGACAGGGCAGCCTTAAAGAGAAAGAGTTGCATTATAACAGGACTAATGACAGAAAGAGAGAGAGGCAGGAATGTTAATTTCACTAGTGTTATTTCTCTGGTTACCTACCAATGTTAAAATCATCCGTTTCTGCAAAGCAATGTTTCACTAATTGAAATTCCTGCCATTCCTAATTATATAACCCTCGCTCAAATCACGAGTCACAGACAATGCCTTGACATGCCCTGATCACGAGCTCATTAAACAGATAGAATATATATCACACACAAAATCGACTAACGAACGATGGCTAACACGGTCAGGTTCAGCGGATAAAAGCCACAATAAATTAAAACTCCTTGACAATACATCTAAATCCTGCTTGTTAGTTACCCAACATCATTAATATAAAAGTTGCTAGCGATTCATTACCGGACTCTTACTTTACCTTCACAGCTAGCGAAATCGCGCTAGCTAACTAGCTAGCACACAATGCTTGAAAATTGGTTGCAACAACCAAGATAAAATATAGATAATTACGCTGTGCATATACAAATGAAGACCAGTGTAAGCATCACAAAGGGCCTCTGGTGCAATATAGACAGTTGACAATTCAAAAGAGGTCGATATTTCAGCAACTTACCTCTGGAACTATTCGACGCGCTGCAATGTAAGTGAACGAGGTCCAACGCCGAAATGACAAAGTTTGGAACTAATCCGAGCTCCATACCCCGGAAGTAGGCGGTACAAAGCGCCGCCATTTTTTACAACGAAGGTCTATGGGAGTGTCGCCACTCTGTTATTATCTATCTCTCTGATCTTATCCATGTGCTTCCATTTACAAATACAGTGCATCTATTTCTGTCACAATTTGTTATTAAATTTAAAAAACAGTGAAAAAAATGTATTGTATCTATTGAGAAAGCCACTGAACCAACACATCTGCTCATGCCACATTCACCATAATAAAATGTACAATATTGTACAAATGTACATTTTTATGTTTTTGTAACCAGCAAACATAGAGAATATGCTGTGAGGAAATGTGGTACAAGGACTGATTGGCCAGGATGCTGATATAAACGTTTAGAGCACACAGATGTTTCAGGACATTCAGAGCTTTAAAGGTTGGGCTGTGCTGTCTAGATAATATCCAGCCATTAGATTCCAATCAGCACGCATTAAATCACTTCACAGTCTAATTTTGAGAATTAGTCCCTGATTAATGTCAGCTGCAGATAAAACAGAGTGAAGTCAGGTCGTTCCCATCACGGGCGCTCAATTTTTTTAAGTTGTATCCCCTTATGTACATCAGTATGGGTGAATTAAAAAAATAGATGTACTTCCCCCCCCCCCACCCCCCCCCCCCCCCCTCAAACTGTTTTCCCTTCAGCTGCTAATACAGCCCCAATACAGACCGCAGGCCCCACTTCTTTTCTCTGTGGAGGGCATCACAAACCTACAGCTTTGGACTGCAGTTTAAGAGAAAGGTCACAAAGAAGAGCGAATTTCCATCACTTGTTTGAGCACTCGACACTTGCCCCAATTAGATAGTTCTATTGTTTGGGCTATCCAAACAATAGACCTATCCAATCACTGAAGGCCCACATCAGCTCACCTGAGACAAGCTGTGCACTGTGAAGACTCTTCTTAGCTGTAAGCCAGACGTAAACTGGTACCAGGATCAGCCTAGACGAACAAAGGGAAGACATAGTTGAAAAAAAAACCTGGTCTATTTATTGGACTATAAAGAATCATTTTTGTACTCTGTAATAATCATAGGAAAGTTCATTTCATTCTTTATCCCCCTTTCTCCCATTATTGTAACATGTTTCTTTTATAGAGACCTAATGGGTGCTTTCTTCTTTTATGACTCTATTTCTGCAGCCATGAAAGGATAAGCAGGTAGAAATATGGAAAGCTATTTGTTTTTTCAGTCTACCAGGTGTGAGTGTGTGTAGTAATTTGGCTGCTGTGCCAAGCTGTTACACTGTCTCAGCTAGGCTCATTAATTGTAATACTTGTCCTTTGGTTGTTGTTTATTTTGAAACATGAACACACATGGTTTAATCCTCCAACTGCTATATTCTTCAGCTGTGTGTAATAATTTATGTGTTTTTGATTGTTCTTGTTCATACCTGTAGCGTTACCTCTGTTGTTTTGAGGTCAATACAAAATGTGAATATTTGGCAACATTTTTTATCCCTGGAATTTGCTTCAGGATCATTTGTGTTTGCTAAGAAATGTAATGTGTGACAGCAATCACTTCAGGGTGTTGGAATTACTGAGTTCAGGTCTGTGATTAAAGCAGTAACATGATAAAGGAGTGTAAGAGATTAGCCTAAAAACAAATGGTTCTATGGTTCATTAAAGTTGAGTTGGCATGTGCGTTCTTCTGACACCACTGAACAAAAGAATGTAGAAGAGACAGCGAAAAGGAAAACCTAAGAAAGACGATAATATCTACATAGATAACAGCTATGATTATTGAGAAATATACGATGAAGTAAAGAGTTAGCAATTAGCAATAAACTAACTCTGATAAATCATGCAAACACGGCATATCAATGACAGACAAAAACTCACATTTACTAACATATCCATGGCAATGCTGATGTAATGTGCCACAATAAAATGGACAAATGTTTGCTTAATTTCTAATTATTTTTTTAGTTGCCTCTCAATATTTTTTGGTGGGGGGGAAATCAAAATATATTCCATTTGTAAAAAAAAATATATATATTAAAAAATATGACACAAAAATAAAGCAATAATCCTAACATTGGAGAAGAAGGAAAATAATAATGTTTGGGGGGAAAAAATCCAACGTCCCTGGTATGATTCCATGTCTCACTCTCTCCCCTCACTTCTTCTCGCTACTATAAACAAGCAACGTTTAAATGTAAATATATATATTCTACATTTTATTTTGATTGTTTTATATTTTTCCACTGACAAAATTAGCAAATGACACAAACCCAAAAATCCAAATTGGTGGTGGTCGATTTCTGTGTATCAACTTGTTGGTTGTTGGCTAATCGTAAAAGCAGAAGTTTCAAAGCAGCTCCATTTCTGTCAATGCTCCCAACAGACTCTATGACTTTGGGGAGCAAAACTGACCTTCACAACAACACTGTGTAGTAAACTGATTTAATAATCAACCTACTGCCCAGAGGGAAAAAGTGTGTGCTAATTTCATTCTCATTTTATGTGATTTAGATAGCAGAAGGTATGCTTAAAGGCAGCAGCATATATCATTATAAAGATCATTACTTCCTGGTGGAAGTCTAAAAAGTTGATTTTGCCTCCGACTGCTGCCATAAATCAAAGGAAAGCTTTTAGGTTCAATTATGGGATGGTTATCCATCTTTTCACTGAGTTCTGGTCTGTTGTCTGGTCTCTCCACATTTAAAAAACAGAAACATCCAGATGCTAAGAATGTCTATATTAAGTCATCCTCTTGTCAACAATAGGGCTAATGGAAATATTGAGCTTTATATAATTCCTTTTGGTCTGATCAATGTGTTTTCCTACTTTGAAAATGTACTGAATTTGTGTGTGAGCTGTATTTTTGTAAGTTGGTCATGTAAGAGTCATTTAGATGGGACAGAAGACAAATAAATTACTCTCTGTTTGTGGTTATAGATCACTGTGTTGATGCTTCAAACCAGAGAAAGACACACCTCACTGTCTCGTCTAAATCATATCGAATCAGATCTGCAAAACAGTCCAAAATAAATGTTTCAGATCAACTTGAAATGTGCTGAAGTTTTGATAACTGCTGTCCGACTGCCTCCTACTGTATATCAGCCCTCTAAAGTGTATAGTTTAAATCTTAGAAGAAAAGACGTTGAGTCAAGATGCAATTTCTTTGTTAAATCTCTGTACTTTTATTATAATGCTGTAAATGTAGCTCAGCAGGAGTCCAGTACAAACTGCGACTTGAGGGTTTCATGTTTCATTTGTCCCAGGTAATGTTCATCACAAGGTTTTTTCAAGGGATCTGAATTATCTGGAGAGGTGTCATTCTCTCCAAGATAAACAGCCTCTGCCTCTCTAACAGAATATTAGCATAGAAAAACTAAGATTCAATGTCCAGGGCCTTTAGAAAACTCTGTGTCTTACATATAAAACAAATGACTCATAAAGACAAATAGGTTTTCACAAAGGAACAAAAATCTTTTCTTCCTATTGAACATTCATACCATGATTTGAATTATTACAACTCTTAGTTGTGGAGTGCCCTCCTCCCTGCAAAGAAAAGAACACTTTGCTCTTCAAATCCAAATATATAAAGGCATAAGTGCAAGTTAGACAGCTTGCAGGTATTTTTGTGTGTAACTTTAGAGCCTCTAACTCTCTGCCAGCGTTTACATTTTGTCTTGATCTTTATCTCGGCAGGTACAGAACAGTGTGCTCAGGATCTTGTTCTTTCACAGAGAGCCTTCTATAAAAGCGCCTCCTTTCTAAGATAACAAAGGCAGCGGAACACGCCATCAATCATTTGTTTAAACCCTTAATCATCCATCCCACGAGTCCATTAAGGTTAAAATTACTCCTCAACCTCACTGATATTGTAGCTTTTACTGCATACTTTAGTTCTGCATTGCAGGTTAGTCAAATGAAGCAAACAACAACTCCTGGGCTTTCATTTAACACAAAGCAGTATCAGATTTTGGTGGGAAAAAAGCCATTATAAATCTTATAAACCACTTTTTGGAGCCTCTGTTTTGCTTTTTCTACATTTTGTAATTAGCTCTCAGACTATTCTTAGTGAGAGTTTCAGCCAATTAATTCCAAAAGAGCAAAAACAATAACCTTTAATTATATCACAACGTGCCGTAATAATTGAAAAGTCCTGCAGTTATTGTTGTAACGCAGACAGGAAGTCTAATTTGGTGAGTAGGATTGCTGTTTGTTAAGACGGTTTGGTAAATATCCTTCTACTGGTGTAGCTGTGTTGTCATTAGCAACTGAGTTGGAAGAAGCAGACATAAGTGGTCAAAAACAGCAATTCTCCTTGTTTCTCTTTTTTCCTCTGATAACAAAACAAGCACATGATCCATCTGTGTTCAAAAAATGAACTTTATCAAGATCTTTTTGAATTACTATTAAATTATATTTCTTCCGACTTTCCACAATCACTTTTTTGACCCTGAATTCCTCTAAATGTTAATATCTGTGTAATGATTTTTTCAATATTTACATCAAACATACGTTTAGATTGCCTGCTGAATACTGTACACTCACACAGTGCTAACTATGAACATACCATTCTGTTCTCTGCTCCTCCATCCCGTTTGAAGGAGTAACAATGCTCCTTTTAAATGGAGGTGAAAGAGTCAGACACTGAGCACCATTATCACAGACACCAGTTCCTTTGTGAGGCCAAACCAAAACGAGCACAAAGGAGTGACAGAGTGCTGGAAGAAGATAAGGTACATTCTCGCCATCGCTTCAATTTACAGCCGTGAGAATGAAAGGAAGGCTGTGTCTCTTATATTAAAGGTTTAAAAATGGAGTGGCATTTTTATTTATTTTCCCCGGACCTCATTGTATCCGCTCTGATCCTGTCGATGTGATTGGTCTAAAGTACAAAAGTGTCTTTGCCCTCACTCTGCTGCCTTGCTGTTTTCTGATTATACAATGTATGTGTGTGATTTCCTCTATCTATCTCAGAGTGTGTGTGCATAATAAGATCATACGTGTTGCTAAGCCGTTTGTGTAGGAAAAGTCACCGTCACCATCATGACTGTAAGAATAGAGGATCATCTGGGAGACTTTCTTCATCGATGCACTGATGGGTTAAGAACAGAGGCAGGATGAGGACATTACTTTGAAACTGCTAATACCTTCAGGGGAAAAAGAAAGTTTGAGAGTTTGAGAGAGAGCAGGTGTGATAAATACGTTTTGTGGTTGAGCTAAAGACACGCTGTTGTCAGGGTTGAAATGAGAAACCGTGCTTGTGAAGATAGGTGACATTTTATTGATCTGCAGCCAAGTTAGCGCTAAGCGGGGCATGATTGAAGTAGTATTACGTGATTGGACACTTAATTACTTTTTTTTTTACCCACTGGGTCGTCATCTCCTCCATGTTTCGGTCTATTTCTCTCTTTTTCACAATTTCTCACAGCGGTTTGAATAAAGTCTGAAAATCTCAAACATGTTTAAGAAATGAAGGAGAAAAAAAGGAGCTGTAGAACTACTGTGACATCGATAAACACATACTATTCTTTGCTTCACTCCTGTAACTATTTGTTGCAGTTTGTACATGTAGTCAATTTCCACGTGCAAACACACAAACATGCACACAGAGAGAAAGTAAAGAAAGGTGTCCTCTTCTCCCTAAGAGGCAGGGACCTTGAGACAGCTACTGTGAATGGCAGAAAAACAATGAAGCACTTTTTCATCCTCCAGTGAAGAGGGGTTGCCAGGCAGCAGCAGAGTGACGTTGTTGCCCGTCAGTGGTCACTGGGAGGAGCAGGAGGAGAGGGAGGGAGAAGGTAAATGTGTGTGTTGGCTGTGGCAATGGACGTCTAAAAAATATATGTATATTATCCTTCATATCTGTGTATGTGCTGCGAGTGACTTTGTTTGTAAATGTTGAGGTAAGATTGATGATCTTTTTGCAGATCTGCTCCACAGCCTGGCATCATTGCTTTTAATGAGCACTTCAGTCCCCTGTGTTTTCCATTTCTGGAAATGGACATCGATTTCAGGGAGGAGAAAGAAAGAGATAGTGGTAAAGAGACACAGCAGGTAATATACTACACTTATTTAAGGACCTATTGAATAAGAGTTAGGCATTATTCTTATGTAGAGGGCTGGGGATGGAGTCTAATACATTTATATCAATCAGGGAAGTAGCTCCTTTTTGCCCACAGAGCTCATGTCACATTATGTTTTTCAGATATTCCTGAATATGAGAAAGTAGTTTTTTTGATTTAATATATTTCCTCTTCCTCTCACAGATGATTTATTTCCTAATTGTAGAAGATATTGA
Source organism: Tautogolabrus adspersus (assembly GCA_020745685.1). Taxonomy (NCBI): domain Eukaryota; kingdom Metazoa; phylum Chordata; class Actinopteri; order Labriformes; family Labridae; genus Tautogolabrus; species Tautogolabrus adspersus. Next base: position 14,447,692 of record CM036540.1, read on the forward strand.
ACAGGCTCAACCCTGTCTCCTAAAAAACCTTGTCATTTTTTACTAAACTGCTTTTCCTTATTAACAGAAAATTGTGATTTCTCTGTGAATCACCATTTTTTTTGATTGAATGAAAATGTACATTTATGTACAGAGCTGGAGTTACCAGAGGCTGCTGGGTAGGTGGGATCGTTGGCAGGGGGTGCAAAGTGCGGGGCTGCTTATCAGACTCACAGGTCTGCATCCACACTCGACTCTGTAATTAGGCTTAAGCAACAGATACACTTTATCTTAGGCAGAAAACATCTTGGTTTTAGTCAGATTTTCATAAAAAAACATGTCTAATGTCTCTAATGCTCTAATGCTCTCTTGCTACGGTTATTGCCAGGGATGTGTCCAGACTTTTTTGACTGGGGTGGCCCACCTTGGGCACTGACTTATGCTAGGGTGGCATGACATTTGCTCACACAAGCAAATTAATGTCATTAATTGAACCTTTCTCTCCCATTCATGATATGTACTAATACGTAACACAATTTGGCACTATTTACATCTTTTTAGCCTAATTCATTGAGGACTCAAAAAGAACATGTATGTCCAAAGTCACAATTTAAAGTATTTAAAATTGCATGCAAACCCTTTCCCTTTCCTAAAACCTCTTATGAGATATATGCACAAAGTATTTATTTACAATTAAAGTACTAACCAAAAAAATAAACCACAATGAGACGTTAAGTAAACTACCAGCAGCCTGTTGCTATACAACCAGAATAACTGAATTTAACTTAAATAGCCAATTTAACTGAATTTAACTTAAATAGCCAGTCGTAATTTGGGATTTTATGTGTGGCAACTGTGGTGGCCAATCAGATTTCTAGGGGGGTCCATGGACTACTGTCCTTGTCGTAGTAATCAAGCACCAGGAAGAATTAATTTATTAACAGAAGAATGTCTGACTGCTGCAGTTGATATTCTCCCTTTCAGCTTGTAACTACTGGACCCTCTTCAGGTTTAGCTGACACAACATAAACTATGTCTCCCCATCTGTCAAAAAACTGTTGGTTCTTGCTCTAGCACTGGCTGTTGGATGTTGACACCTTCACCTTGTTTTATTTCGATTTTCTTCCACCCACATATGCAATTTCGATTTGCGGGTCAATGCCCGGTACTGGAACTGTGGGATCTGATGAGTTGTATACATGCTAGAGTAAATCTACACCACAGGTGTGTTTTCGGATTTTGGAGGAATTCGACGCTTTGTGATTTCAGTCGGTCTAACATGTTAAATGTCTTTTAAAAGTTCAGTTGTAGTGAGACTCGCACAACATATCATCTTTCTTTAACATCTTGTAAATGTACTGACTGAGTGGTGCCTTGATTTAATGGTAACTTCTGCTAACCTTAGCATCCATGCTCACAATGATAACATGTGAAATGATTACCATATGACTAAAGTTTCTATTCAGCAATCTTTTAACAAGTGTGTCGATCAGGTGTTCTGTCATGAACCAAAGTTATACACCTTTTTAAATTTTGACCTGATGTTGGCACTATAGAGGGAAAGCTCAGGGTACACCAAAGTTATTATAATACACAAATGTCTGTTCCAAATTCCAGCATTTCAGTTCAGCAATTTATCTGACATCTGTAAACACACTTCTCTTTTAATCTCTGCAGTTTATAACTGTAATTGTGATTTCAGTTACTCAGTGCTTGTGAGTGCACCTCGGAGCCGAGCAATAGCCTCAGTCACTCTTCTATAATCCTCCAGCTGCTGATTGACTTCCTGACTCTCCAATACATTTTATGTATGAATTACATGCACTTTTTATCACCAAAATCTCTACTGCTGTATTACTGTTATCAGCAGCAAAAACCAATCCGGCAGATTTGAAGTTGTTGCCTTTTAGCTGCAGTTCACAGTGGAGGAGAAATCTCACAGTAACTGTGGATGGAAATAATAAAGAGAGTAAATGAGGAAAGAGAGAGAGAGTGACCCGGACAGACAGACTTCATGAAAAATAGAAGAAAGGAAAGGATTATGTTAATATGTGCTAATTTTGTGTTAATTCCCTTTCTGAAGACTGAAGTTATCCAGTGTCACAGCATCAACTCAGAGCAGATTTGTGCCGCTATTTCTCCCTCGGCCTTATCTCCTCTCCACTCTGCTACCTTGTCTGACTCCATCCAAAAGTCTTCTCCTCCTCCTTCCCTCTCTCCTTCATCTGTGTCTCCTTTCCCTTCCCTTACTGATACAGCAAAACCTCACTCTTAAGCAAATTATATATTAAACAGTATATATATATAATATGTATATAGAGTGGATTGACCTTCATCCTCAGAATATTCCTGAAATGTGGTTATGATGCAATTAAGACACAATATGGAGTCAAGCTGAGTAAACACAGCGTTCTGATGATATCAGCGTGATTATACTCGGAATCAATGTCTGCACAGCTGCAGTAACATATATGGAATACTAATTTTATTGACATTCAAGCAGCACATATTTCCCTACTGTTTCTCTGCAAAGGTTATTCAGATTCATCAAACATTGTGGTGTCCTTGGGCTCCACACACATCTTTGAAGAATGGCATAAACTCATGTTTTTATTTATGTTATTTATGATTCACAATTGGTCATTACACAATAAGAGAAGTTGGCAGAGTTCCACACACACACACACACACACACACACACACACACACACACACACACACACACACACACACACACACACCACTCACTTAAGGGACAATAGCTACTGTGATGAAGTTAAAACCACAAGTTAATTACATACTGATTGTCATTTGTCATCCTCTGTGAGATGTTACAGAAAGCTTATTCAAGTGTAGATTTTATTTTTACCTAACCAAACACTGCTTTCACCTTTTTCAGCATGATTAAAACAACATGTATATTAGGGCCTGACTGATATTGGATCTTCAGGTGCCAATACTAGTATCAATATTGGGGAGGGAAAAAAATCAGATACCGATATATCGGCCAATATCTTTCTTAGATCTATGTTTGATCTGTAGAGATATATATAGAGATACATACATTTATTGCTTTGATCCCTCAAATGCAGTTCAAACACTTGTGGAAAAGATATATAATAAAGACAAGCTGGTCACTCAACTGGAGAGTAACTGCGCATGTACATGCTGCATCATCGCGGGACACTCTGGAGAGTGATGATTCTTGTTGTAATCCATAGAGCACATTCTGCTGGTGGAAGAGACCTGCTAGAGTAATACAATAAAACTCTGATAAAATGCTCTTTGACTGTTGAATAAATCTAGTAATATCAGCACATCTGTGATCAAATTAGTTATAACCGATAGTCACTGGATAAGCTAATATCGATATTATCGGCCGGCTGATTAATTGGTCGGCTCTAATGTATACTTTCTATTGTATGCATTGAAATGGTATCCATCAATAGTGAAAATGTTCAACATCTCAGAACTGAAATTTAAGTTTAAGCTGACAGTATGAATTACCTTGAAGTAGAGCTAAAGGAATCTGTAATGTTACCACTGTTTTAATGTGAAAACAACAGTATCTCACTATGATCACTGCTTTACTGACTAATAATGTACAGACTGTGGTTGGGATACTTAAAAGTTGTCAACATGCATTTTTGTGATAATTGTAGTAAGTCATGATTGACGAGGCTGACTGGCTGCTTATACTTTTGGGTGAAAAATATACAAATATAGATAATATAGTCCACATATAATAACAATGGACAAAAAGTCATAGTGAGATGTGTGTCCGTATGGGTAATTAAAAGTAAGCGTACAATAAAAAATAAATTGCTCCCCTGTTGTACAAGTAGCACAGAGTAAAGGCTTTTATGCAGGATATTTAGACTGTTATCAGTTTGTCGTGCCTTGGCTAACACCTCCTGGTGTAAATATCCTTCAAGCACGTACATTTTTAGCAGGTGTTCTTTAGGTCACAATCAGAAGTGAGTTTTTAGTTATTCAAATGTGTGTACGTAGACTCATTTTGTGACCCCCCTGCAGCTTAAAAATAATCTGACATTATCCTGGATTCACATAGTTTCATCAGTGAAGTTCTGTCTTATTCCATATAGAAAAAGAAAATGTGTCCTTTTTTCTCAAATTTAGTCTAATCTCATTCTAATATTGTCTTAAGTAATTGTATAATGATCTTTTGTTATAAATACATTATTGTTATTATAATAAAACATTAAAATGTATAATCAAAATAATCTCTACTGTCCAATCACAAAAGAGTTTTGTTTTGAAAAGTCTGTTGTATCAGCCAATGGATATCTGGGGAAGGTCAGGCAGGCCAGACACATGTTGGTGCGTTACATATTTTCATGAAGTTGAAATTGTCTGTTCAAAGGTTTCTGACATTTAGAAAATGTGCTGATTGTTTAAAACGAACCCCTCATTGATCATTGAAAGAGCCATTGGAACTTTACAATCTTACATTACAAGTAGTTGATTCACAACAGTGAGCTCAAACGTCTGAACATTGTAAAAAGGTGGACACTCTGTGAGTTTGGCATTCATTAAAAGAACTAATATTTTTAAAAATACTACTGTAATATTTACACCTTGATTTGGCATATTTTATCTTTATTCCACAATATTGGATTGATTGATTGATCTGATTATCAAATGATGCATGGATATGTACTTATATTAACTTTATTTATCTTGATTTGGGTTCAAATCAAAAAGTCCAAGTTTATTATGTCTTGTATAAATGTGACATCACAGAAAACTGCGAACTCAAAGGTTAAACTACACTTTTATTTCCAGTCAATGTGTTGTGCAAAAGAAAAAGACGTGTTCAGTCTGAATGAAAGTACACAAATGAATGTAAACCCTGAGAATTGCCCCTCAGGTATTTATATAGATAGCCTAATTAAGATGTATGATACAGTATATCTACTATAGTGTTAAGGTTAAACATAGTTTTCCTATAAATATTGGTTTACAGGGACCAAGCAAGAATTCCTTCTTGAATTGGTTTACTGTCAAGATTCAGTTTAATAAAGGCCAAAGGCAACGTTAACACAGAAATGATGTTGAAGCTTAAAGCTGCTGCTCATCCTTAAAGAGACTAATGGATAGATAGATAGATAGATAGATAGATAGATAGATAGATAGATAGATAGATAGATAGATAGATAGATAGATAGATAGATAGATAGATAGATAGATAGATAGATAGATAGATAGATAGATAGATAGATAGATAGATAGATAGATAGATAGATAGATAGATAGATAGATGTACTTTATTGATCCCAAACTGGGAAATTGTGGAAATGGGATGGGAAGAAATTTCTGATGTTCAGAAAAATATGTCTACTCTTAAAAGGGTAGGCTATAGAGAGTAAGGAAGGTGTGATGGTGAATAATATTTCATGCCCTTAAACACCTTTGGACTTTTGAAACATTTCCAGACTTTGGTGTGATTACAAGCAGGGGTTATTGAGGTGTGACAAACTGAGTGATTGGATTTCTGGGAGAAATTTCAGTAGACACACACGCGCACGCATACACACACACACACACACACACTGTTTTACACTACACAAGAAATGTTCACACTGCGCTGTAATGGCAGCTCATAAAAAAGCAGAACTGGCTCGCTAACAGGAAAAGGTGTCACTCAAAGTGTGATAAGCACAATTTTGTTCAGATTGAAACTGCCAGTTTGTGTTAAATATGTGTCAGGAAAAGCCATTTTTATTTGATGAATTTAAAGGGGCAGAACTCTTCCATTATCAAAAATAATGGAACTGTTCCTCTAAAGCTTTCAACAATTTAAGATAAGTTTGTTGAGTTTTATGGCCTAATGTCTCTTATGTTTGTCTTTCTTGAATGATACAATGTTAAATAGGGTTAGGGTAAGGTGACAATCTGTGTATAACTGAAAACAATCAAGTAGAAGATTTAGGAAGTTTCTGTTTAAGGCCATATTCAGTTTTCAACGTCAGATTATGCAGATAACTCATCATATAATACTATACTGAGATTTGAAGGTGTAGACAGGGCTAAAAGAAACTACACAGTGCTGCTGAGTCTTCACCAAGACCAAGAAAATGGATCACATTACTCCAGTTCTGAGGTTTTTACAATGGCTCCCAGTCTGTTTAAAATAGATTTTAAAATACTGCTGCTGGTTTATAAAGCGCTGAATGGGTTAGGGCCAAAACACATTAGTGACCTTATTAAATATGAACCATCCCGACTGCTCCGGTCGTCTGGGACAGGTCTGCTTTCTGTCCCCAGAGTCAGAACCAAACACGGAGAAGCGGCGTTCAGTTTCTATGCTCCCCATATCTGGAACAAACTCCCAGAAAGCTTCAGGTCTGCTGAAACTCCCAGCTCTTTTAAATCGAGGTTGAAGACTCACCTGTTTACAGCTGCCTTTCATTAAACAATTTGAATACGGTTTTAAACTTTAACTCTGCACTGTAACTTTTACGCTTATTATATAACTCTTTTTATATTTTTTATTTTTTATTTCATTTATTTCAACTAATTTTATTTGAATGCTTGTGGTTTTATTTTAACATATTTGTAGTGATTTTTAAATTTTCTATTTTAGTGTTTCTTTTTTCCTCTGTCATGATGCTTTTGATGTCTTGTGTGAAGCACTTTGAATTGCCTTGTTGTTAAAGTGTGTTATATGAATAAACTTGCCTTGCCAGCGTATACATCATCTCTTACTAAATAATGGTGACATTATCAGATAAAAGAACTTCTTGAACATTATTTTCTGAAACCCCTTTAGATCTTTGTTAAATGCAGAGGACCGTCTGATTCTGTCTGATTCTGTAGAGACTCAAAATGTTGCACAGAAAATTGTCCGCTGACTGCCATGATGAATTACAAGTATTAGGGGAGCTCTTCACAGAGTTAAGGGAATTTGCTTCATCGGCTTTGTGTTTTGTTCCCCCTGGTTGAGATGTATGACGATGTTGGGCTTATCCTCTGCTCATGATTAGAGGCGAATTCATCTCAGACCTCTTGGGGAAGGCTTTAAGAAACCAATAATTTTGTCAGTACTGCTGCCCTCATTTATCTCCGGGATTCTAAAACGTTCTCAGATCGATGCGGGTCCTGGGGAGAAGAAAAAGAAGAGGGAAAACAGAGCAACTGAAAGTCAAGACTCTATTGGCAATTAATCTGCAAAATGCCATCGAGACTAGTGAAGTGGTGGGACCTGCAGCAAATAAGTTCCTGGAATGACAGGGCAAAATACTTATTTGAGACACCACAGGTAAAAAAACAAACCAACTATTGCTTTTAGAGACTTAACAGTATAATGCTGCACTAACAACACGACTCTTGATGGTTAGCACAATTGGCTACATGATTGAAAGTTGCTCTTTGAGGCTTGACTCAGACTTCAATGCTCAGCTGTGCAATTTTTCATAAATAACAAGAGGAAATGGTTTTATGAATTTTTAGAATCAATAAAGGAAAGTTGAAAAAGAGGAACATCTGCCCTTTCTAAGCACAGACACAGCACAGACAAACATCTCCATGTAACTTCCCAGTCCGCTCCAGATCCAACACAGATTAAATAAAAGTACAGCATGCGTGTGAGCTTTATGTGCGTTCACATAAACTAGCTTAACTTGTTGTACATGGCGGACTAGGTTTTATGACTAATAAAATAACAATATAAACGGGATATTAAAATCAAATCAATAAACCAACAGCTAGCAAAACACATTCAAGCTTTGTGGAGAACATAAACAGGTTATGGAAAGTTGAACGACTGTAGTGTGAGTTTTCACTACATTTCCCCTTACCTCACTCTCCTACAGCGTTGCAGGAGCTGCGTTTATCAACAGAGCTGTATCTTGTGAGGTTATACCTCTTTTTATAAATTAAATAACTAATTACAACTAAACTCCTCTGAAAATGATCACTCTGACAAGATGATTAAAACTCTGTTGAAAGACAATGTTTGATAAAAATGTATTAATGTGTGTTTTTATTTTATATTTTGACCCATGTCATGTTGTCCCATCTGTTTAGGCGGGCTTAGTGACCTTTACTGCTATACTATTGAGATGTTTTGGCTTCACTTTTGGGAAGCTGTCATATAGTCCTTTTTTCAGTCTATTTTGTACTTTGTCATTGATAGTTACAATTCAAATAACGTCAATTCTGTAAAGTCCATAAAGTTATGTATAACATCTGTATAATAGGGATACATTTACTGTGCTGTTCTACTTTTGATCAGCACTCATGGAATGCCTGTAATATAAAGGTTATTGATCCATGGTGTAAGTGTAATGGTGGCGTTGAAAAATGTTCACAGACATTTTTTTTTTTTTTTTTATCAGAAAACCCTTTTTCAAATCCCCGTGTTGTGTTTCCCCCCTTGTGATTCTGACGAACCTTGAGTCAGAGCTGTTCCTCTCTGCTGCACATCACTGACTCCCTCTGGACACTCCCACCACTCTGCTGTCACCACATGCTCTATTTCCCCTCCAAATGTGAATACTCTCAATCCCTCTATCTTCTGTACCGCTTAGTGACAAGTGTTTGTGCGTCTTTGTTTGTGTGTATTTCAGTCAGTGTTTTCTCTGCAGACTCCAACAGAATTCCTTTAGTCCATTTCAGGGGAGAGTTTCTGGCATATTTTCCCCTTGTACTTGTTGGTTTGTTTGTGTGTGTGTGTGTGTGTGTGTGTGTGTGTGTGTGTGTGTGTGTGTGTGTGTGCGTGTGTGCGCACAAGTGTGTGTCTGTGCAAGTGTGTGTCTGTGCAAGTGTGTGTGAACAGTGAAACTTCTCTAAAGAGGAGCATAGGGAACAGGGGGACTGAATGTCGGACATTTTGGTTAGCTTCCAATCCGATACAGTGCAATACCTTGCTTTGCTTCTTCCCCCTCAGGCTTGGTTGACATTTAATTTCTCTATCCCTGTGACCAATGCATAAAAGAAAAGGTCCTACTGCAATTACAGCCAAGGTCAGAGCAGTGGAGTGTAGCTGGCTGTGATGTTAAGATGTTGAATAGAAGCTTTTATGGCATCACTTTCCTGCTGTGCATACACACACAAAATGGTATGCACATGTGGGAGAAGAGGAAATGCAATGTTCATTTTCTCCAAAAACAATATTTTCAGCCCATAGGCCAAATCCCTATGTTGAAATACAAATGTAAATCAGCATTTCTGCTATGTCACTCAGGATGTTTGCATTCTTCATTTAATCCACTTACAGCTATTTCAGTAAACTGGCATGGAAGTCAAGCATTTCATGAATTCAGCCTCCTGCTAATGGTTTTGTCATAATGGTTTGGCTCTACTCTGTCAGCCACACAAACATGTGGGATTCTGTGTTAATTAATGACCTGTCAGTCAAGGACAAGCATCAGGCCCCACAGCAACCTAAGGTGTACACACTCTATAAAAACAAACAGGAGCTAAACACACACAAAGACATGCACGTTCCTCAGAAACACAGCGTCTACATGCAGATGTAAAAGCAAAAAAAGTGCAGTCAATTTGTCCATCCATTGCTAGCTTGGTAGTAAGCATGCTGCCTCTCTGTTAAGAGAATTTGCTCTCTAATTCTGCCAAGCATTACATACCAACAATCTTGCTTATAACCTCGCCAACTGAAGCAACAGAGCACCACCTTTTTATAACCTTCTTTTTTGTTTTTTTCATCACCAATTACAAGAGCTCTTTATGCTGCCAACTTTCATTTATCGCTGACTCTCTCTCTCCCTCTCATTTTCTTCCCTTCCTCTGGATGCTCATTAAGCTCTTACCCTAACTGGATTCATGCCTGGGCTGAGACCCTCCTGTCAAACTGGAAATCATCAAGTCCTGAGAGATGTAGTGGCAGTGAGCTACCCGGAGGGGTCAGTCTTGGCTGGAGAGCTATTGGAAAGTGTTATTTAAAAGCTTACAAAATCACTTAAACCTTTATGTTCCAGCAGCAGAGGGACCAGCTTAATTTGTAGTACTTCTCGTGTGTGCTTTCTTGCAGTTACTGTCACTCAAAATCTTGCTGCCCAAACACAAGTGTGGAAGTAAGTAAAGAGTCTGTAACATGCGAGGAAGTTAGAGGGATGGAGCAGATGGCAGGCAGATGGAGATGGGAGGACAGAGGAGAGAGACATAGACATTGAGGAGAAAGGGCAGGCTGGAGGGTGAATCTATCAGCGCCTCCCTGTGAGGCATGACAGAGTGCCGAACAGCCTGATGGATGCCTGTAGGTGTGCTCAGCAAGGGGCAGAGCAGCTGGATGTTCAATCCTTAGTATTTTGTTGGATTTACCTGGGTTCGTCCATTGACATGTATGCTTAAAAAACAACTTGTGATTTACTTTAAAAAAATCCTTGTAACAGTTTGAAAAATCAGGTACATTTCCCTGCTATAATCTCGTAATTAGTATCGTCAGCACCAAGTAAAATACACTTTCTACTACTCTAAGCATCCATGAAGATAAATAATTCTAATAAATAAATGATTTGTTTTATTTATCTGAACTAATGAAGCTGAGTTTCATGAAGTTTTACACCGATATGATCTAGCTGTAATAAAGTTCATTAATCTTATTTATAATATGTACACATAAGTAAGTGCATTGTATGATGTTTTTTTTCTATTGCCCACATTAAGTCGCATAACTTGAAATACAATACAATCAAAATGTTTATTTCCCAATAAATAATCATGAATCATCAAACTTCACATCTCTTGGTAAGGTCATGAAACTAAAACATGTATCCAGTCACACCTTGATCTTTTGTAATCACAACAGTCAAACCTTTTGACATCTTTTAGTGGTTGAGTGTTTGGTTAGGGCACTAGAGCCACTTTGTCAATAAATATAACAATGGCACAACTTACATTAATCATTACCATATACCGTCACTGATATAGAAAGGTCACTTTTGCTCTATTGATAAAGTCGGTGGTGAATAAATTCTTAAGAGGGAAAATCCCATGACAAATATAACCAGAGTTATCGTTTGACCTGCCAAAGCTAGATGATGCTGACAACATTTTACAGCTGACCATGATGCAAGATGGATGCAGAATTTAGCGCCAAAATGAATGATATTCTCAGCCATTAAAAGCTCTCCACTGGTTATACCATTGTTTTCCTATAGAGGACAAACCAAATGACGTATTTTTTTAGGCCAACCCGGAAGTAGCATCGCCATGGGGTCTATTGAGAATTCGCCTATGGGATTTCTGCATTGGATTTTGGATCATTGCAGAAAATAAACTCTGTGGCAAACACGCTTCTGATGCGTAGGCGTTTTATTCAGCAGGATAATCTTCACAAATGAATACCATTTTTATTATGTTTGAAGCGTTAATGCAGCCGAGAGAAGTAAAAAGCTAACGTTATGCTATAGCGAACTACAGCTCGGTCGAATGATTTTGACGTCATGACCGTTATGTTCAAACGATCTAATCAGCGGTTTTGACAAGCTAGCAAAACCATAGTTTAATACATTGTTTATTAACCAAATATTAGCAAGAGCACTGAAAAACACGACTAGAGGCGCTAAGGCGGACTAGTGAGAGAATTCCCAGCGTGATGTCGTTTAATATCCTCAACAACCACTGTAGTCTCAGTTAGCACTCATTCCTGTGGCGCCCTATAGCAGTGCCATCCAACTAGGCAGCAGTTGATCTACAAGTTTGGATGTAGTGTCAGAGTTCATCAGGATCTACCTCTTAACCAATGGCTAACTACGGGTTAGCTTAGTCATTTATATACTGCATTTATTTCTAGTAACTTTGGCAAAAACAATTCAAAATAACAATTGGTGAACAAGCAGTTTCTCATTTTTCCCTTTTTAACTATCTCAGATTTGTTCACATTAACTAATGGTTTTCTATTAGTTAGCTCCTTATTTGTTTCACAGTTGTTCCCTATTATCTTATCAAATACATTCATATCCATAAAGATTGCTGAAAATTCAAGGTAGGTTCTCAAAATGTCGAAAAGAAACATAAGCACAGAGCAGCAGTGTAGACAGCCACAGCAGTATATGCAACAGCATTAATACCAATGCAACATCACTTGATCAACTAATTTCAATTGAAGTGTACACATCTGCAACAACACAAAGCAATTCATTCAGTGGTCACTCAGCAGAGCTGATGCAGAGACAGTTAGGTATAGAGGAAGATAAGTTTGTGAAAGAGTCGAATGCTGAGCAGGTCCCATCTGAGGGCTGTGAGCCAATTTCTGTCACTGTGGCATTAATTATATTCTCTATTCATTAGAGCACACTCTGGGGACAGCAGTTATTAGATACAGCCCAATTAGGCCTGTGGTGAGCTAACGCTGCCGGGGCCAGAGCGAAGGGCAGTAGAATGAATAAGGAGAGGCTCAAAGAACAGCCTTCCTCACCCCTTTTTATTTCTGGAAAATGGGGGGGGGGGGGCTGGAAAAGGATGATGTAAGAGGATATGTAATCTTTCAAGCCATGTCCTCAGATAAATCTATTATTGCTGGTATTGTCTGTGAACGAAAAAAAATGAGCAAGGTTTATTTTCAATAGAATATTCAGATGAACGGAGGCGACAGAATAAATTACAGAAAACCCATTTCCCACACTGGTATTGAAATTTGCACCATAAATAAATATTCAGAGACAGGAGCTCAGAGATGTATTGTGATGTTGATATGATGGACATGTATGCGTGGGACACCGTCTTGTTTTTTCATCTCAATCTGTACACCTATGTGTATCCTCAAACTCAATAGGTTTCAATACTTTAAGTGTTCAGAGAAAGCTGCTTGGGAGAAGCTACTGTCCCATGAAAGACAATGACATCTTCTGTCTCTCATTTTAAGGTCCCGCAAGGATAGGCTACAATGGAAGTTAGACAGAACCCTAAAATGATGATGATGATACTTCATCTTTATCGTTTGGAGAGGAGCTTCCAAAGGCAGGCATTAGCAGATGAGAAGGACCTTTATAGTCAGCAATGCAGCCTGGCTGTGAAACTTTTTTAATGTTGCATTTTATATCCATATATATTTCATGAACACTGCAGATTCAAGAAAAAATTGGTCTTTCAAATTAAGAGCCCTCAGATTGAATTGAAGGTCCAGATCGATGCTTTTCTTTTCTGATGTTAGAACACAGCTATGCTTGAACAGCTATTGATCTTTTAGAAGCACACGTACTCCTTTTCCTGCCAGAAAATCTTCTCTTTCAGGTTTCTATCTCTGTGTTTCATGACAACTGAATGTTTGCACGTGGCTGCCCTGGATCAGCCTAAGCAGATTGGCTGTTACAGCAGGAGGTAAGGCTTGAATCAATGTATCAGCACTTCTTTGATGCAGAGCCTGTTTCCCTATAGCGTGTCTGGTTGATTAAACACATCGACTGGCCTGTCAGCAAGCAGGAGGGATGGCCCACTGCAGCGCTAGGTCCAAGCACTTCTCTACCATATCTGAGCCTTACCTGGAGGCTAAAAGGTTAAAACAACACTTGATGTGAGGTGATGTCACCACAGTTCATTTGAAAACAGAGGAAAGCATGTCTTCATCTCCTCTTTTTAGTTCACCTTTTTGCAGTTACTGACAGGAAACTTGAATCTTTTTCTCCTCACTTTCTGATGCTCTTTCCAAGCCCAAAGACTACATAACCTCAATATCAGTGGCAATAGGAGTCCAATTTGAATGCTAAATAGGAGGTCATATCCTGTAATTGCTTCGACCCGCTCACTGTCCATTTCTACATTAATCGTTTTAGACTTCTCTCTTTCTCTCTTAAACCCCTCCCTCTCCTTTCTCTCTCTCAGAGTGTGAGCTGGTGCGATGATATCGATGACTCCCTGACTACAGTGCATGGGCTGATTATGCACTTTTCCCTGCAATCTAATCCAGCTAATGATCCAGGGATTTCATATTTATTAGGCAGCACACCATCGTTTATCATTTCCCAGCGCCCCCACATAAATAGTCATATTGGCTTGGAGTAAATGAGAAGCAGGCAAAGTCAGAAGCTAACCGTGTGGAACCTGGAAGGTATAATGTTCCCATAAACTATCACAGGCCTGGAGCAGGAATTTGTATCACTGAGTCGTTATCTAATTCTCTGCTCAGTTTTCACTCAAACTAGTAATGCAAGTTGAATATACACAAAACTGTAGTTTTTGTTCCTTTTCTGTGCATACATGACTTGCTGAAAGGTGTTGTCACATCAATAGATATGTTCCTATTGATAGGTTAAGTGCATAAACAAGTGAAACCTCAAGGTTTCATTTGTGTTTCATCAGGTTTCCCCGCCCATACTATGCATCATGGGAACTCTTGCCGCTTGAGTTTTAACCAGACTGTATAAAACATGAACTTAGTCTCAACGACATCACCCATTGGTTCCGAACTTTATTTCATTATGTACATTATTTTTAAGTCATTTAGTTGAATAAGAAATGTTGAGCCTCACAGTTTTAAATGCAGCAGTTTTACATGTAACACTGCATCTCTACACTACTTGTTCTAAAGTAAATCTTTGTGGATCTTTTACAACCACTGAAATGACATTTCTGTCAAATTAAAAGATTACAACGCAATATTATCTCACCAAAATTTTCCTACCTTCCTCTGGGTTTTTTCAAAATCATTTTTAAGGAAGGGGTATATTTCCTCTGCATCCTGACACGAGATGTTTTACTATCTATTAGCTGTACTATAGTGGTGAAAAAAGTGTCAGCCCCCTAACTCACAGTCATAATATTCACGCAGCTCTGAGCTCTCCTTATTAAAATTAAACAGGACGCTACGTTATAATGAGTCCTAACTAATGTTAGCTATAGAGCCAGAGGGCTGAACGAGGGAAAGCTAAGTATTTCTAATTTATATCTTTCTTGTTGACATGTTTTACTGGATTGGTGCTCTTCTTAATAGACAAGCAGAAACTCACAGCTCTTTGTCGCTTCTGTGACTGTGACTGTTTACTAGCTGGTACAATTGTGGCTTTTGGATCAAACCAACTGTAGAGAGAGGGGGGTTATCTTCTTGTGATGTGATATCTGGCATGAGTGGGATATGTTTGACTTATATAATATTATTGATTATTACTACACACTATTCAAAATGATAGCGAAAAATTAAACTTTAAGGTTTACAAGGTTTCTGTCACAAACAATCTGGTGAGGTATCTAACGCTATTATATCAGGGGTGCTATTTTAAATTCAGCACCCCTAAAAAAGGTCTAAAATCACCTCTGCTATGAACTGTATATCATCGTTATATCCCTGTGTTGTTTTCCTGTATATCCCCCTTGTATTTATATGTATATTTTATTATGATTTTTATGCTGATATGGACCTATTGGTCTGAAAATGGTTCAAAGTAAAGTACCTGTTGCTCTATATCACACCTGATTGGAAGATGCAAACATATCTGTTGGGAAGAAATTCATAGATTGATACAGAACTATCATGTACAGTAAAATACAAATGTTGAGTTTGAAATATTACTGACCAAAGAGACCGACCTTGTGTGAACCTGTCATTACAATTATAATACTAGTTTCAAAGTCAGTTATGTCTGGCTATCCTAAAGGAAAGTACTAAATGAGTGCATTCTCCCTTTTAAACCAGCCCACTGATCTATTAGATCATTTCATTGGCCTGGGAAACATTTATAGTGGATGTCTTATAAGAAGAAAAAATGTTGGCTTGTTTGTTTTTTCTTTACAGGCTGGTTCTAGATTTAGTTTAAATAAACACCCTCTGAAATTAAAGTTGGACATACAATTATATCAAACGTCAAGTGTTTTAATTTAATAATCTCCACTCTATCTCTTGAAGGAGTTGAAACTCAGTTATTTTTTTCTGTCTTCCTTTCCTCTGTCAAATTTCAACAGCTCAGACTTTTCTTCTGACAGGCAGGGAAAATATGATTATCTTATTTCACTTTCTGTTTCATTGCATATCGTAGGCCGATCTTAAAAGAGTTCACATCCACCTGAACAAACACACACTGTCAATCCGAAGAAACACACAGTAGATTACAGATGGATTTGATATAGTGTTTGCTTTCAGTCGGGCCTTATATGTTAATTGATCTCATTGATTCTGTCAGGCTTATCCAGAGCCTGCAGCCTCAGAGTTGCCCCGCCCCTTTCAGCTCCCATCCCCACAGACCTCAAATCATATTCAGCCATCACACGTACACACATACAGCCTTTCCCCAATGCACTGCACAGAATAGAAATACATATTTCACAGGTCATGGAACTCCTATTTACTATACTCCTGCCTCATAATAGCCACACACTATTCTGTAATGGGATTTTCTGTTTTGTCAGCAAGTACGTGCTGCATTATGCCTTCATTCATATGCCTGAGCAGTAGTAATGCAATCAGGGGGCTCGCCAGGAAATATGACATATTATATATAATAACCTCCCTGAACTGCAGCCCGGTCGAGTTATGGGAGAGCTTTTTTGTCATGGTTAATGTGAAGTCTGCAGATAATGACAATACTTGGCTTCCCTGTTCATAAGGTCACGACGTGGTCCAGTGATGAGCACAGGAATGACACAGAGTGGCTGTCTCATGGCTGATTATATCCTGAAGTTTGGTACAGTGGCTGTACCAACAACGAACTGCACTGAGGTAGTAAATATCACAGATGAACTGGTGCAGTTGTGTAGTAGAGGCTAAAGGTGCTATGACATCAGGATTCAATTTATGATTGACGACCATTTATTCAGATGAACACAAAGTGAAACCATACACTTTATGAAACATAGGCGTAGTCTCAGTAATGTCACCTATACTGGCTTCTGAAGAGGTGTCATGAAGCTCCACGATGGCAGGCGCCATATTGGCAATGCTGACGCCAACTAATTCCTGGTTGATAGAGAAGCAGGCAAACGGTTTATGTTGAGGCAGACTGGAAGAACATCTTGCAGGCTGAAACATGCCCATCTAACTTATAGTTCCTTAGCTTGCCATTATAGCCAAAATGATGCAAACAACACAAACCCTGCCTACAGTATAAGGTCAGTAGCAGGATTTAGCTAACGTGAAGTATAGTCTCCTGCTAATGGCAACAATGCGTCCACCTGTAAGGAAGATAAGCCACACCCCTTATCACGCCTAATCATCACGACTCTTAGCCTTAACATAGTCAAAGGATGGGTGGAACACAACCTCAATGTTCATACTACTGCTTGCTAAAAAAATCTACTAAAAAAATAGAAAATAGAAAACAAATTGTCTTGAATAACTTAAATCAAACAGCAATCCCTATTAATTTTTACATGACAGTTCAGTGAAATCAATACATGTAGAGGCTGTGCTACATTCCTATATAGTGAGAAATGAAAATATACACAGAAGAAAATGACCAACAAGGAGATGGATTAAGATAATTTAGATACCTTAGCCAAAACAATAGACAGCCACCTCTCCCACAGGGAAACTGAACAAAGGGGGAAAGGGAAGGAGGCATAAAGAACACAAAGAAAACACCAGAGAAGAAGAAATGAAGCAGGAGGTTAAATTCTGTACTTTTTAGGTCCATACAGTCACATAACTTTTACCTGTTAGATCGTGTGACTCACAAAAGTACATATAAAACCCTGTGACTTAGAGTGTTCAATAAAATAATTCTTGCTAATGCATAAAAGTGTGTGTTAGATTTTGTGAATCTGCTACAAATACAGTGAGTAAATCAATAGTTTGCTACTTTCCCTGTTAAATGCTGCTGTAACTGAAGGGAAAAAGGGGCCAAATGTTTCCTGTGGTCTTGAAATTTTGCGTTGCCAAGAGTCTACTTTGGTTTGATTCTTTGCTCTGACATCTTTCCAGCTATGTTGCTGACGCTATGAGTGTTTCAATAATTCTTCCCTCTCTACCTCAATTCAACCTTCCAGCTTCAAGCTGGCGCACGGATTAGGGTTCAGAGACATGTGGAAAAAATGAAATCTTTCAGAAGCAGCCTGCTGTGATATTGCAAACTTCTTCTCACACCTACACGCACACCCTTCCGCCTGTGCAATATTTTTTAATACATGATAACTTTGCAATTTTTGTGTGTGTTTGATTGTATTTGTGTGGTTAGGGGCCCCTTCCTCTCCCTCCAGATGTCACTGTGAGATTCAGAACTACTCGAGCTCAGTACCTTTTCTAATTAAATGAAAAAGATCCAGGCTGAATTTTACTGTACTTCAACCAATGCACTACCCGCATAGGAACACTGTGCTGCTCCATCTTTTTGACACCTCTTATAATTTGCACAGCTGATGAATAGAAGTCATAACAAGCAAGCAGAGGAACAGGCCAGATTTGCAAAGTCTGGCTCTCATTCTTCAGTCCTTCTGCAGAAATAGAGGACAAATGAATGAACAGAAAGTCTGAGGAAATGACAATGAAAGGACATTTCTTATGAAGTCCATGTTTCTGGAACTTCAAATTGAAATCTGAATGAAACAATAAGATGTTTTTTTTTTTTTTTAATGGACCTGGGTGGTCTGCAGATTTCAGCAAATTACTCCCCAATAGTATAATGTATAATAGGGGTGAGATGTATTTGAGTTATGGCTGGGCCATGTTCAAAGATTGTCTCTAATTAGCTCACCAATGTTGAAGTGCAAAGGAGGATGACATGAATTCTTAATAGGAGCAGTAAAAGTTTAGTTAATGGAGGATAGTGAGCATTTGTGATTAACTGGCCAAATTAATTGTGTCACATTCAATCTTTGCTGTACTCAAGGCGCCAGAGGCCAAGTGGTTAATTCTTCCGCATCCCCCATGTAAAGAGGCTGTATGGCGGCCGTGTTCAAACCTGACAAGTTTATATTGTGGCCATTTTGCTCTGACATCACACTCAGGGCTGGGAGCTCATATGTTGTCATACTGCTCTTTTCGAAGGTCTCTATTTGTCAGATATCTTACAACTTATTCAGTTTTAACACTTACAGATGGATCAGTAACTGAAAAAAAGACAATGAAAAGAATAAATCTGCAGGGACCTCGCACCATATTTGTTGTTATAACACATTAGCTACTGGTCAACAAAGCTTATTATGTAGCCGATATAAGTAAGTAAGTTAGTAAAGGTTTCTTTATCTAGCACTTTTCACAGACAAAGGTCACAAAGTGCTTTACATCAACAAAAAACAACCACAGCATACATACAATAAAAACAAGCACAAATGAGTAGTCTACGTTATGGACGACATTATAAAATCCTGCTATAACCAGGAACAATAATTGGCATAGTAAAACATAGATGAGTAGGTACACTGGGTGGTTTTAAGTGCTTTTTAAAAGACTCAACAGAGTCAGAAAGACGTAGCGAGATGGGAAGGGAATTCCAGGAGCTTGGTGCTATGGCCTCAAACGCACGATCACCACAAGTCTTAAAATGTGTCTGCGGGACATGACTTAAACTTACATTGCCTTTTCCAAATGCTACTTCACATTGTTACTCTGTCTACCATCTACGAGCAGCAGACACTCCGGTTAGCAGGTCGGATTACGAAGGACCCCTCACACTCCCTCTTCCCAGCGTTCAAGTGGCTCCCCTCAGGACGCCGGCTTCGCTGTCCCTGCTGCAGGACAGTCCAGCTCCTCAACTCAAACACCCCTCATCCTACAGACTTTCTAAGCTGTGAACTCCTATTTTGTTGTTTTTTTGTTTTTGTTTTTTTGTTTTTTTGTTTTTTGTTTGTTTTTTTTCCTTGTGCCATGCACCTTAACCGTCTAATGCTTTTTTTTGGTCTTCATGCACTACTCCACTTTATTCTATCTGATATCAGTTTTCATATCTTATCCATCATTGCACTACGGTCACTTTATTCTTCAGTATTCATCTTTTTTACATAGCTCTAGTATATATTAGTCTGTTCTATTATCTGACATGCACTCTATCACTTTATTATTTAGTATCTGCCTACTTGCACATAGCTCTGTATATATATATATATTTATATTTATTTCCTGTTACTGTATAATAGTTCTGTTTACATCTGTTCACTACTGCATATATGTCTGTTTACATCTTTAGTCTGATCACGGTCCACTTATACCTCCACTCTCTTTTTTTATATATTTAACTTTGTAATTTTGTATTTTACATTTTGTATTTAAATTTCTGACACTTTATCTTGTTTTATTTTATTTTTATTGACACTTTATTTCTTGTTAAATGTTTAGCATACCTGCACTGTCGTTCTGCTCTGTGTGACCTTGAATTGCCCCCCGGGGATAAATAAAGTTTTTTGAATTGAATTTAATTGAATTAAAAAACATATTTGAAATCCATCTAGCTAACATCAGACTTATGTAATTTAGACAAAGCTAATGTTAGCATTCAGCCACTGGCTTGCTAAAATGTTTATTAGCGAGAAATGAACACTTTTATTGGATCTCTGAACTCTACAATGTGCTTGTGTTCATATTCAGCCACTTCCTATCTATTAGCCAGGAAGTGTCTGAATGCCAACATTAGATATTTGTCTGACAGAACATAATGTGTATCCTTAATGTTAAAGAAAGGTCAAATCATTCACTTAAACAGATGGGCAACCTTACTCAAACAAAAATAAATCCTACACATTGGGGATGTTTATAGGCTGAGGATTACTTTTCATTTCAAAGCAGTGACCTTACAAACTACAAACTTAAACAGACTGTGTGTCCCTTCAAAAATTTCAGGACAATGCTACACAGTTCTTCTTAGCAAGATAAATTAGTCAGTGTTTTGTGATCTTTTTGGTCTTATTTTTGGATATGCTGACATTAAGCAAAAATATAAGATATCACCAGTCATTCTTTAGAAGAGTACACCACGGATACAGATTGTCAGACTAAAAACAAACACCAAAAAAAAATGCAGCAGTTCCAGAAATATCAATGTATTTGTCATCATTTAAAAATCAAGTGCCAGTTATGCCTCTGACAAACACTTATGCACTATGATGTGGTGTTATGACGCTGTATAATTAACTTACACTGTGGATGTAAAAACCTGACCAGGGACAACAGTTAATAACAAACACTAAATAAAATAAGTTCAAATTCAGTTCAGTGGTGTTATGCTATATAAGATTTGGAGACTGATGTTTGTTACGCTTACTTCTCTATACTTTTCACTCCCCTTTTTTTTTCTCTTCAATTTCTACATCTTCAGACCCATCCGACACTGACTTGACAGTTTATCAGATTTTCCACAGCTCCCTCTGGAGCCACAAAAAAGTTTTATAAAGTTTTAAACAACTTTTCACATATTCAGTGGTACTCCCTAAGACCTGTTACCACACTTTGATGTGGAAAATCAGTGGAGTTCCTCTTTCGATCTCCCATGCTCCTAATTTCTCTGGGGGGTTATTTCCTCACAAAAAAAGAAAGGAGGTTGATCAGTTATGGAGCTCTAACGTTATCAATTTTGTAGATTCATCCTTCATTGTTCTCAATAGTAAAGTTGATCCCTCTTGTAGCGTCATGCATGCCTGTCGACGTTGTGCTTTTCAGCCCCTTTTGTCCCTGACTTTGCATCATTCCTTCTCTATTAATCTACAAGGGTTACTGAGAAATTTGTTGTTGTGGATTAATACCATTTGATGTGTTTCACAGAACATAATCATGTGATCAATATCAATATAAAGTGCTGTTTCACTTTTCTATTTCTCCAAAGGCACAGACCATGCGATTCCCTGTTTGTTTTCCTATACTGTTTATGCCACACATTGCAGAATATTTATGATCAAATGCAGCTGAGATACTCAAACCTTTGATCATTTCAAAGCTGGAAACAGTCAGGATTTTCTTCATGTTTTTAAACTGCTGCTTTTCATGAGAATATTACCAACTGGGGAATGCACTGCATGCCATCAGACATCAGCCTTTTATATTATTGACAGCTTCTGCATTTAAAAAAAGGCCTTTGGTTGCTTTCTTTGCATGCCATCAGACATTCCTCTTCTTTGGACAACACATACAGTATGTTTTATGCCTCATCTCCCTCATCTCAATGATTCTTGCACTCTTAATGTGATGCATGAAAAAACCCTGCTATTTCATTGAACATGGTCACAATAATATCATCATGGCAATGTGCCTGATTTTTGCTTGTCAGGGCAGTTAAGTATAAGCAATTATGTACTGCCCCCCTTAGAGCTGAAGCACATACATTAAGCAGTAATGAAGTCCTACTTAGGAGTGTGTGTTTGAGTGTATGCATTGTAGCATGTTCAGGGCAAGATAGCATGTGTGCTGCCATGTGTGTCACTTCCCTTTGTGGTAAAAAAAATGGAGAGGACAAGTAAAGGCATTGTTAAGTTTGACAGAAACTCTCCAGAGCCCTCACTTCCACTCACACTCTCACCCACAGTCATACGACTCTGACGCACGCACACACGCACGCACGCACGCACACACACACACACACACACACACACACACACACACACACACACACACACACACACACACACACACACACACACACACACACACACACACAAACACACACATATATAAACATATTTGTGCTCCTTTACTTCAATAGATCTTTATACTATAACTAAGTAGATACACTTAGTTATTGAACCTAAACAGTTGGTTAAAGTACATTTCTAGTTGGGTAACTCAAAACATGTCAGACAACTGGAAACTGTGAGAGGAGATCCAAAGAGAAAAGAGAGATCAGGTGCTAAAGGTCCAATCCAGTTCAAAAGTCTAAACTCTCCCCTCAGAACAACTGGTTTAAGAATTTAGATCAGACACAAACAGGTGTGGCAGTAACCCAGGAGAACTCTCCCCACACTCACCCCACGATCTCCTGTTAGACTAAAAATCAATCCCCTTGTGAAGCAGCAGCCCATTTGTCCTTGGCTCTGACAGAGGCTTGGGTCAATAAAGGCACTGCATTGCTACTCCCTTGTCGGGCCTCCCAGCAAAGCCTATGCTTGGCACAGCAATACTGTGACTGGCTTCCATGATAGATGGCACAGACATGTGAATGGAATCACTGGAGCAAGTCAGAGCTACTGGGTAGCACTGACATTTTGTTGCCTCTCCTGCTTTTATCTCATGGTGGTGCATCAGATGGTGAAATGACTCAGCCCTCTGGATACCAAAGCAGAAAACAACACTAAATCTTTTCCACCAGTGTAAAAGACTACTGTTGTTGTCTGAATCGAGGTACTGGGTCAGTAATTTAATAGAGACAATTTATCCATGACTTCAACACTATCTCTTTTAACTGTGGATCAAAGCACCTCATAGTTTGCTTGTTGTATTGTGACGGTTCTACAGATGACTTTGTCTATCAGTTGTTCCATCACTTTGCTCCAGACTGGAATATCTCGACAACTCAGGATGTTGGTGTATCTGGTCGTCTGGTTGTCTGTTTGACATCTGGCTGTCACTAATGATGATTTATGATTTGATTATTTATTACATAGTAAGGCGGTCAAAAAAAGGAAGTCTTGGCCTTGGCTTTTCTGAATAACCACTGTGTTCACAGAAACAATGAAAAATTAGCTGTAGCTCCCACTGGCTATATCGTTGTTTTTCTTCTTTTACTTTATTGAAATATAAATGTATAATTGTCAGGCAATAGAGGGTGTTCAGGTGACATCATGGTGGGCAGAATGACTGATAATGATAAAAACACACAGACAGGCCAGGGGAGCTGATAATGGAAAATGTTGGTGTCATGGAGCCTACTGTCTCGTATGTTAAATTGTAGATTATTTTTGATAAACTTAGATGTTTTTGCCGAGAGGAGGCTGCACTTTGCTCTTGCTCATAAGTCAATGTTTATGTAATTTGATGCGTATTGTTCTTTAAAAGTCACTTAAGTTAATATGACGTTAACGTGAATACAAGTTGTGTAATAATTTCTGTTTAAAGTTAAAGGAAAGGGAATGTTACATACTGTATTTCTTTGATATGTGTGCTTTGTTTAAGCTTAAGAAGAGAAGTTTGGTTAATATTTTGTCTTTGTTCAATCACTCTTGAGTCTCTTTCACTCCAGGGGGAGTTGAGATTGATTACCCTGAAGTCAATGGGGCACTGATTACAGAGCTCCTCTTTGATTGGCACAAGATGACAGGTATATATAAGTGTGTGAGATCAGCAGACTGATTGATGTGTGACACTTTTGAGTAGAAGGCTGTGAGGAGAGCCGGGTTTTTTTTGTATGTTTTACTTACTTCTCATTTTCTTAGTTTGCATAAGACGTTTTAATAATGGATGGAATACATTTTGTCATAATGTTATTTTTTGTGTCTGTGTGTGGCTGGCCTGAATAAATTTCCGTTTCCACTGAGAAAATCTTCAACCTGGTTGTCCATCCTTTTTTCCTCTCACACTGCCTGCCATCCAGAAGTACAATAGCTAGATATTCAACACAGACATGTGTAAGTTAGATTTCTAAGTCATCCTGGCCTCTTAAGAACTCAAATCTATTGACGTTGCAAAAAGCTGATGTTTTTGTTTTGTATTGATACGACCGGTTAATGTCTACGTTATTTTTCACTTCAGTTAAATATGAACCGGATGATCTAATGTCAAAGTTAACCTTGTGACGGTTAACAAAGTAACATTTTTGATTAACTGTGCCAGCCTCTGAATAGCAAAAACTGTAAACAGTCTGTGTATATCACATCACAGAGCCTACATACATTCAGTGATTGATGAATATAACCTGTTTGTTTCAGAGAACATTAAGACCCTAAATATTAGCAGATCAATCATAAAAGAACGATGATGACTCAGCTTCTAAGGACAGCGGATTAAGTTTTCTAACACGTAGCTGAGCGGGAGCATTCTCCGAGCTTTGCAGACAAAATATATTCCCCAATTCCAGAATTTTGAAGAAAGGAAGAAGAAATATAACTTTTATTGCATTAGAACTTCATCGGATTGAAACAGTAGTTAGATATTTTAGCTACTGTGCTGCTGCTCTTTTCCTTGCAATTTGCCACCTGTTTCCCTGACAAATTCCTTACTACAGGAGGATCGCTAACTTTCCATCTCTCAGTCTGTAGGTGGAGGAGAAATTGTTGTAAACGAGTTAGGTAAATTAATTCTCTTAGTGTTAATAATAGACAGCTTAGCCTGTCTAAGAGGAACATAATTAACAAAATCCCTTAATTTACTCGATTGTCCCTTGGATGAACGTGTGATTTACTAATTAACCTGCTGCAGCCCACTTCCCTCGTCCCAGTAATGAGCAGACTGGGGAATGCAATCAGCCTGACCCTATCATTACTTGTCATGAATAAATGTATGTACCATCATTATCAATTACATATCAAGCAATATATAATCATGCACAAATTATTCATATCTATTCAGCTTGCTCCATATTAAGTTGCTCATTTAAAAACCCAATACAGCAGCTTAGCTAACGTCTAACACACAGGGGAAACCCATTAGCACAAACACATTACACTGTGCAGAATTTCCCCAAAACTCCAAATGAACTCAAACCAAACAACTTTTGAACTGAGTAAACAATTTGAGTACTGTACAATCATCTCAGTGGTACAGGCCCTCTTTAACACACATCTGAAAAAGTTACCAGTGTCACTTCCTGTTCCCATCATGTGGCTCTTGGTCTTGGTTACTTCCTCTTCTGCTGCGCGTCACTACCAACAACACTATTTACTTTCCACCACATGCTTAGCTGACACTTTACGAAGAAAGACGTGTGTGTGTTAAGAGTGTTTTAATTTGTTTTAGACTCTCAGAAGATTTGAAAATTGGATACCATGGATGGAGATATTCTGTCCTTGTCGTCTATTTCGACATTATCGTCCTCATCAGAAGCAGGAACACAAAAAGATACTTCACCAAGTGGCAGCAGCCTCACTCAGAACCAACAGGAACACAAATCAACAGAAATATGGTATGTTTTTACATTTTTACAAACAAGGTGGGCATAAAAACAGGACCACAGTTAAACAATCTGTAAACAATCTTGTCACATGTATTATTGTCTTTATGATACAGAAAAGTTAAACCAACATCTCTGGCAGTTGATCAACAAATGGCCGACATGAATCGTTAAGTAAAAAGAGCCTATTGTAGGTATATGGTGGTCCTTGCTTAAATGTTTAGCTTAAGACTTATCAAGCGTGACATGATCAACAGAAAAGTTTTATTTGTAGCTTAGTTTTCTTTTGAACAGCGAGAAAATATTTCAAACTTCTCTGAGGTAGTTATTCATATTTAGTTCGGGAGGGTTGCGTGGAGTGTTTGATGGGGTATAAAAAGTCACTGCGGAGTTTCCCATGATGTCATAAGTTTCAGTTCAAATTACACAACATTGATACGCTCTGATAAAATGGTATCAATTACATAACTCATCTCAGAACCTGACATATCTTTTGGTTTTACCTATATTATAATGAGTAATGGTTCTAGTAAATGTAGGCATATTACCTACAACAGTGATTAGTCCCATACAGAAGTCCTCTCCTCTGTAAGGAGATCTTACTGTGGCTGCAGATCGCTTTCGACAAATCTAGCCTCATAATTGTCAGATTTGCCACCAGCAAGAAGGAAAGATATTATCTCCCTCTTTATCATCATCCACAGTAGTGAATTACCATATTGCTGTGGGAAGCAGTGGCATTTTGGTGTCCTTCCAAGACAGAACAGGATTGAAAACTTAGTGAAACTGGGTCACAGAGTTTGTATCGGCTGTCAGAGCAGCAGAAAGAGAAAAGGCTGTGGATCAGGGAGACATGAAGCATGGTGTGGTCCCAAAAGGATGACTGAGAACACTGTGCTGACTTGCCAAGACAGGGTATTGGACATGGGTATGTAAGCATTTTGGGCTCGCAGTGGCCACTAAAATTAGGCTCCATTTCATTTTTTTCAGCTTCTGCTTTCATCCTACACAGACCTGCTGGTTCAGTGTGGATGATTTAGTCATTAGTGGTCATAAACAGCCTGCACTGAAGCTCTTTCCTGCCTTGCTCAACCCAGAGGAAAGCCAGATGTCAGAGAGTTTACATTTAAATACAACTTTTCTTTTATGCCACAACCATTTTTGATTATGTGATTAGTCCATGTGGGATTTTAGCCTTTTTTTAAAGCAATCTTTTTAGTGGAGAACATAACCTTGCTCCAGAATAATATCTATAATAATTGTCATCTTTGAGTCAACAAGTTTGTAGTTAAATGAAAAAATACACACACGCCAATTAGCTTTGCACAGCATAAACACTAACAAAAGACTGCCTACCAATACCTCTTAAGCCATATTAACATTATCTTATGTTTTAAACTAACATGTTGTTGACTGAAACTGAAAACAACAAGTAGTGTTTTTCGTGGGGTTGTCACAATGAGGTTACCAGCAAGCAAAAAAGAAAGGAAATCATTGCTCCCGGATAAGAAAGTCCCCCACATGATCCCTTGAAAAACTTAAATTTACTGGGTTTTGGGGGGCTTTTTTCTTTCATTTTTTTTTGTTTTGTGTTATTTTTGGAAAAATTCTGTTTAGCTTTTTTCCCCTGTTTCCTGTTTTCATACTCAACTAAGCCAACCTGCTGCTTGTAGCCTGACAGACAGGAAGGTCATATACATTTTCGCATTTTTCTTTTTGGCAAAATATAATTGTATATATTTCTTTTTTAATCCTAAACAATGAAATATGGACAGTTTTTACGTTGCCTCTTAGTTGATTTTCAAGACAGTAAAATAAAATTCCTATAGTTTAAACATTTTTGTGATACCTTAATGTTTGTAGTCAAAGTAGAAATAATTATTGGCAACTAAGAGGATAAATAAATGCTATTTATTTGTGCCCACACATTCTTTTTTCTACCCCTGCATAAGTCAGTGCCCCAGTTGGGCCACCGTGGTCAAACAGTCTGGACATGCTCCTGGTTCTAGTCTAATATTTGTGCAAATTTAAAATACGATACACTTTATTGTCCCCTTGGGTCAATTTGTTTTGGACTCACAGTGCTGCCAAATGTGAAGCAAGAACTGCTTTACTTGAGGTGAAAGTGGAAAAAAAACCCTCTATATTTATTCTTTTGGCATTAAAAAATTTACAAATCTTTCCATGTGTACTGCCTTTACCCAATAATACAACTTTTCTGTAATTGTGTAACACTGTTTTTCACACAGCAGGACACTGTACGTAAGTGGATGAAAGCATGTGTTTGCGGGGGAGTTTAGCCTTAAGGGGGATGAGAGGTGATAGTAGATTGTTACTCTTTATAGTACTTAGCTTTCTGAGATTACACCAGTTTGTATTTCTGTAGTCCCTTGGGAGCTACATGCAGAGGAGTGTGATTTTCAATGAGCAGGTACCCTCCTGGGCTTTAGATCTGTGCCTCCCTATCAGCGATTACTCTTTTAACAAGGACAGTAGATAGCAAGCTGGTTTAACTAATTCATCCTTGCAAATATTTCTCTTCTGTCCAAGTGGTTCCATACAAATCAACATTTTCCTGGGATGATCACACACATTGTTTCTAGAGGCTATCGATATGCTAATATTTCTAATAGTAAACAGTGATTCTGATTGGCCAGGACTCCAGATGCAAAGAAATGCATCATAGCGTGCATGTGTGAGAGAGAATCTTGAGTGCATAATGTGACAGTGCATGCATGTGTGTGCGTGGGTTTGCATAATAGCTCGCATTCAATTCTCTGTAAGTGCACTCTGTATGAGTGGGTGTTCAGAAGTACTCTCTGACATTCTTTTGTGCGGACATACTTTTGCTTATTAATGGAAATCCTCCTCTAATGTTCTTCATCATGACTTTATTTATGGCCCATATGCATGGACATGTGTAAAAATGCAACTGTGTGTGTGTGTGTGTGTGTGTGTGTGTGTGTGTGTGTGTGTGTGTGTGTGTGTGTGTGTGTGTGTGTGTGTGTGTGTGTGTGTGTGTGTGTGTGTGCAGGACAGCAGAGGTGAGTCCTGTGGGTGACAGACTGCTGTCCACAGAGGAGCAGGTCACTCTGATCACAGAGAGTATGACTGTCACCTCTGCTGACCAGGAGAAACTGCTGCTGCTCAACAAGAACACTGAGCTACGCAGAGTCAACAAAGAGGTAAAAGAAAGAAAAAAAAAACGCCTTAAACTGGTGAAGATTATCTGCCAGTTTCACATTTGTGCTGCTGCTGTTGGTGATTACATTTAGTTCTGTCAAAAAAAACCAGAGGAGGAGTGTGGGCGATGTGTGAAAACTGCTGCTAAGCTGTGAGAAATCATAATAAAAGTTACATTTTTCAGGAATACAGCCTTAATTATTTATTTTAATTATGTGCTTTAAGTGAAAATGATTAACTGATAACTGATGTTAACTGTTATGTGTTTAGACAGTGAAGTAGCTCACCTGCGACCTAAATTCACTCCTGAAATTCTTGTTTTGGCGACAGATTAAGAAACACAGTGGTAACGATGACATGAACGATGCTATTAAAGATTGTTGTAAAGGCTGTGTTAGTCATGAATATGTGTTGATGGTGTGTTACAGCTGATGAAGCTGAATGAGGAATGGGACCAGGTGTACCACAGTGCCACAATGGGTCTGCAGCACCGACTTCAGACTCTGGAGCTGGAAAGGGCGGCCATCAAACAGTTAAACAGTAGACTATTGCTCAAGGTGGAGCACCAACAGGTAAACATGCAACAGAGCTTGTTAATGGGATGCATACATGTACACACAAGACCTATTGCACACATATTGAGTTAGTCATATTGGTGTAGGCCCTGTAAAGTAAGTTACATTACATGTGTGGTTTTTCCATGTATTTGGGGTCTGCAGAGTGCAAAGGAGTACTATGAGCAGGCTTTGATGCAGGAACTGAAGAAGAACCAGGAGCTGCAGGAGTACATCAGACTACTGGAGAACAGGATGCATGCAGACAAAGACTGCACAGCTGCAAAACAGGTAATTTAACTGTCAGTGCATCTGTACAGCTCATTATTTTTATTACTGTCAATATATTCAGAGCCATGACTTAAGTTTTGTTTCTTTCATGTCTTTTCTTAAGGCTGGCTTTAGTACTGTGGTACATGGTCCTGTGTCATGCCCCAACAGTAATCCTCCTGGAGGTCCTGGTCCTTTACCTGGATACAACCCCTCATCCTCCTTTTTCCCAGCTTCTTCAAACCATAAGGCAGGGCAGCAAAGAAAAAGTCAGAGCAGCGGCACCCAACCAGGAGCTCTTGGAGACTCCCAGCAAGAAGTGCAGAATCTAAAAGAACAGCTGGAGGCTCTGAAGTGTCAGGTGCACTGCTCTATTCTTCAAAACATCAAACACTGTTCCCATTTCTGATGTGAGGAAAGTAGAACTGATGTCAACTCACTGTTGCCAGGGAAAGATTTGCTAAATGCATCACACAGGATTGGATAGTGAACAACACCACCAAGTGGCGACTCTATGCTGTTCTGTATTTGCACACAGCTTGATAATACATACTGTATCTGCAGATCAAAAGATATGGCTCTGATATTGGCTTCTCTGCCACACTGATGTCTTCTGTCAGCAGACCCAGATTTATGAAGCAGAGTATGAGACGGAGCACAACGACCACAAACACACTCAGCAGGAGAACCGCAAACTGAGGAAGAAGAGGGAGGAGATGCGCCAACAGGTGGCACTCCTGCAAGAGCAGGTACTGTTCAAAATATCTACACATGCACACAAAAACACTCTGCAAACACTGAAACAGAAATACACAGTCACTCCTTAACAGATTATGTAAAATATCCATAGACAAGTCAGGGATCAATCGAACAAAGAAATAATGTATTAAGCCTTTCAAGGCTTCAATGCCAAGTTAGATTGTTTAAAAGTGCAAAGTATATGTTGTGCAGTTGTAGTTCAAACATACTGCAGTATTCATATAATCACATAAATTAAAAAACAAACATGTCAAAGGCCATTGTAATATTTCCTGAGCTCCACAACCTTGCAAAGGTTTAGAGTTAATATTGTTTGTGGCATGTTTATCTCCCCCCTGATTAATCCGTCTGTCCTTCTGACATCACTACAGCTCAAGTTATATGAGGATGACTTCCGACGGGAACGGTCTGACAAACAGATGCTGCAGCGGCTGTTGTTGAAGAAAACACCCACAAACAAGGACCCAGTGCTGATCCACCGCTGCAATAATGAGCAGGAGCCACTAGGGGGAGACAAGAGGCTACAAAGTGGAGAAAAAAGGAAACAACACCACCCACTCTGCCCCAAGCACCAAAATAGGGACAAAGAGTCAGACTAAGGGTGGGAGGAATGAAAAATGGTCATGCACAAAGCAGATTCAGTTTTATATTCTTATCAATCAATTTTTATTCTAACTGACAGCACTTTTATATTATCATAGTGAAACAAAAATAGCCCTTGTTTTTTTGGTTTCACGGCATGAACAAATTTGGGATCTGTGGTCAAATTCATTGTTTGCTCTTTTCTGCCCAAACCTCAAAAATAAGGTTATACTTAAATTGTAGAATTCAGTTTATAATTATGTATACTACTGAACAGAAATTGTTGCCAGCATTGGTTCCTATTAAAATATATATGTAATTATCTTATATGTCAACTTCTAATATATGCAATAAAAATAACGTAATGTCTGATTTAAGACTGTGGATGGTTTTTTCCTGCTTGAATGAATAAACTACATGCAGGAGCCCCCCCCCCACTGTTCCTGGTCTTAAACTATTGGCCCATGACATTACACCAGAGTTTGTCAGTAGTTGATCAGGGGTTTCCCCTCAATTTATTGTTTTCTCGGAATCCTTGGACATTTCCTATTAGAGACTGAAGCTATTTCCTGAACCTGCTTTTTTTTAATGTAAGCTAATGCCATGTAGTGCATTTTCTAAATATGTAATCTATTAACTTGTTTAAATTTGGGTTCATTTAATTATTGATTTATTGATTGATCCAGAGCAACAGTACAAATCATAACAGCATCATGCATCAACAGCTGGGTGACAAGAAAACACGTGGAGGAATTCAGGAAGCAGAATGAAACGTTTGTAGTCAATGTGATGACTTAAGATGACTTTGCTCTTTCATGACCATACATCCACTTAAATGGTTTGCAAACACAATTTCCAGGGAAGGAAGTTAAAATCATTTATGAACGCTGACTAGAACTACCACACCCTTCATTATCACAATGTCAGAATAAAAGTACTAAGTAAATAATGTTGGTTCATTTACTGGAACCTAACTGTTTGGAGGCTCTTTCCTTATTGTAAGTGTTTAGGTTTTGTAGTTATTTCAAAGTAAGCTTACGCTAAAATGCTCAAAACGCAGATTTCAGGAATGTTTCTTCTTTTACTGACTAAAGTGAATTACCCTATTCAGGCAGAATGATGCATAAATACTGTATTTTGTACAGTTTAGATATTTTTTTCCTCATGGAAAAGTACTTGAAAAAATGATAATAATATTGTGAACAACACACAAGCTCACATTCTTCCTCACATTTCTCTATTTTATTTCCATTTTGTAAAGCACTCTGTTACCCTGTTTTGAAAAGTGCTATATAAATATGAAGTTTATTACTGTTATTACTATTAATAACATAAAAGAAGAAAATGGCTAACATGTTGCTCATGAATGTAAAAGCAGACCATTAGGATATATTGCTCTCTTCACACTGTCATGCACTCACAGACGGATCACACACAATATGAAATATGTCTTTGTCCTGTGATCCGTCACGGCTCCTGGAACAAAAAAGTTGAATATAAGGTTGTGATGAGTGGGACACTCTGACAGAATAATGAGTTACTGTGAACTAAAAATAGACCTGTCATATCATTCTTCACGATTGGGTAATGATGTAAAGGATAAGTCTTTTTGTCACTAAGTATCAGTTTCCTGATGGTAAAAGATGATATCAGCTCAGTAAATGTAAAACAGAGCACAAAGCTCCTGACAAGTAAAGGTGTCATGTTACTGATGTCACTGATACCTGAGTGTCTAAGGGTCATTGAATGCAAAACCACACCTGGAATCCAACAGTGTGCAAACAGTTTACATCACAGTCATAGTTTCACCTACACTGATGAAACATATTTATGCTATTAACTGTAAGAAGAAGAGGAAGTGGAATTTCCAGAAGGTGCTCTGAGGTGTATATAATCTCTGCTCCAGAAGAGATAGACAGTATCCGGAGTTCAGACTCAACAAGAGAGGAGAGTGAACAGCAGACAGGTATGTGGACCAAATGATACCCTCTGTAGTAGATCTAGTTTGATCTGTTTTGTTTGCAGATAAAGATTGAACATGGAAAAACATTTTATTTCAAGATTTTAAGACATATATTCTTTATCATATGGACAAAATATGTATTAACTGGACCAAAATAAACTTCTGAATACTTCTATTTGTAAAAAATGCATTTCATTATCTTCTAACTTTTTACAGAAGTATTTCTACTTTCACTGCTTTTCGTTTGCGTGCATTTTTCCCCCACTTGTATATGTATATGTGTATACAAGAATTGTACTCAGTTTTTCTTGTCAAAAGGCTTAAAGTCAGTTTAGCATCGCGGCAAGTTGAGTGATTATATTTCAGTTACAGAATAATGGAGGTTAAAGGAAAGTTTTCAGTCTTTAACTTTTCCAGTATGATGATACAAATGTTCTCTTCCTGACCTGTTTTAGTCAGCAGCATTTATTTTAAAAAAAGCCTCTTAACATTGACAAAAGCCTGGTTCACACTGGCAGAGAGGTATAGTTTCAGCGTTATATTGGTCTGATATATTTGTCTAATAGGGCAGACAGAACAAGGTGGCGCTCAGTGCAAATGTGGTTAAATGTTTTTTTTTCCCATCAGAGCATGGCATGTCTGAACAAACAACTAAATTCAGCTGCTCTTGAAAATGTGATGACAAACACAATCTCTAACGGAATATATTTAAACTTCACATTATCTCTCTGTTTCTCCACAAACAGTTTGCTGCCTTATAAATTTCTGAAGCAGAAAGCCCGAGGCATCAGCACAGAGATGACAACATCCACAGCCAAACTGCAGGAGATCTATAACCAGCAGGGCTTCCTCTCAGCGCTGCCTGTTTTGGATGAAACTGAGCTGAGGGAGGCCAGACGAGCCTTTTCTGAGCTGGAGGAAGAATTTGGTAAGTTGTAACTTTGAGATGAAGGAGGGTGAGAGGGACAGGGTGAAAAAGCAAACAAGTAAGACAGGAAAAAGACAAAGAGAGAAAATGCAGGAATGGAGACAACTTATAAGATCAATTTAGTTAACTATGAATGTGGTAAAGGATGGAGCACTTTATGTCAATGAATTTCATATTACATGTTTGTATGTTTTCAGGTGAGGAGTACACACAGTACAGCCTCCATAATGTTCACCTTCAGTATCCGTGGGTTAAGGACTTGACCAAACATCCTGAAGTCCTGCGAGTGGTCAAAGCCGTCATTGGCCCAGATGTGATCCTGCTGGACTCCCGCTTCATCTGTAAATACCCAGCAGTCAAACCCAACCACCAGGAGAATGACGAGGGGGAAACCAAGCCTGATGTTGCGGAGAATGAACTCCCATATGTGGCCTGGCATCAGGATATGAGGTAGATTGAAGCCCTGAAATTTCTGCATGTAGGGTTTTTTTGTTTGCTTTGTTTTGTCTGACTCAAACTGTCACGTTTGCAGGTATTGGGGTATTGCTGGTGGCCCTGTTCTCTCTGTGTGGCTTGCTTTAGATGACTCACTGAAGGAGAACGGTGCTCTCCAGGTCATCCCAGGTATCACCACAACTTGCCTTTAACTACTGTTCTTTGCTAAATACAATCAGTACATCTCCAGGAACAGCTAGAGATGCACCTTGCATGTATATGAGTTTAATGGAATGAAAACATCCTGCTTCATAGATCTGACTTCTTTGTCTTTGTGCAATGCAGGTAGTCATTGCGCCGGCATGTTACCCCATCGCCAAGCCGTCCGCCCTGGAAACATGCTGTCAGTCAACCAGGAGATCCCTGAGGAGCTGTTGCAGGCTGATGAAGCTGTGATTTGCCCTCTGTTAGCCGGCCAGATGTCTGTGAGTGTAATTATGTTTTGTTAAAAGATGAAAGTTAATGAAAATGTTTGATATATATTAATCATGATTTTGGATTTTGTTTTAAAAGGTTCATGATGGATTCCTCGTCCATGCAAGTGATGCAAACATGTCCCAGAGGAGGCGCTGTGGCTTTGTCATCCGTTATGTTCCCACCTGTGCATATCCCATACAGGTGAGACAAACATGAGTATAATTGTATTCCTCTATAATTCTGCAGGTTACAATTTCTCAATCTTACTTTGTCTTGATTCTGATTTTATCCTGTCAATAGGATCCTGATCGTCCAAGAAAATTTCATGCGACAGAGTTGGCTTGTGGAGCTGATCAGTTCAAACATTTCTCCAACAAAACTGCCTGAATTCTTCCTGCACATGCAAAAGTAATATTCTGTACTTAGACCCAAAGGCTGTACATGTAATCAACGTGTATAATATATAAACCAGAGGTGTAGATTACTATGCTGTAGGTTGAACTTTATTTTTTAGTTTGAAAAATTCTCATCTGTAAATACATGATCAATTAACACAATTGCGTCTTCATGTTCAGATTGCATGTTTTTAATTTATTCAACTGTACGGCCTCTCCTGTGTGTATGACATAAATCCCTCTGTGGAGAAATCGTGTTTGTTGATTTTATGAGGCATTTATGGGCCAGGGCTTAGTTTAGTTTTAGTTTAGACACACAAACACCTCAGACTTCATTCATGTTTTGGGGCTGCTGTTCCTTTAGTTAAGTTAGGTTTTATTTTTTTCTGTCTCACCTTAGAAAGAGTTGTAGATGAACACTCCAGTTAGGGTCCTCCTGTATTAATGATATTATTGAATTAATTTGGATCAGCATCCGCAGGCCCTTTCAGTTACACTCTGCCTCGCCTTTTGTTTTTGTAGTACACTTTTATTTCTTTTGTTAATAAGTTACTCTTTGCTTTAACAATATCCATCTGGTTTTGTTGCTTCATATTTTCCCCACAGGCTGCATCGTAACATCAACCGTTTTAAAGAACTTCAAAATAAATAAAAGGTCAATCAGTATTTCAGTGTATCTTCTTCTTTTACATTTAGCAAAATATGTACTAGTTTACCCTGAGACAAATACCAATATATAAAACTATAAATACTCAAAATCAAAGTTAAATTACTAACTACTAAAGTGAATCATGATGTTATATTATATTATATGATATGAATGATTTCCTCGACTGACATAAATGCAGACAGAATTAGATATTTCTGTTTCTCCTCATCTAAGCACTGTTCCACTTCAACTTTGTTATTTTCAGTTTATGATGTTTTTTTAATGTAGTACCAAGCACTGTTTGGCTGATATACAGACATTATACTTTACATTGTACTTCACTTTATTGATACCTTTGAATATATCGAGTGTTACTTCAATCAATTACAAGAATATTTTAAATAAGTAAAAACTTTAAAACAATCCCAGAAGCAGCAGGGTGTTTGTGATACAGTAAATACTTTTACATTACTTTCCAAAATGTTTTAGTTATTGGTCTCATACAGCTCACTGACAAACTAGCAGAAGAAAAGTGACACCAGCACTTTTTTCAAAGTAAGAGAAGTAAAATCAAACTTAAATCTTGAGTCATGGTTTGGTCGCTGACAGGGTTTTGTGCCCCTTCACATGCTTACTCTGTGTGGCTGAAGATGGAAACCACATGGGTCTCTGCGTGGACAAGGTCATAAAACGTGTGTGGAATTGTACATCTTCTGTTTTTATTTGTTATGTCCTTCATGTGATGAAGAAGCACTCTCTGCAGAAAGTAAGTATTTGAGAGATTATCCAACGTTTATTGGGGTGGATTTTTGTTGTGTTTTTTTGTCAATGAAGAAAAAACACAAAATTGACATTTTTGGTGTAAATTTATTGAGAATATCAAAACAACACATCTGTGGTCTAACATTAGAGAACTTCTCTGTGATAAGTTCAATAACTTGACATCATGCTTGTACAGGAAATAAATACAAACATCAGAACATGTAATAAGAGACTTTTAAGCCAGTTTCAGGGTCTCTTTAACCATGACTCCTATTCCATCAAAAACTTCATGAAAGGCAGCGTTGCACATGAATGCAGATGTTGTGACCAGCTTGTTTTTGATATCAACGTGTGCCTTATCCACATCCGTGTTGACATGCTTACAGCCCATCTCCTTCACAGCGGCTGCTGTCTGAGCGTATGGCCACCTTGAAACAGAAAGAGAATAAAAGTTAGAACCGGAGAGGAATTCTATGCACTGATATCTGATGATGAGAAACTATTTCACTCACTTTTCACACTCTTTGTCTTGCCCCACTGTGAGCTCACAGCCAGGCAGGATTTTGGCAGCGAGAATGGGAGAGATGCAACACATGCCCAGCGGCTTCCCAGCTTTGTGGAAAGCCTTGATGAGCTTCTCCAGTTGGGGCTGGATAGTGCAGTCTTTATTTTTCACCGCCCAGTTGCTTAGGTTTTTAGCTACGCCAAAGCCCCCTGAAAGAGAAAATGCAGGGT
Organism: Tautogolabrus adspersus; assembly: GCA_020745685.1. Classification (NCBI taxonomy): domain Eukaryota; kingdom Metazoa; phylum Chordata; class Actinopteri; order Labriformes; family Labridae; genus Tautogolabrus; species Tautogolabrus adspersus. The sequence continues at coordinate 14,485,237 of CM036540.1, forward strand.
TCAGGTACAACATCATGGAAAACATTTCACCCAAACATAATTTGTTTGTGACACAGTGAGTCCAACCTGGGATGATGGCTGCGTCAAAAGCTGAAACATCCAACTTGGCCAGATCAGTCACGTCACCCCTGGCAATGCGAGCACTTTCCTGCAGGATGTTTCTCTTCTCCTCTGTAGGTTTCCCCTCACAGTGATTTACAACATGCATCTGATCTGCATTTGGAGCAAACATCTGCACCTGAAATAAGTAACAGCAGAACATGAACAATTTTCATTAAGAATTATGGGATTTTTTTTTTTTTGCTAAACAAATAGACAGAAACACAAGTCCCTCTAAATGGGACTATACATTTTATTTTTCTCTCTTCTTGAACTTACTTTTGCTGCAGCTCGACTCAGGTGAACGAGGACAGCAGAAGCTTCATGGATCTCTGTGCCGTCATAGACTCCACAGCCTGAGAGAATAACTGCAACACGCTTCACCATGTTTCCTTAAAAAAACAGACACATTAGAACTTATTTTCTAAACCTTAGAAATGTCTAAATTATCTAGACCTATACACAACTTAAAAAAGGTAATACTTAAAGTGTTTCCCCTTGTTTTGAGGTATAAGGACAACTGCTACTAAGCAACTTGTTCACATAAAGATGTTACAGAGCCAGGTGACAGGGAACAGAGGTGCTGCTAATGCCAGGTAACGCTGTTGACTCAAAGAAGCGTCCGGGTCCGTAGACTCATTATTTCTTAAAATCATTTTACATATCTACTTTTTACGACTGTCTAAATCTGCATCTTTTAGTTTTTAAAGTGTAGAAGTAAGAACATGTAAATTACCTTACCTTATGTATGTGGTTGGCTGTCAATGCGCACTGTGTCTTGAGCTGTTCAGCAGAGGTGTGCTGACGAACTCTGAAACAGAAACTTTATACTGCTGCCTGCTGTCTGTCCCCTCCCTCAACCTGCTGACATCATGCACCTTAGTAACCACAAACAACGGTAAGGTGAAATGCTGAATCATTCCTCACTTAGGCCAAATTAGTGCTCTGAATAATAAACGTGTTGTAGGCTATTGAATGAGCAGAATAAACTTCACACTTTGTTTCCAAGTAATGTTTTAGCTTACCTATGATATCAATTTAAGACTAGTGTCTTGCACTTTTTAGATACGATGTGTGGACCTTGTTATTTTAGAAATGCCAAAAGTTACTGAAATTAAAACGTCTCTGCAGTCTAAGAATATAAATATCATTATGACGATATTAGCATGGTATAACTGTTTGTGTTGATATTGTGCCAAAATTGTTAAAAATAAATAAATAAATATATTTATGTAGGCTACAGGTGTAACATAATGCTATCTTTGTTCCCATTGTACCACTAGAAAAAACGCACACGGAATTATTTTTGCAGAGGGTTTTTCCCTGTAATGACTTCAGTGTTTCCTCATTGAGGTGCGGCTTCTCCTTGTGTTTCTCCTACGTGCAGACGTCACACGCAGCACGTTTAAAACCCAGCCTCACGTCCTGACATGTCCACTCGTGCCATGGCTTACCTCAAGTCACTGTATGTGTCCGTGGGAGTACTGAGCATTTCTGGCGGTAAGCTCGTAATTTCTTACGTTTGTTTAGATTTATTGTATCGTCTGCAGCAACTATGACCTACACTAAGCTCTCTGCAGAAATCGTCATATTATCATGAATTAAAAAATATTATAATTACTGAGAAATGATAACAAAGCTATGTAGCATCTTGATGTATTTAATTAATTAGATATAGTTTATTTGTAGTAGGGATCCTGCACAATGATCCCTTATTTGCGTCTGCAGTCCCTTAACAAGTAACATAATATTTCAGGTTTAAACTTTAAAACAATAATATGGAAGTTTTGAAAACATGACAAACTGAAACAAGCTGCCACCATTAATATTTAAAAATAAAATAACACATTATTTTGGTATCAAATAGCTCATTAGAAGCTTGTTGTGTATAGTTAAAGTTGTGAAGATTAGAGGTTTAACCTGAAAAAGTCTCATCCAAACATTATAGAAAGATCCATTCTTTATTTTCTTTTCTTAATTTTTTATGGAATATTTTCATGTGTGAATAAAATACTGAAACCTCTCATAAAGCCATTCTGCGTACTAAAACCTTATTTTGGAATTTAGCAGGCAAAAGCACTTCCGCTTTTATATCAAAATGTGAAACCATTACTTTTATCAATGTGTCAAAAATAAAACGTTTTGTCTTTCTGACTTGTAGGCTCTCTCCTGCTTTTGGTGAACGGCTATGCCAGCTCACCAGAAAAAGACTTCATCCCCCAGACTGCACTGGGGATTCTGCTCCTTATAATTGCAGCACTCTTAGCTTATGCAGGTTGGTTTTAATGGATGTTTATCACAAGTATTGTTAGATCTCCTGCCTCATTTGCATTTGTGTTTAAAAAAAACATATCCTGTCCTTTGTGTTTTTGTCACTCAGGGATCCTTCACAGTTTGTCCCACGCCCAGCTGTTTTCCTCTCTGTGTCTGACCGTCTCTGCTCTGTGGTGTGGTTCAGGTCTGATCTACATCCTGGTGGGCCAGGGTGTGCTGCAGTCCACAGAGCTGAGATCTTCTCTGGTCCCAGGCCTGGCAGCGTTTACTTTAGCCCTGCTCATCATAGGCGGTGTAGCGGTCATTGCAAAAAAAGCTGTTCTTTTCCTTATTGCTGTTGGCATTAGCTTAGCATGTGCCCATCAAATTGCAGGTTTGTCAGCTGCAGGTTTTGGTCAATCTGCCACAGCTGCAAACTACCTGCTCGTCTGTTTAGTGGGAGTTTACTTTGGTTTTGGACGTCTGCTCTCCATAATCACTCAAGGTAAAGTTGAGCCTCCAGGAACAAGCCTCAAAAGAAAACCTGAGTTAAAAACAGAGCAGAACAAAGGCTGTGTTGATCTAGTATTGGTAGGTCTGGTAATGAACTTGCTGTCTGCCTCAGTGTTAGCCTGTCCTCTGTTAGGTGTGGTCCCCCAGCTCTCCGTGGGTCATGTCCCTTGGCTATGGACGTCAGGAGTCTTCCAGCTTGCAGTGTGTGTCCTCTTCTTCCGAGCCATGGACACACTAGCTGCCACTTTTTACGGCTTCACTGCTCTGCTGAAATTTGCAGAGGGCTACAGCGCTCTGCTATCATTCTACTCAATCCAGCCTTCCTCCCTTGTTCCCTTCCCTGTCGTCTTCTCTGTACTGTTCTCCATCCTGGCTCTGTTCAGCTGTCAGAAAAGCATTCTGGAGGGGCTCTACCAGCTGTTTTTTGCTGCTTATTGTATTGCCATTGCAGCTGAGCCTCGAGGTTTCTTCGAAGGAGGCACACAGGGTGTACAGGGAGCCATATTTGTAATCTCTGCTGTAATGCTTTTAATCACCTCCTTTAATTTTGTCTCGACTAAAAAGATTCCCACAGGGCAGAGCTATTTCAAAACTTTAGTAACCAGAATTCCAGGTGTTACTCTCAGAGCAGATAAAGAGCTACATGCACCTCATCTAGGTTACTCCAAATATGCAGATGCAGAGGTGTTAGGCCATGCTTGCAGCCTTCTAGCTGCTTTTGCAATGACTGTCTCAGTAGGTGACAGAAATCCTCTGTCGGTGTTGATTCTTCCCTGGGTGGTAATGTCTGGAGGTGCTCTCGGGCTATTGTGTGGCTCAGTAGCTTTTGCACGAGGTAAAACCTTTGAGAGCACAGTTTTTGTCCTCTATGGTGTGATGTGGACAGTGTGGGGGCTGACACGATACGGAGGCCTGTATGGTGACACCAGGAGCTTTAATGTTGCTGTCGGGATCATTAGCTTTATGCTGTTTAACTGTTTAGTGACAGCTGCAGCGCTGTTTTTAAATGTTGCCTGGTTTGCTTACGCCCTTACCTTCGAGCTCATCCTCATTAGCTTCTTGTTGGATGCTGTCGGTGCACTGCCTTACGGTTATGACATAGGAGTCACTATCATCTTTGGCCTTGTTAGTTTTTACTGCTTCCTGGCGCACATTTTTAACAGCACCTTCCAGAGCCCGCAGATCCCCCTAGGAAAGCCTGTGGTCAAGCTGAGCGGAGTGGGTGGAGGAGCAGATGTCTGTCCACATGTATCAGCCCGCAAGGCCTCATCTGTCAAGCAGATTGCAGGTGAAAATGTTGAAGGAATCATGGTTAATTTAAGAGATGCACAGCTGTTAATTTATCTGATCTTAGAGTCTTTTTCTCGTCTTTTACTTGCAGAAATCATGAAAAATGGCGGCATATGTGGAATGCCGACTGACACCGTCTACGTGCTGGTGGCAGCTTGTAACAGACCCGATGCAGTCGTCAAAGCTTACAAGTGAGTTTCCATTATAGTGTTCCCTTGTCTACATCCATGGAATGATTGAAACTCATCATTCTCTAATTTTCACGATTCAATTCAGAGTGAAGAAGCAGGCGCAGGACCGACCCATGTCCCTGTGGATCTCCTCCATCAAGCAGCTGGAGCCGGTGCGGCACCTGCTGAACCCTCTGCTGCTGGACTTCATGGAGGCTGCGTGGCCCTCCTCCATCAGCATGGTCATACCAAGAGGTTGTTGTCTTGTATTTGGATGTTTTTTTCATATTTGTAACATGGTGTTTGTGTGCCCTTGTTACATGTTGGTGATTTTAAAAGCATTATTGTTTGTTTTTCTGTTTTTGTTTTTTCATTCAGGCCCGTGGATGGACACCTTTGGTTTAGGAGATGCTGCCAAACACATCGGGACTCCACAAAGCATCGCGATCAGAAACCCAGATTGCTCTGTGGCCACACACCTCATTAATCTGGTAATGCCGAGGACATTAAACATTATACATTTTAAAGTTAGTAGTAAAAAGGCTTTGTGGTAAAAACAAAAATGCCCTTTTTGCAGGTTGGGCCCATCGCTGTGACCTCAGCCAACCCTACTGGTGAGGCCGACACAACTCACCACAACCAAGTTTACGCCAAGCTGGGGGACAAGGTAAGGACAATACTTTCTCTCAAACAGTACCTGTTTCTTTGTGTGTTTTCATAAACTACATGTGCATTTTGCTTCATAAGGTGGATGGAGTGCTGTGTGATGGGCCTTCCCCGGAGAACATTGCTTCTACTGTGGTTGACTGTACAAAGATTGAAACAGGGCACATTGGTTTCTTCAGAGAGGGTCTCATCCCTAAATCAAAGGTAATATTAATGTTCCATCTTTTCCATTTACCCTGAATAAACAATTCTAGTCATGTTGATGTTTACACCAGTATCTGCTGCTTCTTTGTGTGTGCTTTTTAAGGTTTTTCAAATCTTCGAGGAAGTTCAGAAGCAGCACAGACAGGGGCAGACAAATCCTGCTTTTGAATATGATCTGTATCTGCCTGACACACAAATTGACAGAAGTTCAGAGGAGGACAATACGGTGGGAACGGGAAGAGAATCTAGAGTCGCGACATCTACAGTTTCTCCTGAGGAAAGTCCCGATCTCCAAAATGAGTCATGATACAGTGCATGAAAACACTGCCAAACATGTTAATTAGAAAAAAATCATGCATGCACAAACAACAGCTTATAATAGTTTATGAACGGGTGTTTCAGGAGGCTTCTGGTACAACCAAATATGGGAAAAAACTCAACAAGCTTTTCATGTTCCAATGTTCATATTAAAATGTATATGGCAATGCAACAAAGAGTATTTTACCTGCTTTTTGTAACGTGTCTTGAGATAACATTTGTTATGCATTGGCGTTATACAAATAATGATTGATTGATTGACTCAAACGCACTTATTCAGTTCACTTGTAAAATGACTACGTGGAATTATTTATTTTTGTATATGTAATAAAAAGTGAACATTGTTATTTATATTTCTTCTATTTTTTGGTGGATTTTGTATTTTAAACTCGTGAATTGATTGTATATACTTTTGATCACAAAACAAACATTAAATTATTTCTAAAAGCTGCTGAGTTTCTTTCAACATCATTGTTTTACTATATTTCTGGTATTTTTTTTTACTCTGTTTTCAGAAACATATTCATCACATTAATAGATCACTGTCTCATATGAGAGTATATGATCGTACTTGTATAAATAAACTTGTCTTACTTACTGGAACTCTTTGTTGGATCAGAAGTGTGTTCAGTCTGTGCTGCCTACAAAGCTCAGTCACTCTCCTGTTAGATCTGTGAAATGTTGCAGGGGCAATTACATTTAAAGTCACTGATTCCCAAACCCCTTTGGGGACCCGAGTTTTGTCAATAAGAAAACATGACCAGTTATAGCTTCCCCTTTGCTTCACCTAAAGAGAGACCACAGTGTGTAGTATGCCTCAAACTGTTAGCTCCTGACAGCATGAAGCCCATCAAGTTCCGACGCCTTGGAAAAGTCAAATCAGAGTCAATTTTGAGAAAATGTGTTCAACATAATTTTTGTTGTTAGATGTTAATGTGTTTGTGTCACTTTTAATTGTTGCATCTGTAAACTGGTCTTGTTGTTTTTTCTGTTTTTTGTCACACTAAAGTTGCCATTCTTTTTTTTCTAAAGACAATGTTTCAAATACATTCTTAAAGATGTAGGAGCTTGTAAGCAAAGGAAAGTGTGTTTCAGCGTACATGGATGAACTGTAAGTTCATGAGTCCTTTGCATTAGGGGGGGTGTGGTAGTGGGGTTGTTGTGAGGCTCATCTGTAGGGGAGTGACATGTAGGTGGCTTTGGGGAGCAGTGCCAGAGTTAATTAGCACAGGTGAGATCTGTTGGGTGATTGCTCTCCTTCTTTTCTCTCTGCAGTAGCAGGCTGGAGCTAGACAGAGACACACACACACACACGAGCCTGAGTAGCAGTCTATATCCCAACGTGTTGTGGCCGTGTGCATATGTTGTGCTGAACATGAGGGCTTGAATATAATTTCATCTATAAAAGGAGGGCCAGCAGAAAAAGTTTAGAAACCATTGCTTTAAGTGGAACTGCTTTAAAGTGTTTAAAAGAGTTATTAGAAAAACCTGTGTGAGTGTGCATGGCTTAAAAATACAAACCATGATATTTAATTTCATGAAACCAAATGAAGTTACCGCTAAGTGTAATCACTTTTTTTTTTTTCAAAAGTGATATTTAAATGTACATGACAAGACTTTTATTTTAATCAGGAGAGACTTCATTAAAAGGGAATTCTTATTTATTTTACAAGTTTAGAAAGCACAAGAAATATGCTATGTCTTTGGCGATTAGACCCCAGATGACCTCTTCGTGTATGTAAAAGGGGTAGTGAGGCTGCACAGGGTAGAGTAACCCCCCAATGGAGTTACACACTGTCTGTGGCCATGAAGTAAGGATTGTTATTTGTTAAACACAAGATCATTTAACACATTTGGGCTTTGAGCTCAACATAACACTTATTGTTATCAGTAGTCATCATGTTGATAAGTTGTAAGGTGAAGGATAGGAAAGAACATTTTTTACACTTGGTTTCATTATGGCCCCAAAGCCTGCCTCGGTGTAACTATGAATTTCAAGGTGAGGTGAACTTTGCTCAGGTGAGATTGAAGGTGAATCAGGGTGCCCTCTGTACTAATATGCTCATTGAAGAGGAAAAATACAAAGTTTATCATAGTGACTGACTCAAATTAAAGATGGAGCGAGGGTTAGGGTCACTCACACACATATGTAGAGAACAGGTGGGTCTCTGCAGATGTTTTAGATAATCAACAGTTATGGAACTGAGAACGTGATGCCAGAATGAAAAGATTCAGTAGAGACGTGTACAACTCTTTCAAATGCATTCCATCGACAGCTTTAAAGGAAAAACCAATTGTTTCCTGCTACTATGACACTACGTGCTTTTGATATTCACTTTGTTATTCTGAAATTACATTCTGACTCTTTCTGACTCCTGGGGCTCAGACTAGGTATTTATGTGGACATGAGCCAGCAGGTTATATTAAGACACGAGTATTTGTGTGACTGTACAATATGCTCTTTGTTTGAAAACTGTTTCCTTATGTGTTTCACTCCATGGGAAGCTTGCTGTCATAATAAAATAAATCATAATGACAGGGCGTTGACACTCCTGACTTCAGGACATTCATTAATGGATGTTTATGAAGTTTCATTTTCTTTATAAGAAATTTGTCAACAATTGAATGCTTCTTTGAAGGCCCATTTAAAGGTTGATCTGATTAATTCATAATTTCTCTTTTATATCTTTTATTTGTTTTTCAAAGATGTGCATTAGAAAATAAAGAACTGTATCATGTTGTTCTTCTAGATATGTACAGCATATATACATATGTGAACTTTAAACTCGTAATCATATGAATTTCCTGTTTTCTCGTCTCGTATAAGCCTTAGCCTTCTCTGATGATTTTATTGATCTGATCTGCATTATTGTTTTCTGTGGTTTAGAACTGTTGTACATGAGGGTTATCCCTCACAGTGTTTTTTAGAGGATTGAAACAGATAAATTGAATATTAACTTTTTAGTTGACTTAGATGTTTAGTTATTTAGTGAGCCAATTAATAATTAAATCATGGAAAACCCCATGGATATATTTGCAGTGCAGGGATTTCATTACCTTTAGTAAAAACAGGTAATCGGATTTTACATTAAATAGGACAAGGTCACGGACATTTCGGCCTAAATCCAAGAGATTTAAAGTGAAGTCGTGAGGAATAATCTTTATTCCTCTTAGAGCAAGTTCCAGAAAAGGATCTTATGAATTAAAATTAATACTTTTTGGAAAAACGTGTTAGTCTGTAGTCCAAGCTGTCGAGAGCCTTGTGGGGCAGATATTTTGTCGTCTTTTCAAGTGCCATCTCTTTATCTTCATAAAAAGGAATGTAAGGAAACTCCAGTGGATAGCGCTTTGTTTGCAAACCGCCCATCAAGTTTACATAGTTCAGGGAACAAAGAGATGTAGGCTATGTAACATAACCTTCAGCACCATAATAACACTACAAAACCCCACCTCTTCCAGAAAAGGGCCTGGAAAAAGTGTCGATAACAAGAATAATGAAATAATCTTACAAGTATGAAAATATCTCCTGACTCATTCTGTTACTGTAGAGGAAACTAAACAGCAAATGATTAAACCCTTAATGCACAAAAACATTGTGTCAATGATACTAAGAACAAAAGAATAGGGATGATTCAATAATAAGCAATGGTAATAACTAATAGACCCATTATTCAACAGTAATTGGCCTCTAATGTGAAGATGTTTTATAATTGCCACAGTGACCTATTGTGTATTTAAAGCATTGAACAGAGGGTCAATCTTTCATTGAGGGCATGATGAACATAAAAACCAAAATGATGATGTAAATGATGTTGTTCTGAGTAATACCTAAATGTTCTTTTATTTGTATTGCACAATGAATAAACATGTATCATAAATTACCCTAAGGAAATATGAAAAGGGTTTAATTTCAATTGTAAGTAAAGATAATAGCTCATCATTTATGAATAGCTGCTCTAGTTAGCCAGAGCAATTAGAAACACTTATGTGGTCGTGTAGGGTTTTAGGATAGAAACCGGGACTTTTCACAACATGAAGTATTCTATTCGTTTTGCATTTTGTCCTTTAGTTTTAAAAGGCGATATTTAAAATGTATTCATTAATATAATCTGACAGTGTAAAAGTTAAATGTCAGTTTATCTTGCACTAAAAGTCCATTATTTGAGATTCCTGACATTACATAACGTGCAACCACAAAGGACCGTACTTCAAGAAGTGCATTAGAAAAATTAAATGGTCGTAATGTAAATCTTTTTTTGTTGTTGAGTGACTTAATGGTGTTTAAGTTTAAGATTAATGAGTCATCATGTTAATTCCTTATTGATCTTTTAATCTTCTATGTTATTACAAAAGGAGTTCCCCATGGTTCAATTCTCAGACCAGTTTTATTTGCCATTAAAGGCTGAATATGCAATATTTTACCCATAAATGAAGCAGAAATACAGTATATCCTCTGAAAATAAGTCTGTGAGTCTAGCCTGTCTACAATGAGTGTGATACCCGAGTCTCGCTGTCTGTGATGCTGTCCGAGCCGTATCTACACCGATCTACATTGTGTTCACATGGACGAGACGGCCGGCCAGTTCATCCCCTTACGTATAAAAGTTGTTTAATTGAGGGACTAGAGAAAAGAAGAATAACATACTGTACTTACTGCTTATTTGAATGTCACGTAAGCAATTTTAGATCATGGTCATTTTGTGGAAATGTACATGCGGTGTGAAGCTACAAGCAAACTAAAGAGCGCTAGCATTAGCCTGCTAGCACAACAATACAGCTCGAGTTGTTTTGGTTTCATGCTGGTGCTCAACGGCGAAATCTACTGGATCAAAAAGCATATTCTCCCTTTACTATACATTATATAACCTCCTCATTATTGCATTTTTCATCTTTGTGCCAATGAAACTGTCAAAGGTCAGTCTCCACTGACCTGGTTTTGTCATTTCATCAACTCTATCATTTTCCTTTTTTCTTTCTTAAAGGCATATTGACTGTGACACTGTTAAAAGTACCTCTGTGGATAAGACATTTTTAACAGAACCTTCTAGAGCCCACAGGTAAGCCTTTGGTCAAGCTGAGCGGAGTGGGTGGAGGAGCAGATGTCTGTCCACATGTATCAGCCCGCAAGGCCTCGTCTGTCAAGCAGATTGCAGGTGAAAATGTTGAAGGAATCATGGTTAATTTAAGAGATACACAGCTGTTAATTTATCTGATCCTAAAGTCATTTTCTCGTCTTTTACCTGCAGAAATCATGAAAAATGGCGGCATATGTGGAATGCCGACTGACACCGTCTACGTGCTGGTGGCAGCTTGTAAGAGACCCGATGCAGTTGTCAAAGCTTACAAGTGAGTTTCCATTATAGTGTTCCCTTGTCTACATCCATAGAATGATTGAAAGTCATCATTCTCTAATTTTCACGATTCAATTCAGAGTGAAGAAGCAGGCGCAGGACTGACCCATGTCCCTGTGGATCTCCTCCATCGAGGAGCTGGAGCCGGTGCTTAGCAGGTAGGTCTCTGCAAATGTATCACATAATCAACAGTTACAACACTTATTGTTATCAGTAGTCATCATGTTGATAAGTTGTAAGGTGAAGGATAGGAAAGAACATTTTTTACACTTGGTTTCATTATGGCCCCAAAGCCTGCCTCGGTGTAACTATGAATTTCAAGGTGAGGTGAACTTTGCTCAGGTGAGATTGAAGGTGAATCAGGGTGCCCTCTGTACTAATATGCTCATTGAAGAGGAAAAATACAAAGTTTATCATAGTGACTGACTCAAATTAAAGATGGAGCGAGGGTTAGGGTCACTCACACACATATGTAGAACAGGTGGGTCTCTGCAGATGTATTAGATAATCAACAGTTATGGAACTGAGAACGTGATGCCAGAATGAAAAGATTCAGTAGAGACGTGTACAGTACAACTCTTTCAAATGCCTTCCATCGACAGCTTTATAGATAGATAGATAGATAGATAGATAGATAGATAGATAGATAGATAGATAGATAGATAGATAGATAGATAGATAGATAGATAGATAGATAGATAGATAGATAGATAGATAGATAGATAGATAGATAGATACTTTATTGTCATTGTATAAAAGAACACAACAAAACTTTGTTGGCAGCAATCCTGTACAGCAGCGTTTACAAAATCTTTCACATATTATAAAATATAAAATATATTCGTAGTTATTTACTAGTAGTTTACAAGAAAAGTGTTTATGCAAGGTTGATAAAAAGTAGATGTGGTACAGGAACAATTGTTGTTCAGTGAATGGATAAATAAATAAACAGGTGTGGTGTCTTAAAGAATATATACATATTATTGTGCAGTGACTGGGTAAGTAAACAGATATGTATAGACAGAGATATATAGAGAGCAAATAAGTTAAGTTATAGTGCAGTGAATGAATATGTAGAGTTATTATGCAGTGACTGGATGAGTAAATAAACGGTTTTAGTGCAATGAATGAATAAATAGACGGTTAAAGTGCAGTGGACGAGTAAATAAGTAAACATTTATAAGGCAGTGAATTAAAAAGTTATCGCACAAGGAAGTATTGAACAGTTAGCAGCAGTAAAATAATTTGAGTCATGACACTACGTGCTTTTGATATTCACTTTGTTATCTATTCTGAAAATACCTCCTGACTCTTTCTGACTCCTGAGGGTTAGGCTACAGGTATTTATGTGAACCAGCAGGTTACATGAAGACATGAGTATTTGTGTGACTGTACAATCTGCTCTTTGTTTGAAAACTGTTTCCTTATGTGTTTCACTCCATGGGCATCATGTTGTCTCCTTGCCAACAATAACAACATTATGACAGGGTGTTGACCCTCCTGACTTCAGGACATTCATTAATGACGTTTCATTTTCATTATAAGTAATTTATCAACAATTGAATGCTTCTATAAAGGCCCATTTAAAGGTTGATCTGATTAATTCATAATTTCTCTTTTATATGTTTCTCAAAATCATCCTCACTTGTACTGTAAATGTGAAATGAAATGAGCCTACTTAAAAAAAAAAGTGATAGGCTAATTCATATATCACCACTTCAGATCACTGTCCAGTATTAAAACTTTATTAAAAGTAAAGTATGACACTAAATATATCTGTTTTGTCTCATTTATCTGTTAAAGTCATCACATCATATAAATGATCACTCTTGTCTTAATGAAACCCCGTGAACATGTTCAATCAATTAAGTTTGGACTGAACTGCTGACCGCTCCTCTCTTAATGGACACACTAAAATCTGTTTTTACAAACCACATGTATGATCATTCAACACAGTATCCGAGGACTTCTCTGTCACAGGAGAGTGACTGTTGAGCTTCAATTGAGCTCAGCATAATAGTTATTGTGATCAATAAGTATTCATCATGCAGATTAGGTGATAGGTAAAGATAATTGATTGGTTTCATAATGGCTCCATAGCCTGAATTTCAAGGTGAGGAACACTTAACTCAGGCGAGATTGAAGGTAAAGAGTTCTGTCTGTGCTGCTCAGAGGCTGACTAAGGCGGCCAGAAATATGCTCATTGATGAGATTTGAGTGGAAATTCAATTTGTATCACTTTAACTGACTCAAATTAGAGATGGAGTAAGGATTAGGGTCACTCATACACAGATATGTAGAAAACAAGTGGGTGTCTGTAACTGTATTAGGTAATAATCAACAGTTATGTAGCTGAGAACGTGCTTTTGATTTATTGTCTTTCTGAAAACACTTCCTGCACCTTCCACTTTATTGTTTTTCCTGTTCTTGTTCCTGTTACTAAATGAAACTCAAGGAGAAATCGTTTTACAATCACAATAAATATCATGTTAACAGAAACAAGTCTAAAGATACAGCCAAACTCCGGGAGCCTTTTTTCAAACACGTTTTCTGGGCTGACAGTGAACAGTTTTTTTTTATCCGTCAATTGTTCCTGTCCAAATTCTAAAAATGTATTTAATGTATGTTTGCTCTTTAATTGCTACCCATTAGCCTTCTCTGCTGAATTAACTGATATCTGTATTTATCATCAGCATCTTCATTTGCTCTTAATTGTGGACTTTAATTGGATTTAAATGTGAGTCTGTTGGTTGGACCTCCACTTGCCATTAAAACTAATACCTGGAAAAGTAATGACATTCCCATCAGGCTCAGCTGTTCTTTGTAAAGGGCTAATTGACAAAGTTTAGTATGCTAACAATTAAAACTAAGTTGGCAAAGATGATGAGCGTTGTTTCTGCTCATCTTTACAAGGTTTTCATTGTTAGCATGTACCCTAGGCCTATATGTTGTGATACTGGTCATCTACGTATGGCCAAGTTTGAGCTAAACAATATGTTTATTATTCTTTCTCGGTTCACTTAATAAAACGTAAGGATACTTGTTAAAATATATATAAACCTATCACCATCTTTCAAATACTTTTACTGCATTTTTTTTTAGGGAAAATGTCTAAAGTACACGTCTGACGTTTTGTTTGTGTAAAATTAATAAGACTGGGAATACAAAAAGTTATTAGACATTTGTGAATATATTGCTCCTTCATTGAGTTAAAAAAAATCTGCTATGTTGGGAGAAAGATAATTGAGCTTCAGCCTTAAATGATGTTTTTGAATTATATATTTCTTCAGACTTTTCAAAGGAACACATAGATCATTTCTGTGTGACAATATGAAATTACATTCCTGGGGATTAAGTTTCTAGTTCACACACGTCTGCAGACAAAAGAGACCTATGCAATATAATCTTTAGCACGGGGACCCTGAACCCAGCGTATTTTCCAGAAAATGCCTGACAATTGAGCTTCCTTTTTGAAAGACTTACTATTTTGAGAATTGCTGTTCTTCACACCCACAATAAAACATCAAAGACGAATAGAAACCTGTTGACTCTAACCTCCCCTAGGATTATAACATATACCTGAACCTTTATTTACATTGTAATGAATAAAGCTTGATCATTTATCGAGCGCAAAAAATGAAAAATATTGAGGTCAGCACATAGTACGTTTGTGAACACAAAGCCAATTTTTCTACGTGTTATTTTTTATGGTATTTATAAAGTTTGTAAAACTTCCTGTCTCAAATCAATGCAATTCCCTTCTATCAGGATAATAAGTCTCTAAAGACTCTTCAGCTGATCCAAAATGCTGTGGCACGTATACCGACTAGAACTAGGAGAAGAGATCAAGTTATATGAGCTTCTTTGAATTGGCTCCCTATGAAATCTAGAATAGAATTAAAAATCCTTCTAGTCACTTACAAAGCTCTTGATGGTCTGGCACCATCAGCTGTTAAAGGGCTCATACTGTAGTGCTGTATTTCCCCTCTAGAACTACGCTCCCAGAATGCTGCCCTGCTTGCGGTATCTACACTCTCTAAGGTGGATTAATGTTTGGTCTTTGTAAGTAATGTAACACATAGTATGGTCTAGACCTGCAATTGTTGTCTTGAGTGAAATGGTAAATGTACACGAGATTGTAAAGCGCTTTTCTAGTCTTCTGACTACTCGAAGCACTTTTTATACCACTGGTCACACTTACCCATTCACACACTGATGGCAGATGTTGCTATAACGTGTCGCTCAGTATTAACTAATCCATTCATACACATTCATACGCTGCTGACGTAGCAGCAGGAGCAATTTAGGGTTTAGTGTCTTGGCCAAGTACACTTCGTCTTGTGAATGCAGGAGCTGAGGATCAAACCTCCACCTTCCAGTTAAAAGATGACCGACTCTACCACTGATCCAAAGTCGCCCCATAACCTTTAATTATGAATTGGTACTTGGGAGAGTAATGTAGTTGTTGTTGATCAGTTCATCACAGGTAACAGCAGTGCTATAATAAAGTACAGCTTCACACATCCTAAACTGTACATATATTCATTCAAGTATTTTTATATTATCTGTTACAGTTAGGGTTAGATCATATTAATGCATGTCTTTAACTGACAGAGCATGTCTATACCTATAAACTGGTATTCCCTTTTAGGACACAAAAGTTACACAACATCTGTCAAATTTTCATTTTTATTTTAAAGTTTTTTCAACAGATTATGAACAGTGAGTTTAAATACATATGGTACATCCTTTGAATTAAAAAAGAGTCAGAAATTCAGGTCTGCATACTATGTCTGGTTTATTTACATGTATGTTTCAACACCAAATGAAATAATGAACAATAACAGATATTTCCATGAGGATATTCAAATATTCTTTCATATACAGTAAACAAAACTGAACATCAGAGTTCATACAGTTGATTATGTTTGCCTGAATGATACAGCTAAGCAACTGAAACAAATGTTTAATTTGTGTTACACTTGAGAAGACATCCACAGTTATGGATTTTTACAACCAGCTACTCTCTACCTTTCGCTCTGTCTTTCTCATATTGTTCATAGAGCTTCTGTGAGATTTAGAATTGGAAATGGAGGAGCTGGAAAAGCTTTTTATTTTTTATTTTTTTACAGCATAGTGGCTTTCACTCTGTCAAAGATCTGTCGCACTTTTACTGCAGGGACACAGCCTTCCCTCACAATGGTGATGGTCCCTGTGGAAAGAAGATGACAAACTTGAGTAACAATTAACATTTTAGAACATACAAAAAAGAGAAGATTTGAAATAAATATTATGGTATTCTACCTTCATCAATCTTCAGGCAGTTGACCACAGTGGAAGCAACAACTTCATTTGAGTCTCCATCACACAGAACACCCTGGATCTTGTGTCCCAGTCGACTGTGGCAAAAAAAGAGGGTGTATTAGTAAATGTTCATGTAGTTGACACAATTTAAAATGGTGCATGTGTTAAAAAAAAGATAACGGTTAGTCAGATCATTCTGCTGCACTGTGACAGTTTGTAAACCTCTCTCCTGCTTGATTCACTTTGTGGTTGTAAGTAGGAGAAGGTTGCAAGTTTTTATTTTTAAAGGCACCCACCTGATGACCATGCTATGGTGGGTGCTGTCCGGCTCTCCGCTGGGATTGGCTGAGGTAATAGCAAGGGGTCCGGTGATGTCGCACAGGTGACCAGTCACCGTGTGGTCAGGGACGCGGATCATGATGCTATCATTGGTGCCTACTCGGTCATAAGCTGGTCCAACTCCTACACAAGAGGAATCAGAGGGTCACTACTAATAACTGATAATTAATGAAATAGAATGAAATACTTGTAAATTGAACTAAGTAACTCCGCATTTACACAGTTGAGAACAGTTTACCCAGTCTGAAGAGCCAGTCTCCTTTACTGACGATGCAGCTGATGCCTCCTGGATAAACATTCCTCATAAACTCCCACAGCAGCGGACTGAAGGGAGGCTTGGCTGCCACCAGCTGCTCCACATTAGAGATGCAAATACAGATGGGCTTCTCTGCTGGTCTGTCCTGGATCATTTAATAGATAGCAGGTTGATGACTTTCATATCACATACACACAATGGTGAAAGTGGATTTAATGATTTATGTCCTTTTACATTTTAAAATAATATCATCTACCGGATTACTTTTATTCTTACTTTAATGTTGTAGATTTTTTCTATAGCTTGAGGATTCTTGCAGGAGGCAGCAAGTGCATACACAGTGTCAGTTGGAATACCGCACACTCCTCCCTCTTCCAAGAGGCCAGCGATCTTCAAGAGGCCGCTAGTGATTCGAGAGTTAGCCACAGGACAGGGCAGCTCTGCAGAAAAAAACTGCTTCTCATCCTCCTGAGTAAGGTCACAGAGGGAGGAAAGTTATTAAAAAAAAAAAATAGATGAATATATAAATTGGGACATGAGTGCAACAGAAAAAGGTTACCTTGATTAGCAGAGGACCCATAGGCAGCAGTCTCTGGGAGAAGATGCAGTTCAGCAGTGAAGCCAGAGCTCCATATATACAAATAATTGAAAATAGTGCAAGCATGGCCACTGTGAAGAAGAGATTTTAAGAATTTAATACATTATAAATTGACATTTTAAAGATATCATTTTAATGTACAGTGAGTCAGAATTTAGATTCAATAAATGAAAATGTGGAGCATTGTCTAAACCTACTCTCTAGTTCATATGGTAGTCGTTGCAGTGTAGAAAGCAGGAAACACACCAGGACCACCTCCATCACTGCTGTTAGAAACAGCAAAACCAGGTTCCTATAGGCAGCTGACACAAGGAAGAAGAATTGAAGAGGTTCACGAAATGATTGATCAATTATTTAGTTAAAAATAATGAGGTTGTCTATCTTACCAATCAGCACAAGGAAAGCATTAATGACCAGCAGAGCGATGGCTCCGGCTGTAAAAGCGTAGGCTGTCTGTGGGGAATGCTGAAGCAGGTCACCTAAGGAGAAAAACTATGATCAGATTTTTGTGTATTTTATTCTGTAAAAGTCTCAATTTAATAAGATTAATATCAACATACCTGCAAACCTAAACCAGGTCCAGGTTGCCCATACAGCCACATAGATTGATGGGATGACTGAACCAAAGCGGCCCCCTCCTGTGACCTGCAGCCGGCTGACGTAGACTTGCATGATGGCTCCAGAGATGAGGACCCAGGGTACGGTCAGATGTAGAAAAGTGGGATTACTACTTGATGAACTTGCATGAAGAGCTGATAGAGCTGCAACCCCATTTAAAATGTAGAACAAGGCATCTGAAGCCTGGTCTTTTTTGGGGAGAACGTTTAGGTCCCTCGTCTCGGCTTTGATGCAACCCAATGCCTTCTTGAACCGGTCAGTGGAGACAGGCTGTGGTCCTACAGGGATCAGAGACTTCTCTGCTATGGTGTTGATAAGACGGGAGAAGGTACCATACAGGGAGGCTGCAGTGAACAAAGAGGAAGCTACGCCAAAGAAGATATAATATTCCTCGAGGGGGATCTGGGGGATTGTCGAGACTGTGAGCAGGACAAACAGCATGTTGTGGATCAGCTCAAGGACATCTGTGGTCAGACTTCCCACGCAAAGCACCAAACCTGCCATCACAAAGAACCAATTTCCCACCATTGTTTCCCTCCCTGAGGCTACTTTGCTGTCCCCATCAAGCAGAACAGATATCACAAACTCTTCCCAAGCCTTGATCAGCCAGTATGTGGCATGTAGACCAAACTTAGTGGTGTGGTAGCAGTCTTGGCGTAGATGAGCATAGTAGCTGGAGAACAGCTGAGCGACTGAGATGATTGAGACCCACGCAGCACCCACACCAAAGGACTTCATGTACCCGAAGCTGTAGAAAGCAAAAATGAATGCGGAAACAGTGTCACAGAAGAAACCCAAAGCCATGGGCTCGGCATATTTGGTGTTTTTCTTCTTCTCCTGGCCAATGCTCTTTGCACTAGCTGAACTGGTGGTCCCAAGCAGGAGAACGTTAAAGAGGGGGGTTCCGAAGCCTTTGAGGATAAGACGTTGAGTCAGACCTTTTAGGAGCAGTGCAGCTGAACCATAGATGGCAAAAAGCAAAATGAGCAACTCCAAAACACCAGAGACAACAAGAGCCCAGGAGCTAGATACCAGACTGACTGCTTCAAAAACCAAGGTGAAAGTGATGGCACCAAAAACAAAAGGCATAATGTAGTTGACAGTGGCAGAGCAGAAGGCAAGGACAAATGAAAGGAGGATATATGGGACCAGACCCGCGATGGCTGACTCTTTAATAGACTGGCTTAAATGGCTAACAGGGATCTCTGTGGTGGCATTAGAATACATGTTGAACATGATGTCATCGGACAGGGACAAATTGTTAATCGTCATGGATGATACTGTCGTATTTTTAGTAAATGCACCAAAGTAGATTCTGGTGGCTCCAAAACTGCCCCAAAGAGCAGCGTAGCCAATGAAGGCGGTTCCACTCAGGTGATCGTATTTTCTAAAGGAGAGCAGTCCAGCCACCAGTTGACAAATGCCACCAATCAGGATGAGATGGACACCTAATGGATCAGAAAATGAATTCAAATTATTAATACATATTTTTTATGTAAATGTATTATTTTGCTGATTTTGGGGTACAAGTTTTACCTGCAAGTATGTTCTCTACTCCTACTGGTGCATTGCCAGTATGTGCTGTATGGAAGTTTTGCAGAAGTACGAGGAATGCACTGATCCCATTGGATAACATGCCCAACACTCCTGGTTCTCCATAGAAACTGGCTGGGAATCCATCTGGTGTTGCCATTGTGTCTTTTGTGTCAAACTTCAGTTTCACTAAAACAAATAAACAAATCACTTAAACAACCTATCCATGACCTTTTAAACCTCTTATTTTTCATTTATTCTCATAGTAACACCCACCTAAAAAAATCTGCCAAAAGATAAAGTGGGAATATACAGTGTATTGTAATACTGTGTCAAAGTGGAGGTAAACTATAGGTCATTTTGTTTCTAGCATATTAACCATATAAAGTTAAATGCATAGAGAAAGTCGGAAACTACAATTTGACTTTCTTAAAACCTCAGAAAAGTTGCATCAAAAAACATTTATTTTCTCCCTTCTTGTAGAGCATTGTACAACATGAACACACAAAGACTGAAAGCAAGTGCCTGTACCCTAAACAAACCTCAATATACCATCAATCAAATATATTCAGGCTCCTTTCTGTCTCATTTTTTCTGAACATTTACAGTAAACTGAGAGTCTGTGGCCCTGCCCAGTCATTAGTGGGCTGGCCTACTGAAGCTGTGTGACAGTCGAAAGAGAGACAAAGAGGGGCTGTTTTTAACTTTGCTGATGTAATGACAGGAATATTGAAGCTTAAGTGAATATTTTAAGAATAACTGAAAATAACAATATTCACTGATTCAACTCCAAAAGACAGATACTGTTCTTCATTTTCACAGATATTATCAGGTTTGGCATTTGGGTATTTTCTTTTAATCTTAGGAATAAGTCAAAGTTATATTTTTTTGTCATAGAGCATCTTTAGCTTTTTTGAACATGTGAAAACAACTATTCATAATTACATTATTCTGTAACAATGTACATCTAATAAAGTCTTATTGCTAACTAATAACAAAGCTAACTTTATAAGTCTTACCTGGTGAAGTCGCTCATACAGGTGAAGTGTTGAGTTGTTCTAGAGCAGGGTTAAATGTTTGACATAAATAAGGCTTGAGTAGATGTTGTAGGAGGAGTTGGAAATGAAAATTCCCCCATTCCATCTTTGTACCTGCAACCTGAGAGGTGACATCACTGCTCCTCACCTTATACAGTGCGGCGACTCCTCCTCCTCCTCTGAGGATGGTGATGTAGTTTATGACAATGAAGACAATAAACATCATGGAAATTCTTCTCAACTGATACATTTTAGTTTAGTTTAGGTTATTTCTGTTTCCCTGTTCCTCCCAGGTTAGTATCATCAGCCTTTTTGAGTCCTGGACTATATAAGGCAGGTACACTCTCACCTGAAAAGTATCAGCATCCATCAGAAGCTGTTGACTGCATAACAGCTGCATCCAGAAGAAAAAAAAAAAAAAAGGAGAAACAAGAGATTGAAGCCATGATCTCCAAACTACAGGTAAACATTTAACTTTTTGGTTTTTAGTTAAAATTATAATGTAAATAAAAATAATATTAAATGATATGCAAGGACATACATCTTGCTTATTTTTTTATTAAACTGAGTAAATAGCTTTTAATGCCTAAAAATTCTTGACTTGATTCTATAAAAAAAAAAAGGAAACTATAATAAAGTGTGCACCATGTCTGGTATTTGTGAGTTAATGGTGGGGGATATTAAAGCACTCTCTTGTCTTAGCAAATGTTAGCCATATTACACACACTGTACCACACCTGTTAGAGCACCTCCTCAGCAGCACAAAAGCTCTTTCAAAAGAAGTACAAAGTAGATTTAATGAGGCATGACGCTGACATAGACAAGGAAGTGTAGCACTGCGTGTGTTAAAAACCTAAAGTGGATTTGTGATTCCATAAAAAACTAATATGTAGTAATGTAATATAGAACACTATGTTTTTTAACAGTTTTCAACATATTCTACACTTTTTATCCTGCAGAAATCCATCAGACCAGTATCTGCTCTCAGAGGTCTGCATAAGTCTGCAGTAGAAGGTAAGCTTAACTTTGCAACTTAACTCAACCATTTTCTCAAAACAAAGGAGACTTGTTTCTCCCTGCTGAAGATTTCTTCTTTAATCGCTCCTTACTTTCTCTTTCCCCCTGCAGTTGTAAAGCGTCCAGCCCCAGAAGAAACAGTCACAGCCAGCTTTGGGAAGTTCATCAGTGAAGTGAAGCCTCAGCACCTGTCCTCTCTGGTTCTCCACCGCAGCAAAAGGATGGTGCTGGACAGCATTGGAGTTGGCCTGCTTGGCAGCACAACAGACGTCTTTGAGCTGGCCCTGAGGCACTGCCAGGTGAGGCACAAGGAGAGAAAAAAAACTCTGTAAAGGTCTTATCTGATATGAGGCAATAAGACTGATGAAAGCAACTGCTTGAGTCAACAGCTGTGTGCAAAGTGATGAGATGGGGGAAAAAATCGAATATTTTAATTCTAAGTTTCATCATAAAGAGACTTGGGAACAGGCACGTTTTTTATTTGTTTGGTAACCTTCTCAAAATGTATGTCTTTTTAAACTGAAAAGTGATATGCCAAAGATTTTTTAAATTGAAGTACATTTTATATTAACAAAAAAAAAAAGACTGCATGTAAACCATCATCTGACAAGGCCTTGTGTTTACCTGTCTCTATCTTGGTCCCTTCCAGCACATGTACGCTCCTGATGACATCAGCTCTGTGTATGGACGCAGGGGTACGAGGCTCTCGCCCACACTGGCAGCTTTTGTTAACGGAGTGGCGGTGAGTATGTTTTAGTGGAAAAAATTGTTCATGATAGTCCCCAGTACACCTGACAATTAAAAATGTACTAAACCCATAAATAAAGATATTTTTTACTCAGCTTTGGTACAGTCTGGGCAGCTGACTGCACAGGAGACATGGATGAAAATAGTGAATTGACCTCACATTACTGTCTGCAAGTCTGCAAATATTGTTTGACTCCTTTTTGAAAGCTGCTTTTTTCAGCCTGGTATATAAAAAAGGGGAAGGGGAATTTTCCATGTCACAAAGATGTTGGATGGGTGTATCAAGCTCCTGTTTTATTTAATGAGGCAGCAAGGACATGTTCTTACTGGATTCATGGAAATTCTATTAATAGTCAACTATGTATGGGCGTGTGTCTATGTGTATTCATGTGTCCTTCTTTTATTGTTAAGCGGCCTTGGGTTCCTTGAAAGGCGCTATATAAATCTAAGATATTATTATTATTATTATTATTATAACTAAATGTTTTTTTTTATATTAAATGAACTATGTGTTAGTCTCTACAAGTTGATCATTGAAAATATGTTTTTTTTTTAATTCTGCAGACTCACTCCATGGACTTTGATGATACATGGCACCCTGCTACTCACCCCTCAGGAGCCGTCCTTCCTGCTGTGTTAGCACTAAGCGACATGATGCCTGCTAACAGCAAACCTAGTGGTCTGGACTTCCTGCTGGCATTCAATGTCGGCATTGAAATCCAGGGCCGACTGATGAGGTTCTCTAATGAGGCCCAGAACATCCCAAAAAGGTGAGCACCCATACTGTCAATAATTGGCTTTGAATATTGCTCTAGGTTTTTTACATTTAATTGGGTCTCATCGAGTTATAACTTGATTGATATAAAGCCAGCCCCTCAGTGAATAATTACATTTATATTCTATAAATAGAACTAGTGTCCACATGGGTCTAAAGAAACCCATGTTTGACCCTGAAGATCTCTGCAGTAGTTTACAAGGAGGCTGCTGCAGTGTAATGTGCAGCTGCTTAGTGGTGTCAATGAGCTGTGAAAGGTGTGTTATTATATTCATCACAGGGACAGCAGAGTCTCTGTGGGTAGTGTTAGCCCTATTAGCATTCACACACAGGTCTCCATTTGGCAAGTGTTTACACCAAGTAAAATGACCCGCCACATTATTTGCTTGTTTATCTGATACTGAAATATCTGGAAATCTATTTTAAAAAGCTGCCTCTACATAAAAGAGACAAAGGAACAACTTGACAAACAGGAGCCTCATTTATTTACAAGCGGGAAATTTTCCACAACAACTGACCAAAGCCTCTCTGTTTCTTCAACCACCAGGTTTCACCCTCCCAGTGTGGTGGGGACCATGGGAAGTGCAGCTGCCTGTGCAAGCCTCCTATCTTTGGATCCCTTTCAATGCAGTCATGCCCTGGCAATAGCTGCTTCTTTATCAGGCGCTCCAATGGCTAATGCTGCCACTCAGTCCAAACCCCTTCACATTGGGAATGCATCACGTTTAGGGCTGGAGGCTGCTCTTTTAGCCTCTAGAGGTCTTGAGGCAAGTCCTCTGGTCCTGGATGCTGTCTCTGGGGTTGCTGGCTTCAACGCCTTTTATGAAGATTATGAGCCACAGTCGTTACAGTCCCCCAATAATGATGGCCATATGTTCCTACTAGAGGAGCAGGACATGGGCTTCAAGCGCTTCCCCGCCCATTTGGGGATGCACTGGGTGGCAGATGCTGCAGCCTCAGTCTATAAGCTTCTTGTTGGGTTTGGTCCTGGCACTATGTCTCCAACTCAGGTCCAGGACATCCTGCTCAGAGTCCCCAAATCAAAGTACATCAACAGGCCTTTCCCTGACTCTGAGCATGAGGCACGCCACTCCTTCCAGTTCAATGCCTGCAGTGCGCTGCTGGATGGAGAGGTGACTGTTGAGTCCTTCACACCCTCTGCCATCAGTCGCCCTGACCTTCACGCTTTGCTGCGCCGTGTTCGCGTGGAGCATCCCCAAGACAACCCAGCTAACTTCAATCGCATGTACGGCGAAGTACAAGTGACACTAGTTGGTGGAGACGTTCTGAAGGGACGTTGTGACACCTTCTATGGTCACTGGCGCAACCCTCTGACCAATGAGAGCCTGAGGAAGAAGTTCAGAAACAATGCAGGTACAGTTCTTCCATCAGAGAAGGTGGAGAGGCTGATTGAAGAGGTGGAAGAACTGGACAGACTCGGGGACTGCAGGGCCCTTCTCTCAGAGCTGCAATGAACCCTGCAGACACACACCAAAACACAATAAATGTTCATCATTGTAAATGTACAAACCATTATTGCAAATTTAAATACTGAAGGCATTTAACCTAAAAACATAAATGAAGAGATGTTAACATAAAAATAGCACGTATAGTAATACACGAGAAGCTGCTATAGGACACTACACTGTAAAGAGATGTTTTCATGACGTGCAATGTCTGTACTGACAAGAACAGTAAAGCTTATGAGCAAATTAAGGAATGATTTAATGAATCTATGTAGCTCTGAATTGTTGTACTTATTTATTCTATTTGATTTAATTTTAAGAAGACTTTGTGAATTGTAAAATGATAGCCTGTGAAAATGCAAAGGAAAGTGAAGGAGAACTAGTAAATAGTTCAGTTTTTTGTTTCTTAATATGTTGTCAAAGACATTTTGTTACTCATTATGTACAATTTCTGATTGCACTTTGGGTTTGTTTGAATAAAACGTCTTAAAAACACTCTTTCTCCTCCTTGTATTTGATATAACTCCCATCCTTTCCTCTAAGTTCTTAAACACGCCTTAAAATAACAACATAACGTGTGTAAAAAAAGGTAGGTGCTAGGTTTCCCAGGAGAAATATTTTGAGAACAAGTGACAAATAAAATCTCAAAGAACAGCATATAATTCTATCATTAGATTCATCTCTGCTGGTAACTCTGTGTGTAAAACTGAGTGGATGTTTGCAGACAGGTTTCCATGAAGGACAAACATTGGTGTGTCCTTAAGTTGAGACAAGTACAACATTTCCAGAGCAAAAGAAGTTAAATAGTAACTGTGATGCATACAAAGCTTCAATGAGATGCTTATGCTCTCAATGGTGTGAATTTGGAGAGGGGTAAACAAGAGGTGGCAATTTGGATGTGAAGCACTGCTGGGAAAAGGAAGCTCCTTTCCTCATTCCAGCCCGTGGTCCTTAAGTTAATGTTTGGTAAGAGTCTGACAAGGAGGAAAAAGACAGCTGTCGGGAAACACAGGGGGCCTGTTTTATGCAACTGTTCTGCTTAGTGTAGCATCAGAAACCAGTCTTAGCAAGTCTGAGGTAGGACTGAGTTTGTTTTTCAATCAGTCAATAATAAACAGTTAATAAAGTTCATAAGAAGGTACCATTTAATATGTTATTAAAGCTGTCTGGGTCTCTCTGAAAAAGAGAGAAACAAGGTCAACAGGCACCCTTGCAAAGTTTGGGATAAAAAAAATTAACGTGCACTGTTTGACCTTTAAAAGTCAAGATAAACTTCCATGGCCAGAGATTTAAATGAAGAAGAAGGTTTACACAAATATCTACAGGTCACGTTGCAACTACTTTATGTAAGGTCTTCTGAATTACAAGAGCAGATGTGTAAGATCCCTGTTTGGGGCGATTGTTTACTATATGCCGCTGATGATTCAGAGTAACCTGGACCACATCTAGATTTAAGGGTTGCCAATTGATAAGAAAAAGTAGTTTTAATGCAGATCAAGTGTCAATGATTGCTTAATGTCAATGAAAACAGTTCTGCATAAATACAATAGAGAAACATAATTCAACGTAAGTGTTGTGTTTTATCACATTAAGAGTCAAGATTAATATTTTGGGGGGTTTCATGAGAAAAATATCATTTTAAAGTTGTTACTTTGGTTCACATTTACCTATGTCATGTAAAAAAAAACAAAGGCAAAGTCTTTAGACAGTCTTTAAAAAGTACCAGGGGAATTACGCTGACACTGACGGATGCTGTTTTATCCAATAAACAAAATCATTAAAGTTTAAAAAATTGTCTTTTAAACTTCAGGGACAGGAACTGTCGATTACAGGGCCAATGAAGTCCCATAAACTAAAGAATATTATCTTGTGCACACTTGTTATCATCTTGTTTGCACAAGTAAGGTAATGTTTATCCTCCAGTAAATCAATGCATTGCTCTGCTGATGCACCTCACTGTGTTTCTATTCACTGTTGGCATGGCATGAACTGTGCAGCTCGTGTAAATCTGAGATTGGCACAGAATCGATTATGTTTGAGAAGACCAGGCAGTCACTGATCACGGCCAAAAATGATGAAAATCTGTCCGGGGTTCTCATTTCTGTGACCAGCTGGTCAATCAGTGCACCACTTAGGGATCATTTTAAGGATTGTTAGTACAATTTTCTATCAATCTAGAAGTCTGAACCTTAAAAATAAAATGTGAAAAAAAGTAAAAGTAATGTTGTCATTGAGTAGAACTCCATTTAAATCTTTCTCATAGACAAATCAATCTTTTTCAAATGGAGAAGCTGCAGATTGATAACACAATTAGTCAACACACGTCATTGCCATTCCTGGACTGTTTTCCTGCAGTTCCTGCATTGGGGTGTTTCTTGAAAGGAAAGATTATGATGACAAACAGCAAACGAGACAAAAGCAGCTAAAAATATCCCCATGATGTTAAAGTGTACAATAAGAAGCAGACTTTTGTATTTGAATGCACACTGACAACAATAAAGAAGAATACATGGCGTACTGTTTTCTTACTCTTTCCACCCAGTAAATAGAAAAACACAATAGTAGTGCAACTTAATACAGCTACAGCTGCCTTCCTTGTATACTGCTGTGACATAGATGGATTTTCCCATACCACAATGCTTAAGGTACCATGCAGGCTGTTATCTATGGGTGCCAGTAAGTTCCAGTGTTGGGGATTACAGTCAGGAAACAGAGACATAATGTAGTGGAATCAATACTGACGTATGAACACATGACAAACAATGACATAGTTAAGCTTTGATGTTGGCAATGCTCAGGAATGTGCATAGCTTTATGTGAAATAAACAGGACGTTATAAGAAATATTTCTGGAGGAAAGTTTGTAATATTTGATCCGGTATATTGTCCAAACCCATTCTGTTCTCACCAAATACTCTCCTGCTCAATGACACCTCTAACCTAGAGCTCTCCATTAAACATAAACGTATTTTCCTGGCTGGCCTCACCACTGCTAAAAGACTTACAGCTTGTAGATGGAGGTCTCCCCATTCACTTTCAGAACAGAACTGGTTATTGGATTTTGTAAATGTTGCCAGCTTGGAATGCTGGGCGGCAGAAATACACCACGCTAAAACAGATAAGTGGTCTATCCACGGGGTCCTTGGGGTGGGGAGGGAGTGTTGGGTGGGTGGAGAGGGAGGTTTGGGTGGAGTGGGGTAGGCAGGTGTGGGATATATGGGGTAAGTCTTTTCTTTGCTCCCCCCATTATTCTTTGCTTATTCGTATACTTTCTGTGTTGTGACAATCCAGGGGAGAGAGACGATTCAATCTGTTTGCCCCTTTGTCTGCTGTCTTCATCTCTCTTTTGATACGTTCTGTATGAGGGATTATGTATATGACATATATGATTTCTCGCTCCTGTATATTTGTGGGCTGTTGAGGAAACCACATTTTGTGTTTTCCTTATTGTAAATGACAATGTTTAAACATCAATAAAAAATTGATCTCAAGAAAGAGATAGACCTGCATTATTTGAGAAAAATATGTGATGTGCAATCACACTGTTCAATTTTCAATAATAAAATGAAATGGGATAAACTAATATGTTATCTTTACCTCACAGTTTCTATGTCCATCTGTTGGGTAGCTGATCTGACTGCACTAACATGGTGTGAGAGCATGGCTGTTACACATACGTTCACCTCTATCCAAAGGGTAAAATGCATGCCGAGTAAGAAGCATTGCTAATATAAATGAAATGTTTTTCTTCTTTTATTGCCATAAATTCAAACTTTTGCAATGTATTTATTGTGAATGAGCATATTGGGATACCAATGAAATTGTGCAGCCCGAATAATGTTTAATACTTGAGAAATAAAGAACCCCCAGGTCAAGTTTGACATACTTACAAAAAGTCATACTCAATCTTACTCAGTTCAACTCTAATGGTGGCTTATAGCTGATGTCCAAAAGCAGAACTTCTCTAGGAAACTCATTTTTATTAACCATCATGAAAACTCCTTCACGATCATACCTATAACAAAATACAAACACTCAAATCTAAAGTGATCAAATACAAACATCTGCCATGAATTCAGCTTAACATGCGATTATTTTTTTTCTTCAGTTTTACAACAGTCAGAAATGAATACTTCTTCTATCTGTTTGTTTGTTTGAGATTGTTTTAGAAGTCTTTCTTATGTTCTGCAACTCTCATGTTTGTAAATGGGATTGACAAAATGTCGGACCTCCTCTCAACCTGCTAAGTACAGGTTAAGTCTTATCTGTGTGCTGTTTACAGCATATTGTATAAAACAATTACCTACATGTGGAAAAGGTGTTTCTGTAGCAGAATTATATAATAAATAGGAAAACATTTTTTCATCATGTAATTATCTCAGGGTTCTAGCCTAATATTCTATATAAAAACTACCATGGAGCTAACACACTGTAACAAATAACAGCTTAGGTAATAATAAAAAGAAATGAAGGCATACAATGTTACATTCTAAAGAGTTATGATCTTTATGCAGAAAATAGAGAGCATTTAGGACAAGCACCTTTTATTTTGGGATTAATAAATGCTGATTATTCAAGTGTTCAGTTTACCTTAAAAAACAAAAGACAAGGTACTTCACTAGAACCTTAAAGTGTGTGATTTTTCACTTTCCATCCTGAATTTAGGGTGTTACAACAGCCTGTTCATGCATTACTGAAATAGCTACCACTGGTCAGCAAAACTGCACAGGAACAGCTTCTCTGTCCAGCCAACTGATGTTGTCAGTCCCAGGATGAAAATAGTGTGAGTGGTTTCAGCTAATATGGTCTGAACATGTTATTACATTGCGGAATGGGACCACCGGATAAAGTAAGAGCAATTGTTGGCAAAATGTAAATTCATAAACAAGGCTAAAGAAGTCTTGATACGATCAGTCTGATGACGAATTGGTATAGTTTGACACTTCAATGAGATTGTGGTCTGGATCTCTTAAGTATAAAGAGGTGATGGTCCCCACTGCTCCGGTCCTTTCCACTGGACCCTCCTCTATTTCGACTCCACAGACCTGCAGAGGAGCCCAGATGACAAAAACCCACACATCATTGCTCTGGCAACAAAATGAGACATACAGAGTTCATAGAGGTCAATAGGTTCTTTTAAAACAAGAGCCTTACAAGTTTTGAACTGATATTGAAATTCAAGAGAAAATAGGTGTAGGAAGTGGGTGAAGGACCTTCAGATGTTCAGCTACTGTGCCCAAAGGGGTTTTGGTGACGAGGCAAAGGTCTGCAGAGCCTGAGGTTGGATACTTGGCTTTAGGTTCAAACTCCTGACCCAGCTGATGAAGGTTAAACTTCTGCTGCCCAAAACCCAGAGCCTTGCGGTTTCCCTTGAGAATGCAAAGAGAGCATGTGTGGGTGTTAAAAAGAGACTCAAAGCTTCCACATGTGGAGCGATCATCTGATGTACAATGAAAGCCTGCCATCTAGTGGATGGTCTCTGTAACTAAAAGCACTGCAGTATTCAATTTCTCCTGGGCACTTTGAACATAATAAATGGGTAATAAAAATAAATTATTAAACAAACAATAACTAGTAAACAAAGTGATAATTATTAGCACTTGATCTATATACTTTGAACAACAACAACAACAATAATTATTATTATTTTAATATAATGAAAATAATGTACAAAGCACCTCGCATACCTTGAAAGTGATTACCTCCATGCCAAAGACAGAGGTATAAAAGTTGACAGTGTCTGGCACACTTTTCACAGTCAGAACCATGTGATCCAGATGACTTATTTCAACTGGACAGGTTCTTTTGAATTTGACATCCACAAGTGTTGGGAAGGAGGCAATCTACAAATGAAAAGACAAATAAATGGTAAAAAAAAATGGTTTAAAAAAAACAAAAAACAGCCTGCAACCTGCTGACAACGAAATGTACCGCAGGCATTGTAATTTAATTCACGATCAACAGCGCCACGGTGTGTTGAAAAGTTGTCTCTTGCACCCTGAGAGCCTCACAAAAGTGAAACTGTCGAAAAAAGTCAAACTTGTAGCCGAGCGAATTAGCGTATTCTCTTTGGCACTGTGGGTGTACTTTTAGCCTATTACATTTGATACTAGGTCGTGTCGGAAGTGATTGTTAGAGTACGTCTTTACCTATGGTCTTCAAGGTAACTGATAATGGCCATTTTAGCTATTTAAAACCTGTAAAACACGCTTGTACTCGAGCGGCGTCACATATTTAGGCTAGTTAGCAGATTGAAACAGACTTTACCTTGAAACAGTTCACGTGAACGAGCCTCAAACGAGACCCGACTGCACGCAGCGCCATCCTCACCGTGCTCTGTCTGTCACCGCCGGCACTTCCTTGTTTGTCCTGCTCCGTAGCCTTTGAACAAACCTAGCTGCACTAGTACCAAACAAAGATCAAGGTGGCACAAAAGGATAGACTTTCCGATATTAACCTTTCGTGAACAACAAATGATCAACGACTTGCTTAGGCGTAAAGAAAATCAAATACACCGTTACTGTGTGTCTGTGTTTTGATACTCGTCCGTGGTTCATTAACTTATTCTTTTCTCTTTATTTAATACACGGCAATGTGTAAGATTAGAAAGGGAAATAAACACGTGTATTAATTTAAGAACTAGCTAGGGAAAGGCAACATTTGTATTAAAAGCTTGTCTATAACTTTTGTTGAAGCAAAGAACATATCTGTGCAGGGTCAAATAAAAAATGTTTTCAATATTTGATCGTTTGGGAATGAAGATGGCTATTTATTTTTTTTACCAGCAGGGGTGCCAACACTTCATCATAAACGAAGTGCATAATAACGTGATATATTCTATAACTAAATGGGTGGGAGCTTTATCAGCATCATCACTCATTGAAAGGAGTTTGCATTTCACACCATCAGGTCATCATGCACTTGAATAAGACTTTGTTATACACAAAACATTTGAATACGTAATCATATGAACAGAAAAAAAACAATAAACAATCAGATCAACGCAAACATGGGACAAAGGCATATTAATACTATTTTAATATATAAGATAGGAGTAATAATTAGTTATGTGTGCACCTGGATGTAGAAAAAAAGAACCCAACAGCACAGTGACTGTACAGAATACATATCTGCAATGCATTTTGAAGCACAACAACTTGTTTAATTCAGCGGTTAGTTTCATTTAACACCCAGTTAACATACTGCACTGGGTGGGTCACAGAAAAAGGCCGAGACTTAAGCATGGCCTTAAAGGGAACATACATTTCATATACATGTTTATTATGGTATTCAACAATGATAATGTCTTGCATTCAAACTGTTATCTCCCACAAAGGGAGCTCATAATTGTGGCAAAGACATCAAACAGTGATAAGAAACATGACAGGAGAGCATTGGTAGTGATGCCCTTTCTTCCTTCAGCCAGTGTTCCTGTTCATCAACAGTGCTATTAAAACCTACAGAACTTCTAAATAAAATAAACTTAAACATATTTTAAAAAGGTAATACATCTTCATTTTAAGATTTGAGTCTTTAAGAACAGTTTTAACAATAACATATATTTATATCTTGGTTTGTATTTCCCTAGTTTCACTTAGCATGTATTGCACACTGATATGGAGCATCTGCTCATGAGGCAGGAGGGGGGGTACAAAAGGCAAGCATCTTGACTTCCTACTCGAGCCGTTCTATGACGGGAGGATGGCGTGAATTTTGGTAAATGTCTGACACCTGGAACTCTGGGTTGATAACTTAAGTTGTCATTTGTCCATCAGGGTGGGCCAACAAGAAGAGAAGTGTTGTGAAGCAAGTCAACATTTCATTTTAGGTCACAAAGGGTCATTTTACTCTATGCATTACAAGCGTAGGGAACTGAATTCATAAGTCAGTTATAGAAGAGAACCAATATGTACCTAGTAAAACAAAGAAGCAGTACACATAGATTAAAAGACAAAGTGATTGCGAGCTCATTGTTTTACATGAAAACGTAAATGTTCTTTTACAAGTGGGAAAAGCAAAAACAACTGTATTCAAATTTCTGAATTCATGCCTGTTAGTACTTTTCAGGTGGGAAAATTCACATGCCAAGGACCTGTTATCAATCCAATGTCTACAACCATTATAGAGATATCCCTAATTCCTGGTATTAATACTAAATCATATTTAATTTATCAAGAAAAAGAGCTGTTATATGATCCTAAAACAAATTTTAATTTAGAAAAAGTACCCTAGTGGGATTCATCTTTCCAGTATAGCTGTACATTTTATTTCAAACAAAAACTCAGAGCTCATGGTATATGCCACACCAAAACATCTGTTTCTTTTAGTCACAATGTAAATGCCGAGCCTATTTATGTTCCACATCCTTTGGACATCAGAATCAATGAATTATTGTGGTGTGTAAACTGATACAACTTATCTAACACCAAATTTTGGGATGCTCAGACGGACAGTCATTTCCAACACTATTCTATCTTCATATGACATAATTTACAATCCAAAACCAGTTTAATGATACAGACTGTGAATCAAAATTATTTTTACAAGCTTATTTACAGCTAATACTGGTGTAACTAAGAACTGTACCAATGCCCAACTTCTGGTATAGAAGACTCCATTTAGTGAGCCAATACCAAAAAAGCAGATGTGCCAGAACTACCTGAAGGTGTGCAGCATTTCTAATCTGGGGGATTTTAAAGAGTTACCAGTCTACCAGAGTATAATTAAACACAAGGCAGCAAATTGCTTGGTCACTATGAGCTGATTCAAACAGCATGCATGCTTGTGTCTTACTTTGGACTGCAATATTAAATGTGTTGTTAGAGATGGATAATGTCCTTATGCAGCTGTTTGGAGCACCCCAAAATCAAACCTGTGACTTAATTATAATCAAACTCACAAATGGTATGAAGAGTGAACAGTGGAGATACATTTTTTTCTCAAACCCCTGCTATAGACTTGGGATACTACATTACTTAGGTTGTGACAAAAGGCCTGCAGTCTTATATGAGCTACACCACGCTCTCTCTGTTGGCTGAAACTAGGACGGCCCTGCGGCAGATTGGGCAAGTGGAGTTTTCTGACAGCCAACGATCAATGCAGTGCACATGGTACTCATGAGAGCAGGGAAGCTTACGTAGCTTGTTACCTTCTGCATACTCTGTTATGCAGACACTGCAAGTCTTCAAAGCATCGCTCTCACCAAAATTGCGCATTGAGAGGTTGTCAATCTGCTCTTTGGTCAGCCCTTGGGGCTGGTCCTCATCATCATCATTTAAGAGGAAGAAGTGGGCTAGTCGCAGGAATGGTAATGAGCTGGGCTCTTCTAGGCTAATAGGTGGTCTTGGCCGAGCTCTGCCACTAGAGGCAGGTGGACCGGTGGCAAGACTCTCATCCACATCTGGCTCAGCTGTCCTTGCTCTGACTCCAGCAGAAACAGGGGGTTCGTCTACATCAGCAGCAGGAGCAACTTCCGGGTTATTGACAGCTTCAGCCAGATCAGCCGGTGTGCTTACTCCTCGGTTTGAATCTGAAGAATCAGAGTCTGAATCCATGAGGTAGCCGAGTTCACCAAAACCAGTCATAATCTGCCGAATCATAGATTGGAGAGCCATTGAGGTTGCCTCTCCCAAACCTGCATCAGAGATTCTTCTGATAGGGATGCGAATTGTGCTGACATAGGTCCGCACACCAGCACGCTCAGAGCGGGAGAAAGTCCTACGAAATCCACCACGCTCACTTTCATAAAGAAATGTGTTGTTAGAGTTCTGGGAGCGTGAGCGGGTACGACTGGCAATGCTGTCTCTCTGGCGATACTCGCCTGGACGCACACGACGCACCTGGAGATCAAGCATAATAGTAGGGGGACGGCGCCCAGCTACACCCCCTTCCGCCCCAGCGGCGTCTCCTTCCTGAGATGTGACATTTTGTGTCTCTGAGACAGTTTCTGGGCCAGCCCTAGATGGCTGAACATCACTATCTACAGTGCTTTGCCTGGCGGGAACATGTTGTCGAGTCCGAGAACTGCCCTCCACTTGAGGGACAGGTAGGTTAATAGGTAAGGTGTCCAGGCCTTGAGAGCTTTGAGTATTACGAGGATTAGGGAGACCATCCATCTGATCCAAGTTAAGAGGGGATCGGCTCCTTGCTGTACGGGCCCTAGTCCTGCGTGGCTCTGGACTGCGGCTGCGGGGTCTCCTTTGTCCTCTGCGTGGAGAAGGAGAAAGTGGCGGTTGTACTGGCAAGGAAGCTGCAGCAGGTGAGCTGGGAGGATCTCCTAAAACCTCTTGTGAAACAATCTCTTCTAGTTCAGGCTCTGGTTCCACTACAACAGCCAACTCCTCAACAACTGGCTCTTCCACCACTTCTGTCTCCATGGGGACTTGGGGTTCAGCATTTGCCACAATTTCTTGGACCTCTGGTGTCTCCTCTAGGGACACCTCTGGAGATTCCTCTTGAGGGACCTCTGGAGACTCTTCTTGAGACTCCTCCGGAGACTCCTGCTCCCCCTCAGCGGCTGCCTGCTGTTCAGCCAGGTTGCGGTTCACACTTATCTCCAGACTGAAGCGGAAATCGCCACTGTTTGGGTTTGTTTGGCTTACGGCCCGCCATGACTGGTTTCCACGATGTCCAGTTCTTGTTGTGTTGCCGGTGCGTCTCACTGTGTTCAGCCAGTCCAAGAGGCTATCCCCACTGGCAGGATCCTCAGAGTTTTCCGGTGGTTCTAAAAAAAGAAAAAGAAAGCATCATTAACAAGTGACAAATCATAACTGAATTTGGCAGTACATCTGAAAAAATACAGACTTACCAACTGGATCTTCTCCATTTTCAGTGGTGGGGGTGTTGTTCTGCTGCTCAGGACCATCTTTGAGTTGCTGAAGTCTACTTAACAGCTCATCTTCTGTTGCTTCTCCTAAAACAAAACAATTATGTTATTTTAACAAATTCAGCCAACATCTCTCGAAAGGACATGAAGTTCACTTCTTCTTCAAAAGTCTGTCGACCAATGCAAGCTGAAAAAAAAGACCTTGTGCATGTAGCTGGGCGGAGTCAGGAGCTTGACTTCCAATAACAGATCAAAAGTTTTGAATGTGGTAGAGGGACAACAAAAGGGAATAAGTAAAAAAAAAAAAAAAAAAAGCAGCATTTTTTGCAACTGATACATCTGGTACATCTGTCAGAAAGGAAAAGCACTGTTGTCAATTTTGTACTGTATTGGCCCATAGAGCTGTTTGTTTTTCTTTGAACACAGCAACAGGACAATACTGAAAACCTCCAGACTTACCAGGGCATGCCATAGTCCATTCAATGCCCTCTCTTTGCAGAGGGCCCCGCTAAAGGATGCTCCAAACTTACATTCCTCCTTCCACTATCCTGGGACAGAAACGGATTGGGCGTCTTCAGTAGTTCATAGTCTGTTGCATTTTGTGCATTTAAACAAATCCAAAGCTATAGATAGCCTCCTAGGCTTACATTCTAATGTAAATTCTACGACTTTATGGCAAGCAGACATTGGGAGGGGGCAGGACAAAGATTTTTCCAACACTAAAAAGTACTATTATTTTAAGTCATAAATACATTCAATAGGTATAAAACTTAATCTAGCCAAATTACATTACACATAGTGGTTTTACACTCAGTAAGTAAACAGAGCATGAAAGCATTTTCTTACATACAGGCCTGTTCTGAATCTCTGCTTTATTCAAGAGACATAGAAGCCTCATAAGTTCCACTAAACAGCTTTTGATTGAAATCGAGTTTGAGCAAACCAAATGGTATTTACCCGATATTACTGTCTTACTGTGATATTACGTTTTCTAAATCTATAGAAGCACTTTTTTCAACATTTTTCAGGCAACTGTTTAAAACTTGGAAAACACGTTTGTGGCATATTAAATGCATATACAAAGAGAGCAGATAATCAGAAATGTCAAAATGTCCAAATCATATGTTGCACACATGCATAGGAGGATCGGTTGAAGGAGATTTTTGAACTGCATATTTGCACTGTGATTTGGAATCGTTTTAATTAACTTTTGATATATGGACTGAACTGGGTCTTGTTACCTAGCCATTTTTATTTGTTAATAAATGATTTGCTTACATGTCACAATCTCCACAATCACAGATTACTGTCATAAGAATACAGGCTTGTATGATGAGATTAAAGGCTTTTTACCTGGAGTGCCCAAAAGATTGTTGTCTCTCATGAGTCGATAGTCCTCATCACTGAGATTGTTGACAAACTGATAGAAAGCCTCTTCCCTGCTCAGGCGGTCCTGCTGACTTGTGCGCTGCGACTCTGGTTGGTCACTGCCACTCTGATCTAAACTGTCAGACCCCTCCATTGATTCAGAAGGGAGGGAAGGTCGAGGGATCTTCTCCAATCCTCAGCAAGATCAAGCTGCTGCAAAAAAAAGGGGAAAACAGTAAAGACGTATTTCAAGGACTGAAAAATATGCTCTGCTTTTTGACACTACTTCTTAAAGGGTTACGGACTTAGACTAGGTATTCACTTCAAAACATGAATCAAATGTCTGATTTGACACCCGTTGAGTGATTCAACTCTGTTAGCAATGATGGATGTGATGGCATGTTCTTTGTATAAGTAGGGAAATCGTGAAAAATTACGGTTCAATAAACAACATCTCAAAGTGACACACTTTGAGTACTTGTACATCAACCATGTAGCTTGTGTTAGCATGGTATGACATGCTAACTTACTACAATCGCAACAGCACCAAACTTAGCTATTGCTTGTATCATACCATTCAACGCAATTATCCTAAACCCATTAGTAAATGTGACCATAAAGCAGGTAAACGTAATGCGGGACAATATCACGGTTTGTCTTGGATGAAAGCAGTATGTTGAACAAAGTCGAGATAAAAACAAAATGGCATCATCTACCTAAGCTTAGGCTAGCTAGCTTTTAGCATTGTCCACGGTAGCTAACTATAACAACTTCAAACACAATTAGCTACGGTGTCCAGTCTTCGGTAAAGATACTAAACAACAGGATATATTCAAATACGATGTCGTATGTATCCTTTACTTAAAATATGCCTCTTTGATAACCAAACAACCCCGTTGATGTTTTCCCCTGACTAGCTAGCATATAAGCTAGCTGAGTGGCTAACTAACTACACTTCGAACCGTATTTCTAGCCTTAGCTAATGCTAACTCGTAACTTGTTGTTGAGAGTCCTTAACTACATTAGCTGTACATAAGTACTTATTTCGCAAATATACTAAGGAACAAGGCGTGAACTTGATATTTGCCTTTTATATTGTTTCCGGAAATTCATTTACAACCCACGTTTCGGTGAAGATTTTTAGCATTACCGCAAGCTACACACCCGACGTCAACCGGTGACGTTCAGAGCCTGTACCTTACAAGAGCAAACAAGCTAAAATTAGCAAGCTAATGAAAATAAAGCCAGTCTGAAGGAATACATAATCCGTCACCAAATCCATCTTACATTACCTGTTCAATGATGTAAGTAACAATGTATTCGAACAACCCAGGTGTTCTCCTTAAATTGTCTGAAAAACGCTTTAGTGTTTTGCTAACTGCGATTTCAGGATTCCATTTTCTTTCTTTTAGGAAGGCTACAATAATCTTCCGGAAACGGATAGAGAAACACTACTTAACCCTGAGTATAGACTCCAAGGTAGACACAAGCACTGCGATAAAACGGATCCAGCTACCATTTTCCAGTAGTGGCGAATGGGGCGGGGCTAGCCCGTCGAGTGAGGCTGCCTGACAGTCTACACCCGGGGCATCACAGTCTCGAGTTTGTCTCAGAAGAGCTTTAGAAAAGGATGTTTGTTTTGGACCTCGTTGCACTGTTCCGCTGTAGCGTCACGAAGCGGCTGTACATGCAAATACTATTTCTGTAGAATTCAAGTTAAAGGACAAAGATCTAGAGGCACACCAGCATGCTTCGATGCGCTCTGTAAATTGTGTAAAGGCTTTCAATTTAGTCCTCCCCCCTAGGAGATTTACCTAGCACCATGCCACAATGCATGACTTTTACTCCATTACTATGTTAAAACCTAAATGTAAAAACTTATTTTTATTAATTATAAACTTTTTGGCCTGCGACCCCCAATATCAAGGTGCTAGAGACAGGGGACACCCACAGTCCCTGGGGATGGTTAAAGGCAACAGCTCACCGCCAAGCACAAGCACACGCAATAGGACTATCCAAACACAGGTAAGACAAAACACAACAAAAGAGAATACAAGCAACAGCCTAAAAACTATACAATTATTTTATATCACAATTTAATGTAAGAAAGACTTTAAGCAGTATACAATCTCCACGTATAGACTTTAAAGTGGACATACAAAACTTAACAGGGGTGTTCATCTTCATGTGTAAAGAGCAGCCGACACCTACATTGTTGCTGTTTCGTGAAAACTAATTTAAATTTCACTTAATGATGTGTTTTTTTAAATGAAACTATTTTGTTTATATATTTATAATAATGGGGACAATTTTTATTTGTAAATCATTTTAAATTGTATTTGTTTTTTTGGAAGGCATCTCGCGGCACCCTCTTGCTGGCTCACAATCCCTCGGGGGTCCCGGCCCCCACTTTGGGAACCACACTTATAGCCCATCTGATGTCTTTCCATTGACACTGAAAAAGTAAAAAACTTGATTAGTGTTTTACATACGCCTATGTATTGCTCGAAGAACTGTCTCAAATCTTCATTCAGTGCCACTTCTTTTTCAGTTCGCTGCGCTTTTCAAGTCCAACTGATAACACGCTCATCCTGCCCAGTCATCTTGTAAGTAGCTACTAAACTGCTTACAACACATTGTCAGAGGGCGAACACTTTGTAAGGTTCATCAAAATTTACATGAAATTGATAAGAAAACGTATTTATTCAGTAGCCTACGTCTAAAATTACCCCAAAACTTTTAGACATGTGTGGACGATTGTCTTGCAAATTCAAATCAGAAAATCTTCAAATGTCACTGTTATAAGATAATACAGATTCAAACGTTAGTTCACATTAGACTAAGTTTAGTGAGCAAATATGGTTCACTCTCCTCTTTAGATTAAAACTAAATATACTGCCAATTATGCTGTTTATAACTATAATTTCTAACCTTATTCATTCATTGCACAATATAGTGTGCGATGAATGGCAGTCCAATTTTTGTTAGGGGGAAATTTGTTTAAGTTAAGTTTAAGTTAGTGTACCTAAAGAAACTGCCCTCCCACTTCTGCTTCACCTTTGAGACCCAGGTGACAAGTCCAATTATCATGCACTACACACTTCAGTCATATTTTCTCTAACTGTAAAACTAATGTAAAGTTACTCTATTAACAACATAGGGCCAAATGAGAGTTTTGTTCCCTCCAAAGTAAATTAAAATTTGATTCAGAAATGTTCTGAATTGATTATAAAGTCATTTCAGTTACATATGATGTCCTTAAAATGCATTCAGGTAAAAAAAAATAAAATAAAAAAAATGTCAAATAGGATCAAGCCAAGAATACCAATTATCCCCCTGGGATTAACAAGTATTTCTGCTTACTAATAATCTATAACAAGTTCCTTTTCTTAAAGTTACCATATAAAAAGGTGGAGCAGGGATTGTATAGCAGTGTGGTACAAACAACACTCATGACCCTTGGGCAGTAGGTGGCATACTTACATTTTAGCTTACACAGCTAGGTGATTCCCATTATTTAAAATACCAGGAAATAAAAAAAATGCAGTTAAAGGGGGCCTTTGGGTACGTATATCGTTTGTTGAAAACATTGCCGATGGTTCTAAGCTACTGTTTGGACACAGAAAGGATTTAGCCTACATATAATACAAACCCTTTTTACTTGATTGACACATCAGAATACTTACTCGTACCCTGCCTGGAGAGATTAATTATTTGTGTTTTATTTGATCTTATCAATGGGGACTTCTCTCCCACCTGTGCCCTGATTGGTGGAACCTTGACTGCTTCTATTACTTTTTTACCCTTTTTAGTTACTTATAACTTTTTAGGTTTTTATAATGTTTTAGTAGATCTTCTTCCCTCTTATGTGTTGTTCATTGTTCCATTTGTCTTGTAATCTGTGTGTCATGATGAATGTCGATCTTGCTGGCTGCAAAGAAATCTACCTATGGGTACAAATAAAGTAACCTGAACCTGAATAGCCAGTTAAAGATTGTGTTTGGATAGGTTTCCTTAACAACAAGTGTGCCAGCAAAGCAAATATTTTATAATTGCGGGTTAGCTGTTCTTGTGATCAGACGTCAAAGCCTTCACTACAAAATGTGCAGAAATAGGGATGCTTACTTTTTCATAATGTAACCTTGTAGTCCTGTCAGTAATGATCAAAAACAACAATCACACAAACAATTAGCATTACAACAAACTCCTGTGCTAATGAAAAAGTCTATGGTTGTCTTTACAGTAAACACACTGACACAACAACTAGGATCTCATTTAATAACCACAGGTGTACCTGATATGTTGCATTAGACATTCTGTCTTATAATTTGCTCGCTCCCTTGTCTGCTATGGGTGACTAAAGAACAAACACAATGCTAATACCACCTGACAATTTTGGAGGCATACATCACAGGATCTGTTTATGGTGTGAGACAGTATCTCCAGCTCCAATTAAGCATGCCAGAATGAGTTGCAGTGCAGACCACAGCGGCCTAGCTCAGAGTTATGGATGAGCAGTCACTCTAGCGATGCCTGACCCTGTGTGCTAATTAGATATGACATTAAAATAACATGAGCCAGAGCCAGACTTGTGCAGAAATTAAAAAGGTGTTTGGTCAAAGAATATTTCCATATAACAAATACAGCCTAACTTGAATAAGGTTTGCACTAATCTTACACACTTTGTGGTGAGAACAAATTGAATATACAGATTAAATCACAGCCTATTACTATTATTATAGTAGTACCAAAACATGGGTGAACAGATGGGTGAGAGTATATTTTTGACAGGTATGTTACTATCTCGTCACTCCTGACATCTCTGCATCTGAATGTGATAACCTTTTATAAATATAATTTCAAATGGGCTGAATATGTTTGGTGAAAAGTAAATAGTGATGT
This sequence comes from Tautogolabrus adspersus, assembly GCA_020745685.1. Classification (NCBI taxonomy): domain Eukaryota; kingdom Metazoa; phylum Chordata; class Actinopteri; order Labriformes; family Labridae; genus Tautogolabrus; species Tautogolabrus adspersus. Next base: position 14,526,885 of record CM036540.1, read on the forward strand.
TTTTTTTGTTGTTGTTTTTATTGAAGTATCCGGCTACGGAGGTAAAAACACAACCCAGCTCTCTTCAGAAAGCAGCATTCAAAATCTTATTTTAATTTGTATATTTACTCCATAAACATTATTACAAAACTCAGCAAGTTACCAATATTACATTGTCACCGTACAGGCTTGATCACAAATATTTAAAACCTTTGCAACAGTTACAACAAAACAAAAAAACAAAATAATACTCAAATAATTTACATGAAAATCTATAAAACAGCAAATTGTTCACAAATTATATTTTTTCCAAGTTTTCATTTTTTTTTCTTTGCTTATTTGTGTTTTCACAGTAACACAACACTCTCACAACAAGATCATGGTCTTATTACAAAACTCCCAACAAAATGTAAATAGTTCTAGTTTTCTGTTGATACTTTCATATTTTGGTTTTTAAAACCAGAAACTCGTCATTTTATATCCTTTCCACTGCCCACAGAGGCGCTTAAAAGGTTACTCACACACACAAATACTTCACAGCACTTTCTAAGAAAAATATACACTTACAAAATATGTTACAAATTGGCACACAAAAAATATACAAGATTTTGTAGTGTCAAGAGTTCATTAAGATTCCTTCTTGTAACAACTCTAGACAGTATATATAAAGCTCGGTAATCTTTTAATTAAAAGAGCAAAAGTAATTCCAATCAATGTCAAAGAATCATGAAGTGAATACATCAAACATAACATTATAATATACATTCATAAAGAGGGTTAGGTACCTACTCTACTTTGCATTTCTTTTTTTAAATCTGGGTAAACAAACAAACAGAATCAAAAAAAAGAAAAATCAAACAATTGTCTGCTTTCTTAGCACCATTAACATGAGGCAGCTCAACAGTGGCACATTTTTTTTACCAAAACAAAAGAGAGAAGAAAATTAAAAACTATGAACTCAGAAAGTACATTCAATTTGACAATAGGCAGAAATGAGAGAAGGCAGACTTAATGGGCTTGCAGCCCATGTGGAGCTTCCCATCAGCAGCTTGTCTTGGTCCTAACCCTGATACACTGGAGAAAAGAAACAAAGGATCATGGCAGAGAGGAGAGAAAAAAAGAGATAGAAAGATTGATTATGATTCTTGCCATATGCAAGCAATTAATTACCATCACCTGTGCTTCAGAATTACAGTATGCAGTGTGACAAGGCCTGTTTTTACATCAAGCCTCCATGTGTCCACATATTTCTGAGCTGTCTAACTGCTGTGTTTAAAATTATACTTCATGTTCAAAACAGAAACAAACTATAGTCCAATTTTTTCCTTTAATAACTGTGAAAGAATAAATGTTGTAGGAGGGGCTCTGTGTTCTCCTTAAGGTCATTTAGTATATATAATCAAAACATTTTAAAGTCTATCAAACGTGATTGTATGCTTCATTTCAAGGTGAATTTTTAAGGAGAGTGAGGCAGTGAATGAGCCCAAAGAATATACAGGGTCAGATAGCACCACTTTCTTTTTAATATGTGCCTTTACTTGGCCTTGATTTTCAGTTGACGATATTTTCTGACAAAATACTAACCCATCCAAAGTGAGATGACATTTAAAGTCAATGTGTAAATAAGAGTGCATTCAGAAGAAAGAAGTTCAATTTTAATATAATAAAAAAAAAAAAAAAAAAAAATTCATAACAATAATCAGAAAGCAAATTCACCATTGGTGCAACTTATAAAAGATGTCAGTGTTAGGTAATAAATTACATGAAGATGTCAAGAATAATTACTGTTTAAATTACCATTTCAGGTAAGATATGAGTAAGATTCCCAAGTGGAGCTAACGCAAAGACATGCTTTCCTTCATTTACAAGATTACGAATTTGATGTTTACTGCTTTCACATTCACATTTAATCTAACTGCAAAAATGTCCTGTCCATTCACGACTGATGTGTGCATCAGAATCTCTATGAGTAATAAACTGCCTTGATTATTCAGTATAAAACAGCTATTCAGTGGGGAACAGCCCCGACTGACATATAAATTCCTTGCTTACCCTAAAACATCTGCACTACCCTTTCCTTGGTCCAGAGAAAGCTCATTTGAGCCTCTCGTTTTTCATCTTCATCCTCTACTGTAGCCTTCAGAGCAGATCTCCCCTTTGCCTCTCTTTTGTTGCTTCTCAGTGCCAGGCGATGTTGAGGTAAATTGAATTTGGCAAACAAAGTGGGGGAAACAAGGAGAATTCAAAGTCTTTCTGATTTGGTTTAGTGAGTGGTGGTGTACCACTGCCAGCTGTTGGTGCCTTTCATCAGAGAAGAGAGAAAAGTCCCAAATAAAGATTTCCTGTGGTGGCAAATCTCTGTGAGGAGTCTCCAACCCGAGCAGCCAATACTCCAATGGATAGAAAAGAGGAACAGCCAATATTCACACATATATAAGAGGTCATTTACACAGCATTGTTACTTTTGGCACATTGATTTTAAGATTATAATCATCTTTTTTTGCAAATATTGCATGTCCCTGTACAACAACATTGACAAAAATACTCTGAGGGTGGAGCTTTTATGAATTTGCAAGGCGTAAAAATGTAAATTTAGATAACCAGTTCCTCATAACTCCAGAAGAAAAAGAAATGCTTGATAAAAGTAAATGAACAGTCATTCCAACTTGGAGGGGGGAAAAAAGAAAACGTCTGATATGTCATCAATACAAAATGGTCCCATCTTGTGTGTTCAAGATGTCTTGAGCTTAAATAGGGCTCATTAATTGTAGGTTTCCCTCTTGAAATGAGCCAGGCAGTGTATGAAGGACAGCAACAACAGGACATCCATATTCTGCATACAAAAACAGATGAGGAGGAGGGGTGCGTAGATGTCACTCAATGCTTTGTGTATATAGCTACATCTTTAGGGAAAAGGGTAATAAATACATTAATCTGGGGAGAGCTAGTTCTGCTGAGAAAATACAAAAAACAAAGTTCCTCAAAAAGGCGACAGAACTGTTTTCAAGGCTTAATCTTTTTTTTTTTTCAGACAAAAGTAAAACAAAACTGACTATAAGAAGAACAAACAAGGCAGAAACAACAAAAGCAAGAAAAATGCAGCCATGGTCGTTTCAAATCTCAATCAAGCTTGACACAATCACTCAATAGGTAGTTTGCAAAGTACAAGAAGTTTTTCATGCAGATATTAATTTCCTCCTGGGGGCAGTGGGGTAAAAGGAAGTGGGAGTAGTCGGGGGATGGGGGGGGGGGGGGGGGGGGGGGGGGGGGGGGGGGGGAGGGGGGCGAAGTACTCATGCAGCTCTGGCATAGCGTCAGTGTGGGTATGCTTGGGAGGGGTGCTGAGCAGGTAGTTGGGAATAGTGAGAAAGGGGTGCAACAGCAGCTGATAACAAAATATTACCTCAGTTTTTCAAAAGAGGTCATCAGTGCTAAGTCCTTATTTGGGTCCCTCTCGGCTCGCTTCCCCTTCAGTGTCTCAATCCGAGGGAACTTTGCACTGGTCTTGTGGCGGTACAGCTTTTTGTGTGCAGGGCCAGGGTTAATAAAGTTGGGTTTGTCAAACATGTTACAGCCCAGAGCTAGTTGGGGGAATAAGGGATGAGAAGCATTAAATTTGGCCTGGTTTTTCCCTCCCTTTCCCCCTGCCTTTCTGCCTCTCCCGGCCCCTGTTAGCGCGGCTCCTTTTTTCTTCAGGTCAGCCTCTGTGCCTGCCAAGATTTTGAGGGTCTTTAGGTTGAGACTATTGGCCTCAGAGGGCATGCAGGCCTCAGACATTGGATTCCATAGAGGCTCAATGGAGGCCATCATGAACCTTTGGACCTCAGCCATGCCAGAGACAATGTTGGACAGAATATTGGAAGGCTCTTCAAATTCTCTCTGGTCGTCTCCAACCAGGCTGTTGCTCTCTGACCAACCAGTGCCAGACCACTCACCAGTGCTACTACTGTCAGTCAGACCTGTGCCACAACCACCTGCTTGGTTCTTTGCTGCCTTACCCTCCAACATGGCCTTTATCTTTTTGGTGGAACGAGAGTTCTGTTTGGGGGTTTTGACCTTTTCTGACTTAGCAGCTCTGGGAGCCCGGACTTTCTTCGGGCCCTGTCCTGCAGCTGTTTGTTTGCAATTGCCTTTCCTCTTTGACTTAATGCTCTTTGCACCAGCCAAGGTTTCACCGGTCTGTTCATCAAATTCTGTAGCTCCCAGTTCCTTTTTATCTATAGTTAAAACATCTTGACTGTTAAAGTTGTGCAGTGGAAACTGGCTGTCTTCCACTGTATATGTATTTGCTGTGTGCTCTTGTTGCTGCATAACATCACAGTTCCACTTTGTCTCCCTATTACAATCCATAGTCATATCATTAACATCCTGGTATTCTCCAACATTGCCTGTGATCTTCATCTCACGTCCCACCACTTGCGGGGACAGATTTGGGGTTTCAGGTGGGGAAAGCTCTGACAGTGATGAGTGTCTAAACTTGTCAGGTGTGAAGTTGGAAATGTCCAGCAGGTCTGAGGACTCCCTGAGGGGGGTAAGGGCATCCACACTCTGCTGAATCACCACTTTAGGACTGCAATGAGCTAAGAAGCTGTCTCGGCCCTCCTCCTCACCCTCTCGCTCACAAGACTTGAGGCTGAGGGAGCTGTAATTGCTGGAGGAGGCTGACAGAGAACCCACTGAGTCATAGCTGATGAGCCTGCCATTGTCTGTACACAGGGACCCTCTCTGGTATTGCACCTGGCCCTCCACACAGGCAGCCTGACACACTTGCAGATCTGCCCCAGGCTGCAGCCCAGGCTCAGTCAGGTAGCTCTTTTCATAAAGCAGCCTGTCAGCCTCAGGGCTCAGCTGGCTGTAGTTAGACACTGGCATGTTGTCATTCAAGGGCACTGTAGCTGGAAAGTTGTTGGGTAAGATGGGAGTCTCAGGGGTCTCAGGCCCAAAGCTCTGGCTGTGACTTGGGCAGAGCTGTGGGTGCCACATAGTGGGGAAGCTGGGGCAGTTCTGGGGAGATTGTTGTAGCTCTGACTCAGAGGGAGGGGAGAGGACACAGCTCTGAGCAAGCTGCAGAGAAGAAAACTGTTTCTCCTCTAGGGATAGCCCCAGTGGATACTGCTGCCTAGAGGGCTGCTGGGGGAAATAAGGGATAGTTGCTCCACTGGAGGAGTCTGTAGCATCTAACAGGGTCTGCAGGTAGCCCCCTGGGATGACAGGGACACCCGCCTCCACCTCCTCTGAGGAGGGAGCTTTGTCAGGAGAGCAGTTGGACGAAACAAAGGGAAATTTCTCCTCAGATGTGTGAGCTGTGGTGGTATTATCAGAGAAATGGGGTTTGACTGTGGTTGAGCTAATGCCTGCCTCTTCTAACTCAGCAGTAAGGTCCTTAATCTGTGCCGCAGCGACACAGGCATCTGTTTCATTTGTCATGCTCCTCCCCTCCTCTCCTTCTGCCTCTTTCATTTTCTTGCTCCTCAGCCTGGCTTCACTTTTGAATTTCCTTATCCTGACTGTTTTATTTCCTCCCAATCTCCTCCCCTCCCTCTCCTCCCTCTCCTGGGAGCGGCTCTTGGCTGTGACTGTGTGCATGATGGAGTCTGTGTCTAATGTCACTGGGAGGCCTGGGGCTGCTGTTATTCCTGCTACCGTGGGGGTGGCCTCTTCTTTACTGACACCTCTCTGGCCCTGATCAGAGAGAGGGGAGCCCTGTGCTGTTGCTGATTGCTCCACAGTGTGAATCCTCTGAACCTTAAGCCTGTTTGCTATCTTGTATTTTCTTTTTGGATGACTAGAGTTAAAAGGACGATGGTGGCGTCCGTTTAGATGAACGCCGCGTTGTTGTTTATCTCTGGCAGCCAGCTTAAGCTGTTCCTGTCTCTCTCTTTGCCTCTCCTGCCAGAAATCCTTCAGAGGAGACAGTCTCTCATATTTGCTTACTGTTTCCGTGTTTAAACTCACAGTAGCATCCACAGGTTCCAACCTGCCCAGTTTCACTGACATGAGTCTCTCTCCTTTGAACCTGTTGATGATGATGTACTTGATTACCACGGGTGGCTCTTTCCGACATGATTTCCGGCGCTTTTTAGGACACCAGTCTACATCCTCTTCCTCTTTTTGACCGGAAGGAACTTTCTCTTTTTTCTCTGCATTCTTCTCACTTTCAAGCGAATCAACATCGTATAAGTAATCATCACTGTATCGAACCTTTCTTTTGGAGCGCAAACCATAGTTGAGAGGGTTAGATGGGCTGAGCAATCTCTTTGAGTGGCCCTTCTTAAATCTGCCCTCCTGCAGGGTGTCTGAGGAGGAGCCAGTGCAGGAGCTGTCATCACTGAATTCACCTGACTCCTCTGTTGAATTGAAGTCCATTAGGTAGCTGACTTTGGGTGTGGACATGGGTGACCCTTGGGAACAATCAAGGGGGCTCTTACCACTGCAGTCCCCCACCTTTTCTTCCTGTCCTGTCTCCAGTATTAGCTCATTAGTTTTGGGCTGAACATCCTCAACACTCCTCCTCAAGACTGCTGCTCCCTCCTCTTTCTTGGCACAGTTGGCCAGGACACTCGGGAAGAAGTTAAACTGTGTCTCTTCCTGGAGCACATTCGTTTTTTCCCTCATGTTGTCCTGGAAAGATTCGTAACGAATCTTCAGGGAACAGACATCACTACTTAAAGTTGAGTCATCGTCTTCATCATCAAAGAGATTGTCAACATCTTCCTCAGAGAAGAGATTGACTGACAGTTCATTCTTAGAACACAGGTCCAGAAGTTCCATTTTACTCTCGCTAATGAAGGATTCGAAGTAGCCCCAGTCCTGGCTGGCATTGGCCAGCAGAACCTCCTCTCCGCTCACTTTGTCCAATAACAGTCCCTCATACAGGTTTTTAGCTGCCGCATCATCCTCAGGGTCATCGCAGTCCTCCGTTGTTTTGTTTTCATCCTCTCTTTTGCCCTCACCTGGGGCCTTCGGCAGAGGAAAGCTAAGTAGTTGGTCAGAGAGGAGCTGTTCACCATAATGACTCACTGCCTCCCCCGCATGGCTTAGGCACTGGATGCTGATATTGTTGATGTCAGAGAAGTCTTCTCTGCTCACATCTCCTATCCTAACACTTAACCCAGTCTCCGTGTCATGGTTGGTGTTTGGGTCGTGGGGTGGGTTCTGGATGGAATTAGGGTCAGTAGCATCCCGGGTCTCGATGAAGCAGCCGAGGCAGGTGGGTGTAGGCTGAAGAAGACACTCATCCGTCAGGGCAGACACCGTGCCAGGCTCCATCATTGTGGTTGACAGAGGGAGTGTAACAGGCAGCAGAAGAGACGTCTTCTGGGTGTCTCCTTTTGGGCCCCAAGGGCTTGCAGCTTGAGTGGGAAGTGATGTGGGAGTGGGGGTGTGGTGAAGCTGGGGGACTACAGTCGGCACATCATCAGTGGGAGGGCAAGGGGTTGCTGTTAGACTCAAAGAGGAGTCAGTGTCAAGGGGAACAGAGAGTGTTGGTGATGTGGGCGTGGTCCTCTGGTGAGTTTGGCAGGCCTCCTGTGAAGTCTCTGCGGCAGGAGGAGATGAGGATGGAGGGAGAGCAGCATCAACAAGCCCGCACAGACTCAGATCACCACTCTGCTCACATATCCCTGCAGGGAAAAAAAAGAAAAGATTTCAGCTCTTTCAACTCATCTGAAGGTAAATGACATTTCTTCTGTGTGTCTGAATTGCAATTAGTGTAAATCAATCCCCCAGGGTTTGATATGTCATTTAGTAATGCCAGCCTTTAACAGTTTGGGTACTCACTTCAATAAGAGGTTTAAGCATTGGCACATTTTGTAAGGACAACTTCTTTCCTGCACTACTTGCTGTTCTAATGTTAAGTAAAGAGAAGCCAGATATAACAGAACCATAAATGCTTCTTGTAAATTATCAGAACAAATAAAAAACGAAGAAGGTGGTTCACAAAATGGGTCACCTACTTTATGTGAAGTAAACAGTGTGGCATAATTGAAAGTGACAAAGAGCAGATAGAAATACAGTTCCTCTATTAAGTCAACCAAAGTGAGGCTTCTTGTTTCCCCATCGCACAGAAAAAAAAACTCTCTTAGAAGGACCTAGGAGAAGGTTTCATTTATCAACAAAATCTCTACAATTAGATCCATGTGTGTTTCATGAGATAATTGTCACTTCTGTGTTTGAATTTTGTGTTACATTTCATTCAAAGACAGAGAAAAGGAAAGACACCCTAAAATGTTAAATATTGCTTCAATGAAAACAATGGAAGCTCAGAAATTCCCTCCTTTCCAGGAACAACAATGATACACCAGTATGGTATGACTTCCTATCAACACGAGAACTACTGTTATATGAGATCAAATTAATGCAGTATCCTTACACTATCTCCCCCTCCCTTTAAGATGTCATCTATATGGAAGCAGATCCAACTTAGCACTAATGATACCACAAAATTAAACATTTACAATAGCACTAATGACTATATTGAAACTAGGTTTGGTGATTTTCTCCAGGTCGATTGTGACAATATCTTAATCAGTTGAAGACATCCATCTGATGAGTAACAATCAAAACCCACAGAAGCGGGCTTGTAGCAGCAGGCAGATAGCTTTGTTTGCTCTGCATAATTAGATGACAGCAGCGGAGGCAGGTACGTACACATGGGACACGACAGGCCCATATGTTGGAGACTGTATAACCAATATCATCTACACCTGCCTCCCTCTACAATCCCAAGCTGCTGCTTCACACTTATTCCTTAAAATCACACCAGAAAAAAATGAAATTGCAGAACAAACCACATCAATTAATTTTCTCCCAGAGGTTAACTAGCAACATCCCCCATTTTAGAATAAATGCACCTAATCATTATTGAGGTATTAATACATGCTTGGGGGGAAGACTGCTTAAATCACATTGTTCAATATAGCAGCACTGATGCTGAGTAAAATCTTTGAATGTTGGTATAATTTGAGAGTGATTTTACAAGGTAATGACATTTCTGAGAGCAGGTGTCTCTGGGTCTGCGGCCTGCAGACACACTGGAGCAACCACAATGCTTACTAAAAGCATACAATTGCACCACTGTCCTTAATAAAGAAAACCTCAGGAGAAATATGCCCCTCTGGACTCACAAAAACTGCTTTACAGTAGTAGAATATTTTCTGTGGCTGCAGGAGGATCACAGTGAGGTGTTTGCTATCATTTCTCTTTTGTCTTTGAGCTAAAATGACTTCAGAGCAGAAGTATGATACTGACACATCAATCTGTGGAGTCTGGACTAATACCCTTGGCTTTAAACGGGGCATTGTTAAAAAGCTCAGTTGGTAGAGAAGGTGCCCCATATACAGAAGCTACAGTCCTTAGCACATTGAGCTCAGGTTCAACTCGTAACCTCTGCCATTTGGTAGACCCTAGGGCTGAGCAATGCATCACAAAACCTGTTTTTTGTTTTGTTTTCTGATTCAGAGGGACACGTTGCAAACACAGGTATCGTGTACAACAGCAGATACACTTTTAACTGTAAGTTTTACAGAGTATTTACTCTTAAATACTTGTTTAATGGCACTTCATATTATCGCGATATTAAGGAAATTACTCATCGCAGATTGTCTCATATTGTGCAGGTCTGATGTCTGCCTGCTCTCTCCTCCCCACACTTCTGTCTCTCTTCAGCTGTCCTATCATTAAAGTTTAAAAGGCCCGAAAATCATCTTTGAGTAAATTACAAAAATGTTTTGATACAATGTTGATGGATTTTTATTCTGAAGGTGAACAAGTTAATTTAGGTGAACAAGTTAATTTATTGTATTTGTTTAGTTTGACAGGGACAGTGTCAAGCCACTTAGCTGTACCAGAGTTAGCTGTTTGCTAATAGAGAACAAACCAAATGACGTATTTTTGTAGGCCAACCCGGAAGTAGCATCGCCATGGGGTCTATTGAGAATTCGTCTAACAAAATGCCAACATCTCTTAAGCTTGTGTTAACCACAGACCTCATTTCAGGTGTCTAACTACAAACCCATTCAAATATCCATTGAGTTTGAGAGAATAGACCCCATGTCGCTTAAATGCTAACTTACTTCCGGGTTTTAGGACTCATTCCTGTGGCGCCCTATTTACATCTGTAGTGCATGGGCAGGAGGAAATTCATTTGGATTTATTTGGAATTGAAGGTAAACAGTGCCAATGCCTCAAATCTAACAAGTAATTTTGCAGGACTTGAAGATAAGGAAAATACAAAGAAAAGATGACTCATCTCTTCCATTAGCCCAGCAAAGAAGCCAAGCCTCAGATAGAGGGAAATTATAAAAACGAGGAGAAATTAACTTCCTTTATCCTCCCCTGCCCGCGTGAAACCTAAGCTGCCACCTAATATTGCCAAAATGTTGTACAAAATTACTGTGAAACATTAAACTCATACTGAAAAAAATGTTTCCTCAGGGTTTATAATGGATTAACAATCTATCCTACCCAATGTCTGTATGTGCATGTAAGGGAGAGAGAGAGAGAGAGTGTGCATGCATGGATGCATGTGAGCGAGTGTGTGTATGAGAGTGATAGAGTGTGAGTATTGGCTTGGGGGTATAGTGTTATCGAGAGGCCATCTGTCTCCAGCTGGACCATTAGCTCTTCAGCTGTTCAGAATGTGCCACAGATCAGTCAGTCAGACAGGTACACAAATACAGACGCACACTCACACACACATGGGGTCTCATAGTGATGATTGTAGATGACAAATCAAGTTTGACATTAGAGGTCAGAGTGGGATCAGCATACAGATTTTCACAGATAAGCTAGCGTAATGTTACTACTACAAGTGAGATGGCAAATGTAAACAAGATAAACATCCAAAATACTTACTGCTGCCAGAATTCAATATGTAGCTAACAGAAAGAGCAGCTTCTACACTGATAAAAACACTCTGAGATCATCACACAGTTGTCGTTTTTTCAGGATTGTTCTTGAATAGAAACCGATGCTGGATGTGACACAACTCATGCAAGCTGGCATGGACTGTCACCACTGAGCATATGGAAGGACCCCGGCTGCTGGCAGGAGGTGGTGATCTTCTGATCTCAGCCCTGCCAAGCCCAGCCATGCTAGACAGCCCCACCACCGCCAAACTAGACCAGACCAGACCAGACCAGTTAGCGCTCAGAGCTCTCAGAGTCTGGTCTATCTTTCGAGCCATAACATTCAGGGATTCGTCCACCTGAACAGCTCGAGCTGCTTTGTGCCAGGCGGCTCCGCGGGGAGACAAGCCCATGCTGAGGGACATGGTCATGGACACGAGGAGAGAGAGAGAGAGACAAGTTGGCGTCTGTGGCCTTATCTATTAGTGTGTCAGATGCCACACACACACACACACACACAGGCACCCGTGCACAGGCACACAAACTGTACACGCTTCTTTCTTTTTGTTTACTACCCACTATCAGTCACTTTATTGGGATAAAAGCAATATTTTTTAAGAATTTGTCAATATAAAGCATCTGTCCCTGATATTGAAACAGCCATGAGAAATGTTGTGTTGTTTTGTGGACAAAGCAAAATTATTATATGAGTGCTTATCCAGTGAAAGTGTGTGTGTGTAGTATTCTCAGAAGACAAATCTTGTGCTTCCTTTGAAACAGCTTAATTACAACTCAGTGCAAACTTTCCAGAAAAGGATGTTGACAAAGGCTTTCTTTGTCTGCATGCTGTAAGTTGTTTTGTTGGCCAAGTGACAGGCAACAGGAAAAACTTAAAATAAAAATGTAATCTTGGTTGGGAATCAGTGTTCTAGCTGATTATTTTGATTATTACCCTGTGTTATATAGAGGCATAAGTATTTCATTGAAGACTGTTTTATAACCATTTAAAATAGCCACACAGTAGGTTGAACAAGAATCAAACGCATCTCTCCATCTTCGTGGCTAAGGAATAAAATAGCTTAAATATCACATTATTAAGTACAAAGGAAAACAGCTGACATGGCCTTTTCCTTCCTCTAATGGCTTTCTGAAATCATTTCTCTCTCCCATCCCCCCTTCCCATCTCCCTGTCCCCCCTTTTCTGCACGCTATCTTCTTCCCTTCAAAATTCCCTGCTCCTTATCCTCTATAAGAAGGCTTTCACATTTGCTAAATGCAGAGCTAGCCATTCTACAGCTCAGCCACCTGGGGCGTCAACTCATGCAGCTTGTAGGCAAGACACAGAAGCCACTTGCTACCTATTGCTCCATCTTCACTATATGACATTTTGTGAATGGTGGGGGGAAATCAATCCAGCTAGTACAGGATGTTCATAATAAGTGGTGAGTAACTGCAGCATGATTCATGGCTATCCTCCTCAGAGAGCTGCCCTATTCCTGCTCAATGGAGACGCTTTCAACCTTTTCTCTATCGCTCTTTTTCCTACGCTTATTCTCCACACTCTCCCTTTTCCACTTTTCCTTTGAAGGAACAGGTAAGTGCAAGGAATAATCTCTATGATTCAGTTCAGTGAGACCCCACTGAGCCTGTCCAGAGCTGAAACCACAAGATAAATCTCATCTAAAGATCAGGGATGCTTACGAGGTAAACTTAAGAGGTCAGTATTTGTTGCTGAAATTGTCTTTTTTTTAAATGCAGATCTTGTATAAAAGTTATTACAGTGGTGTACATGAAGCAATGCAGACATACAGTACCTGCATTAACTACCATCAAATTTAGAATCAAGAGCACTAAAATGTTACAATCGATGCAATGTTCATAATGTTGGAAATCACTAAAAGGCTGCTGTTACAACCAAAAACCAAAAAAACTAAAATTAACAGATAAATCAGAAAAAAACAATGCTTTACGCATACTCCCTCTTCTGCTCATGCACATGAATTAGTGTAAACAAATTAATGATTGCACTGACTCCTACATTTATACATTTACAAGAAAGGGTAGATGTTATAAAAACAGAGTTTTGGAAGCATCAGGAGAGAGGATTAACAACTGCATGAATAGCTTCATTTCATGAGTCTTCTCCACTTTTCATTCTAACATCCCATGTATCTCGTCAAAGGTCTTTGAAACTGAGGATTGAAGGCTAATTTAAGAAACTAGTTTCATGGCATGTGCTTATACTAATTATCTTTTAAAGTGTTTCATATCCGAGAGAACAGTTGTCATTTAACTTTCATTTATTCTTATAAATGCTTGATTTTTCTTGGGAAAATTAAAACTTGCTGCTTTTAGATCAACAACCAGGTATCTCTAAATGTTCAAAGCACAGTACAAATGATAACAGGCTAAATTAAACGCTTTATGTGCATTTCACGTTTAAAATAATTTAATATTATGTTAACAATCTGGAAAACTTAGAAAAAAAGAGAATAGTTTTCACCTGTTTTCTCTGCACTTGCATTTTCTGGTTCTGAAGTCTTCACAATCAATGTGAGACTGCTGTCTGTTAGCACATCCATCAATACGGCTCAACGCTTCACCTCCTACGCATCATTTTGACTGTCCCACCTGTTGAAAGAGAGAGGAAGAGAGAGAAACAGGACAGAAAAAGAAAAAAAGAGCCGTTAGTACAAGTGAAATCTTTGAAGGGTGACTTCCATGGGTTAAATCAGAACAAGATGAACACAGGTACACTAGATTTCATTACAACAACAACAAAGAGCATGTCAAAAATAGTTCAATGGACTCCTTCACACGGGCAGAATCCTAAGAAAGTACTGGAGCACACCAATTACTTATGTCTTAAGGTGCAAAGGACTAACGTTTCGACGCATTGCGTTTTCCTCGGAGTCAAAAAGAAAATTTGAAGTTGCAGTTATTATAGAAAAAGCTGCAACAAGAGAGCAACATAAAAAGGGGCTCTGGGGCTGCACCAAACAATCACTAATTTCTTCTCTTTGTCTCTGATTCGAGTCTAAGATTAATTTAAACTTTACCAACCAAGAAAGTACACAAAGAATCACATCCGAGATCACTATGGAAACTGTATGCAACACTATCCTATTTTAAGCTTCATTTAACATTTATGGCAGAGTTGTTAACCTATGCGAGTCTTGCATAGGTGGCTCTGAGCATATTTGTTTATTGTAATTAGCCAATCCTACGTTTCTATGTGCCTCAGCTGCAGGAAAAAAAAACCTGGCTCAAAGCGCACAGATGAAAGAGATGCGACTGAGGGGGTTAGTAAACTCAGGAAAGTGACATTACTTTTTTTAACTGTAGCGAGTAATGTTGGAGGTTGGGCGATGACAGAGTGTTTGTGTAACAGGATGCAGTGGTAGCACAAGAAAAGACATTATTATAGAGAGAAAGAGAGAGGAGAGGTTGAAGGTTGTTAGCCTCTTGAAAACAGGTGTGGTTGCAGAAAAAAAGGCATATTAACTTTGCCTAATTCCTTGAAGAATAATCACGATTCAAGAGAGTCTGGGCCTGTAAATGATGAACATTTGGTTCTGTGGCCTCCTGCCTGTTTTGTTTTCTCTTTACAGCTCCTGCAGTCCTCCTCTGGAGGAGCAGTGCTGCAGGATGACAAATGAGCCAGGGGAGGGGATCTAATAACATGATCTCCTCGTGGTGTGAAAACGGCTGCTGGGAGATTAAGACAGACGGCAGACAATAAGACAAAGGTAGTGTGTGGCTGACTACAAACAACTGCCTCCTCTTTCATGCTATTGCTTCTAAATGTCATTAGCTGTTCACTGACCTTAGGGAAACAGAGCTACCTGAAGGGAACCCCTGCTTCAGCTTACAGTTGCATTCACACCGGCTCAGTGGGTAATTATCTCATGAGCCATCACATCGGCTCATGCGTGCAGCAGGTACAGGGACCCTGTAGGTAGACCCAGCCAGACCCTGTTCCACTCCTCACAGAAAAGCCCACTTACTCCTAAAGTGCACGTGGCATTTACTGAGCTAAGAGATGTTTTTCAGGTCATCATGTATCAATTTGACATACTGAGAAATTGAAATTCTACATCTGGCAATAAAAACATCGTCTTTGAAAAAACTAGATGTGAAATTGGATATCCCATCCTGAACTGGCTGATCCCACACAAGCTGAGCACAGATATATCAATGCAACAAGAAAACGGGAAGCAGAAGCATTATACTAGATACAGGCTCTAGCCACTGAGCAGTGAGTCTCCAGAATTGCGGGGACAAAACACACAGTTGGAATGCTGGTCAGGCTGCAGAGGTCCTGTCAGACCTCAGCGCCTAGAGCTGCATATGGATGTGTTGCAGGGTCGCGTCTGTTTGCGTGTCTAAGCCCAACTGTATGTGTGCTGGACAAAGCCCCAAGGCTGAGGATTCACAGCATCAGCATCCACTGCAGAAGCTGCTCATACAATCACACGTGAGAGAGAAAACGAGGGAGAGAGAAAAACAGGGAAAGATGGAGAGAGAAATTGAAAGCCAGGCATTTTACACTCCCAACACCCCTCCTGCCAAAGCCTCAAATGTGTTTATTTTCCACATTATTCATGATTCTCCTGTATGAAACCCTCCCCCCACCACCACCATCTCCGCAATTCTGTCAGGACCTGACAAGAGGCCATTTCAATAATGAAGACGGACTAACTGCAAAAGAGAGTGCACATAAATTGGAACTACAGCCAACAAGCATGTCCAATTTGCCAAGCGGTTAAGCCTGATGTCTGGGTGCAAGCTTTAAGAGTGCTGCAGCTGCCGTCAACAGGTCTGTGCTGACCTGATTCATCCAGCCACATCATTAATACTTCACAGAGGGCACCATCATTTAACTCTGCTGCAGGAAACCACTCTTTAAACACCTCACATTAGGGCACGTAATCACTGTGCACTCATTTCTGCTGAATTGTGTGTAAGAGAGTATCTAGTGCTGCTGACCCCTTCATTGTTCTAGCATGTGCGCCAGGGTTCAGAAACAGAAATAAAGACAAAGAGCAGAGAATAGGGAAAGCCGAACAGAATGATTAGAATTTGATCTACACTTTCAAGCCCCCCTTTCCCTCCTCCCAACAGCATGTGTTAATGTGCAAGCTGGATAACAAGATAAGAACATGTTTACTCGCTCTATATGGAACTTATCAGCACCACAATCTAATTCCTGCAAGCCTATTTCCAAGTCCCCGTTTCACTGCAGTTCACCTCCTTTCGATTGCATTTCTCCCCAATGAAGCGGCATCAAGAGGCATGGCTGGAGAGGGATCGTGTATAATTGCTGAAAGTAGGAAGCCAGGTCCCACAGCAGCAGTATATGCAGGTACAAAGGGCCCATTGTCTAAGCAGAGGGACAGAGTCAGGGGCCAAGAAATAGATCCCCAACAGAGGAGCTCTCAGAGAGGGCGGAGTGCCACCGGGAACACTGATCCAAACAGACAGTGCTGAAATGGCGACTCCTCTATTCAGCACAGGTATACAGTTTCAGAGCAGGTTCACTGGCTTGCTGCACACAGGTCGAAGTAACGTGCATCACACGCAGCTCGTGGTAATACCTTTGAGCCTGCAGCACTCTGTGGTGCGAGAACAGAGAAACACAAATCCAAAACAGGCACAAGAACACAAAAAACATTAAAACTACACACTGTTTTAACAGGAATACAATAACAGATATGGACATTTTTGCCCATTTTAAAGGCCGGAATTTCTGAATCAAGGATGAAATCTTCGAGAAAAAGGGTCAAGGCTCCTCCCTTTTAATATACCCAGGTTTAACCTCTGAATTTAGTTTGTGCTTTTATTGTGAAGAGGACAGAATTGTTAAACACACAGAGACAAGTGGCAGAAGTGTGGTTCTTCTATTTTGAAAGAACACTCCACACAGACAGGCCTCTACTGTCTTAAAAAGCCATCATGCACCTTTAACTGTGTCTTCAGCCCTGTAATTAGATACCAGTTACCTTTATGTTATTACATGATGGATAATGATGGACTGTATGATTCTTCATTGTGCAGCTGTTGCCAGAGTTCTTTACTATCAGAAGCCTCTGTTCCGTCTGTGTTGCAGAAGAAGCAGAAACTCTCTTATTTCCCCCCCCCGCCCTTTCTCTCTCTGTCTGTATCTTCCTAACAAACATGAGCATTGTCCTGTCGAAGGTCAACTGACCTCCTCACAATTGATGTCAGTGCTCTCATTCTCTGAGGGATGGACACATCCTCACGGTGCGTACCCACGGAAGGCAAACAGATATGGTTGAAATTGAAATCCCATTCATTGCAAGCTACAATTACCTGCTCAAAGCATGCTCGGATAAGTAGGGATATGTACTGTACAAGAAGCTCCACTTTTTATCAGTTTTTCTCCCACATTATGATGGAAATGATGAAAAATACACCTTGTAAGGTGCTGGTTTGTTGGAAAAAACACTGTAAACTACCTCCAAACAGCCCTGAGATAGAAACTTAACAACTACCTGGTAAATTAAGGGAGCGTTAAGTCATTAAAGAGAAAGGTATTTCTTCCAAGAGTTGGTTGAGAATTAAAAAAAATTTTTGAGAAGGGTAGAGACAAACAGAGAAAAAACAACAACAGCAGTGAATAAGACAGATTTATAGCTACAGTGCCAGTAATGATGCCAACCATGTGGTATTAGCAGGAACAATAAAGGTATGATAATAGACTGATCATTTTAATAGCATTAGCAACTATAATGACAATGAAATGAGGAGGATATTGGTAAATAGCAGTTGAAGTCGGGCAGCTCTTAGATTCACTTTAATATTTATAATAAAGAGATAAAGAGATTGTGAGATGAAACAGCAACAAGACTCCAAATAGATACTGTTTTTGTGTCTGATGGACATACACATTAGCAGTTGCTTTCATGTTCATCATAACAGTTTTATAAGGTGGTAATAAGGCAGTCTTTCACCCACAGTTTGTTTCACTAACCCCCAAGAAGCAAAAATAATAGAGTTCATCTTTTTATCCCAATATTCCATGTAACTGTTTATATTTTATGTATATTGTGCATTTGTTTGTAATCTAAACAAACCAATTCTAACGCCATAACTGTGAGGACACACTTGTGATCTGTAGGATGTTCAAGCAAAACATTTGTCAGACGACGTAAGGTGATTCACAGTGTTCCATTTGTTTTCCATGGACAGTTCTGCCCTGTGGACGCTGGGGACCCACTGAAAGCAACACATTCACATAGTTTCACATCTTCTCTGGTCAATAGTTGTCTGAAATCAAGGAGTGTTTATCAAAGATGTATTTACTGTAGGAGAGAACTAAGCAATCAAAATGACGTAAAGCGACAATAGCTTTAAAAATTACCACAAGTGCTCAGCAACATAGTAGCCCCTCAGCTACTTGATGGCTAAAGTATAGGGACCATTATAAATCTAAGCAAGGTTCCCTAAATATGCCATTTAACCATCTCTCCTCTACACAAAGCTCAGGTTGGCTTACCTTGCCATAAAGATTATTG
Organism: Tautogolabrus adspersus; assembly: GCA_020745685.1. Taxonomy (NCBI): domain Eukaryota; kingdom Metazoa; phylum Chordata; class Actinopteri; order Labriformes; family Labridae; genus Tautogolabrus; species Tautogolabrus adspersus. The sequence continues at coordinate 14,545,249 of CM036540.1, forward strand.
TCACTTTTGTGCAGCACTAGCACGAATCTCAATCATTTTTTCCTCGGACATACAAAAACAGAACAATAACATTCCTTCGAAGTGTTTCCATCAATGTACATCCTTCTACATGTGTTTCTGCTGTGGTGCATCTCCTCCGTCAGCTGTTTACTGCTGTATTTGTTCAAACATCCTCACCTAAAATACCTGACAGAGCCACAGTGATAGCAGAGAGATACTATCTTCAGATAATGATCGTCAATCATGGGCTGCTGAAGAGCCCTGGAAGCATCAGATAGCTGGAGATTTCCTATGAATCTGGATTATGGAGCTTGATTTTTATCTGCACAGCACAACCTGCAGAGCCAGATCCGCACAATCGTAACCACTGTTACCTCTGAGTCCATCTTTTTCTCTACAGCCAACCCTTCTTTGTTGTCCATGACATAAAAAATATATATTTTATATGACTGACACATTAGGCAGTGAGCTCAGTCTTGGCTTCAGAGATAAGTGGATTGTAATGATCTCATCTGTGGTCATTTATATTTTATTAGATGAAAATGTCACAATTAAAGGACTCTTTCACCACGTTTTTTTAAGAGTCTGTGTTTTTGTCTTTAACGTATTAGTATTTGCAATCAAATAGTGTGCATGGTGCGAAAACCGTCTGTAATACCTGTCAAATGAATTACAGCCCACAAAAAAATTCTGAAATTCGATTGCTATGTAATGTGATAAATACTTTCCCTTACTGAAGGTTAGAGACGAGAACTGTGTTGCACTGTACTGAATTTCTTTGCAAACAGCTCTTTGTCTTCATAATGGTAGAATTTACGGCATACAGAAATACGATTTTTATGATATCTCCAAACTTCAAAACCATTAAGATCACGTGTGCATCTTTTTTTCAATCATAACACTTATTTTCAATTATTAAAAGTTAGTTTAAAATTGTACATTCAATATAATATTAAAGCACAATCATTGCTGCTGCTGCTGTGTAGAACAAAGATGGTTCGAGAACACAGCATGGGGGTATTGTTAATTAAACGTTTCTCATAAAGAAAACATAGGCAATTTAAACAGAAGTAGAGAGCAGATGAAATTATTGTTAAATGTGTTACGCAAAGTTTTTGTTGCTGAAGAGACAACATCTAATGAACCAAGTTCCATGTTTCATGTAACAAACAAACAAACTCCCTACACAATATTAATACTTTAAATCTGCTACACGTGAGATATGAACTTTGTTTTTTTCTTTGTCTATCTTTTGTACAACCTGAGCTCTTGTACAGCATGGAGAAGAGCACGGGAGAGAGAGACTATGAGAGGAAAGGAGAAAGCAGAGGGAAGGTTAAGAGTGTGGAGAGAGACAGCCGATTCAATACATCACTGTGTGCCTCCAGAGACTGCTGCTGCTGTTTCTGCTGCTTCATTCAGAATCATACATGTACAGATCATCAGTATTGAAACAAGGCTCCTGCTTAAAACAAAAAAAAGTGATATAGTCCAAATGGGGATGTGGCCCAGCCGGTGAATGGCAGAGTGAAGAATGGCAATAAGGCAGGCAGTAGGCGAGGTGTTAAAAGTTGATTAGGTTGTTAAAGGTCACATAGTCAGGCCTCATCAGCTGTCCCAATGGAGCACGAGAAGCAGCTCAGGGCCTCAGCCTGCTGCTAATGAGACAGAAGCAAAGGCATCCTCACTAACATATGGATATATCCTGCTCCCATGTACAGCAATCTTCTTATGGTCCATGAGCGGGCAAACAAGCACCTGGTTACTGTGACGACAGAAGCAAAAAAAAAAACGTCTTGAGTTGCAGGAGGTTGCTGTAACGAGCCGCCGCACACAAGAACAAACAGTACAGAGGAAGACTGGCTGGAGCTAAATTATTTGATCACAGAATTTGGAAATGCATTACTGCAGTGCACACACACATGAACAAAAACACACACTCACACACACGCACATGCACGCACCCACGCGCGCACACACACGCGCACACACACACACACACACACAGGGGCTAACACACCATAAACTTTCACATTACAGATACATTTGCTAATTTGAGAAAATCTATGTTTGGTCCACCCACTGCTCTTGGGGGGTCAGTCTTATGAAACGATTGCGTATTTAATGAGGCTCTGCATGCAAGCTCACACACACGTACACACACACACGCACGCACGCACGCACGCACGCACGCACGCACGCACGCACGCACGCACGCGCTCCCATACCCATAGTGCTCCCACTCAGAACAGTTAGAAAGATGTGATGTATGAACAACTAACTGCTGATAAATAAAGAAGATGCCCCCCCTAAAAAAAATAGTCAGAACTACCAATTATTACCAACTCTACTGACTGATACACAAAACAACTCACACTCACATTTACATGTCATGTATCAAATAGTCCTTACAACACAACGGAAAAAAGGTCCACCACAGAGATGCAATTATCCTATTTCTATCAGGTGAATGTATTAGAGCTATATGCTTCATTTGCTTTGCTGAATTTAAATCAGGCTGGGGGGATCGGGGGCCATTATGCGCAGTGATCAGTACTAATACAGTGACATAATGTCCTGCAGGTTTACACGCCTGCAAAGGCACTCTGTCAATGCCTGTTTCTGTCTGAACAATGCCTATCAGACGCATTAAGGGCTGAAGTGATCAATATTTTTTATTACCACCATTTTGTTCTACCTCTCACGTACGCTCCACAGTAATTTACATTTATGCAATATTTCAGGGCCACTGCCTTTCTTTTCTTCACAAGGGATTGTGTAGTGAAGTGTGTCTGTGCTACATGCTATAAATGAACATGTGGCAACATTTGGATCAGTATTCGACAGATATGCCTCCAACTGTGCAGGAGTGCGTGTATGTAGTAATTTGTGTGAGTGTGGGTGTGTTTACATTCTGTATATGCTGTGTGCATATGTACACCCCATGCACATCTGCTCATGTAAGAACTTCAAGTTAGAGTCCCTCATAATGAGGAGCCCTTAAAGGTGAGGCAGGATCACTGAGAAAGGGTGTCAGTACAAGAAGTGATGATGGTAGCTATGGTGCTGGCCTCTGCATCAGCCAATCACACTGAAGAAAAAAAAAACATCTCATGTAGAGACATAGAGTTATACTGTACTCATCTTAATTTAGCCCCTGCAAGAACAGACCTGCCTTCAGCAGAGATAGTGCAAAATTACCCTCAATATTAGTGTTGGCTACAACTGCCATCAATGGCTAATCAATAGAGCAGTGCACCTTTGGGAGACATGTTCCATTAAGTCTACAGGTCAATGTGTTTGCCAGCAGATAGCAGGGGTTGATTTTCTCTGACGCCTGTCCCCAGCCCTTTACCCAGCATGCTTTATTAGCAGCCCTGCTTGGACCAATTGATGTGTATCAGTGGTCACCCCTGGAGTCCCATCAGTCAGTGACTCTCTGAAGGCGCAGGGAGAGCACACGTGAACTCTCACCTCTGCCCTCCGACCCAAGATGACCCTCAGTTAATTAGGTGTATGTTTACCATACATCTGTTCCACTTGCACCATCACTCCACCGTCTAAAAACAGAATCATATCGCCAAACAGACACGAATACTATCAGTGAGTTATGACGCAGAGGTGGGCTAAATATTGAGCGAGATTTCTAACAGATGAAAAACTGCAGCCAGATTTCAAATATGTTATTGGATGGTTTAAAGAAACAGTGGATATGCAGGTTTCGTTTCTTTTTTACATCAGCGGTCATTTGTCACTTGGTGGATATTTCTTTTTTTGACAGCAGCACGCTCTTTTGTCGGCACACACATGTCATTGCCACACAGACCGACAAACAAAATGTGAGAACACGCACGTTCCACAAGAGCTAGTAATTAATAATATGACCCCTGAATGCGTCACCTACAGCAGCCCCCTTTCATCACAGCTACGCACACGCACACGCACACGCACACACACACACACACACACACACACACACACACACACACACACACACACACACACACACACTAGAATAGAAGAGCTGCCTGTAGCTGCTGGAACCTGCCAATTATTCTGTACTTTACTGGACCCTCACTGCATCGGAGGTGTGATTGGAATAACAACCATCCTCCAAACCACGCAATTCTCCATTCCCTGTAGGGCAGTGCTGAACCAGCAGGGGAAGGAGGAAGGAAGAAAGCATGACGAGATGGTAGCGACTATGAGGAAGAGGAGGAGTGCGAGACAGAGAATGAGAAGAGGAAGAGAAAGCAAAATGAAGGATAGAAAGGGAAGGAGAGGGGGAAGGAGTCAAAGCTGGGGCTCCCTGGCAACATGCAGAGGCAGAGGCATTGTGAGAGTGAGTGCTGTCTGAGTGACACTCACTCTCATATCCCCCCCTCTGGGGAAATAACCCCCTTAATCCAGCATGCTCTTTCAGATAGACAAGATCACCCTTCTTCTCCCAGCAAGGATATGAAACACTCCCCCTTGTGATTCAAATACCAGGAATGAGGGCTGAAAATGGAAAGACAACATTGTGACGTGGTGCTGGCAGAGAAAGACATCAATGTTCCCGTCTCCTCCTCTCTGGCAGCTGACTGGCTGCCACTGCAGGAGGTGCAAAGTCATTGGTTCATATTGGAGGAAGTGGCCTGCTATTGGCTCATTTCTTGGGACGTGCCATAACATTTTAGCAGGAGGAACAGCGTTAGATAGTAAGGTGTATTGGTTTCTTGTAATCAGCTACTTTTTAGAAGAAAATATTTTATTCATGTTGGAACATTTTCGTGTTTATATTATGCTAACGTGCACTTTTTTTTTTTTTGCCTAAAATAATCCCCTTAATACGCAGCTCCTTTGCCTTTATTCTGAAAATCATTTACCCTATCCTTCCTGCAGTTTTTAATACCTAGCCCCTCAGTAATATCCTGCACAATGTGCCAAACACTCGGAGACAGAGTTAATTAATGGTACACAACGCTGGACAGACTGCGTAATCTAAAAGTCAAGGCAGGCCTGTTCGCAGCAGGCCCAGCGGCAGGACCCGCCGACCACGCAGCCTTTCAGTGTAAACCGAGGGAGGTCTTTTTCTCTCCATACTGGTAAATCACTCCACAGCCAGGCTGCTTGGCACACACGGCGAACTGCAGTGCTAGGCCGACACAGTGTGATATTATATTAGCATTACAAAGGCTTTCCCACCATCTGTGACACGCAGTGAAAAAAAAAATCACTTTTCTGTTTCCAAGCCCCAAGTGCTGATGTTTCCATATAGGTTGATGGGAGTGTGGCTGAGGATAACAAACATACACAGTACATACAGTGCAAAGCCTCATGGTTATTCTAAGACGTTTAACTTGACCTCAGGGTTAGCAGGTATAACACACTGCCATTCAATGTGGCAGTGTTAATGTTGTTATAATGTTGTGGCAGTGTTAAAAACAAACCTTTCTACAAAGATTCAAAAAAGATAGGCCTAGTTTTTGTTCACTTCTAGAGTAGCTTACGATTAAAAAAAACATAGTGCCATGTTCTCCTCCGTGAGAGCAGATAGAGTTCTGTGCTTCACTCAGCAAGCCTAAGGGAATGAATAGACTTGGCTCATCCACACAGCTCTCCTTGCTTTCCACTGTAGCCTGTTGTCACTAGCCCCTGGTCGTACGCCAGTCGCCTACTTGGCAGGGAGAGGTGCTGTACAAAGCAACTGGCAGGTCTGGTAAATAATGCTGATGGAGTGTGATAGAGAGAGAAGCGTCTCCTTTTATTCCACACAGCTACTTTATGTGTTTCAGCGCAGAAAGAAGAAGACATTAACGCTGCCTGCTTTTTTGTCCGATCCATTTGACAGGAGACGCACAAAAAAAGCCGACCTACCTAGCTCCTCTTTGTGTTACCTTTTATGATGTTTGCTAGCTTAAGAAAAACCAACAGCCCTCAGCCAATGGCTCACCAAAATACTCAGCAGCGCAGGAGCAGACAACCTGCCAACAGCTGGGATTTACAGTTGGAACTTTGTGCATACAATTATACAGATGAAGGAGGGACAAGTGGACAATAGCAATGCAGCGTTGAGGGAAAACACTCATCCAGGCAATCATGCAAAGCCGTCTACTTAGTTTGTGAAGCAGGGAAAAAGGAGAGTGAAAGAGGGAGACATGATTATCAAACGCTCCGTGACTGACTTCAGAGTTCAAGCTTCGGCTAAGCACAGAAACGTGATTCAATATGAATGCTCAAACTTATTTCCAGTGATTGTCACGGCCTTAAATGTCGTACTTTGTGAAAGCTTTTAAACAAAATTGCAATACAAGTTTGTATTTTTTTGTGGATTTTTTGTGTATCACCTTACACATCCACTGTGAGCAACTAGGAGATGACAATGAAGATATCAAATAAAATGTGTAAAATTTAATGAAAGCAGCCATTATAAATACAGAACTGGGGCACCAATGGCATTAGGTTGCACTCCATGTACAGACGTTAAAGTCCGCTGAGCAGGTGGCCAGCGTTCAAGTCCGACCTGTGGCTCCTTTCCTGCATGTCATTCCCTACTCCCTCCTGCTTTCCTACTCTATCCAGTGTCCTATCTAAATACATTTATAACATTTCTGCTGTTTAGTTGCTATTTTGGTTGCCATCATGCGAGTAGGAAACCATTCATAGAAGGCAGGATAATTACTATCTAACTGTAAAATGACTTTTCAAGATAACATACATCAGCCAAAGCCTCTGACTGGCCAATAGATTCGACCCAAGACTTCATCAGATGGCTTAGTGAATAGCTTACTGTTTATACCTAAAAAATAAATGAATAAATACAAGAATACATCTGAAATTGGATTTAGTACTACATTTTTTTAAAAGACAATAGTTCAAGGCTCGATGAGAAAGCATCTGAAAGAGGGTTCTTGTTCAGTGCAGGTGTCTGCTTACAGCAATAGAAAAGGTAGTCGCTAGTAAGCAGCGTTTCAAAGATATTTAATAGTCAGTAAACAGTATAATTTGGTTTTTATGTACAACTTCATGGACCTATGGGTGTTATTATTTTGAACATAAAACTAATGTGTTAAGTGGTGTAGCCTACATGACAACATACAGGAGTTGAAGGATGATTGGTAAAATTGGGGGGATGTTATTTTTATGGACAAAATTGCAAGAATTGTTGAAGCGTGCACGTGGAATGGAATTTTTCATGTTGAATGTTGCTTTTTCGCGACATTGGGAGTGCAAGATTTTTGTATATTGCTACTGAGGCGTTGTAGTAAAAACAGGACCAGAAATAGCCTAACCATTAACATTTGCCATTATGCACATATAGTAACTTTATGTCTACAATCAGCACCTCCTGCGTGGAGACATAAAGGAGCTGTGCAGCTTACTAGAGGAAGTGTCTTATATGAGCATGCCCTGCATTGTTTCTGTGGAGACATTCATTGGCAGTAGGCAAAGGAAGCATGAACACTTAGTGCATGAAAGAAATCCTGTAAATGACAGCACATGATCCCACATAAAGGCGCTACACCAACATGTAATCCATACATAATTAGATGAATACACTTCACATGGGGACCCCTGTCTTCTCATGTGGATATTAACTGGTAGTATGAATAGATAGGGTATATGGCTCAGTGGCAGTATATAAAGCCACTCTCATCCCTGTGGGAGTGCGAAGGGTCAGTGAGGTTTCCAGCCTGGTGTAATATTCCTGTCACCGAGTCTAATTCTAAAAAACACCTGTAGATGCATTCGCTGTCCTCCCTTTCACTAAGCCTAATTCGCATTAGCATATGGCCCAGAATATCCAGCCTGGTGCAGCAGTCAGGAAGACAGCCCAGCGAGAGGACAGGTAGGAGGGTTAGCTCCCTTGTCAAAACCAATATCCACCTCTTGAAGACTAGACCGGGGAGCAGCAGCCAAAATCATCTGCATAAAGGAAAGGCACTAAAATCACCTCTTATAAAATATGACAGGGGAGCCAGCTCGCACTGGTTAAAGCATGATGAAAGGAATGGAATCCAGCACAGCTCCCAGTCTGTGGATAATCAAACAACCCTGGCGCTAAAAGCATGGCATTCAAATTCAATTGTGAAAGCTACTGCCATCTGAGGGAAGAAAAGCAAAAAAGACGAAAAATACATCCCGTTGTTTTGAACTCTGTGGGAGCTTGAAAGATGCTTTATATAATGTCTCCCATTAGAAAGAAACACACAAACCCTTACAGCAGAAACATAGTTAACAGCACACTTATGCGCTATATGCTAAAAACAGAAAAAAATGCATTGGAAATGACATCAAATGATGATTGATTGGTAATGCAATGCAAACAATAACGCTTTATTAAGGTAGAAGCTTGCAGCAGCATGATCTCAAGACATCTTCAACCTGAAGCTATACGACCATATAATCCCTATTAACCAGTAGAAGATGACAACATGGATTATAACATAATGTCAATGCAAAAGATATCCTAGTTGCTACAAGCCCTTTAGCTTGTCAAAGTTAGTCGTCCAAGAAAAGACAAAAAATGCTTCAGAACAATGCTCTAATCCACAGTATATACATAAATATATATATATATATATATATATATATATCCTTGTGTGATTACATATATTCAGACCTCGCTGCTGACACAACAGCAGGCCTCTACACACAAGACTGCAATGTAGTGGTGCGGCAAAACCGCATAGGCATCGTAGAGAGAGAGAGAGTCTGAATGCCTTTTACAGTGTGTGAAGCGGAGCTGGGAGCAAGGAGGGAAGAGAAGGAACGTCTCAGTGACAGAGGAGCAGGCTGATGAAAGCCCCGCACAGTGCAGCCGAAAGAGTCGACACATGACACAGCCCATAACTGCTCACCATCCAGGACAGGATTGCATTCATGCAGCCCTCTGCTTCATATATATTTAAACACACACAGCTCCGGTTCAATTTCAGCTAAAAACAACACACATGGAAAAATGCAAAGAAATCAGGGAGAAGAAGAAGAAGCCGCAGATGACCTCCCCCCCCCCCCCCCCCCCCCCCCAAAAAAAAACTGGATTATTTTTCTTAACGTCATTGTTTCGTTTTAATTAATAGCAGAACGGAGCAGGCTGTAGTGGCTCCGACACATTAAGACTGTGTGATCTTCACACATGAGTGTATCTTCAAGGCCCTTGGTGTGTTTGTGTATGGGTGTCAATGTGAGAAAGTGTGTGGGTGTATTTGCTTGACTGTATCTTTGTGTAAGAGAAAAAAGGGAATGACGCGATGATGAGAGCAACTGAGCGAGATCGAGACGGAGAGAGGAACAGGATGGATGGAGAAACATGGTGGTGATGGTTAGAGAGAGGGGGAGAGGTGGTGGGGGGATTTCTCTGCAAGCCCAGGGGGTAGGTAAGATTACAGATGTACACACAATGTTCTGGAGCACAGGCCAAGGGCTGAATAACAGAGCATTGCTGTTTGTGCTGAGCTGCTTGCTGCAGCTCACTCTGTGCCTTGTTCTGCTCAAAGCCCAGGGCAGCCATTCAGAGACGCTCCCCCAGCAGCAGCACAGATACACTCTCACATCTCAAATAGTTTCTCAAACAGATCAGCACTGTTGTTGATGAGCCCTTGTGAAATAAAAAAAAAACATCCTGAGCAAAGAAATCCAACTAGGAGGCTTATTTTTTCCTTGACTGCATTGTTGTTTGTCATTAGCCAGTCAGAATACACTTCTAGCTGTCTCTATTTTCTCATAACGTATAGGTTTTTCTGCTGGTGCTTTTACATATTTAAATGTAGAGCAGCAGGTAATTGCTCCTCCTTAGCCTATGCCCATTATCATAATCATTATATCCAGATAGAGGTGATACTACAATTATCTTTACTCTCGTGTAAACATCCAGGTTCCTTTAAGTCAAGTTCAGGTACTTAAAAAAAACAGATTAACCTGGATGACACGTCAATTTTGTAAAATTACTGCAGCATGTTGCTGACACCTCTGCCTGTGTTCTTATTCTGTACATGAGTTCAGAGTTTTGATTTGAAGGACAGTTGTGCACATCTCAGGTCTGTGCAGGACATTCAGAATAGCAGCATCAAACAAAAAGGCAAGCCTGCACACTTTCTCTCCACAAAAACATGTTCATTTTTATAATCACAACATTTCACTTTTACTTCGATTTTCCATATTTAAAAACGTAACCCACAGCCAGATAGATAGATAGATAGATAGATAGATAGATAGATAGATAGATAGATAGATAGATAGATAGATAGATAGATAGATAGATAGATAGATAGATAGATAGATAGATAGATAGATAGATAGATAGATAGATAGATAGATAGATAGATAGATAGATAGATAGAGATAACCCACAGCCATAATAATACATTTAGCAAACCAAAATGGTGACAAGCTCTTTGATGGATGGTTTGTTTCGTTAACCAATCCAAACCATTCAAGGTGATAAAGATTAGGCGTGCACTAGATGTGAAAATTAGGGGATGTTCAAAAATATCGCTCAATATTGTGATAACAATATAAAGTGAGATAAATGGGGAAAAACATTAAGTACATATAATTCAGTTCATGGGGCACTGGTGGCGCAGTGGTTAGTGCGCGCGTCCCATATATGGAGGCTATAGTCCTCAACGAGGGCGGCCCAGGTTCGAATCCAACCTGTGGCTCCTTTCCCGCATGTCAATCCCCACTCTCTCTCCCTGATTTCCATCTCTATCCACTGTCCTATCTCTCCAATAAAGGCCCAAAATAATTCAGTTCATGTCTATCTGCTGCTCTTCATGTTAACATGTTTTTTTCTGTCTCCAAAATAAATCCAAAAAGCATTTTTTCACCTGAATTAATCAGAGGGAAGTAAAGTAGCTTGAGCTTCATCTGACTGCATCAAATGATGTGAAAGCATGACCATCCAGCAGGTGTAATATGTGAATGCGTGAGAGAGCGTTGTTTGTTTCATGAAATAATTCACTTATTTATTGCGATAAATTCAGACTTCTGCGATGTGTTAAATGTGAAGTCTAGTTAACAATGAGATTGGGATCAATAGTAAAGCCCTAATAAATATTAAAAAACAACTGATCGTTCAAACTGAAGTACAAAAGTCAACCCTCACCAATATTGGTTATCTTTAAATACTATAGAAATGCATATCTCCCTCTCATACAGACAGAGAATATATGAAAAATTAGGAAAAAAAAAAAGGTGTAGAATTGTAGTTATTTATAGAGATCGAGTCTATACAGGATTTAATGAAAACGTTTTAACTGTAAAGAAAAAGTGAGCAAAAAGAAAGAACAAAACCCCTTCTTTTAATTATGGGCTCATCAAAGGTTAAAGGGTAAAATAGCATCACTGTTAGTCATGAACGTTTTAAATACAGAACAATGATGTTGTTTTACTCATTAAGTTGTTCATGATGTTCATGCATAAACAGACGGTCTTATTGCGTTTTGAGTACATTGGGTATGTGCTAGACGTGGTGCAGAGTTAGAAAAAAGTGTACAAGTTTTCTGTCACTGGTGCTTTCAATGTGACAGTAGCGTGCTGTGCAGCGACAAAAGGAAAACATTCTGTGAACTGTTCTCTCATGGTTGTAGTAATAGCACAAGTAGTAATATTAAAATAAAAACTCATGCATACTGTGGAAAGACTGCTGTCGGCGAGTTGTTTTGCAGATTAAACATGTCAAGCGGTTTGACTGTGTTAATTTTCATTTTGTACCTTTCATTTTGCACTCTGTATTTTTGTTTATGATTTATCTAACAAAACCCAGGGAGGGAAAAAGCTCTACTGTTCTTGTGAAGTGCTCGCTCACAGGCAGAAAAAAAGAAAAAGGAATGGAAAATTCATTACCCTGATGCAATTATTTACTTGAACTTAAAGAGATCAACGCTTCAGCAAACAGTTTTACCTGACTGGAATTTACACCGTCTAAACAGGTGTTTCAAATCAGGCAAATCAACGGGAGAGACTCGACCAAGGAGGGACGATGACATGTCCACGTGTGTAAAAAAATATTACAAGCCTGAAAGTTGCAGCATTAACGTCAAAAATGAAGCATCAGGTCAGGAAAGAAACCCTATTGAATGGATTTGCTCAACCTTAAATATTGAATTGAAGCATTGTGGAAAGAGATATCTCTGTAGTGTATTCCTCCTCTTATTAAGCCTCAATCATGTCTGTTTCCATGCTTGTCCATCTCTTGATTTGTGGACATCTCTTTGTTAGAGTCCTCTCAAGTTGATTAGGCTGCATTGAAAGTATAAATGCCAGGTGAATTCATTTTACTTTGAAGAGGGCAGTTTCGAAGGTAAAAATAAAGAAACATGGGTAATGAGCTTTGCTTTTTATTTTTATCCAAAGCGTCTCAATCAGAAATATCATTTTTTGTTTTGCAAACTGGGCAAGAGTTCGTTACAGCGTGGATGAGGTAGTGTTTACAAAGGGCGTGTCAGTGAGTAGGTGTGTGTTGTGTATGAGTAATTGCCACAGAAAATATGACACACACATAAATAGCAGAGCCAGAATTAAACAACTTGCTCATAAAAAAAGTTCTTATACATGAGTTTACCCAGAAGCATGCAAGCAGCCTGAGTTTGCTACAAGCAGCTGCACTGCTTACTGACTCATAACATCACAGGTCAGCGATAACTGGAGAACAGCAGTTTGAATAACCTTGAAGCTAGAGAGGTCTGACCAGTTAGCTCGAGCTGGTTTACCACTTCAGAGTGAACTGCTGTGCTGCGGCACAAGTCTCTTCTAAAGTTCTGCAACATCAGTCCCTGTCCGACTCCGAGTATGAAATTCAGCTTTGTCCACATTTTGCCAACAATATTAATTTACTATTGTTCATTTTGATGGTATTTTTTGGTAGCGGTGCATTGCTAAACCTCTCCAGAATCACATAAAAAGCTTTTATGATAAGTCTTCACAGTAAATATATTAGTGCAAGATTATTAATATGGTATTTGAAGGGGTTTAAGGCAGGTCAGGTCATTCAATCAGGTGGCATCTTTTTAAAAAAAAACTAAAAAATGTTCCTCCAGGACAATACAAAACACACTTTTCTGCACACCAGAGTCACATGCAGTTCAACAGATTCAACTGTGTATAATGAGCAGGATTGGAGGTGACACGTATATGTTTACTATGAATATAGATTAGTTATGGAAATAGCAGAAAGTCCTTTTTGTTAACTGAACAGACAATGGCTTAAAAATACAGCACAGCTGTATAGCTGTTAGATGTTGTTTTGTCATGGAGATTGATTTAAGAGGTGACCCCAAGAGCATAAAAGGGATCCCAATACAATACCAACAAAATGAATTTATATCACTAACTGAAAGTAGACTTTTTTTAAATATCAGAAATGAAAACAGATAAAGAGCTGCTAAGACACAACATTTAAAAAAGGCTTACTTAATGTCGTCTGACACAGAGATTAATTTGAATATTGCTCAGTTTTTGTTGGCCAAACCAACCTTTACAGCCCTCCGGTGTCATCAGGAAACTATGACATGCTTTTAACTCACATCAGGAGCGGATTTGATTGGCAATAATTGAAGCTTCTCTGCTGATAATTCATGCCTTTAGGAAACATTGTGCCAGAACAGTCATTTGTGCGTCATTTCATCAATATTGGAAATATATTTGTGCCTCATCCATGGATACTTGGAGTTAGCTCTGTGTTCAAGTTATTGAGAGATGGTGAACTAATTAGAGTTGATTTTTTACAAGCTTCCTGAATAGCCTTGCAATTGTTTTACCTGATTAAAAACAGTCTGTACATCTACAACTTTATCTGACTGTATGTAAATGATTTTAAAAAACAGAAATGTGCTGTTCTCTCTCTCTGCTTCATAGATTTTCTTTCTGATTGATCTGACAGAGGATTTTTAAAGACCGCACTGACCTGAAAACCTGCCCCCCTGACCATGAAGATAAATAAAGCATGAAGAGAGAAAAGACATCCATCTTATTATCACACAGACCTTAAGTTTGACTCAATTTAAAGTTAAAAAGTCAGAAACCTTGACCCTAATCATCTCAGGGCAAGCTATCAAGGCTAATGTTAGCATGTCATTATCACCTCTAGAAAAACGTTGGACAAATGAACGTAGATAGTTTTTTAGTATCTTGTGTCAAACATGTAGTTTGAGCCTAACACACAGTCCAGTACTCTGCTGTTGGACGGTAAGCTCTTAAGTAAAAGTGTGCTTCTTAAAACCTTTATACTATGACAGAAAGTTGTGATTTTTTTTAGGGATCAACATTTTGTTAATATTATGTCAAATAAACATCACACACTTTTGCCCCTGGGTTCATAACAAAGTGCATGGATGACAAACTAGTGACTCCTCTTAAACCTCAATTCGAAGCTTGATCCAAGGGCAACTGGACGTGTTAAAGATTCTTGAAGACGTTTCATCTCTCCTCCGAAAGGCTTCTTCAGTTCTAAACTATCTGGTGGACGGAGCTAGAAATGTAAGCCTCTGTGTGTCATTAGTTCCACAGAGGCATTAGTTTAGAACTGAAGAAGCCTTTCAGAGGAGAGGTGAAACGTCTTCTAGATCTTCTACCAGGCCAGTTGCCTTTTGATCAAGCTTCAAATTTACCATGACCTGGATGACTGAGAGCCAAAACAGACATCTTGAACCTCAAGCAAACTGCAGTTTAAACAGAGATGATCAAATCCTGCCCTGCTATAGATGAAAAAGATCAATCCCATCATTCAAACACAACAGGCTGAAGTAATCTTTTTACGTCTGTCTATTCAGAGGAAATGGTGTGACATGTATCATTGTCCTGACTGGTTGTATAAAGTATCATATATGTATACCTGTGAGTACATTTCTTTAAAAAATAACTGCCAAAAGAGGTCAAATCAATTTCAATGTAAGGTAACAATATATCGTATCCCATCATATGACAGGAAACGGGGGGTTTCCTGTCAAATATTGCCACGAGGCAAAACCAACAAAACCAGCAGCGATTTACATCTAAGAAGCTGAAACCTCTAACATTTCGTCATTGTTCCTTGATACCAGGTATTCATTGATTTTCAAAACTCCTGATTCATTAACTACTGTAATGGACTAATAGAGCTACTAACTGTAACATAAGTATTACGTTTTTATTTGTGTTTTACACATAGCTGCCAGTTATTGTATTTTTTATTAGGATATTTGCAGTAAGAGCAATGCTAAATCATTTTAAACCAGTAGATCTTAACACACATCAGAGTTGAGCTCAAACATTAAGAGCCAAGTATAACAAGACATGAGAGAGTATTAGCTTCACAAATGATCTTTGAAAGTGCATTTGCTGATTCAAGGCTACAGTTGTTTTGTCGCTAGAACTGTGCATCAACTTCACTCTGCGCCTTTCTGACCTTGTTACATGCCCCTTTTTCCTGACAATTACAGCCCAGTATTAGGCTTTTGTCCTGTGCTGTGCTGCGGTGGCCTTGCAGCCTGTATCCAGCTCCTCCTGAGTGAATGACAGCTGATAAAAGCCCTGGCTTTTGCTGGCGTCACCAGCGCTATGTAATTCCACTGCAGGGGAGTGTGCTTTTAGCTATGAAGCCCACTGCAACAAGAGCACTAAAGACACAGGCCCAAACCCCTCTCCAAATTGCCCTTAAGCTCCAGAAGCATTTCATCTGACATTTTTTTGACAGAGACAATTGTGGCTATTCTAACCGTGTGTTATTTCTTGTATTGCATCAGCTGCTCTACGTATTCTAGCACCAACACTGAAGCACAGTGGCTGAGATAAGCCTGGTAGCTGCATCAAATAGAGCCACCCTAATTACGAGGGTCCGCATTAAAATTTCATAACAGAAAACACGGTGACAATAAAGCCTCTCAAGTCAATAATGCACTGAGGCGGCACAGTACAAAATTATTTTCAACAACCCAGAAACCTCAAGTAAAATACCAAAACCCAGCTTATTTATGCTTGCAAAAATGTGTGCTTTTGTGTGTGCATACATGATGTGTGTGTAAGTGAGAGAAAGAGCGAGAGACCTTGAGTGCAAAGGGAGGAGTAGATGCTGCAGCATTCAGGGAGGGAAAGCAAAGCTAACTGTGAGTCAGACTCTCTCGGTCTCTCTCTCGCTTTGGCCCTTTACCTCCCTCCTTCCACTTTCCACTATCCCCTTCTCCTCCCTCTCTCAGCACTTAAGCAGCTGCCTCCACTTATGCAGGGCACATTTCAGATGACAGGAGGGACAGAGGGAGAGAGGAAAGGAGGGAGGGGTGATTGGTTGTGGGGGGATGGGGGGGGGGGGGGGAGCAAAAAGAGGGGAGGAAAACAAAAGGTTGCACGATGATTGCACAACACTGCTGAGGGGGGACATTCCAGTGTAGGTGAAGATGCTTCTCCTCCTCCTCCTCCTCCTCCTCTGAAAACCTATGTTGCTTGCTATACATCAAAGAGGAGAAGGTTAACCGCTAGACACAGTAACCTCTGTAATAGAACTGTTTTCTAATGACCATCAGAGAGTGTTTACTACCTCCAGGCCTGTGATTAATGGCTGTATGCACAGCAGACTCCAATTTCTCATCCTTGCTCCTCCTGCTCAGAGATGGTGAAGGAGATGAGGAGAAAATGACAGCTGCGATGTAATATAATGAATGCTCCTCAAGGATATTTAAAACATGACCAGCTTGACCCCCGGCTTTCTCTATGACAAATAAGTGTCTTATAACACAGCATAAAAACCTTTTTGAATGTCCTGCGATAACACCGTCACTCTGCTATTGAAGCTTCAATGAATGACAGATGACGCACAAATGGGCCTAATCTAATATCATTTTAAATTTGCTTTCACAGACAATAGAAAAGAATTCTAGTATAGAATTTGAGAGTACAATCTAAATTATTTTCACAAACGTCCATGTTTTTTTAAATCTTAAAAAAAAAATCCCTTCGTACTGCAGAGTTTGCAACTCAGGATTGTTTTAGTATCTCAACATTTACTGTAAAGAAAAACAGTAATATATGTTTGTATATGCCTCATGAAAGAGGTGGAGGAGGTACGAGATGCTCATACCAATAAATGGTTGTTTAAACATAAACTCAACACCACTTTATCCTGTTGTTTTCACAGGACGGCACTAAAACGCAGACTCTTAAATAATGCAGCCCTTCAACCCCAAACATCAAATAAAACGTCTCATCATCATAACTCAACAGGAAACCCGTGACGCAAACCGCTCTCAAAAAGCTGATTCTGTGAGACGTATTAAGGACTTCATCTTTCTGCCTGATACATCTTCAAAAAGACCTCCAGAACAACACAATTTGTTGCTTGTTGTGTCGTCCTTATGAAGTGTTACACATCATTGTGAAATGTCAAAACTTCAGAGCTGTGTTTGAATATTGTGAAGTTTAGGCACAAAATAACTTTACATCATTTTTTTAGTTGAAATAAGTTCCTTCTCTGATCACAATAATCATATAGGTAGGTAGGAACATGGTTAGGGTTTACAGATTTCTTTGTTAAGGTCAGAAGGATTTATCATCATGATTACAGTAAATAACAAAGGACTACGGTTGATCTTGCTTTAAAAGACGAACATTTTGTGCAGAAGAAGTTGATGACCTCTATCTCGGTAACTCTTATATCTGACTAAGCCAATTAACATAACGTTAATCTTATCCATACTCCTGTTGACCCATCAAACCCTCACACCATCAGCTATGATTCCAGTGAGCTCCAACCGGATTGGTTGAAAACACAAAGACATAATTTCGATGCAGTTTATTTTTCATATTTAAATAGTAGGTTTTGCGATGTTACTGCTGTAAAGAGTTGGATTGCTACTACCGTAAACCTCCACAGAAGAAGAAAAGAGAAGACTGTGGCTGTGACTGAAGGCTGTGCAGCTCTGACTATGAAGGCAGAACGACCCCTGGAATCCAAATTCAACTTCACACGTGTTTGCAAAGACTTTAGTTTTGTACATTTCTGACTTATTCAATGCGATTTGAACTTTTCTGTAATGTGTGTGTGAATGTGTGACGAATATGTGACGGAGCAGAATTCCTGGTGAAGTCTGGTCCAAACATAAACATTTAATCAATGTCTTTGGAAAGTTGATGGAAAAAGTTTACTTCTTGAGTTAAGAATGTCTTTTCAAGTGTGACCAAAGTTGTTCCTTTTCAATGGTACAATGCACACTGGGATATCTTTCTTTGATCCTGTCTTTGGCAGCGCAATAGTTTTGTCTTTTGAGCACAAACTGATTTTGTTTTTGGCCACTTAGTGGAAAATCCTATATGTTTAGTTTTGTCAGACCAAATATTACTTCCACAAAATGACTACTGCCAACAAATAAAAGCTGATGCCACTGCAAAAGTGATCTCTTACAGACAGAATTAAACCCAGTTCAGGCATGAAGAAAAAATAAACAGCTGGATTCTACATTGGATTTCTTTAATGCTGCAGTGTGTTGGGCCAGTTTCTACTGAGCACTAATGCAATTAGCAGCCTACTGTTTCTCATTGATTGCACCAAAATCCAAGGGAAGAAAAAAAAAAAAACAGGAACCATTTATAAATTACAATTCAGATTGAATCCACACAAAAGGCTTAAACATTCATCACAACTGTCTCAATCATTCATTTAATATCTTGTATTAATTTTGCAGACAGTTTTCTGTTAACTGTATAAGCTTTATAAACACTGACAGTATGTGAGTGCTAAATGCAGTTAATGCAGCCTTTTATTTTAAAGCTGGGCAGCCTTTGTTTAGTTGTAAATGTAGGAACATATCACTGTAGAATCCTGGTTAATTAAGTGAGATCGAAAGACATTCAAATTGCTACATTTTATACACTATCAATTCTGAGGGAAATTACACATTTCACTCTGTTAACGTGATACACGCTTCACACACACAGAACCCATGAACATGCATTTATGGGGAGATTATCAGAGTGATGAGGCCGCACATGCAGAGGACTGGTGCCCCTAGCAGTTGGGTGCTCAGTTCCTTGCGCTAGAGAAGCAGTACTCGGGGGAGTAACTGGAACTTCTCTAACAACCAGTTCCATTTCCACATTCCATACTGGTCTTCCCAGGACCTGAACCAGTGACCCTTCGGTTCAAACCCAAAGCCCTACAGACTGATCTACTGCCGCTTTCTGGTCTGTTTCACCTGAAAATAGTATTAAGGAATGAGAATTATATGACTAACTGGGACTCTATAGATGCTACCAGAGAGGAAGATGAGGTCATTTCCCACCACCACTATCACCACCTCCATCAACTTAGAGAGAGCCAGATTGAAGAGGGACTGCAGGAGTGATGCAGGTGTCTCTGCTGCTGCACTGATAACAGTCTCCTTCTGCTTTGTGGCCTAAAGTTAGCTGCACACACTATCCCAAGTGTCTAAAGTCGGGATGTAATGATATCAAAATCTCACAATACGATTATATCACGATAACAACTATGATAATTATTGTGATATTAAAAAAAAAAGGAAAATTGTAGACTTGGAAAAAAGCCATTTCTTAAACAATGATTGGACATGGAAAGGGGGCATGAGGTCAAAGTGTGTAAATGCATTTATTCAATTCAAAAGACAATCTACACATTATTTAGAGCTGTTTTGTACAAAAAGCACATATCTACTGATACTAGAATATGGGGAATAGGATAAATCCATGCAAAACAGTTCTATCTTTCATATTTCTTTGCTGAGAGCATGTTGTGACGTCTGTCTCAGGCTTCCCTGGCTTCTCATTGACCCTTACATTTGGTAATGTAGACAGACCAAAACAAGTCAGCAGCATCCGTCTTGCCGAGTGAGCTAACAGAGATGACACTATTTCACTACTTTTTATATATAAATGATCGCGGTTTACTTTTGTTTTTGGGGGTATTGGACCCTGACAGTCTCTGAAAATCCACTTATCTGGGAAGGAAAAGCCCCTGGATGTGGCAGAAACACACAGAGTTTATCACTGGCAATCTCACGAAAGAGAGTTAATTTTACAGTCGCTACATTGTACTGTTCTATTTTTAGATTTGATGTTGTAAAGACAACTATTTTATGTAGCATACAACTACACTTTTTGCCCGGAAGAACTATCATTTCATAACGTCTCCGAGTGCAGAGTCACGCTTCAACTTCACTTAATCCTTTCATAACAAATTGTGCATTGTTTAGGTTTAAATGTTCACAGTAACGGGGTAGCCGGTGGTGGAGGGGTTAGTTCATGCGCCCAATGTATGGAGGCTTTAGTCCTCCAAGCTGGCGGCCCGGGTTCAAATCCGACCTGGGGCTCCTTCCCTGCATATCATTCCCTCTCATATAATTCGCTCTTTCACCCTTTCACAGTAACTTTAAAGTTTAGCCAGCAATGCTCTCATCATTGCTACAGTGGAAAAAAGCTGATAGAATAACTGAACATTACAGTACCTGGCTAACACCAGATAGCAGAATATGTTAGCAACTAGCAGGCAAACAAAGCAGAGCATTTAGCAAGCTAAGACGATGGTTATTTTCAGTTACTTACAGAGACCAAAACACTGCTTAAGACATACAGGTCAAGTGAACATTAACAAAACTCCAAATAAATGATGATGTTCAAGTGTCTGCTGGACGTTTGAATAGGTATTACTTTGCTAATTTGTTAGCAAACTGAAGTAGTCGGTGGCTACTTACATATTTTATTTTTCTTCCCTTTGTGTCCAAATAAAAAGCAACGTAAAAAAAGGTATTATGGTGTTTCACTCCACAAATGTTAAATGTTCATAAAAGTAACTGCCAGTTAAACAATGAACGCCGGGCCTACACTTTGAAAGTTGAAAAAGATGTTCAGCACAAATTAAGCTGATGCTAGATCTACCAAGTCACAACATTGTTAATGTCATGTTTCAACTGTCCGTCCCATTCAATGCTGTAGGGCAAAGAACAGACTGAAAGAAATCCATTTCACTACTCTTTTTTTTTTCAAGTGTTTCAAGATGTTGCAAAGGTGTCAGTCATTCATTTTCTGTCTCCTCAGTGAAGAACAACTCTGCCAGTGTCACTAAAAGGCTCAGCGGCCGTGCAGTATCTAACAGACCAACATGTGTACAGGCTATTTAAAAAAAATAATAATAATTGAAAAGATTTTATGACACACTTTCAGGTTACTTCAAGAATCTGGGATACAGAAGGGTCATAGATTGATTTACTCAGGTAAAAAAGGCAAATATTGAAAACGCTGAAGCATTTCTGTTCCCAATACATTTAGTTCTTCTTGGCAAGAAATGAGGCTTTGTTTCATAATTTCATTTTCAGAATCAACATTATTCAGAAAAGAAAAAAACAACGGCACACGTCCTTGCTTGACTATATGAAGCCATCCTTTGGTGAAAAGAAAAAATAACTTCATGTAATAAGGAGACACAAGAATCAACACAGTTTGATATCAAGTGGGAAAAAAAAAGGTTCCTTGTACAATACCTTCTTTTACAGCACAAGAAATATCCTCACAATACTTCCACAGTCTCTTCAGTCCAGACAAAAGCAGCTCATTGATAACAGTTCCATAAGTGAGCATGGAGATCTGTGGAGCGCTTTGAGAAATTAATGTCAATACGTGAACTACTATAGCGGTGTGGCTTCAATTTGTATATTTTGACCCCATCGAAATACAATAAAATGGCATCACTTCTTTAAATCTAATAATCATGATTAATGAGAAGAGGATATATATTTCATCTGTCCACTACACCCTTTTTCCCTTAAAGCTTTGAGGACAGCTTTCCTCCTCCTCATCACATCACAAAATCAATTCCATTACTCTCACAACCAAGATTTCCCTTTGTTCTCTGGGCCACAAATTATTTCACTGTCGCTTCAGAAGGTGACTCCTTTTAGTTGGCAAAACCAAAGGACAGGGGGGGTTTGAGGTGTGGGGGATGAGAAAGAGGAGAGAGGGGTGTCAGAAAGGGAGTTTGTGTATCTGTTGGGGTTATAAGAATAAGTAGGGCATGATAGAACAAAACAACAGCCCCACTCTGCCTTTTTAGAACATCTACAAACTCAATATTCACGGGTCATCTTTGGATCTTAATCCGCCACCTTCGTCTGATATTTGTATTTCTTTCTTAAATGCATTGATGTTATTAGTTCTTGGGGCCTAAAGGCGTCCAGATGGAAAAATAAATAATCTCACAAAGTCTGATGAGACAGAACAAAAATTCTTGGGAAGCCGCAAACCACGTAAGGAGGGGAGAATCCAGGATGCTCTTGCATGTTGCATTTAGATAAAGGCCACTTTAAGACACAGCAGTCTTCACCAATATTAAGTTAAAGACGCTGCTTTCCTGTGAAACGCTAAATCAGGATGTGTTAGAGCAGTAATAGGAGCACACTGTCACGGCTTTAATGTGTGTCTCTCTGTGTTCAGGAGAGGGGAGGGGGGGTTAGCCTCTCTGATGTGCCACAGCTGAAATTGGCAGGCTATCAGTCACAACCCTGTAACACAATGTACAGCATTTCTAAACAGTATAAAGAGATATGACAGCCAAGAAGGCAGAGAGACGGATTGAGAGAGAGAGGGGGGGGGGGGGGGGGGGGGGGGGGAGAGAAGGAGACAGAGTGCAGAGCAAAAAGTGAGAGGAAGAGAAATGACATTTTTAGATGCCTGATGTGTAAGTCTAAATGTTTTGTTTACAACTGGGTCAGAACAGCACATTCTTCCAGACAAAGAGGACGAGCAGTCTTTGACATCGTCAGATCCAACTCAAATTTAACAACAGAAGATTAAGATTGTGGTTTTTAAACAACACCATATTGCGTCTTAACGAAGAGGAGGTTTGCAAGATGTTTGGGAGAGGGGCAAGATTTTGCTGTGGACAAATGAGAACAAAGCCCTCTCTGCCTCCCTGCAGGTAATCAGGCCTATTGATTAGCGGCTGTGTGGGTCTGCAAGGCGCTGCAGAGCCCTGGGAGCCGGTGGCTGTGTGCATATGCACAGGGGTATTAGCAGCGCTTATTCTCCAGGCCTCTGGGACAATGCAGCCTCTGAGCAAGGTGATTAAAAGGCCCGAGCTATTGAGCTCCTCCAATCAATGCCCTCCTGTGCTGCTGAACAGATCCGGGGGCCGCTTCCTAAACAACACATTCACACACATGCTAACATGCTATCACTTCCCTGACCCTCCAGTCCTCCTCTCCCTCCCCCCAGAGTCTTAAGCCAGCTTTGTTAAGTGTCAGGGCCAAAAGGGGCCAAATCCGCACAGCTTGGCTGTATGGCTTGATTTGACCACACCACACAGCAAAGGGACGTGCCATATTCATCATGTGCAATGGCCAATTAAACAAATCTAATGTTGGAGGGAGGAAGGGGGTGTGGGGTAAAAGAAGGAGCTTTTCATTTAAATGGATAAGGTTAATGAGTTATTTGTATGGTTGACGTATTCCAGTGGTTTAAAAGGTTAGGAGCATCTACACAGATGCCCTTTGGACTGATCTCCTCCATTTCACGCTCCCTCAAGCAGTGGTAATGAGAGGTCACTGTGCACCATGAGGGCCCTAGGAGCCAGCGGCCCTGACCAGACAACCACAAAGCCACCGTCATATAACTACTTCCTCCAAAATAAACAGGCCTGGATGAGCCCTTGTCTCTTAACCTGCATCTCTCTCTCTCTCTCTCTCTCTCTCTCTTCCTCTTTCAATATCCTGGCAAGTGGTCTGCTCTCTGCTTGCCGTGACCGCACAACACTCCTCCCTCTTGTTTTTTGGAACATCCACTTTCATATTTTCAATGACAGCAGGATCTCATTTTTATTTTCTAATGGAGCCTCTTTCTCTCCATCCCTTTTTTTCCCCATCTCAAGAACCCTTTTTAAAGAACTGGCCTGTCTTCTTTACATTGCCGCTTTAAACTGCCTGCTATCTTCGATCGCTGCATGTCTCATCAACACCTTGGTTAATCCAGTCAGAAATGTCACATACAACTGACGTATAATTAGTCATGGAAACTATAACTCAATCACAGCCTGATTATAGAATTACATACAGCCGAGTTGATGCCAATTTCCATACTGGCAGTATTGCTGAGGCATGAAGTTGGACTTGTGTTGGTGAGAAAAGGCCTTGCTTCGCTTAATTCGGAGCAAATTATTTGGTCATTATTTCATAAGCTGGTATGTCCAAATACTCACAGGTCCAGAAAAGCTCATATCACAGGCGGCCAGGCGGTCTGGGGTGTGCTGCTGTCAGGTTTGCCAGTGTGAGCGGACCGAGGCGGTGGGTTCTGCTTAAGACAGAGTATTGGACAAACACAAACAAACGAGGCAGCGGCCACTGTGACTCAGTGCTCTAATGAACCAGCGTATTGACTTGCTGGCTTTCTCTTTCCCTCTGCCTCCATGTCTCTCTCTCTCTCCCTCTCTCCTTCTCACACACACACACACACACACTGCCATGCTCGCTCTCTCTCCCTCTGTCTACCGTGTTTGTATGGATCCCAGCTGCCACTCGGAATACCAATTACTGTAGGCCCAGGAGTGGGGGAAGGAGAGGGAGAGGGAATGAGAAAAGAGGGAAGGCTGGAGTAAAAGAAAGGAGAGAAGGAGGTTAGGAAAGAAAGGGGGAAAGCAGATGAGAGAAGTAATGGAAGGGAAGGAAGGGCTTGTCCTCACTTGGTGGCCAGAAAAAGAGTCGAGAGTGATGGCGAGGAGGGGGAGTGGAGGAGGAGGAGAGGAGGAGGGGGGTCTTCATCTCTGATGTGGTGGCACCTTGCAAGGAGGGAAAATCAAAAAGTGTCTCTGTGTGAGACACTTGCATCCCTGATGCTGTGACACCCTTACAGCTCACACACAGGGAGGGAAAATCAAAGGGGACCTCTTTGTGGTCTGCCACAAATAGGTGCAGCCCCCCACCCCACACAGGAAGGAAAAGAGGGTGCGTGTGAGTGTGAGTGTCTCACATGCAAAAGCAACATTTTCCCTGTAAATCTCATGGACGAAGGTTGGCGTTACGACTCCCATTACAAGATATTTGTATTTGATTAAGAGGATTTGGACAGAGGAGATCGTCTGATTCTTGTGACACTCCTTTTCTGCCTCTCCCCTTTCTCTTCTCTTCCCCAACTACCGCAACAATTCTCATGACAACCATAATGAGCATGCTCACATTCTGCACGATACCACTAATTTGAGAAATTTCCAGCACAAAGACATAATTAGACAAACTAATTAGACGAAGACTTCGCTGCACAGAGATCCTCCGCAGTTCAACTCATCCGCCTACCTGCCGATGACTAAAATAGGAAGCAGCCGTCAAGCCCATCCAAGCTTATTCCTCTCAGTTAGTGCGCTGAGATGTTTGTGAGATGGCGCACAAGGGAGAATAACATGATCCCTCCCGAGGGCTGCAGCCGCTCCTCAGCAGCAGTACAGCAGAGTCTTTGTTGTGGCTTTAGTGTGACACAGGGCTAACAGGTCTTACCCAGCCACAGATTGTCCTCCTATTTATATCCAAGGCAACATCATCTAGATACTGCAAGAAAAAAGAAAGGCTGACTGAGAGCAATACATGCAGACCAAAAGCTTTACCTAAGACGTAAAAAGAAATCAGAGAGCGACTATTCAAATGTGCAAAACACTTTAAAATACACAGAGTTTGAGGTGTTGGTGGTGAGCTATAGGTGAAGTGGGGGGTTTTCTAATGAAGAATATGAGAAGAGTACTCAGAGAGTGTGAGAGGCGAGGGAAGTAGAAAGGTAATTGATTTTAAAAGTGATGGGAAAACCCACAGGTCTCAGGAGGGAGCAGCAGAACCGTCTCAACGGATACAGAAAACCCCAGCTGCCTCCCAGAATAATGGAATTAATTCTAGCTCTGGTTTAAATACATTTTATAATGGGAGCTTAAATTAACATTTCCTAAAGCCCCTAGAGATGGAGTCAAAGTGTAAATTGTTACAAAATGTTTTACTTTTCTCTAGACAATGGAGCCTTTGTCCTGTGAATATGTTTTCCTCGTAGGCATGCTGCATTATCCAAGTAGTAGTGTTGGCTCGTTATCATTTTTGTACAGTGTAAGATGAAAAAACAAACAAAATAATTGTATTATTTTATGAATGCAGAATTACTGGTGCATACACAAAAACAAAACTCATTGCTCAAATAAAAGCTCAGGGGTGCACTGCATATACGTACTCATTTATATTTTCAGCTGGCGTCCTGTCACAGCGCTCACTGAGGTCTCAGTTGTTTTGGGCAGCTTTGTAAGATAATAAGGGCAAGAGAAGGACGAAGGTTTCTTATTGCTAATTTTCTGTCATGTTGCTAGGTCCAGTTAGACTCGATGCACCTGGGGATTAACAGTCAGCACAGAGGGCCTCTGTAAGCACTAGCTGCCCCTGAAAAAGATAATTTATACACACACCGCATCACACACAAACACTATGCACATATATACCTTCCCCTTCCTCTCCAGAGGCTTCATAACTGGAGTCCAAACACTGCAGCAGCATACATCTTTAATAGCGAGTGTTAAACCTATTAGATCATAAAGCTGTAAAGTATGCACACACACTGTACACTATAGCTCTCCCATGACAAAGAGTTTCTCTCAATGGAATAACCAGCATGAATAAATCACAAAATAGTGCACACAAAAGGCAAAAAGGAGTGCTGATGCACGAGTCTATATATACACACCACAGAGACAGATCTCAAAGGATCAGGTTATACACAACGTCATTAGAATATAAAAGGAAAATACCTGGTGTTTCTCAAACAGTATTTCGCCACCATGCATGACAGAAACTTCACTGTGTCATGACTAAAAAAAAAGAGCAGAAGAAGTGCTCACACAGACTGCTGGACACTACAGGTGAGGGTTCTGCATTGAGTCTCTGCTGCATTTTCATCAGCATCCGCTTCAAAGAGTGATCTGATGTCAAGGATTATTTATGCTTAATTATCTCAAAACTCTTTCATGAAGTTTTTTATCCATTCAATAAAGGCCAAACCTCAAATTTCAAAGTGTTAAGTTCTGTCTTCAACAAGACAAACAGTGTATGTCTTTATTATTTATTAATTTATTGTTGGTTTTCCTACTTAATTCCTTTTTTATTCATGGAGTGCAACCACATTAAATACATATTTAGATTGCTTGTTTTGTCTGAAGTAATGGTCCAACGTTATGTAAATGGATATAAGGAACATGATGAGAAAGAAGTAGATCCTTGCAACTTCTGCGCTAAAGCTTGAAAATATTTGCTCATTTCACGTGAAAAAAAGAGTATATTTCTGTCGATTACCTAATCATTTACCCTTAGTTTTAACAGGAACGTACCGAATAAGAACTTTACCTCAAAGAAAGCAGTTTAAATTACCTAAGGTTGAACTCAAATAATAAAACACATGATAAGAAATTAAGTAAAGCCTCATAACAGTATTAATCAGAATCAGAATCGGTCTAAGAATCAGCTGTTAATGCTTTAAAAAAATGTTTCATACTACCAAGCTACTTATTTTGTAATGGAATTATTCAACATCAGCTCAACAGAAATGTTTCTTTTTAACGGAATCAGCAAAACAAGCATCCATTTGACATGCAGAAAAAACCTAACTCTTCAATATAAATCACATTGTTGTAATTTTCACAACAACAAAAAACAAAGCTAAACACTGTCGCCACCAAACATGGCACAAACAGAGGCAGCCTGAAAATAATTCAGCAAAATCCAGATCTGTTGAATTCCTTCAGCACACAAGATACTACAGAGAATCTCTGAGGCTTTGTGTGACTAAATGATGAATTAGCTCTTTTATCAGCAGCGGCTACGCTGAGGTGCATATTTGACTCCTCCTGGAGTGCGTTTTAGGGGCTCTGCTGTGATATGCGGGCTGTATTCTGACAGTGTCGCTGAATGATGACTTGGGGAAATGGTTTACAAGAGCATTGAGAGATAGTGAGATGAAAAATATGTATTTGCGCATGACGGAGCTTCAGCACATCAGTGAGTGTTGCTGTCAGGGGCGAAGCAAGCACCCTGACCCTTCATGTTGCTTTATGCTACAATTAGCTGCTTCTTTATGACAGCAAAGACTGGGTCAGTGTCACAATGCAAAACAAATATGTGTGCATGTGTGTGTGAAAATGTGAGACATGACAGGAGTCATAAAGCTCCAGAGCCAAGAGAAAACCTCACAGATAACCGACAAACAAGCAGGAAAACACACAGCTGAACATCCTAGAAGTCAAAGAGCCACAGTACACACTTCACGCACTCTTCTGCGATGCATCAGAGATGAGAAGTCCTAATTATTATTTCCATTGTGCCCCACTCCTGTGACAAGGACCACTAGCTGTGAATGATTATAATTATTACTTGTAGTAGAATAGCAGTCATGCTGTTGTATCATCAGCAACATCATCCAACAGATCAGGGTCAAATCCAACTTGATATTCATGTATGCAATTCAATTCACAATCTCGGATTTTTAGATATTCAAAAAACATTTCTCATTTGACTCCTGCTCAGATGTGTCGTGCATGGATTATGTTTTGCCTCGGGCGTGCAATGGTAAATCGAAAAGTAAAGCACCAATCGTCAGCTGACTGTATCTGACAAGAAGACTATTGCATCTGCTCAACAGGCTTTTGTCGTCTCGCACTCTACATCAACGGCAACGTGTGATGAAACAGCTATTCCATTCAATTATCACTAATGTTTGATTAGGGCACGAATGGTGCAGTCTCCACAAACAGCAGCACAATTAAAGTGAAATGAATTACAACAAATCATATGCCCAACGCAAGCAGTGCAATAGATTTCAAACACTCAACTTGTACGCTGTGAAAAGATTTGCAGCAAAATATAGCCTGTCTTGTATTTGCACATAAATTCACAACATCGTTTAGAGTAGAAAACAAGCCTGTCTTGAATGGCTGGTAATTATGTACAGCAACAAATAAAGCGTGGTTCCTTTCTGAGGCTCTGCTGCCTTGTTAAGTGGTGAACAGACAAAACAGCATTTAGAAAATGAAAGGTGCAGGGAAACATCCAGGGCACAGCAAGCTTCTCTCCCATTAGAAACAGCTCTGTCTGTCTGTCTCACCGCCGTTTGTTTGTTCCAACTGGCAGCGCTGGGAGGACGCACCCTGAACCCCCACAACCAACAGTAACTATGTCTCTCTCTTTTTTTCTGTCCCCTCCTCCATCCGTACACCACTTTTCCTCTAATCTTCCCACCACTTCCCCCCCCCCCCTTTTCTTCTGCAGCTCCTGTTTTCTCCACTCTCACTGTAAACATCCTTCCTATGTTTTGTTCCTTTTTCTCATCATCAACCCCTTTTTTCATCTCCCTCCCCTCATTTTTTCCATGCACCAAATCAAAGATAAGGCTAATGAAGGTAGCTTTTTAATCCTGAATCCAGGATGCTGAAAGTATAGACGTCCAGCAGAACATGGACATGCAGCTTCTTACAAAACAGAGAAAAAATAAAGTTCAAATTAGACAAGAGGCGATGAATCTATTAGTGCTATTATATAACAAAAAGCTAGATGTTATTGTCACTGTGTGCGCCATTACAAAGGGAACAATACATGGGAGCACACTGTGTGAAACCAATTAAAATCCAGCCCCGTCATATAGCTTCCTCCCTTCCGAGTCATGTTGTGAATATGTCGCTTTCACACCATTCATGTCAGTGCACCTGTGTCCATGCTTTAAATCCCCTCCTCTTTCCTGCTTCTCCTTTTCAACATTTCCCAGTGTCACAATCTTGCTATCTGCTACAAGTATCCCAAGAGTTGGAAAATGAGCGGGCCCACGAGAGTGCGAGAAGAAACTGGGGAAATTTCACATTATCTAACCATCTGCAATAATATGAGGGGTTCTGTATAATGGGTCTGATGTGGAAGCAGGAAATGAGCTATGAAACGTCAAGCCTGTGTGCTCGTGGTCCCAGTGGCCACCACCAGCCTACACATTGAGATCAAATAGGCAATGCCAAAAAGTGGTTTAATAGACCCAGGTTTGATTGGACTTTCATTTGTTGATGACAGAAATCCTGATGCATTACTTTAATTATCCTGGCAGAACAAATTCCTCAACACTGGACTTATTATCCAACTGCTTTCCTGTCTTTTTTAAAACCTCCCATCCTGAAAGTATTCGTCCACAGGAATCTCTCTGATAGTACTTGTAAGGCATATAATGGTTTCAGTATAACTAATTGAGCCGGTTGAAATAAATGAATTTAGAGAAAAAGGAGAGGAGAAGCCTTTTTTTCCCCCAAAAGCGCTGGGTCCCACCCACATCCTATATATGAGCATGTCCATGTTTACCAGGCCTCAGAGTGCAGAGAAGCCTCAGTTTGGAGAGAGGAGGGAGGTAGTGGTGATGGTGGTGGTGGTGGGGGGTACAGCTCCCCCTGCAGAGCGCTGGTGCAAGACAACCACAGGCAGCCTCTGCTCACATCTACACCCAGCTGAATCACACATCAACTGCTCTGTCAATGCCGAAATCAAAAGCCAATCAAGATGGAGATCCTTAATGTCTTCCTGATGGCGCTGTTTTTAATTCATTCCATGACTGCGCTGTAACAGTTTTGCCTCAGTGCTTCACGCCTCGTACTGACACACATTTGCTAAAAACGGGCCATTCTTTAAAGTAGATTAGCACAGTTTGCCTGTCAGCTACAGATGTAATTTTTGCCTCGCTCAGCCACTTTGTGTGTATGTGTGTGCAGAAGAATGTGTTTGTTTATGTGTGTATGCATGAGTATGCCAGTAGCGTGTGACTGCAAATGTGTGTGTCTCTTCCTGGAACAGTTCCCGTCTGGGGGGGCAGTGCAGGCAGCAAAGAGCTCAGCAGCGCCTCAGTCCCTCAGGACACACTGAAGCTCTGTGCTCGCGGTCATGAAAAGCAATCAGAGCCCAGCCTTCTCCCCTGGACTTACCTCTGTCTTTAATTACAGAACGCAGCAGCAGCGGCAGCACAGAGAACGAGTGCCTCTGCTGGGCCACAGCCAGCATGTCACAGCCCAAACGCAGGGACTGGGGTCGACGCAGCAGGCCTCTGCATACACTGACCTGACATTAAACCTACAGACGGCCCTGATGGGCTCAGCGTGCTTCTACAAAGACTGGGACAGAGCCAAGGTGCTTCCATACTGTAGTGATACAATGTGCGGGGAGAAGCTGCAGACATTAAAAAAAACACAGTAGGACTCTGTATAGGCAGGGAAATCCCTTTCTGTATGCTTAACAAGATGTTCTCTCCTGTTCATACTTATAAAAGAAATGTTTTATACATGCTAGCAGCTTAATACTAAAAAAGACAAATCATATGAATAAACGTGTTACTGCAGTACTGTCGCATTTCCTCTATTTATTCTCTTATAAAGATTAGAAACATGAATCAATATTCTCTTCTTCATGTATGAGTAACCACTCAACATGGTTAGAAAAAAGGACAATTGATGTGGATCAGTACATTCAGTATAATCGACAATCTCTCCTACTCGACAGACATGCTGGTAGTAAGAGGCCCAACACATGTGCCTAAGGCTGAAGCAGAGGAGAAGCCATAGAGCACACATGGGCAGGGGAAGATAAGAGGCTATGTACACAAGCTGCTGGTTTTTTATTGCAGCAACTGAATGCTCGGATAGCATTTTAAACACATTTCCAGAAAAACCTTCCAGTGCTGTCCTTGCTACAATGGAGCAGAGCCATGTTGTTGAAACATGTCTTTGGGCTCAATTTCTCACCAGATTTCAACTGAACGCAGAATGGCACATGAGCAGAAATATTCAATGGAAAACGTTGAGGACAAACGCTTTGGCGGTCTTGGTGGCACATAAAAAAAGAAGACATTGTTTTATATAATAGAATATTTTCGTTTCCACATCTATAGTCTCAAAACAGGGCCCGAGAAAGGAGGCCCTCTCAACAAGTCATACCGCCTCAGACCCTTTGGTGTGACAGTACACATGATAACACATGATAATGACTCCCACATCAACATGTCAACTCAATTTGGCCCTCTTATAGGCTCTCTTTGACTCAATCAATGCATGGCCTTCCATCTGGTTTACACTGCTGTCTTCACATTAGAGGGCAGTGACAGTCATTTTACTAAAAGCTCACAACAACTGCCCCCATGAGGCTCACTTAACACTCTGTTTTTAAACACATCATCCAACAAGAACCCGAATGCAGACTGAAAAGTACAAAAGGTTTCACATTACATTTTTGTTTCAAGCACATCATTCAACAAGGACCCAAATGCAGACTGAAAAGTACAAAAGGTTTCAAGTAACATTTTTTTTAAGTAAATCATCCATCAAGAACCTAAGTTGTGGCCATAGGGTCAAAAACGTTTCACATTACATTTTGTTTTTTGAGCAAATCAACAAATATGGTCCCAAATGTATGCAGAAAAATCCAAAATGTTACACCTACAAAAATGTTCAAACAAATCATCCCAAACGAATTGAAACGCAGTCTCAAAGGTCCATAACATCGCAACTGTGTCAAATAGTGTCACATTACAGGTTGATTTTTAAGCTAATCTTCAGACAACGACCCAAATGCAGACTGAAAAGTCCAAAACAAACACATTTCCTGAATTAACTTGAACTTTTGTTTTTCAGCAGTCTTCCAACAAGAACCAGGTGCAGAGTGAACAGTGATCAGCACTTCAGTGAATATTAGCCTAGCTAATATAAGCTCCAAAACTTCAAGCAAACCAAGTCATGTCAGGACAATAACTTGCATGCTGTAAAGATCATGAATGTGGCACCTGTTCTTATTTATTGGGTAAAATCCCATTTTAAGTATTCCAATAAAGATCAGCCAGGGAATTTCCCAGTTTGTTCAAATGTAATCCAATTAAGTCCCATTTTCAAACAAAGTTAACAACTGACTCTAACACCTCCTGAATTAGAACACAGAGGCTGATAAAATGGACTGCAGCTTATTATTCTCCATGCACAGCTTGTCTGGCTCGCACTGTGGTGGGACATCCAGTAAACATCTGTCATGAGGCATCCTTTATGGGGAGCACAGACACAGTAAGCTACTGATCTAGTGACCCGACAGTGTAGGCATTCACAAATGGCCCGCTGCACCTGTGCACGATCTGCTAACGTCATGTTAAGGCCAGCTTTGAGGTATTTGTGCTATAATAAACCGTTTATGAATCATTTATTTGTCTTATCACAGTGGAGGGGCCTAGCCGTAAGATGATGTGTTATCCCATTGGGTTTCTATATCCCATTCATGAATTATTCAATAGTTTGGACTGTAGATTATCCTCCTTTTATTCATTTCTTATTCATTTTTGGGGCAGCACTATTCGGGATGCACATAACGTTGATTCAAAATGACGTCCACACACAGGCCACTGTTTGTCTTCAAAACATACAAACAGAGCTTCAATATGAACAACCACACGTGGCATCTGTACTTCGGTTTAATTTCAGAGCATTTAGCGAATAAGTCGTCGCCTGTGCTGAAAGGAAGTGGGGGTATTTTTCGCAGGGAATGGGTAGCCTAATCGATGGAGCAGAGACGAATGAATGTAGGCTACGACAGCTGTCCCGGGGAGGCAGGGTAGAAACTACACCGCATGCTTGGTGTTTTCTCCCTTTGAATAAAAATGTCCGATCAGATCAAATCAAAGCAAAGCGGGGATATAAATCAGTGTGTGTTAAAAATAAGTTGTCATGTGCATACCTCACAGAGCTCGCTCCCTGTATTCACATACACACGGCACGCTGAGCAGCAGCAGCATAATAACGTCTTCTCTGCCTACCGTCAGAGCGTCTGCGCCCAAACTGCGTTTTTCCCTCGCCGCAATGGGATCCTCCTCAGCCGCTTCGGACAGTATCAGAGAAGCGTCTTTCCCCCGAAATGCAAACACTTTCCCTGCATGTCCCCCCCCCACCCACCCTCCCTCGTCCCCGCCACCACCAGCAGCAGCAGCCCGGGCCTCTAGTGATAGCAGGTGGACGCGCCTCTCAATGATGGAGACAGCGCGACTCTCCTCTCCCCCGCCGCTCCATTTTCAATTACGGAAGAATTCGTATTCCAGGAAACGCGCTATCGGGCAGCCAGCATGTCCTAATATCGCTTCTTTTCTCGGGACAAACAGGGGCCGTCGCTTCTTAAACTCCCGATCCGCGGCGCCCCCTCGCCTGTTATCTACCTTTTACGAGATGCTTGATGTTGCCATTGTCACGGCGTATTTTTTCTTCCTTTTTTTTTGCAGCTGGACCTCTCCCCCTCCTTGCGACGCGCAGTCTCGTAGGCGCGCACTTTGCCTGCTCCCCCTCCGATTCTTCTCGGTCCGACCTATGAGCGCGCGCAGCCAGCCGACGCAGGGCCACGCACTGCTTTGACGGACGCGCTGAGCAAATCAGGTAGCCCACTCCAAATAGGACTGTATCATAACAGGGCAACTGCAATGACATGAATAATGAATACGCTACTCATGTATGCCGGGGATGGATGATAGGCCTACTCACAACACTAAGCAGTAAGATTGACTTAAGGTCTCTCTCTCTCTCTCTCTCTCTCTCTCTCTCTCTCTCTCTCTCTATCTCTCTCTCTCTCTCTCTCTCTCTCTCTCTCTCTCTCTCTCTCTCTCTCTCTCTATTATGGGATCTCCATACTGTCAAAAACGAAAGTATACGAGTATATATAACGAGTTTGTTGCGTGTATGTTCTCAAGTTTGTTTGTTTTTTTATTACCACAGTTGAGTCACGTGAGAGCTAAAAGTGAGCGGGATGATCGTGCATGTCAGTCTGTATTTTGAAAATATGTACATGTTGCACTTTACTCCTGGATTTTTCGTGTATAGTCTGCAATTTAAAAAAGCAACTATTGAAAAGTAGAGTCTAATTAGTTGACTAATTGCATTGAAGATCAAAATATTTATTGACGACTATTTCAATTGTTATTTATTGTTCATTAAAAATGCAGAATATTTGTGCTTCCGATATAATGTAACACTTATTTTGTACAATTAATGTCATAGTTGTCTTTTTTTCCTTTTAACAAAACCTTTGTCCAATTATATCAATCATGCTGAAACTTGTATATAAAGTAATGATTATGCAGGTGATAATTTTCTCTATAAAGTTGTTTTTTTTATCAAGACATAAATCTGTTGAAACTTTCCCATAACATGTCCCCTAGTTAACATGTTTGCACTGCTTGTCTATCTCTATAGCCTGCAGTCAAACTTAATAAATATTCAGTTTAACACAAAAACTGTGGTTAGGGATGCATGGGTAACCTGAAAACACCGTAATATTTACAGTCTATGGACAACACCCAAGGAATTATATCACATGAACACTTGGTCATATCCGGGCAACACAGGTTCGATAACTGAAGCTAGACAATATCAAATAATGCAAATAATTTTTGAGGATGGTAAGTGTCTGCTGGGGGAGAATGCATCTCAATAATTTAGTTTACTATGCTTCCAATTAGAAATAACTACAGTTAAAGGGAGGGAAAGGTGAGAAGAGATCAGCAGTGGGAAGGCAGCCTATCACTTAAGGATGTGTTTTAAAAGTGCAACTTACCCACCACTTGTGAGCTCACTGCAATCGGTTACCACAGCAAACTGATGCAAGAGACTGTGTCCCAGTGCTCTTACCACTCCAGTCAGGGAAGAGGAACCACTAGAGTGCCTAGCCTCCACCACAAGCCAGCAACCAGGTTCAACCAGGAGAGTAATGAAAAGTATTAAAGAGAGAAAACCAAACTTCAAAAACCAGTTGGTTCTTAAACAGAAAAATAGTCTCAGTCAAAGCACTCTATAAAAAAGACAATACACTAGTGCCAAAACAGTAAAGGCAACACTCTAATGGCAAAGCAGCAGCCAATCAAGGCGTACAATACAAGAAAAACACAGACATGCTATAACAGCTTTATAACATTGTAATAACCATGTATTAACTTTATACCTCAGGCACTGATCGGGCCCTACTTACTAACTAAGGTTCCGTAATGGTGCATTAACAAAGCAGACTTCAGGTATGCAGTAAGTAAAGAAAAGCAGAATTTTAAAAAATGGGTCATTTGCAGTACCACTTCACAAGATACTCCCTTGAAATTGGGCTGACAAAACTTAGACACCAATACACCCCGGTCCACAGGCAGTCAGAAGACTATTACAAACAAATACAATATATTCTTAAGTACATTCAAAATCACATTAACCAACCTTAACAACAGCTTGGTCCAATCTTTAGACTGCATTCCCTACCTCAGTCCCAGAAAGGGGACCATGTGGTAACCAACAGACCGAGACAAAGGAAAGAGAGCCATGATGCCACAGGTGATTAATTAACCTCTGACCAATTAGGTGGCTGGACCAGGGGATGAGTTGACCCACTTCTACAGGGCTGTGTTCAAAGCCACTTCCCTTTGAGTATTTGAACCAAGAATCTGAACCATTTTTGCATTAATCCTCAGTAGCTCAGTCTGTAGGGACTTGTGTTGGGAATGGGAGGGTCGTCGGTTCATGTCCCAGTACAGACCAATGTATAACAATAATACAAAAATAAAATAATGTTCTCGAATCAACATTTTTTTTGATTGACTTTTTTATTTATCAACTATATCAACACTGAACTCATTCACTGTATTTAGTAATGCATGTCTTTTAGCTTTGAAAGTCTTTCTTTGGATATAAATAATAAGACATCTCATTGTCCTTCAGTCCCTGCATTAGTGGAGTGAAAGTCTGTTTCTAATCTTAAAAATGTGAAGTAAAGGGTTGACTTCCTGTCACTAGATTGAGCTGTAATAGCCTCCACTAAAGATAGAAATAAGACAGAAATTGTCCTTCTGCGGTGGCTCGGTCATACACATCATTACTGCTATCACATGGTAAGATTGATAGGTATGCGTTGTCGTTATTGAGCTTGTGGTCTTTGTCAATATACATTTACACATACACAAACATACACACAAACACAAAGAAAATGACTATTGAAATAGATGCAAAGCATTTATTGTATACTCTATGTTCACTCTTCCTCTTAAATTACAAGATGTGTGCTAATGAAGAGCAACTCCATAGTAACACAAATTTCATCCACATTTCTTAAAAGGCCTCTTACACTTGGCCATCATTACTGAACTTTTAAGGAAAAATTGGCCGCAACTTCTCTTAAAAGCAGCAAGTTGAAAACAAAACACAAGGTTCGCAAGATCACATTTTCCTGTTGCTATAATTGCAGAGTTTCTTCGTGACTTTACAGCAAACAGGTAATCACCGCTGCAGTGCGATGAATCTTCAATTAAAGAGTCAACTTTATAAATGAACACAGATGATGGCACAATAATCATGGCATCGCAATCATAATGCTTTGTTTGCATTAGTGACACGTCACACAATAAGTCACGTCTCTGTGTTTGTCTCTGATATAGTATATGTGACCTCATGAATGTATGTTGCAATAGTAAATTATTTCACTGGAGTGTAACTGCAATAAAAACAAATATAAAGGAGTAGAAACAAATAGCTACATTTGATTTGCATTTCTGTATTTCAGGGACACAGAATCACCAACATATTCCCTTAAAATGACGTAAAAGCAGCTGTCAGTCACAGCTTTTGTTGAAGTTAGTCTTCATATTTCATTTTTTGATGACTTTTAAGTCAAGCACAAGCTTATACAACAACAACAACAACAACAACAACAAAAAATGTATTTCAAGAAGTGGAACAGTCTAAATCTGGAACTCAAGCAATGTCCAGACATGAAGCAGTTTAAAAAGGGTTATAAAAACGTGATTTTCACGAGGTACAGGGATGAAGAAGGGTTTTGATAATCACCAGGTGTTTACAGGGAACAATAACATATTCATTTATAAAAAAAAAAAAGGTTTTGTCTTTTTTCTTTTGCCTCTCTAAATAAGAATGTGTTCACGTGTGAATATATATATAGTTGTTGAAGGGTATGTGGGTGTTTACACACACGCACGTGTGTATATGTATGTATGTTGTTTCTTGTGAATGTATGTGTATATGTGTATATACTGTATATACATAAGAATAAGGTACAACTTGTAATTTATATATAAAAACATTACAAAAAAATGATACTAAGATGAATATAAAATGTATAAATGAATGGAGAAGGGGTGGGATTAAATAAGTTTATTGAAGTAGAACGTTTTTGAGAGCTTCTTTTCTATGATGTCGTTCTTTGTACATATTACTTTTTCCCCCTTTTTTTCTGTCTCCTTTTTTCAAGTTTTCTTTTCTTCTCTCTTTTTTATTCTTTTTTATTTCACATTTCCAAAATAAATTTAAAACTCAGAAATTCTAGAAAAATTGTGAATAGAGTTCAATTTAAGGATAAGAAATGACCTTAAACATGAGAATGCAGAATGACAGCAGAATGACTGACTCAGCATTGAGTTTAAACTGTAACAATGAAGTGAGGTTTACCGGTCTGAGAGAACATTCATCTGGATTAAAGGAGATATAGGGAAGACATATTTTTAAGTTCAAATAAATCCCCAGGAGGATACCCAAGAATTCAAGGCCTTAAAATAAAAAGCTGTGAGAACTTCAGAGCAGAATGTAAATTTGTCAAATTTTAGACTATAATGCTCATCAGGTCGGACAGCCTCCAATAAGATTATGAAACCTGCCTGCATCGATCTTTGTTTTAATCATCACTATGTCATATGGTTTCAGAAGGGGCCATTTGGTCAGATCTGTCTGCTCAGTTTGAGATTCAAGAAGTGGTCCTGAACTGTAAAAGCTGGTTCAAACTGATTCACGTGAATCCACTTGAAAAGCAAAGTATGATAACCAAAACAAACAGGTACTGTATATCCTCCTCTGCAGGCTTCACCCTAAAGCATCTGATCCACCTTTATCATGTATAGACTTGTTAGATTGTTGCAGCATTGTATACAACCATCTTTTAGAAAGGTTGATGACTAACTAAATTAAAAGACGTCCTTTTGTATCGGACAGTAGTTATGATGATGTCATCCAGGCACAGACCATGGAGCGGCTTCATACAGTGATTAATGGAACAACTCCCGTGGGACTCTTTGACAGAAGCCAAAGTCATTTAACTGAACACAGGGAGGCTTTTGAATCACAGCTCTCAGAGTTACATCTGAAAAAGTTGCAGTAACTCAATGTCAGTTCGTCTGTGACCTCTAATGACATCACCAGATCTGTTTAAGATGACACCATTTTCACGAGTCTATAGTTTTTATATTTTATTTTGAGGTCTTATTTACCTGCAGCTTACAAAAAAATCGAGAGATTCCTGTAGAGGTCACGACTTTTCAAACTCGTGGGATCTTAACTTTAGAAAAAACAATTCTTAGTGACCTTCAAAGCCAGAAACCATTTAACCATTTAATTTGTTTTCATTTTTTTTTGTAAGGGAAGATTATCTTCTTTGCCTGTGAGTGATAAACACATTGAAATTCAGAGGATATTTAAAAGTTTGTTTTCACTGCAGCAAGCACACTGTAAACATTACAAGAGTGTTGCCTAGTTCTTCCAGGCTCTGCTCAGAAGTTGCATCATCTGTATCATGCTGCATATTTGCAGAGATGCAACAACCCCGATATCTGTGTTTATTGCCTTTAAAAAGGATCAGCTGTGTGTGTGTGTGTGTGTGTGTGTGTGTGTGTGTGTGTGTGTGTGTGTATGTGTGTGCGTGTGTGTGTGTGTGCGTGTGCGTGTGCGTGTGTGTGTGTGTGTGTGTGTGCGTGTGTGTGTGTGTGTGTGTGTGTGTGTGCGCACACACGCAAATGTGAATATTCATCCTCATTTTGACCAGGAGCATTGACAGAGTACACAAGGATTACGCACATAAATTTACACTCCTACACAAAACGGTGGAAATAACTACATCTTCTCTGAGGCAGCGA
This sequence comes from Tautogolabrus adspersus, assembly GCA_020745685.1. Taxonomy (NCBI): domain Eukaryota; kingdom Metazoa; phylum Chordata; class Actinopteri; order Labriformes; family Labridae; genus Tautogolabrus; species Tautogolabrus adspersus. The sequence continues at coordinate 14,585,137 of CM036540.1, forward strand.
TGCATATTTATCAAGACGTAGTCGCCCTTGGCCACACACTAGTTTTTACTGTAGTGAAATGGGAGTGAGCTGACTGTCTGGTGCAGAGGGATCACCCTGAAGTCTCAGTCTGCTCTATTATTATCATGAAGGAGAGTGGCCATGCAGGGGTCGGCAGGGATTTGACGTGTGTGGCTGAACCCCTCGTATCACCTCTAGACTCTGGGCAGCTGTCATGGTAGAAGTGATGCTGCTCTTTGGGCACGTTTGATGCTTTACATAATACATCCATGACTGAATCACCATGCAGGATAGTATGATAAAGCCATGTAGAAAGAAAGAGTGTGTTCAATTGAGCCTATTCACATTTTTCTTTAACATCTTTCTCCAGGTTGGAAGCTGACGTGTTGTTTTAAAGTACTGCTGTGTTTCAGTTCTTACAGACATATTTTTTTTCTCAATTTGAAATGAATTTGATTTGATTCCTTCTCAATTTGAAAATAGAGATAATTTTGAAAATCATGGAACATGTAGCTAAATTTAGCTAAACAGCTACTGTAGTTTAAAAGCATATTAGATCACAGATTTCTACAATCAGACGATAGCTACTGTTAGCATCAAGCCACTTCCTAGCTTATATTACCATTAGCTGGGAAGTAGTTTTACAACATAGAGTTTGAAAGGCAGACTTTATTATGTAATGTTCTTTAAGCTTGTCATTAAAAAATCAGTAGAAAAATACAAACTTGTTAATTTTAGCTAGAAAATTGATGAATAGCTAATGTCAAACCTTAGCTAATGAGTTTGTCAAATCGGGTCTTTTTCCTCGAACTTAGCCTCAATTTTTTTACATTTCAGTTACATTTCATTTATCCAGAAGCCTTGAAATTGTAACATTTGTGAAATATGTTAAATGTTTATATGACTTACAACCTCAAACACAGTAGAGTAACATTATACTAGCATTTGAGCTTCCCACCCTGAGCTACACATCAGAGGACAGTGGCCGCTGTGTGACTATAGTGAATAAGGGGTTATCATCCTATCTGCATGTTCTTTGAAAATGTCTCCTCCAGCAGAAGGTCGTAGTTTTCATCAGGGGCTGACTTTCCTGCTGGGGTCCATATTAGGGGCATTATTAAATGCCTTTGTGTGCCTGTCCTTTCTGTGCCAGTACAACTCTGAATGGTAAACAGGGAGATGGCTACCTCATTACCTCATGGAGACATGCACACAAACACAACAGGACTGATCACTTGCACACCATGCAGAACAATCAAGGGTCATTGAACAATAGATTCTGTAGAGCTGTTTTTAAATATAAATAGCCAGAAAGAAATCACGTTCCCTGTGTAAGTCTGTCTTCGATTGCTCAGTGACTTCAATACTGGAGTGTTCTGTCCTTGAACGTTTGAAACACACACAAAGCTTTGCCTGAAGAAAAGCTGAAATATATCAGCGCTGTGAAATATGTGAGACTTCTCACAGAACGGCAGCAGATCATAGTGAATTATGTTCACTGAATAATTAGCAAATAACCTGTTCAGGGCAGCAGCTGAAGGTTGTTGGGAGACGCTAATGAATAGTCTCATAATCTCGTCCTAGGTTAGATTAGAAGGATGCCATTACCATCAACTCATCGGCCTGGACATCTGACGCATGAAAGGAGAGCCATCCAACCAGTAATCATCCAGTTGATTTCCTTTTAAGCAGGGCTCTATCAAAGTCTACTTTCATCTATAATGTGTGACTTCCTCAGGAGGTGAGTGTGTGTGTGAGTGTGGGAGGGGGGGTTCACTATGCAATGCAGCAGGGTCTGGTCTGTCACACTTTTTCGAATGTTTTTTGTTAACATCGGTTTCAATTATTATCCCGCCGAAAGGCCTCACAGAAATGTGGTCTAATGTATCTGGTCCCAGAGGAGGATCCAGAGAGCTGCAGGGGTTTTTGAGGGGGATCTCCATTATGTTCTCTAGAAAATCAAAACAATGAGAATGTGAAAGGACTGAAAGGGAAATGATCAATAACCCTGAAAAAAACACACAATCTAAAATCCCCTCTTTGATTTACATCAAATGTAAACAGTTAATATAAATCAAGGACCACATTTCATCTCTTTCACGTGCTTTCTGATGAGATACGCTGAAAATTGCATCGGAAAGCTAACATTTCAATTTTAGCAAAATATCTGTCAGATATACTCACATAGGTTTATAAAATATATATCATTTTTAAGCTATTTAAAATTTCTGTTTCAATGAAAATTATATCATGGTTTAGATACATTTCTTTTTTGAGACCTTTAACAAAACATTAACTAACCAGATAAGGAATGCATGATGAGTCCAGTGCATTTCATGCAGCAGGATTTTTGTGCAGAAATTCTAAAGATCTAATATTGTTTACATATTCTGAAATGTTGGAATGTGTTTTGGCTTAAAAAAAATAAAAGTCAACTTACAACCCCTTGATTTGAACATTTTTAAATGCTTATTTACGATCTGACCTTAGTACAGATGAAACTATTTGTACAGCAAGTTCGCAAATACCAACTAGCCGCAGGTTAGCTTAGCTTAGTATAAAGACTCAAAAAAATGGTTTCTGTGGTGTCTGTGGTAAGATAATAAATCATCATACGATTGAGACCTACACATCAAAACAGCATGGAGACGTTATTATTTAGATAAGATTCAACATTTATTTTCCCGCTCTGTGTACTCACTAAGCCAATGAAGTCCAGGGTATTAAAAACAGGTTTCACATATCAGTTTTATATAGATACAATAACCTACCAAGGTTCCCAACATATCAAAGCCAAACCAGCCTTCAGAAAAGGACATACAATACATGAACTGTCCGTTTTTAAATATTAACAATAACCTTCAGCACAAAGTCTTAGTATTCAGTTTATACAATCCAAAAAGATGTTTTAGCATTTTCCCAAAGCCTCTATGAATACATTTTTGATAGAAGAGGTTTGCCAACCAAGGCTCAATATGACTGTAAAATGTTCCCAGAGGAGGCTTTCAAGTAGCGACTCCAAATGTGGCAAAAATCATTCATGATTTATTAAAGGTGCTTCTTGTCATTCTCAGAGTGTGATATTTATATCAGTGTGACTGTGACATACTGCTTATTCACTGGGGAGCTGTTCTGTATGTTCATGGGTCGAAACATTCACATTATGTTGTGATTCATCCAAAAGACTTGTGTATCTGCCAAATCTGATATATTTAGAACATGCATTGAGAACATAGACATGGGCAATGTGCTTTGCCACTCAATTACATTGAAGTCTTTTTGAAACAAAATGCTGCTAAGCTGCAGTCCTTAAACTGATCAACTAATCCCAGAATAAACTCAAATATATGCACAACCTAAATATAAAAAAGAAAACTAGAGATTCTGTTTATTTGAAAATAATTTAAAAAGTTATATCAATAAAAATTTCGCAATATTATCAAGGCATATTTAATTTTTCATTACATATACTCTCATTTGTTTCCAGTGCAATGGGAGATGTCAACAAACCTGATGTCAAAAATGTGGAGGAGGGGGGGGCAGCCATGTTGACTAACAGATGTCTTACACACACGTATGTGATATACGAGGTCTCTTATGGTTGGCTTCAGCTGAGGCAACTGGCATACAAGCTCCATTGCTGGACAGTCGCCAGTGCTAAACACACTTGCTCCCCGTTCTGCTCCTCCTCCTTTACTTTGGCGAGCAGTTGCCTTTATTCACGTGAGTAGGAGGAGGGGTAGTCACATGGGTGGGGGCTCGGCTGCAGTGGGTGTGGGCAGAGGGGAAGTACCCATATGCCGCTTTCCTCCCCAATACTGCACAGACTCCAGCGGATTCCAACGAAGGCTATCTGTGAGGGGATGGCAAGGTGTGGAGATATGGCAGCCTCTCTCAACAGGAGCAGTTCCCACAGCCCTTCACACTGTTGAGGATCTCCTCCTGCAATTTTTTCCTCTCCTCCTCCTTCTGGGAGAGGCGCTCAACCGGAGGATCGTGGGGACCTTTGCTGTTGTTGAGGCTTTTGCTGTTCTGGGTGTTCCACAGGTCTGAGTACAGGCTGCCAGGAATGCTGAGGAGGGTCTGGTGGTTGCCTCGCTCTGCCACTTTACCCTGGCAGGAAAAAAGAGCAGGGGATCATATGAAGAAGAAAGCATATGAAACCTAAACGTCACTAAAAATCGCTGCATTATATGCGAAGCTAGAACAAAGAGGCCATGAACACAGAGTCCTACTGTTAGCATCTCTTCATGACCACACTCTCCGCGGAGTCAGCTCCCCCCTAGAATCCCTGCCGCCTCCCCAACAAATGTTGCAATTTCTCTCTTGCAAAAACACAGACTCATAGACACACACACGCAGTCACACACGACAAACACACATCCCTCCCACACATTCAAACACAAACGTAGGCACCCCCCTTCCCCCACCTCCCATGAGCATGCAGAGGTGTTGGCATCATCTTTAGTGCACCCAAGATAAGCACGTGACTTGCCTGCGCTCGTTATTTTAATGAGCACCCCAGGCAGTCCTCTGCTGGTGACACCAGTAAACGCCATGGCGACATCACAGGCAAACATGCCTCCTCGCCACGACCGCTCTGATCCCTGCCATCTGACTCTGGAAACATGGAACCACACAAGCTTGCACGCCGCAGTTCAAAGAAAATGCTTTTATTTTATCCTTTCTGACTGTAGCAGTGGTGGAAATGTCACTTCATGTTTGATACATTTCATATTAACTCTTCCTCTCCAGTTAATAACCGACTCTATTCTGGGCCTTTTTGCCTTAACAGCACCTCGTTCAGAGACCATCAAATACTGTAGATTGTGTTTTCCTGACTTCGAATACAGCACCAAAAAGATTTACTTCATTTATGAAGTATTATACATATATGAAAAAAGCATTCAGTGTCTCCTGGGCTTCAGTCTGACTTTAACATACATGAACATAAAATGTAAAGATAACCAAAGTGAATGGCAATCAGCTCTGAGAGACACGCTTAGTTCTGCACAAGGCCTCATCAGTATCTGGGAAGCTGGCCCATACATTATTAGTCACCAAGACAAACAAGACACGCCATCTGACCAAAACAGCCAGTCGAGTCTGACTGCTTTAATGAGCCCTTATGGAGAAAATAATACATTCAATTGTACCGACAGTGTCCTGTTGTTGTTAAAGTTAATGAGAAAAGCTAAACAAAGCATGCCTTCATCACTTACATTGTGGAGAGGTAACTCAAAATGAAAGAGTGGCTTAAAAAAAAACAGAGGTTACTTGCTAAATTCTTGTTTGCTGGCAGATGCAGTGTGCTTAGCGTCACACAGAGGTCAGGTCAACATCCCTCCCTTCAATGCAAAATCATCTAATTGGACTGGCAATTAACTCGGCGCCTGATAAACGCGGGGAACTCTGAACCGTCGTCTTATTTGCTTCTTCTGAAACTGGCATTACATCTGGAACAGTTAATCAGTGAAGGTGTGAGATCAAGTAAAAAAAATAATAAAGTGGATGAGTTCTTACTTCATTGAGCACTATAATCTCATCCGCGTCTACAATAGTGGAGAGCCTGTGGGCGATGAACACCGATGTTCTGTCCTTCACCATCTCTTTCATTGAAGTAAGAATGTTCTGGAAGCACACAAAAGAAAACAACTCAATAACTCCGTTAAGCCTAACAAGAGTATCAAATAATCCAAAAGAGAATTAAAAAACTATGAGAAAAAAGTGCATGAATGACAGGATATATATGAAATGTTCTCCCAAACTTTGATTTGAAGAGAAGGCTAAGTCAATAAGATGTTGCTTGGGAACACTCGCCCTCATACGCTTTCTCTTCGTTGTTTACATATGATAATTTTAAGACATCATCGTGATGAGGAGCTAAAAAAAATCTCAAAGCACAAGAACATCTACTGGCCCTCTTTTCCCCCCCCCTGAAGTTCAGAGCGGGCAGGCGGAACTTTCTCATTAAGTGTAACATTTACAAAGACTGTGGGGTTTAAACTGAGCTGGAGATTAAGTAGGAGAAAACAGTGGCAGGTGGCAGGGGAGAACATGGGGGTGTTGTGTGTGTGTGTGCGTCGGGGGGATGGGAGGGGTGTGTGTATGTCACAGCAGGTATGTGACGCAAGAGTGAGCTGAGTTATTGTGTACCTATAGCAGGTGACTGAGTGGGTGTTTGTTCTGCTAAATGAGGACGCTGGCTGGTTAAGGTGTCTATCTACAGTGTAGTTATAGCAGAAAGAGGGCATTTGTGGGTACATTAAGCATGCATGTCCTTGTCTGTGTGTGTGTGTGTGTGTGTGTGTGTGTGGGGGGGGGGGGGTCAGGCCCACCTCTTCTGTGATAGAGTCAAGGGAGGATGTTGCTTCATCATACAGGAGGATGGGTGGATTCTTCAGGATTGCACGGGCGATGGCAACACGTTGCTTTTCACCTCCTGAAACAAAAACATCACACGTCATATATAAAGAAAATCAGGCTAAAGCAAAAGGTTTAAAACATGGGAAGACAAAGCTGGTCTAACTTTGGTCCTTATCAGATAATTACCTCTAACAGAGAGCCAACTTGCAGGGGGGAAAAAAAATTCCTACGGTGATTTCACACTATTAACTCAATTGTACTTGTTTGAGAAGAAAAACAAGCAAGAGACAAACATTTCTTCTACTGCGTCTGGTCGGACCGGCCTTTATTTCACGTGAACCGTGTGTAGCCTCTTGAAAGCTAGCGATGTTCAGCAGACAGAAATATTTCTGCCAGAGGAGAACAGCAATCAAGAAAGTAAGGAGCCTCAAAGCCCAGACTGCCCCCCTCCTCGTCTCACAAACTCACTGGCAGCTGTCACATACAGCAGCAGTGAAATTAATGAGAAGTTAGTCATGTCTTTATTTTGTCCGTTCTCTCACTCACTCAGTCACTCCACATAAAGAAATCTGTGCTGCCAGTAATTGCTTCTTGAATGCTGAGTGAAAGTGCTCGCACACTGTGTGTTTATGTGGGCTAAATGAGTTGCAGAGAGTAATGCTAGGAGACAAATACTACACAGTGATGCGCAGATACTGAACCTCAAACGAGGAAACATACCATTAAACAAGTTTCTACTTTTGATAGAAGGGAAGGGCAAAATAATGTGAAACTTCAGATAAAGTCTCTCGGTAAATCTCCTAAAATAATAATAATTATCTTCTGTCACAACTCAAGTATTACTCAAAGGAAACAGATCACGTAAAAATACCACGCTTACATCTCCAGGCTCCTGTTCTTTACATTTAAAAATCCAAACAGTTTAGATTCAGTACCCAAAGATAATTGTTCAGGATATATTTTGCAAAGCTATTCAGTAGTGTTTAATAACATACTATTTAAATTCAGCTACAACAACTTTGACAGCCTTATAATGTGCATCAACAAACCTGTCACTTTAAAAACAAAGTTCTAGTTGAACAAATGGATATACTGAAGCTACATAAAAAGAAAATAATATATAAGAATATGATGCATTATTCCAGAATAAGCAATCATTTTGATCAGATTAATCCTTTATTCACTTATCAAATAAAAGTGCAGAACATCCTCAGGTAGGATTTGCTGCTGTTCTCTCTTTTACTTCTTTGAAGTAAATTTTGATTTTGTACCTTCAATCAGACAGGATGCTTTTCCAAGGGCAGCCTAGTGTTTATGATTTCTTTTAATTCTAGTAAAAAACTAAATGATTCTTTCTGGATTCATCATTATCGTTAGAACCGCCAAGACCGTTTGGGTTTTTATAATGCAAATAACTGTTTAAATAAAAACTACAAGCCTCTCATCCTTCGACTTCTCCTCAATATTTGTCTTGTACGTTTTCTGAAGCCTATAACTTAAAGGGGACATATTATCCCCCTTTTCAAACAGTCCCCTGTGGCCTAAATGAAACATCTGTGCTGTGCTTTGGTCAAAATATAACATGAATCAAGCACCAGAGGAGGTTTGTGACCCTGTATAAACCAGCTCTCTCAGAACGCTCCGTTTTGGTGTGTCTCTTTAAATGTTTAAAAACATTGTAAAAGTGGATGTTTCATAATATGTCCCCTTTAAATAAAGTAAAACACACAGGATTTCTGAGTTTTTATACCTCTGACCGCCGCCGCAGGCATACAGACTGCAGTAGAAAATGATACATTTCCCTGGATTGTTTTTCCGCATCTTTTAAAAAAAAAAAAGTGTTATTGTTTCTATTCATAGACTTCATATTTATGCGCGGGAACTCAACAAAGTGAGACAGATAGAGAAGCGTTCATACTTCAGCTGGCAAAGGAACTGCGAGAGGAACACCTGCGTGTCAAGGCCTGACGTCGATGCCCATGGAGCCACAGCAGCCACAAGAGCCGAAAGAAGGCAGTGTCAGATCAACACCCACTGCAAGCAAAACAAGACCCTTCTCTCCTGCAAGGGATGCAAGCGCCCTGTGTGTGGGAAGTGCACCGTAAGGGTTGAGAGCTTCTGTCCCAGGTGTGTTCCTTAGGTGCCATGGCGCTCTCCAAGGTGCTGATAGGGAGGGGCGTGCATGCTTGCGTGCATGTGTGTGTGTTGTTCAATGATTTTCTCTATGTCGGGGAAACAAATCCAGTTGCAGAGAGAAAGAGGAGGAGGAGCATCAATAAAAAAAAAATTCCTCTCATTATTTCGGTGTTTATCTCTTTTTTGCAGTGTTTCTATTAAAATGCATAGCCTAATATAGCCAACAATATAATAGACAAAGTGATGTATTATTTATTATTGTAGAATGTATTTTTGCAACGGGAGACGTGGAGCAGCAGTAAAAAAAACAAAAACTGCGCACTATAAAAAAGCTGACAAAAATTGTAAATTGACACGAGACATTTAAAAGGTTCCAATCCTGCTCTAAGCTCGGTGATATTTTGTTTGTACATAAAAGTAAGTTGTATTCATCATAATTTCTCGTAACCAAAAAAATTGAACTAAGAAAATGCATTATTTGTTTGCTTCTGAGCACAAACAATGAAATTACATATGACGGTCTGACTGACCGTTGCTGCTAGAATGCTGGCGGTCATAGTGTTAATGAGGAACTGAATTGAAAAACAATTGCTGGTTGAAAGCTTACAGTATACTAGAACAATGCATGTTGGTTGTCAGCTCCGTGTGGATTCATTTCATCATAAGCAGCCAGTAAAAACGGAATAGTTTAATCCACCAGTACATTTGAAATGTTTAAGTTGAGCAAACCATCAAGGGGAACACAAAACACACAGCAACTTTACTTGCTTCTGCAGAGGAGACCATATTTCAACAGTGTTCATAAAAGTGCTGCAAACCTGACAGCTTGAGGCCCCGCTCCCCAACCTGGGTGTCGTAGCCATGGGGCATCCTGAGGATAGCATCATGGATGCCTGCTAGGCGCGCCACTTGGTACACTTCCTCTGGTGTGGCGTTGATTTTCCCGTACTGCAGATTGTAGAAGATGGTGTTGTGGAAAAGAACAGCATCCTGACAACAGCACAGTGAGAGAAAAAAAATTAGGCTTTAGAGAATATTTTTTATTGCAGCAGACACAGAAATGAGGACTGCAGATCCAAATACAAGGGTAGGAGGGAGAAAAACGCAAATGACAAAAAATACTGTTCATGTACCATCTGTTCAGATGAGCCTCTGAGCTCACTGCAGTGAACAACTGATTTCAGCTCTTTTCTAATGCTGCTGTTAACCAGCAATGTAACATTGTTCTATGCTGCCCCCTTGTTGTATGTAATCATCAAGGATATTTCATTTACTCCTGAAGAGACACATGTGTATTTCATATCTGTAAAGATCCTTCAAATAGTAAGATCAATGTGGTCTTAAATTGCTTTTTTATTGTTGCTCTGTGTTTAAATCACTGTGTTGTGTTGGTGGGCTTCAGACCTGTGGTACGACCCCCAAAGACTTCCTCAGGCTGTCGAGGCTGACGTCTCGGATGTTCTGCCCCGCTATGTAGATGTTCCCCTGCTGGGGCTCATAGAAGCGGAACAACAGCCGCATAATGGTGCTCTTCCTGTAAACAGACGTGGAACCAATCGTCAGCATCAGTCTGTCTGTGAGCTGCATCCCCCACAGGCTGCTGATGATATCGATGATAAGACTGCACATACAGATTAGATGACACACACCTGGTTTAAGGTTTGAATGTTGTTGTATTTTTAAGGTTACCTACCCTGACCCGCTGCCACCAACTAAAGCCACCTTCTTCCCAGCAGGCACTTCGAAGGATACCCCATTTAACGTTTTCTGGCCCTCCAGGTACTCGAAATAAACGTCCTCAAAGCGGATGGTGGCCTCCTGTGGTGTGATGGCTAATGGCAGGGCGAGATCCTTTTCCTAGAAAAAAAAAAAAACAATCATCAGAGGTTTGAAACACTCAAAACGGATAGAAAGAAGACACTGGCAGACGAGGCCCCGGCATGATGCAATGTTACTCCAACACCTTGTCAAGAGGGATAATGCTGAAGCACAGAAAAAACACGCACTGCATAAAGCCGAGCAAATTTGAGAGCTCGTTTGAAAAGAGCTTCAGAATGTTCACACGCTGCCTGCCCTTCATGAAAACTTACAGAACATACCGAGCTGAGCCATAGTGTTGAGATGGGCTGAGGTCAGCAGTGAATAAAGAGTTGTCCTTACTCCCGGAGTAAAAGCCTGTTCTGCTCCATTTCTATACTGCCTAATAGCAACATAATCACTTTCAATCCAGCCCAGCCAATTAATACAAATAAATAACACAGTCCATTAGTATAAACAGATTATTTCACATACACCCTCAACATGGAAAAAAGCCAAAATCATTTACTTGTGGTTTTGTGGGGCAGTTTTAAGTGTGTGGGGTGGGGTGGTGTGGGGAGGTGGTTCAAATTATTTTACATCTGCATAATAGGCCAATGTGTTCCACACAAAAAAAAACACTGACACAGTAATGGCCTGCTGGGCAGCGCCATTCCTCGGGGAAACACAATGGAGAGGAGTATTACTGATGAGTGCAAAATAACTGGACAGATTCATTTCTCCTACTGTAATTACAGGCTGCAGACCAGAGTGGCATTCATAGTGGTAGACAGCAGCCGCACATTTGCACTTAAATGTCCTCTTCTGACGCAAGGTGGGCTGTCGGGTTGTGTAAAAGTAAAAAGGGGCGGGGGAGGGGGTAAATGCAATAAAATGTCACACACAAAATGTAGTCATGACACTGAAGAATCAGAGGACCTGCATGTTATCACCCTGTTCTTTAAAAATAGCTTAAGAACAGGGCCTAGTGTGAAATTAGTTTTTGAGGTATTGACATGTGAACAGTTTGAAATATTGTGCATTGTAATCAAACTACGTTAACAGCAGAGGAGTGAAGATGTCACTACAACTGAAACTAAAGTTGACTTATTGATAAGCTCATCGAAAGATTCAATAATCGCCTATTTTTTGTAGTCAGTCTTTTGACCATAAACGGATCAACTGTGGACTGTTGACCATATATAAACATAATGGAATATGTCGCCATGGATTTGGCTTTTTAAATAATTCCTGTATTTTATAGACACAATTATTCATGTGTAAATGAAGAGAAGTTGTAGATTGTTAGTTGGAGCCTTGTGGAAATTTAAAGGAGGTGCTGAGAATGACCGCACAGACAAGAGTCTGTGTACAAGAAGTGGCATTTAAAAAAAAAGGGTACAGAATCCCCCCCAAAAAACAACTCCACAGTCATTTAATAAAAATACCAAAACAGAACATTGAGAACAGCTAAACTCACTCTTCTTCAGTGCTTAGTCACTCACTGTTTGGAGAACCAACTGGCACGCACCTGTTTTCTCTGTCACTGATTGAGAAAATGATCTGCACAAACAGCCCAACAACAACACACAAAAAAAACTGTCATATAATACCAAAGCAGAGTAGATCACATCCCCATGAAAAACGAAAGAAACACACAACAACCTTTGTTTTCTGTGTTTTTATCCTCACAGAAAGAAAAGAACAGTTTGTGTTCAGAAACAGAGTTTACTGATACCCAGCCTTTTACACACTACAAAGTCAGTCCACAGAATGGCTTGATAAACAGCATTAGATAAAAACTGGTTAATATATGCCTTGCAAATCAAAGATCAACCAATCACATTTCTGCAGTAATGTGGCGTAATATCCTGATATAGATCGCACCGATGCAGTGACTCCATGAGTGGCAATAGATGAAGAAGCACCTGAGTCATTTCAAGCACATAATTATCATGTTTGACTTCAACCTATAATTTTTTACAGCACATGCAGACAGGATAGTTATGTCACGCTGTCATGAATAAGTCAGCGCTGTGTTAAAATCTTTTCTCACCTGTGTAAATATTCATTATAGTAAAAGCCCTTTTAGTCTGAGTTTACTCTTGCATTTAGATTTTAATGAACATTCATTTCTCTTTCTATCATCTTTGAGTTTATCTCTACTGTTTTCTACTACTTACTCTTACTCTACTACTTCTACTACTAAAGAGTTAGAAAAAAAGATGCATATCAGGTTGACGAGTTACCTTGATCTTGGTGTCGACACTGAGCAGGGTGAAAAGAGTGTTCATGTCTAAGAGGGCCTGCCTGGTCTCTCTGTACACTGTACCCAGGAAGTTGAGAGGGAGGGAGAGCTGGAAGAGCAGGCCGTTCACCATCACCAGGTCTCCCACGGTCATCGTACCTACACGACAGAAATGCACATAATCTCGGTGTATCTTTGCATATCAGATCTAAGAAGAAAAAAATATTACACCCTGACCATTTCTCCTTTCAAGTTGTGAAAGCAGACAAAGCGTGTTACACTCTGAATCCATCTCCACCCACTGTGATTTCATTTTCTGCATCACGGCGATTTTATTTTCTATTCATGCCACTTTTTCATGCTTGCTGTGCTTTGTTCTCATTTACTTTCTATTATCCAGTTCAGTCAGGGTTGTACTTGTCATTTTCATCTGTCGATTTGATTTTGTTTTGAGCTGGGTGTTTGAAGCTTTCTTATGTCCAAATGCACATTTTGCCTATTGTGCTGTGGACTCAGATTGTGAGCATGGAGAAGTCAATTCAGGTCAGTTGATGGGTATTTTCTATCCTTACTGCTGGTTGCTATCAAATTCTTATACGGTTTATGAATGTCGAAAGAATGATTTTTACACACAAACACACACACACACACACACTCACTCACCTGCAGCGATGCCCTTGCTGGCCAGCAACATGATGGCAGTGAGGCCGAAACTGAAGATGACACTCTGGCCAAAGTTTAGCATGGCGAGTGTCGACGTGGTTTTCAAAGAGAATGACTCATACATCTTCAGGAATTCATCATACCTCTCAGCTTCATACTTCTCATTGTTGAAGTACTGCAGCCGGGATAAAGAAGGAGGGAGAGAGGGGGTAAAAGGCAAGGACATGGCACAAGGTTTCACAAAAAGAGAGAAAGTGTAAGTTGAGGAAGGGAATGGAGAAATACAAAATACGGTTAGGGTGAGAGGTTAAGGGAGCATGGAGAGCAGTGTCAGGCAGATAGACACTTTAGTGCAGCCTGCCTCGAGGCTGCATTTGTTCTCAGTGACCGCTCTGTGAATAGTCTGGGTCTCAGTTGGCCTCTAAAGCACTATTCATGTCTCTGTTTCTTTATCTCCTCCCCACTGATCTTAAAGGATGTGGAGGGTGATAAGAAGAAATCCAGAGCCTCTATAGCTCTGGCAAAGGATAGTGATTATGGCGAAAGGAAAGTCTAGAACATATAGGGAAATTATAAATGTCGAGAAAGTCTCAACTTCCTTCTAAGTTAAATAAGAATTGCTGCAGAATATTCATTACTGGCACTTGGCATTGTTGTCAGCTTGTGTGTTTACATCTGTAGCAGTTTACACAGACACCTACCAGCAGAGAACTGGAAGCTCTTAAGAGTCACACCACACAAGTAGCACTCATTTTGTTAGGAACATACAGCTATCATTTACAGAAAAAAACAACAACTCAGAATTCAGCCAAACACATAATACTACAGCATTAGCACAACAACGACCCCTTCCTCCATGCTGCCAATTACCTAATATTGCTGTTTGTTTAGTTAACACTATTGTTCCTCTGCTCTGGTTAAGTGGGCGATTTGCTTCTCTAGCTAACAGCAGTGGTGCTGTGCTTGCCACTGATTTGAATATAGAAAAATGCAGGAAATCAGACGAGAGAGAAGAAAGTAGCACATGGAGGACAGACAGTAGCAGTGCAAGGCACCATGTTCAGGTTCTCATCCAGCCCTTTGTGAAAGTGGAACGGATTTCTGAGTGGGCGGAGATCTAATTACATATGCACACTCACAGCTCAGAGTGATGCTAAATCCGGCCACATTGGTACAGATGACACAAAATAACACAAAACGTTTAGGAAAACAGGACACAAAAAATAATACAGCAAAGAAAATAACACGGCTACCAAAATATATCTGGAGCAGCCGACAAAGCAGCCGAAACTGGATGGTGATTATGCTTGTTTAAGTTTTACAATAAGGTTACCTAGAAAGAGGCTTTAAACAGCTAAAGATAACATTCAGGACAACCACGCCACTGAGAAAAGTATAAATCCATTTTTGCATCCACCCCACATCAGATCTGTTAGGTGTCTGTTTGAGCACACCCACCCTTAATCAACTGGCAGCGATGGAGTCCAAGACACATTTCCCCAAGTCCACAAGAAAGTATATCATATCAGCAAACATTTCAATTGGAATTAAAGTGTTACTTAAAACTGAGATTCAATTTGGGTCATTGACTAAACCAGGAGTTTAGCCCTGAGTGGCCAGTATTAAATATGTCATTGTTGAAGAGTGAGAGTGAAAAACTAGGATATTATGAGTGTGTCAAATGTGTGTGTAAATGGGTTGACAGCGAAGTTTAGATTATCAGGAGAATAGCATAATCAGTCAATAGTGTGCTGTGGTAGGTTAATACAATCCAAACCTTATGGAGGTATGCTTACAGTCCACCTTAACGTCTACGTTAAGGTTGTGATACTACTCTATAATAACTAAAGGGAAACCTTAAGTAAACCCACAGCACACATTGGCAGTGACTTGTCGTCTGTTCTTTCAGCCATAAACCCCAGTGCTCTTAGTCCAAAAGATGAACTTGACTATTAGGTAAGTTTGGCTTGCACTTGTTTTGATATGGAGTTTGTGTGTTAAAGTTGTGACAAACAAAGATGCAAGGTAGTAGGGAGAGAGAGGAGGGGAGGGGGGGAGAAAGAAAGAGAGAGGGAGAGGGAGAAAAGCTTTTCTTGTATTAATAAGCATGTTTTGACAGTGACAATCATGCCAGTAAAACACTATTATCATAGACGAGTAAGTGTTAGTTTTTGTCAATATTCCTGGCTAAAAGTGAAAAGAAGAAAAAGACAAGAAAAGAGGAGATAAAAGAGAGGATTGTTGGAAGGGGTGGAGTGTGTGTTTTTGTAAGCCTGTGTGTGCACGTGGTTGTTAGGGGGTTGGATCTCACCTTAACCGTCTCATAGTTTAGGAGCGAGTCAATAGCTGCGTTTCCAGCTTCATTGTCTGCTTTGTTCATTTCTATCCTGAAACGAGTCCTGAGCATAGAGACACGTGCACATTCAGGTAAAACACATTTCAGCGTACAAGTGAACATTGTTACTGTAAGCACAGAGAGCTGCAGAGCAATTTACTGAATACATTTTCAAGTGATGTGACGACAGGCACAGGACTGGTACAAATAACCTTTTTTTTTTTTTTTTTTTACCTCCACTGAGTGAGGAGAACAGTGAAGAGAGTGTATGTTGATAAGGTACCCAAGGCCACTGCTGCAAACTGCCCGCCACACTTGTAATACTGCAGAGGAGAAAAGCACAGTGAGAAAATAGCGTCGTTTAAACTCCGTGACTCAACAGATTTTTTGATAAAAAGTCAGGCACAGGCACATCATATTGATGGACCCCAATGCTTGAGTCAGAAGG
The DNA here is from genome assembly GCA_020745685.1 of Tautogolabrus adspersus. Taxonomy (NCBI): domain Eukaryota; kingdom Metazoa; phylum Chordata; class Actinopteri; order Labriformes; family Labridae; genus Tautogolabrus; species Tautogolabrus adspersus. The sequence goes on from CM036540.1 coordinate 14,601,130, forward strand.
CATATTGAGATGGTACTGTGTTTGACCATTCTGCTATGAAATTGAGTGTTACAAATGGAGGGGAAACTAAAAGAACTAATCATGCTAATGCTTTAGCTATTTGGGCAATGGAGTCTGCCCTCATTACAGGAGAGCCGACATAGTCCAGGGTGGAATAATAGCACCAAGCTATAGACGAGCTCTTCTTTCAGCGGTAGCCGAGGAAGGAGGCATCTGTTCAGGGCATACTCCACAGGAGGACATTAAGCTGCTGCAATGCTTTGGGATTCATCATTGACACTAATGGGCTCCGTGTTGCCACCAAAGGTTCATGGCAATTCATATTCCATTTAGAATGTAAATGTGACTTTATCACTGAGATTAATTTCCAGACAATCTGCTGTGAAGAATGTCAAGGTGATAGAGGATCATGAGCTAACATTAAGGACTACAAATATTACAACAACAATTAAATACAAACCAGAAAAGTTAGTATTTGTGTTTTGATTTCACCATTAGACTCACCAAAATGGCACTGACGAGTCCCATCTCAAAGACAGTGGGTCCTAGATTGAAGACGAGTGCACTGAGCACAAATGAGATGCCCCGTGTGCCACGGTCGATGGCCTTGGACAGGGCTCCTGTCTGACGGCTGAGATGGAAACTCAGATCCAGATTGTGCAAGTGGAGAAAGACGTTCTTGGCGATGCGTCGGATGGAGCTCTGTGCCACCTTGCCGAACACAGTGTTCCTCAGCTCGTTGAAGAAGGCTGAACACGCCCGTGACGCGCCATCTGGGATAGCAGAGGAGACGTAGAGTTTAGCACACCTGCTGTGAAAAACATGGAGGTTCAGACAGTGGGGCTGGACGCTTTAAAGTGAGAATATGTGTCCTCGTCATAAACACAGACGTGCGTGATGCAACTCTTAAGCGATACGAAGCAGCAAAAGAAGAATCTGACCACTACCTCTCCTGTCTTGGAAGCTGTAATAAAGTATTGAGATAAGACATTGAAGTCAAGTGATCAATGGGGAAGGCTTGTATGAAATGGCAGGGCAGGTTTTTCAAATCATCTCTGGTCTGCAAGCACTGCAGTGCAACAGCAGACGCCTCCCAGAGCCTCTGTAATTACAAAGCAGGATGCTGTCTGAAGCATCACTACTATGGCAGGCCTGCACACCGCAGAGGAAGGGGAGGGAGGGTATCTGAGTGTACATGAGTGTGTTCAATGAGTGTGTGGTGGGGCAGGGGATACATGTGTGAGAAAATAATAGGAGAGGGGGATGGTGGTTTTAATAAGAGTTTCATGACAAGAAGTTGATGCGAGCTGGCTAAATTTCAGCATTGTCTGAGACTAGGTTTCTCTGGCTGGTCTCTATGAGGAGGGGCTTAGATCCAGGCAACAGATTCTCTTCAAGGTATTTTTCAGTTTCAATATTTGTTGTTTGTTTTCAAGAAGTTACCTCATGTTAAACAAAAAATGTCAAAGCAGTCCTTAAAGCTTGTCAGGTGAAGAATTTTCAGATGTAATTCCAAGAAAAGTAAACACTTTTCTGTTTAACAAGCAAACCGATAGCATGACTGTCACAAATTAATATTAGACTGTCTGACTGACATGTGGCCTTCCGCTGGCAATTTCACCAAATTGTGTGAATAAACGACTTGTCTGCTGAGACCAAAGTCAGTGTAATAATCGCTCTGTCTGCCGGTCTTCATGTGGCTGTAATGTGGCGTTAAATAGGAATGCTCATCTAATGAACAATGTGTCCACATCTGACAAGGTAGGATGAGCACTGTGCAACCCTTTCAGCCAAATTAGACTCATCACCAAGGGCCCCAAGTGCCGGGTCCTGAGTGTCAGGAAGAGAGGGAAAAAATTACAATGCTTTTCTTTAAAAGCATCTTTTCATTCTTCCTTGTCATCTTAATTCATCCTGTCTGAGGTCCTGTTCATGTGCTCCAATTATTCCACAGGCAGCATTAATGTGCAGGACCTAAGTGGGCTCATTAAAATAAGTGGATACAGGGCTAAGTGTACATTGCATCCGCACTGATCTCACTCAAGGCCAGAGTGACTTGCAGTGGGTGTCAGGTTCACTGTATTTATTTATTTAGCTTTCATCACTAGCTTAGTGAAAAAGAACTCTAATCAGGAACAACTTTATATCACACTGCATGTCTCCCTCGACCTCTCTTGTGTTTACAGGGCCCATTTGGACAAAGAAGAGAGAAAAAGAGGAGCTCTCTGGGGTTGAAATGAAAGAAACATCTCTGGCTTTTGGAAAGCATTTAAAAAATATCTATCCACTTTCTAAAGGACATAAGACATTTCTTGCCTACTGCTTTAGAAATGTATCTAGCTGTGTTTGCCTTGGGAGCACGCAGGTTTCAAACTGAAAAGTGGTCAGGGCTCACAAGAGCACTGCATCAGCTGATAGAAGTGAACTTTGATGCAGAACGGAGCGCATAATGTAAATAATGCCGGGGAGACGCAGAGGTTGCGGAGTGCCATTGATATGAATGTGTTGGGAAAGGTCAGCATGCAGATAATAGGCAGTCCCGCACTCCCCCTATGATGAACGCGGCACTTGCCAGTGCAACGCAAGTCTGGGACTCACAGCCAATCAGCACGGCCGTTGCCATGGTAGCCACTGTGCTTGGCGCGTCATTCAGGTTCAGCATGTGTCCCGACATCTGGTTAAGCTCGTCCACTGCATACTTAAACATGAAGGGCACCGTCACATTGGTGATCTGTGAAGGCAGAAGGGGAGGTTGGGAACATTTAGAGAGAATGGCACAAAAAAAAAGAGAGCGAGATGGGAAACATTTTCAAATAGCCTATTAGAAAAACATATGCTCAACATAGTCCAGTGTCACTTTCTAGTCCTTCAGTACTGCCTCTCTACTTATAAATGGACCCAGTATTCTTAGAAAGATGAATCCCCACTGCAGTAGATCATTCATAACACATTCAGGCACCTTTAAGATCATGTATGTATACATGCATGTATGCTGTGGGAGTGTGCATGTGTGTGTTCTTCCTGAGTGGCTGTGCTGATGCTGCTGATGTGGCTGGTGCTTTCTGCTAATGGAATTGAAATGGTTATTTAGGCTAATTAAAAGCACAGGGACAGCTGTGTGACTCAGGCTAGGCGGTCTGCTGCACATTAGGACAACCAGAGAACACAGCGGCACACCGCACAGCATTTTTAAATGAAACCCATTTCATTTGAACCTCTCAACCCACTGACACTGGGGGGGGGGGGGGGGGGGGGGTGTCCTATCAACTTTTCTTTTTGCTTCTTTACTCCTGTAAGCTCTGCTTGATATCATTTGGATAGATTAATTGTTCAATCTATCATAAAAACAATGTGTAAAAATAAACCCACATCAACCCAGTTAATTTTAAAGGGCACCAAATAATGCACCATTTATGCTTTCATAGCTGCTTTTCCAGGGTTCTCGCTTTATACACTTGGCTGTTATACTCAGACAATAGACGTCCTCAGGGTCCCTCAAGGGAAAACAATATCTTTGCTACCAAGACAACAGAACATGTCACAAAAATAGCCTGAGCTTATTATCACAGGGGGAAAACATGTCCTTACTTTTACCACTAGTACATGATAAGGTTGGAAGTGCTCTTTCAATCCCTTAACAGCAAACTGGAGATTAAATCAACACCATGTCAACCTAGTGTCATCTCATAATAGAGATATTGTGTCATGTAGTGGAGAAGAGGCTTCAGGCTATCAGAATTAGCTTATAGTATGACATACACACGTGCGCACTGACACAGGGAGCTTTTCTTGAAGTCATCAAAAGTAAGAGCTTCTATATCAGTAACTTCAAATGAAAATGTCACCGATACTCTGGAGAGCATTGGTGTGATACACTGTAACCACACGATTATTCAGTTGATTTAAAAATTGCCCCCATATTGCTGGTGGTTTCAGTTCAAACAGACAAACTGGAGAAATTGAGGCTAACTCCAGCCAAGCAGGAAAATAGGAGAAGATTGGATTGCACGTGTGTCTGTTCTCTCCACCTTCGCACACACATGCACAGCCATGCTGAGCGGCAGCCGTACATGCTTATTTAGGAGCTGTGAATTTGTGATTGTTTTCCAGGGTGTCAATTAAAGCACATCATCAGAAGATGAGAAAATACATCATGCATTGATTGATGTTTGCAACTTGTAATTATAAAATAGGTGTCTGTTTTTAAATGCACACTGCTAGTTTTTAAACAGTTTCTTTACACGGAGTAGCAACCTCTGCTGAGCTCCAAATGGTCTTTAATGGGCGTCTAATGCAGAGAGATTTGATTCACCAAGAAAAATATTCCTGAGCAAACACTGAGGCGTTTTTCTTGTGTTTGGACAATTGCCGTTTCTAAAATTCTACAACACTGTGCTAGGTCAGTCAAATCAACCAAATATCATTATTGTCAGTGAGTTAAAAAGGATCAACAAGCTGATCTAGGCAGTGTGTGAAGCCACGATTAGAGCTGACATTTTATACTGGCAGATTCATTCACTTGTCTGTTCATTTCAAAGTGTCAAGGCTTAGAAACAAGATAAAAGTAAAGCACCACATGACAAGGCTTTCCTAACAGAGCAGCCAAACAACAATGAAGTGCTGCTGATGAAAAAAAAAACCCATCAGATATGTTTGCCTGAGCTAGTAATGTAATATTTTGCTGCAAAACATTTTTTTTTTAATCAACCTGAGGGACGCTTGTGCTCCTTTTCACAATTCCAGCCTGAAGGCAGCCATCATTTCTTTATTCTTGTCATTTGCTTCACAGACATTTGGAACTTAAAGAGTTGAACTATAATAACCTTGCGGGTTAATTGAGTCAGCAGCGACCTTGGATACTCTCTTCTCTCTTTCACTGGATTTCATTGTGTAAAGGCTGTGCTGCTTTTCACTGTGTGGCCCTGCAGCAAGAGAGCTCTGCATCCTACAGTATGTGTTCATTAGTTTTATTGACTGTGTGCATTGTTCACACAAAAACCCTGATAACATGTGATCAGAAAATATCTCCATAGCTGTGGAACTGGAGGAGGAAATACAAATCAGATTGTGTCTCTTTATAACAAGTCAAACAAAACAGCCAAACTAAAAGGATGATGAATGACTCTTTTACTCAGTTTGGTTTGGATTATGAGTGGAGACTTGAAACCATGTTAAGGAAGTTACTACAAAGTTCGAGTTTGCCAACATAGAAGCAACCTGGTTATTCGCAGTATTGTCTACAATCATCTCACGTTTAGAGTCCACATTTTCTACATTTAACAAAGTCAGGCCCTTTGGGAGCAGAGACATCGTTGTGATCAATGTTAGTAGTATCTTTTTCTTTTCTTAATAATTTTATATCACAGCTCCAATTATTCTATGAGATCATGATTTGCTCTCATCTTAAATGTTTCAATTGTTCTAAGATGAACATTTTTTACGATTAATTACAATAAAGCAAAACCGGTAAAACAACAAGCCTTTAATTGAGTATATCTTATAACAGCTTTTTATTTTTTTATTTTCCTATCTTGTCCAAGTTGATCTGAGAGAAAGTGTGTCTTAATCAGCGAGCACAAAATGTCAGAGAGGTGTTCTTTAGGGTGGAAGAAATCAACAAAGGAGAAAACCAAAGTTAGACAAAATGTGTCAATATGGTACAAAGATTGGAGCCTCTTCCTAAATGGTTAATGGTTTGACATTATAAATATATCTTCTTCAACTGTGATTTTTGTTGTATACATTCATATAACACTGCTTGTTACAAATCAAACACGTGAGTATGTAGCTTTACATGAAAAAGGGACAAATCCCGCTTTCACACCCATGATATTGTCTGTAAACTTACTTTGGCTCCAGCTAGCAGGCCCAGTGAGACGGCAACACGAGCTCGCAGGTCTGGTCTATCCTTTGGCCACACATACGACAGCATCGCAGACAGGATCTGGGCTGAATTCACCTCCTTCAGCTGGTGAGAAGAAAACATAAGCAAAGACTCTTCTTAAATCACAGGACAATTAGTTTGAAAAACAAGTCTGTGCCGTCACATACGGGTCTACTTACTGCACTACAATGTTAACATCCTACCATATGTTTGCCAATATTGGCAAGTAACTTGCATCTTACTCTCAGCTTGACAATCACATCATAAAAAACCTAAACATGGCTCTCTTGGCATCCACTTGGAACATCAAATGTCAAGGGGAGTCCCTTGGGATATCTGGGAGCAGCAATGACAGCAGAATCTCCAGGTGGACCCGGGGTTCCAGTCTGACACTACAAGTCCCAGGAGACACCTGGGCTGTCATCCCAGCTGAGTCTGAGAGCGCACTGGTGCCAACATGGCTGTTTACCCACGCTCCACCATACACCTGCCACAGGGACTCTCTGCAGGCCAAAGAATATCCAGTAATTCCTCTAATCCACTCAATATGGAGGCTTCAAGCAAACTACAGAGTTGTGCCCAACACCTGCCTTTAATTAAAAACAGTCAAGCAATATGTGATACTGCGCACAGAGGATTAACATTAAAAATGTAATGCACTACTGATGTCCCTGTGACATATGTAGAGGAGACATGTTAATGTACTGACTAATAGAGGCTTAATTTATTACAGTTTATTGTTACATCATGTTTGAATAGTTCAGGTCTGCATCTGTGTAGTGTGTCATACTATACAGCTAACCAGAGGAGTAGAGTAACTGTTAACATTATGTCACTTCACACAGATAGAAAGCGTAAAATAGTCAAAAAAGATTACAATTGTATTTTCTTTTGTTTTGAAAATACAAATGCCGTTTTCGCACTTGCAAAAATAATGCCAGAAGGAGCTGTATATGTGAACACAAACAGCCGAATTTTTCGCTCGGACTTCACCCGGAGTGTCTCCTGCTAGACCCCTAGTATTTTTACTGCAGCAAGTCCAAGTGGGCTGATGTGAGAAGGCAGCAGGATATTCTCCGGAGAATTCAGCTCGAGCCAATAGGAGAGGGAGTGACGTTTCTACACTGTGACTGGTGCACGTTGCATAGAGTGTCTGCACGCGACCATTACGATCTCCGTGCACGTAATTAAACGGCTGCATTACTTTTTCTGTTTACCAGTATGTTGTTCTCCGCTCTGTTGTTGATGTTGTCATTCAGTTGGATTACACATAGCATTGATATAAAGGCAAATATTGTCATTATAACATCGTGTAGCGGACTCTGTTGCTTCGTTTTATTTTTGTATTTCATATGTAGTTTTTTATCTCATGTGAGCTGTTATGTATTTTATTTATTCTTCTGTACAACACTTTGGTCAACTATGGTTGTTTTATAGTGCTTAACAAATAAAGTTGGAATGGATTGGATTGGATTCGTCCGCTACTTCTGCGTTGTTTCATCACGTCTTACCTCAGGAGACCCCTCGCCCCCCCTCCCATCTGACAGGGATAGTCTCCAGCTGTGAGGAGCATATGTGAACAGCCAAGTCGAAAGAATCTCCAGAGCAGTCTTTCCATAATTATCTAGATATTATCCAGAGTGCATATGTGAAAACGCTAGAGATGTATCATGTAATAGTTAAAAGATTAGAGCTTAAAAAATTGATCAAATAATACATTTGTCAAATGTTTCAAAGTCCTTATCCAAAATTCTCCTTACTCAAACAATTAGACTGTTATCAAACTAGTAGTAGTATATTTAAGTGTGATGTATCTTTTAACTAGTACTAAAAAAAATCCTGAACACCTCCTTCTGAACCAAAAATGGCCAACATAGCATCGTTATCTCCTCCTGACAGACAGACGACTTTACTGGATATCAGCAAAGTAGTTGCTTTCCACTTTTGTAACTTCAGAAATATCCATATTTTCACCTCATACAGCCAAAGATCATTGAGTAACAACATATAATAGCTCAATCAAAAATGAAATGAGTAACTAATCACAGTCCTATTCAACTGGATTATTTTCTGTTTGTGTGACCTCTTTTTTTTTGTGTGTATAAACAAAATGATAGGTCCTTAGTTTTAATGACCAAAGGCTAAAAACGGTTACTTTGCTCACCACATTTTTGGGGTCTGCATTCAGCTTTCCTCCTGCATTTCCATGCCAACATGTTCTTTTGTTTGTAACCTGCAAATACTATGGAAACACCATATGTCGTTATTGTCATACATTCAGTTTTGATAAAAGAAACTAACTATCCTTTTTTTTTTTTTACAATACTTACTTTTGCTGCCTCCAGAATCCGCCGACTGTTGTCGCTCCTCCCTGTGTTCCATGTAGCTGTTCGTAGGTGTGAAGGGGAACTCAGCTGAAACACACGAGGAGTCTTATTGACTGTTGTTTCTCAAATCTGCTGATTGATTTTTGTATGATTTTTTTTTACTTTTCAGAAAAACTCAATATATGAGGGCAAACACATTTAACATCAACACAAACTAAAAAAGATCTAACTTTTTCTTCCCTGTTGGTTTGATCCAAAAAGCCCACAGGTTAAGTTCAGGGTGTAAAGGTTACACAAGGGTTGGGGACATACTGAACAAATAAAAGATACGAGGAGAAGTTGGTTTTAACTAACACGAAATCAATTGATGCAATGTTTGTTCAAAAACGTTCTAAAATTGTGACACCATGTTCAGAAAAGCTTTTATTTAGGTCACCTTTTGCAAGCTTGTGAAAGTGACTAAATTTAAGCACAGTCAGCAGTAATGAAGTGACGACTAACACAACTTCAAAGACTGATGATTGAGGAAAAATACATTTTGTGGGTGGTTTTAGAAAGCACACAAGTCACACATGTTGCACCTAAATTAATTATCTTACAAAATACATAACTAACTGTAGAGGGGCGGCTATGTTAGACTTTTATCTGCATGAGGGAAGTTTATCAGTGCAAAACATTCTCTTATCTATAGTATGTTGTGGTATCACAAAATGTCAACAAACACTGTATAAACAGCACATTTAAAAACAATTTCATTTAAAGGGGCTATATGAACGGTTAACTGATGTTAAAAATGAGACATTCACTGTCTATCTGTGTTGCTTGTATAACTTTTTATTTTTTGACGAACCCAGGTTCGATTTTTCCGCGAAGCTGCAGGAAGTGACATTCTATGCGGGTTCTCAACATCCTCCTCACACAGCTCTACTTACAGAGAGCAACAGTTGTGCCTGACAGGATGGAGAATGAAACTAAGATGGAATCTGTTATTACAAATGAACGACCGGCCTCTGGCACAACACAGACTCCTTCGCAGACTCCACGTAAGCACAAGAAACCAAAAAAGGTTTTATCTGTAGAAGCCCGTCGAGCCAAACAAGAATCTGACCGGCATCGGGCGAAAACAAGAGTGAACACGGGAGAGCTTTTCATTCATGGAGGGAGCTTCGATCGGTTTTGGGGATAAAAACCGACCCAGAGATGGCTTCACTTCTATTGAAAAGGTCAAATAATTCCTCTAGACTATGTGAATTTCGCGGCCGATGAAAATGCTGGCTCATGTACGTACGAGCACGCCAGTGAGAGCGAGCAACAGGTTGCTGGTGCAGTTAGCCTTGCGGCCTGCGGTGTCACTAGAAACGCGGTATTTTTGAAAGTTATATATAGCCCCTTTAAATATGTATACCAATTCCATAAATACTTTAATTGAGTGTACATTTTATTCTCTACAGAAATTACACTGAGGTAGACCCATTTTAAGCTCAAAAGCTAATGCAGGGGATTCATGTGGAGGAGGATACATTTTAAGCCAAATGTCTCTGCCTTAGAATAAGCCATAAAATAGGCCTGAGCAATTCATCGAGTTACAATTTCAATGACACTTTTATCTTCCTGCAATCATGAGAACAAGACAATCGAAATTAAACAATTATTGTGCTGCATGCCATGTTGTGATCATTGTGTCCGTAGGTTTTGTTGTGTCAAAAATGTTTCAGTTTTTGTTGTTATATTTTGTCACAAGATTGCATCACTAACTCAAAAACATAGTTAAAATATTTGTATTTATTACATATTATTATTATACATATTTTTACACGCTTTTTAAATTATTGTTTCTTTTCCAATGTGTTAAGACAGTTTACATTTGATAAATGCATTACTCTGCGTATGGTAAATAGTTTTCACTGAAGCTGGTGTTATGATACGATAACGCAACTCTTAATGGCTGTAAGTTAATATTACGGAGGCTAGCTGTCGTTGAACGTAACAGCCAGTTGACTGACATATTTACATGACATGGACCTCTCTGGCACAAAAACGAGAAACAAAGACTTAATCAAAGAACTTCATTGAAAGTTAGGGTTAGTTAGTGGCACTTTCCACCTCTGTCCTTGCCTGGTGACTGTCGCATCAAAAACACAGTGCCCTCTCTAGCTAGCCGAGTCATAAACTCACTTGATATGAACTTTGGCGTTTATGGTCCGTCCCATTTTCACTGCGACTTTTACTCCAGATATGATATGAGCCCGTCTGTCGAAGAAGGAGCGCTAATTTTCGTTTTTGAATGTGGTAGCCACATTTCAGCGGTACCAACATCGGCGCCATGTTGACGAAGGAAGACGGCGGTTAGACAACGCGCCGGGAAATACGTCATATCCGGTCCACGGCAACGTTGTCAGTGTCACACAGCTAGCGAGCGAGCGAGCGAGCGAGCGGATTTACATGTTATTAGCTTTTCTCTGGAAACATCTCCTGCTAGTTTTATTTTATCACGACGTAATTAAATGTCTTGAGGTTTGTGAGCGAAGTCGTAGCGGGCAGTTTGAATGCGGTAGCTGCGTGAACTCGCAGCAGGCGAGGCTAAAGGAAGAACACGTTGCCGTCTTTGTCAGGCAGTGGGCACACAGTCAGTAAGTGGGTAAACAGGCAGTAAGTGGGTCGCTCGGTCAAGAAACGCCATCTGGCTGTTGCACAGTTTAAAGAGAAAAACACACATCGATCAAATACTCAGGATGCCTTGCCACAATCAGCAACTGAACAATGTCAACAGTGGCCAGGAGCACCCAATGAAGCAAGTACGATTTGCAAACAACAACAGCAGCAGCAGCAGTGTGCCTGCAGTGGTGTCCAACTCTGAACCATCTGATGCCACCACACAGCCTGACAGTCAGGATAACCTTGGACTTCCTCAGCTCAAACTGCTCCCTCTGAACGACCAGATACGAGAATTACAGACTATAATCAGAGACAAGTGAGTCCCCACTCTTCCATCTATTTGCGTATACCACGAAAAAATCTCCATACCTCTGATTGATTTAAACCCATGTAAAGTACTGAATCTAGACTGGAACCCTTTTTTTAGTTGAGAAGTTCTAGCAAAGTTATATTACTCAATTTTAAGGCAGCCTGTTATTCCACAAAAGACAACATATAAACTGTATCAAACTAAAGTCCTGTACAGTCTTTTATGATATAGTATCAAATTAATCTTTTGGCCTAGATGTTGTATCATGATATGTCTTATGGTTTGTCTAAAGTAGTGCTGCACATGGCTGAAATCTGATCAGTATTAGCACTTTAACTGACCTATTGAAACACTGGTATTGATTAAACTGGGTGTCCTGCAAACTCATGTTGCAGGAGCCAGACATCCCTCAAATTCACAGCACATTATTTCACTCTCCAGGAGATATTCAAATGTGTACAACTATGCTGGATCTGTCAGGCTGACTTTTGGGGAAATTTGAGTACGAAATCAGAATGATGTGTGTACATATTTTACAGCCAGAGTAAAGTTCTGATACAAGGTGACACAGGATAATAAAGGTGATACCTCAATACATTGCGGAAAGAAATGTCTATCCACCATAACACCATATTAAGCTTAAAGTGAAACAGACTGAAATGAATACAGATGCATCTATGTGACCTACAAAATGGGAGGCCACGAGTTTGATCATTTCTATATTGTTTTTTTTCATATTTTCCACAGTAACTTCGTCATGAGTGATACATTTGGCAGTTAAAGGAAAGCAGGATGACAAATTACATTTTTACATATATGACAGTGGCTGATACGGAAATGAATACAAATTAAGCAATGTTAGTTTTCTGACTATCTGCGCGTATTGAGCAGATTTATTTAGTTACAGCTTACAATTTTTCTGAACTATTTAATCAAATATCTATTTACACATTTTCAGGACAACAAGCAGAGGAGACTTTGTGTTTTGTGCTGATCGACTGGTAAGATTTTGACTCACTGGTAATACGTTGTACATCTGTGTTAATGAGCTACGAGTTTGAAGCTTCTTATTTCTCCAACAATAGATCAGACTAGTAGTTGAAGAGGGTTTGAATCAGCTTCCCTATTCAGAGTGCACTGTGACCACACCAACAGGTGAGAATCTCTATCTGTAATACACAATCAATGTTAAAGACGACCCCCCCCCCACCTCCGACTGTGCTGGATATAGATAACCAATTATAATAATGTGAATGCCTTAATAACTACTTTACCAGGATCCATGCTGTGTTTTACCTCCAGCATGTATGACTGAGTGGGCTTGTTTCCAGCAGCTACATTTGACAAATGTTCCTGCTTCGTTTTACCCCTCAGGGTACAAGTATGAAGGTGTCAAGTTTGAAAGAGGCAACTGTGGAGTCAGCATAATGAGGAGTGGTAAGTTAAACATTCGGTAGCTCACCTACCAAATTAGAGCCTTCTCTTTCGTCAGTACAGGTATAATGTCTTCCATGCATATGATTTCTGCAGACTGTACACTCGTTCTGTACACTCTGTTCTGCGCAAAGTAATCAGGTCAGACTATCGTGTGCTCCTGATCGCACACTTTTTTTTAGAAGCAGTTTTTTTATTGTGCTGAAATTGATTGATCATTTAAATATTATAGAATTATAATTTGTTGATTGAAACAAATCTGTACTTTTTATAGCATAGTCTCTGAAGGCTTCACAGCTGACAAAAGAGACTGTTTCCCCTTGTGCATTAACTTGAATGCTATCCCTCTCAAATGAAAGAACTGAATTATTATTTAACAGTGATGCTGGAGCATAAAGTAAAACTAATTGACATATCATAGCCCAACAGTGTGTAACCCAAGTTATGACTTTGAAGTACTACTTGTTGATTTTTACGTTCACACGACAGTAGAACACTTGACACAAATCCTCAAGGGATGATGTTTAGTTTCAAGAAACTTTAAAAGTAACATAAAAATATCATATCAAAGGTCCTTCTGATTCCTTCCTTAAAATAAAAGTGTTTAAAAGGAGATTTTGTTAAACATAGGCTTGTTTTTTGTTCATTGTAAGGGTTGCAATAATTTCAATAATCTGTTGTTTATCATTATACTTGAAAAAAGTCAGCAGACAAATTACTTCAACCAAAGATAGCGGCCAAATGCAATGTTCAGGGTTAAAGCAGAGTGGAAGCATTTTGATATTTTGCTCCTCATTAGTAGCAATACATTTGTTTAAGATACCTTATTAGCTCATGACTTCATACTGAAGCTCTGTTGAGGGAATTAAAAAATAATAAAAATACTTGTTTATTTTTAGTAAATTTAGTAAAGAGGTTTCACATGAATACATTTCTAGCCATTTTCATTCAAGAAACATTTATTGAAATAACCGAAATATCAAGCAATTTTTAACTGTTTGGAATCAATGAAATCAGTCGATTTTTCTGACTTATATGGAGTGATTGACCCAGAAGTTAATGACAAGTTGACAAAAAAGGATTTTAAAAAAATTAGGAAAATAATTGCTAAATTTGACATTTTTATGCGGATAGTGGACATGAGAGAACTTGACGCCAAGCCCAACTGTTTAACTGATGATTGTTAAACATTTACTCAATTGTTAGTGTGCCCCCCTGAGGTTAACCCTGTAGTAAAGCCACATACTGTGAGTGTCAGAGTATGTGTCTGAATAGTGGTTGGAATTGGTAACTTGGCTTGCAATTTTGAAAGTGTTGGTTCAAGGCAGAGAAATGTAAAACAGTAGAAGGAAGAATGATGAAAAGCAATCAGGCTCCAGTAAGGCTCTAGATACATTCTGTTTGTGTCCCCACAGGTGAGGCCATGGAGCAGGGTCTACGGGACTGCTGCCGTTCCATCCGGATTGGAAAGATCCTCATCCAGAGTGATGAGGAGACACAGAAAGCCAAGGTCTACTATGCCAAATTCCCTCCTGATGTATACAGGAGAAAAGTGCTGCTCATGTACCCCATCCTCAGTAAGTAACAGAGTTTATCTTCATGTGGACACCAGCATGCCGCCCTCAGTAGCTTATAAATGTCAAGAGATGTCTATTTTTGTGCAAATGAAAATCAGTTTCATGTATTTATTCATTCTGAGAAATCTCCCTTGAGCTGACCTTCACCACCAAGTCCACATTTCCACATCAGAGCTGCCCATTCACACAGTTCTGATAATTATAGCACTCATGGGGGAAATTATACACTGCCAGGGAGATGGCCACCAAGCTGCTGAATAGCATAATGAGAGACAACAAAAATAGTATCTTAATAGCATTGGTTTGCCGATGTCACAAAGCAGCATTTTTCTGCTCTCAGTTTTTGAAGAAATATGTTGGCGACCAAACCAGGTTGAAGGTATGTTTTATGATGTCAGGTTGATGGATCATATGGTTACACTAATGCATCCTAACAGGGTCGGAAATTAAAGCCTGTCAAATACCCAGACTGAAGGACAGATCAGCCAGCACAGAGCTCAGTACCCTTTCAGATGCTAACATATAATGCACCAGAAATATGCAACAGTCAAGTTATTACATTTTTACTTTGAATGTTCTTTATTATTATGCAAAAAACACTTTAACATGTTTTTCTAACACTAATATGTGTCCCTAGTCTGTCTACAAATCCACCAATTGTGAGAAAAGTCCATGCTTTTTATCTTTTGCCTGCTTCACTTTTCAGAAAATGTGTGCTCAAACAGAACATTTGGAGATTTTCCCTTCATGACATCGTGTGACACTCCCACAGCTAGGTGTTTGTTTTGTCCTCTGAGTCTGCCTTCTCACCGTAAACAAAAGGAGAGAGGCGTGGTAAGACACAGCTCATATACATCTAAAGCTACAGACACAGAAACAACCTGTTCTGAGCAGGGCTGAAGGAGAGGGGTTTATAGGCATGATAAAATACAGGATCAGAGTGGATTTATGTCAAGAAACTTCAAAGACATGTTTTGGGGAGCTCTGAGACTTACTTAAACTTGTTAAAAAAGGAGGATAATATGTGACGTTTAAATTTGTATATGCTGCATTATTTACTTGATAAGATGTTTATGAAATAAAATGTTATACCATCAACAATAAAAATCTTGAGGACATTATATAACAACGGAATTCCTCCTCTTGTTATCTTGATATAATTCTGCCTACAGCCTTTTTCCAAACAGTTTTAAAAGTCATGGCATCAGATCCTATACAATTTGTAAATTCTCTTTTCTCTCAGGTGTCTTCCCACATGCCCTTAAACAGCAGTCATCAATCTACTGTTGAAAAAGAACAAACTGGACACGACTTTAATGAACAATTATAGGCCTATATCAAATCTCCCTTTTTAAAGTAAAATAATTGAAAAGGCTGTTTTTAACCGTTTAATAACTTTTTGACACTGAACAACTGCTTCGATATCTTCCAGTCTGGTTTACAACTGCATCACATCACAGATACCGCTCTTGTTATGGTGTTAGATGACATCAACTTGAACATAGACAGTGGCAGAAGGTTGTACTTAGTACTACTAGATGTCAGTGCTGTATTCGACACAGTTGACCACTGTTTATTACTTGACTGATTGGAGAATTGGGTGAGATTTTCCGGCACAGTACCAAACTGGTTTGAGTCTAACTTAAAGGACAGGGACTTCTTTGTATCTATAGGTGACTTCACTTCTGAGCAGACAAAAATTACATGTGGAGTTCCCCAAGGCTCCATCCTGGGGCCTCTTTTGTTTAAAATCAGAGACCCCCTTGCCCCCCGAGTGGTGGTGGCGTGACCTGATGGAGATTTAGACCACACCCACTTCCAACCACGGCACCATCAGATCACGCCAATCCATGGAAAAGGTGATAAAAAGGGAATTGGACACAAAAACTGACTGAGTGCAGACTCAGTGCGGATCGAGGTTGTGGTATAGTATTACCCACAACCTCGGCACCATGGCACCCCATTGAAATGAATGGAGATTTAGACCACGCCCACTTCCAACCACGGCACCATCAGATCACGCCACCACCACTCGGGGGGCAAGGGGGGTTTCTGACCCCCCCTTAATGACCACACAAAGCAATGATCTGGTTAAGTTCAGGCAAGAACCCCACTATCTGTTAAGGTTAGGGGAAGAATCCATGGGAAAGGTGATAAAAAGGGAATTGGACACAAGAACTGACTGAGTGCAGACTCAGTGCGGACCGAGGTTGTGGTATAGTATTACCCACAACCTCGGCACCACTGCACCCCATTGAAATTAATGGAGATTTAGACCATGCCCACTTCCAACCACGGCACCATCAGATCACGCCACTACCACTAGGGGGGTTTCTGCCCCCCCTAAATGACCACGCAAAAAGCAATGATCAGGTTATGTTCAGGCAAGAATCCCACTATCCGTTAAGGTTAGAGAAAGAACCCATGGGAAAGGTGATATAAAGGGAATTGGACACAAGAACTGACTGAGTGCAGACTCAGTGCGGACCGAGGTTGTGGTATTGTCTTGAAAGCAGTTAATGGTTTAGAGCCAAAATACATTTGTGACCTTCTAATACATTATGAGCCATCAAGACTACTCAGGTCGTCTGGGACAGGTTTGCTTTCTGTCCCCAGAGTCGCAACGAAACATGGAGCAGCTGCTTTCAGTTTGTATGCTCCGTATATTTTTGGAACAGACTCCCAGAAAACTGCAGGTCTGCTGAAACTCTCAGTTCTTTTAAGTCAAGGTTGAAGACTCACCTGCTTACAACAGCCTTTTATTAAATCAAGTTATCTTAATATACAATACTTAATATCTATTTGAACAATACATATATGTTAGCTCCTGTTTTTAATGCTTGTCTTTTACTACTGTCATATTATCGTATATTATAGATTATGTTTTTGCTGTTTTTATCTTTTCTTTGATTTTTTTGGTTTGTTATGACTTTTAAAATGAACCTCTTTTTAATGTTTCTTTTTACCTTTGTCATGATGCTTTTGATGTCTCGTGATGTCTTGCCTTCTAAACACAAAATGTGAGTCAAACATTTGATGTTGTGTGTCTGCAGGTACAGGGAACACTGTGATTGAGGCAGTGCGGGTGCTAATAGAGCATGGAGTTCAGCCCAGACATATTATCCTCCTCAGCCTCTTCTCCACGCCTCACGGTATGCCACCACAGCCAGATCACTGACTCAACACCCGTTTTCTTTTGTTTACCCACCAGATCACACGCTCAGTCTGCAATCTCCTCTCCACCCCTGTTCTTGCTGTATCATTGTCTTCATACAAAATACTACTGGCAGCTGAAGTGCTGTTCAGTGACACTGCTTAGCAACAATGGTTTTAAAGTAGTTAAAAAGCACAAAGAAACATCTTGCAGTGGTTTTTTACTCAACTGATTGCCATGACGATCGATGCTGTTCTTTGTGGTTTTACATAGAAACATTTAGAATGTTTTTTTAAACTGAGGAGGTTTTTATCTTTCTTACAGTGCCATTACTAAACCTACATATCAACTTTGTACAACAAATAATGAAATCTGAACGCTCTGTTCTCTTCAACTATAATTCCCCCTTTTAATGCTCCTAAGAGCATGTAGTCTGTTGATTTTTATAAACCTACTGGATTTGTTTCCAAACCATCATCCAGGAAAATGTAAAACACAATTAAAAACATTTATTTTTTAGTGTAAGTATGTCAAAAGGATATTGTTAGTATGTTAACATGCCTAAGTAATTGGCTCATCATTTATTATGGTCCTGTGTGTCTGTTTTATACACACTGATTTTTTTTTGGAACATTCTTAGTTTCCTGTATTTTGGCATTTTTTGAAAAGGCTTAAATTGGCAAATGTGTATCCATGCCTAAATTTGATCCTTTTGGAGAGATGTTTGTGTGTGTTGACATTTTTGGGGGGCTTTTTATGTCTTCCGTGTCCAGCATTTAGAAATGCATTGAACTGGCCTTCAAACATCATAAATGTACCTTGACAGCTTCAAGAGTAAATGTGAGCTGCAGTGCTGCACAGCTGAGGCTGAGAAGATGTCGAGGCAAAGGAAAAGAACATCTGCTGTGAACGAGTTCAAAACAGAACAGCAACAGAATTCATCCGCTTGAAGCAAATTGTTATATTTCATAGCATCTAAGACAAAGAAAATTAGTTTCTCTATTTCTTTTTGCATCAAGTACAACCACGATTTTACAAGTGAAGCTTCACAAATGCTAAATATGTTAATAAGGCTTTATATACTACATTTAAAGTGTAATACCTTTTATCATCTCCTAGGAGCCAATTCTATAATCCAGGAGTTCCCAGACATCACCATCTTGACCACAGAGGTTCATCCGGTGGCTCCAACACATTTTGGACAGAGGTACTTTGGCACCAACTGAACCAACGACAACCTGAGGAACATGATCTGCTTTTTGCTTTTGAGTATATTTTGTGTTGTTTATTTAAATGTATCTCATGTTCTCCTTGTCGTGCCAAATACTGCTTCATGATCTCCAAAGTTCCCAAACTGATATAAACTGATGAATCTGATGGATTGTATTTATTTACATGTGTTTTTGCTGTGTATACAAGAGAGAAATACGCTGAACAATATATAGAGTTCACCTTGGATAATTTTATTTTGCATGTTACAACAAATGGTGGAAAATAAAGAATTTATATTTGTTATCAGACAGAAGATGAGATGCTTTCAGTACTTTGAATGGTTCACAGGTTTTGAAGAAGGGAAGTGACACAATCACACACTCCAAAGCAGGGTTCAAAAGGGACCACAATGTGTGAGCTTGAAAAAGAATCACTCTTGTCCGCACACGGGGAATAATTAGTCAGCTTCTCATGGTATAAATATCCTATTATTTGATAAGAGCGCATAGCGTCAATAGTTTATTTCAAGTGTCACTTAATGGAGCAAAATATACAGACACCGCCTGCAGCAGTTATGAATCAGTAAACAAAACACAGGGAGCTAAATATGGTAACAAAAGACACACGATCCACTCAACATCCCTAACATTTTACACATGCTTCCATACACAGAATCATACCTCAGATAAATACATGTAGATTAACTCATAAGTGACATATTTATGTTGTGTTATGTATTTCACAGGCATGAGCAGAATTTGATTTGGCTTACCCAACATGAAACACAGATTAGAGGATGCCAGTTAAAAGTGTCAAGATCTATCAGCATCAAGTTTGATGCTTGAAGGCCCAACATTTCACTCAGTCTTCATAAGATGTACCTAGTGTACACTGGAATTAACACAAGTTCATACACCAAAACAAAACATCTCAAAAAACATAAACACAGGTAGAAAACATTTAGAGCAGCTGACCTTTACCAACCAGTGGATGAAGATCAGTCTGTATCATACATGTACAGTTTACGGCATATTCAAAAAGATCAAAAGAGAAAACTGACATAAAAATTCTACACCTTCTTATTTTTGAGTTTGTGCCTACAAAGAAAGCTAATGTCACATGTTTCCCGATCACTTTGTATCCACACAGAGGTGTGAATGAACTGGAGATTGCTGATATAGTAGGAAAAAGGATTGTGACAGTGTTTTTTTAAAAAATGTCACAGTATGTCATGCACACTCATCCAGACCTTAAACATAAATGTGAACTGCTTACTGCATTTTTTAAAATCTCAACAAAGATGACAAAAACATCTAATTCTTGATATATGATCTATTCCTGTTGGATTCAGACATTTTATTAAAGCAAGGATAGGCAATCTGTTTTAGTTAAATCGGTTGAACCAATGCTCAAACAAGCAATCCTGTAACTGTGGCTGTCAAAGGACGGTAATAAGAACACTCTCTGTCGGTCAAAAGAAATAATTGAATGGTCTTCATACCTTTCTACATACCTCCCTGCCTACCTAGGAGCACTCTGCCTGCGCATTCATTGTACATGTGCAGAGGTTTCACAATGATTAAGCCGACTAGCCAGTCACACAAGAGTGGCAGAGAAAGGTAATTGGACATGGTTAGCAATGACAACAGTGGTCTTCGCTCCTATTTCTAGCACTTCAGGGTAACTCGTCTTACACAAGTTGTTGGCAGTGCAAGTTCCCTGCCTGGTTTCTCTAAAGTTGCTTACCCTAGCTTAAATATTTGCTCTAATACTTGATGAGATTTAGAAATTCATTTCCAAACATTGTGCGCTGCAGCTGCAAACCAAAGCTAAATAATGAAGCTAATTTTGTTTTCATTCCTGTCACCCTCCTTATAAGTCATTGGTAATGGCATTATAACTCAATATTGTCTATTAAAGCATAATATAAGAGGTTCTTTAATAAATAGGTGCCATACATGTTGGCACAGTCTACTCACAAGCAGGCTGCTCGATACATTCTCAGGAGAAATAAACTCCAAAAAGACAAGAATAAATATATATTAATAAGGCGCAGGTTCAGTCGGTTATTTTTAAATGTTTGTTGAATAAAAGTAAACTAAAATCTCAAGTTAATATCTGCAAGAGCCAAACTGGTAGAGGCCAGAGCACTGAATGACAACAAGAGACCCCCTCTGAGCATTATGGGTGTGAGGTTCTATGTCACCCTGAACAGACCAGATTCTGCAGTGCAACACTATAAACCCACAGGCCAACTGTGAAACAGTATATATACAAAAGTACAGAGCCGGACAGAAGCTCCCAGATTTACAGTAATTCAAAAACTCACAGAGGCCAGTGTCTTCAGATGAACCTCCTGAGGGAAATACGCAGTCCATGTTAAACAGCAGTTGACTTTTTTTCCGAGGTAATATTGCCATGTTTTATTTTTTCCAAATCAAACAGAATTTGTCGTCCTGGAGAGGATAGATGAAGCTACTGGCTGTCATTATGTAAAACACTCGTTCCAAATGCAGATTTGTCCACACCTTTGGCCCCCTTTCAGATGTTCTTTCAGTGTTAGTAAATCTGCATGATTTGGAATGCATTTGTCTCGTGGTACACAGTGTGTATGATATTATATATACAGCCCCTGTACCAGTAAAAATTGTCCTTAAGGTTAAAATGCTATTCCTCCATCTCTATGGTAACAGAGGGGTCTCGGTCCTCAGCTGAAATGAAGGGAAGAAAAAAAGAGATTTTAACATGTATTAGTCTGAATAAAATGGATTCAGATCATGCAGCAGTTTACATTATGTTGCATGTGACCACCAGGTGGTAGCAGAATATAAAGGTTACAGCAAACTGTTACGCAGGTGGAAACGAGCCTCCAGATTATTGGATTTGTGTACATAATTATAAAAGCAAACTGCACTGTTTAATACACGTTTTGTTTTTCTCTTTTGCAATCACGCCTTTGTGCCTTTTTCTTCCAAGGTCATAAGAAAATGTCCTCCTGGACTTCTTGTTGTTGGTGCTGGAAGGTTTCACTCTTCAGAAGTTTGGTTTAAAAAAATATATATAATAATAATGATCTTAAAATGAATCCAGATTAACTGCTGTAGTGGAAAAACTTTTCATGGAAAAACTACTTTGGAGTTGGAGACTTAAAAGATTGAAATGACAATCTATTGATCTCTTTTAATTCAAATGTTGTACATTTTAATTTCTCAACATAAGAGAAACAGCAAAATAATCTAAGTCATGCATGAGAGAAAGTTTAAAGTAAAAATAAATCTACATTTTCCTCTTAATTCTAAAACTTACAAACATGTTTAAAGGTATAAAATCATTTCCGAGGTGAAAATTGTCGTTCTAAACTTTCTGAAGCCGGAGTTACATGTTTGTGTGCAGATAGTGCTTCATTATTACACTGATGCTTCACATATTTTAAATTGAATGATATGCACTTGTAACTATTGTCATGTGGTAATGCTTTGTGCTCTGAAACAGATGATCTCAGAAGCAGGAGTAGTTGTGCTGTTACTGTACGACTGTATTGATTATAACAGGTCCCATTACCATTTAATGTTGACCAAATTGTTGGAACATATACTTTGCTGAATATTCTTTATGTATTTGCATGAAAGTAGACAAGAGGTAGAAATAATAATAAATCACTCTGAATTCTTCAGAAATGTTACATTCAGCTCTGTATAAAACAGAAGCCTACAAAAGGTTTGTCGTAACAATTTAAAAAAGGTCAGAATGAGCTCTGTCTGTTCAAACTCCGTTTTCAGCTTGCACCAATCACCGCCTGGCACTGCAGTTCATCAAGAGTTCAAAATCAATGTTTTTATGGATTAGATGCCAAAACTATTATTGTTGAACACTAAAAATAGCACAATTCCTGAGACACTCTCCTAGGACTTTCCACTACGACTAACAAACAGGGATCCTGTCTATTTAGCAGCACTGTGCTGGTTGGCATCACAAGTACTATGAGATTTCAACTTCATTCGAAAATATATTTTTAGACTCAATGAAGAAAGTTTTAAATAAATAAAACAATAATATTCTTGTATTGACATAGAACATGTGAAAGAATAAATATGACAAAGTAGAAGTGACTAACCCAGACTTCCTTCCTCGGAGCAGTCATCAGACTCCTCCCACATGTCCTCATTGGCTAACAAGGGGTTCTGGGACTCAGAACTTTGATTCTTCAAGGGGAAGTAGTGGCCATTTCCTTGGCTGACATGCAAAAAAAAAATCGAAGCAAGTTAAGGAACCACAGACATGAGCTCAACTCGTATCCAATCACTGATTTTATGTTTGGTTAAGGAGCTCAAACCCAACACTAACAGATGCAACTCAATTGTACCTTTGCATCATCCATTGTAAAAAAAAACAACTATCCATGTGCCCCGTGCTTTTTATGATACAACTGAATAATTGAACTATTCCAGGTTGGAATGCTGTGTGATATTTGGCCATTTGGTTCTTTATGTTAAACCTGTCCTAGAGAGCTGCAGGAATGTGTCATAAAACCTGGAAATGAGTTTCTATGACTTTGTTCTTTGGCATGAAATACAACATTAAACACCACACTCAGGGCCATTACACTGAACACAGACAAGACAGAATATTAGTGGTGGTTAGGGCTGGGAATCTTTGGGAGTCTCACGATTCGATTTCGATTCTTGGGGTCACGATTCAATTCAGAATCTATTTTCGATTCAAAACTATTCTGGATTCATGATTCAAAGTCTATTTTTGAATTAGTACGTACTTCAGGATCTACATCAGTCAGTCTAGCCTTAGCACTTAGCAGGGGGTGACTGATTAGCCAAAAAAAAAATCGATTTTTGGAAGTTATGAATCTATTTGAAATCTCAGAAGATAAGAATCTCGATTTTACATAAATTGATTTTTTTCCCACCTCTAGTGGTGGTGATGCACAAGGTGTAGTTTATGTGTGTTGATTATGGCCTAACAATAGCTTTTTACTTACATTTACATTCACACTATGAAACTCATAAAACGTGGTGTTCACTATCAAAGACTATCCTGATAAACACACAAACATTTTATCTTTGATAATCAAAAATCCAATGGGAAATAATGTTGCCTTCTCTAAAAGGGAACAAAAGTGATAACTTCCAGGTATGTGTAAATAATAACATCATCCCTGCAGCATTTATTGTCAAACTATTTTTTTTATTGAGCCTGCTCAACAGGAGTAAAGCCGCAAATACAACATGAGCACCATCACTGAATAATGAGCAAGTGGAAGCAAATCAACTAATAATACATCATAACACATTCACCTTGTGAAGACGGGGATGAACCACAGTCTCCGGTCCTCTCCAAAAACTTGCTGCAGGTTTCTGCGTAAGCCGACATTAAAACCATTTTTGTCTGGTCCGCAGACAAAAACTGGAGCTGAGAAGGCCTCTAGAAAAAAGTATCAACTGGGTCAGAATAAGTTCTCATGTTTCAATCCTCCACATTTACTTTTACAAAGACCACTAAGGGGTTTACCAAAAATGTAAATCTTTACCTAAAGTGGACCGGTTCTTGGCCACCAACCAACAGTGGTAGCTAAAGAGGAACAAGAGACTGACGAAGAACATGAGTGCCACAAACATGAGGAAGAGGACATGGAACTTTGCAGGACCATTTGGCAAGTCCCCCTGGGAGAGAGACACAGGAGAAGAAGAAACTTGAGACAAATGGTGGGTTCTTAAAAAGGTCACAACAAAGACTTTGGTTCTCTGTTGTTGCAGAACTGAAATAGTGATGACAAGGTGCAACTCAAATGTGTCCATTTCAATCCATTATCAGATACAGAGCTAGAGGAAAATTGAGATTAACATCACTCACCTCCCAGAATTTAAGGAAATACTGAAAGACTGTTGCTGCAATAAACACACAGTACAGCATGGAGTAGGAGAGGAATAGCAGGAAGAACTTGTAGTTGGAAAAGCCCACACAGTTGTTCACCCTGAAGAAACACAATTTGTGTCAGAGCAAAACTAATTATTTAATAATGAATTAAATAACTCTATAGAGGGAAATGTGTGCTAATGTGTGTCACTCCTCACCAAGGACAGTGATGGTCCATCTTCATGACACATCTTTAAAAGAAAAACATA
Organism: Tautogolabrus adspersus; assembly: GCA_020745685.1. NCBI lineage: Eukaryota > Metazoa > Chordata > Actinopteri > Labriformes > Labridae > Tautogolabrus > Tautogolabrus adspersus. The sequence continues at coordinate 14,625,820 of CM036540.1, forward strand.
CTTTTTTTTTTAATCAACATTTCATTTTAACAAATCTGCAGGTATTTTGAATCATTACATTTCTTCACACCATAGAGACACAAGCTCCTTCATGTGTATTCTGATATCCCTTTTGGTTAACCTCTGCTCTGATTGAAGGATAACATTTCTGAAAGATAATGTGCCAACAAAGCAACATCTTCTAATTATCACAGCAGTTCCTGGTCAACAAATATCTCCTTGCCTAACACAATCTCACTAGATGAATGGATTGAGGAGGAAAGAGTGACTTACGTTTCACAAACTGAGCAGTGGTGACAGCGGTCAGGCTTCAGTACCTGGCAGCGGTCGCAGAACCTGATAGCTAAAGACAAGAGAATGGCCAGCTGAATTGACGACATTTGAGCTGAGCTTCCCCCTTCGTGTACTTCCTGCAGCCTAGAACTTAGTCTCAGCAATCAGCACTAATGAAAGAGATGCATTGGCTGATTGCACTGGATGGGGATGCTCGGGAACACACACAGAGCTAATTGCCCTAGCCTACTTGCTTTGAACACACAGATTACGTGCAAGATGACAGACTGCGGCTAATGTACCTGCCTGGTTACCCCTGTGGTTTTCAGATATTTTGTACAAGACAATAATAGCAGACTCTGTTCTATTTTTCCAGGGGGTGGAAACATGAATTTTACCTCCAGACTGAGTTCGTGTAAAGATGGGTAGTTTCTTTGCAATCTCAACCAGGATCTGTTTCTGAGCATCTGGCCTCTCTTCCATCTCGTATCTTTCCTTGTCTGAGTATGACATCTGGAACTACAGTCACAAGGTAGATCATGTTGAGACAGACTTAAGTGGTAAAATAAATAGATAACATTGTCATCTTTATGAGTTTAGGATACCTTTTTGCATGGTGTTGCAGGAGGGGTGAATATGGACTTCCAGTATGTCCAGGAGAACATCACAAAGCACACATGAAATACCAGCAGATAGGCCACTGGAACAACAAATCAACAGTCACTATGATTGACAAATCCGAATCAAAACATAATGTTTTGATAGCAGAGCACACTGATGTAGCACACACACGAGATGATAGCTCACCTTTTTCTAATGTATTGGTGAGTGTGACTGTGGGGGTAAAAATATCATGGTTAGAAAAACAAGCGGAGAGTAGCAACAGTGTAATGAACTGTTTGGTTGTTCAAAGAGTCAACATTTACAGGCTAACTCGATTAGCCAGATTGACAGGTTGTTGCTAAGCTGGACAACAACAGTCGTTTAATGAATACATAGTTTACATTGTTTCTTCCAAGTGGCAGTGCTAAATAAAATAGAAATGTCACTCTGTGTAAGCGAAACATAATGTCGACAGAATAAAAGCGCACACCCTGAACTACATCCGCATATTTAGCTAGCTCCGTCGGTCTACAACGATATTTCTGTAAACACTGCTGTGCGGCAATCTGCGAAGTCTACAGTTAAACGGTCAAAATCACAACAAACCAAGACACTTTCTCGTACTTACAAAGACATAGTTCAAATACGTAGGCATAGTATGACCACAACACCACCGAGGTTATTATAAGCACAGGTATCCAAGAGAAAACCCTTTGACAGCATCTCAAACCTCTGGAGAGAGCCATATTCCATCTAACCTCTGTTCTTATCTGCGTTCGACTATCATTCCTGGGATTTATCCATCAGTGAGATCGGCGAGCGATTCACCGTCCTCCAGGAGCAAGACCAGTGTGGTAAATCAACCAAAATGTACGTTTTTTCTCTCCATGTTGTGATTGTCAGACAACATAAATCACACACAAATAAATGTTTTATATATTTATCACTAAGAATGAAAGAGATTGATTTCTGGGGGAAATAACTTCAGCTGCACCATAAGCAGAGCAAACCATGACAAACTCCCAGCCACCACAAAACTGTAGTTCAGTTCTTAAATAGATGTATAGGCCTACTTTGTTTAGACAAAAAGACAAGTCCTGCATCTTCCGAAATCTTGAACATTGCCATACCAAGCGTACAAGGAAATATAATAGGCTGCATAAAAATAACTCCATTTAAAAAAAACATGAATCACAGGTGGCAGCCCATTTTATCACATTGGCCTAAATAATAGACACTTTACGTATAGTTCCAAGTCCATAACTAAATGTGTCAATTCTGAAATTACATTGATCAAAGATAACCAGAAATGTAAAGTTTTCCGTAAAATTCCATTAATCAGTTTTGTAGCTCTTATTTGGCAAACTCTTGAATGGAATCTATTATAATCTGCATATGAGAGCTCTTCGGGGTTCAGTGTCTTTTCCTGGAATATCTTGTCATGTGTCCTGGAGGAACTGGGGATTGATCCTCAAAGACTTTGTGTATGGACAACACACTCTACTACTAGCGCTCGACATTTTTTTAAGGTCTCATATGGCCCCATTGTGTGAGCAAACATAAAGTACTATAGATAATTGGCAGAGAGGGAGACCTGACAGGTAAGGAGGGGGACAGAAGAGAGATGGAGAATGACATGCATTGTAGTTCCTAGCTCGACTCAGAGCAGGGATTGTTTTAATTTTAACAATGCTTTTTCAATTAAGAGCTCTTGTTTACCGCTTTTGTTGTTTTATTTATAGGTTACACAACCAGCTGTAAAAAAAGTATCTGCAGGCCACACACACGCGCGCACACACACACGCGCGCACACACACACACACACACACACACACACACACACACACACACAAATTAAGACAAGCAAGAGCCCTCCAAAGAGCAAAATTGGATCTGATATTCTTTTGTGAAAAAGCTGTGAGTACTTCTGCAGTTAATTTACTTAAAACATAAGGAATTTGACTAACTTTCTAAATTAAATCGCTCAGTGAATGACATCACCCTGGGTTGTCTTTTATTTGAACCAAATGTGATAATGCTGCTGTTAGGTATTTCACCTCTACCTTCCCTAATTTACAGGCCTAACCAGCTCAACATTTAGAATTGACTGGATTAAATTAACATTTAATGATACTTTAGGGGAACTTTGTGTTTGCAGCAACACATGGTTACAAGATACATCAGAGAAACCTGTAATTAAAGAATTTAAAGAGATAAAATGGAAACCAAAGCACACACGTAATAACAAATTCATGTGAGAACTGGGAATATTAAAGAAAGGGTTGTTAAGTTCAAATAAATAGGAACAAATGTGGACATTTTTGCATTGTAGAGTTACTAAAGATCATATATTGCTGTACTAATAGTATCAGCTGTAGTTAGGCATGTGTTGGGTTCAGCTCCGTCTGAATTTAGAGCATGACACTCTTGGTTCAGGAAATTCTTGAAGTTGAGACAGATGTTTAAGCAACATATCAAGAAACTGTATGACACACTGTAGGTGCTTCGATTTGTTGGCTTGTCACATAGTAGGTTAAAAAGAATTGTGTGTTACTGTCTTTAAAGTGTCATCTTTAGTTCTAGTACCTATTGAGAGCTAATTCAATGATGGCAGAGCTACTTCAAATTAAGTTGTTGTTTGTTTAAGTCATAAACAGAGGGTTTACCGTCATTGGCAGTGGCCAACAGGGGCCAGTGCCCCGGGAAACACAGAACCTGGTCCCCCCCTGTGCCCCCCCCCCCTCCACAACGAAGAGCAAGGTAATAAAACAATACATTTATGTTGATGATATTGCACTGATGCAAATCGAAAGGTGGAACAATTGTGGCTCAACCACAGATCTTAAATCAATAGATTGGTCCATCCCCTTCAAATCAACAACTATAAAAAGGAATGCCAGTTCTAGCCATTCTACTTCTGTGTGGGCTCAACATTCTCATTAGACCCTTTAGAGCTGAACACTGACGCTTCCTCTAATGCCACTAATGACGCTAGCTGCCAGCTCTGAAGCAACAGGAATTATTTGGTTTTCGGTACAATAAAAAAAAAATGTTTTAAGCGAGATCGTCTATTTTTGTCCTGGGTTGATTGTGTCTCTCTGACAAAACAACTGGCCCCAGCCTGGCCCCCTCAGTAAAAGTGGTCTAGAACCACCACTGTTTACTGTCTATAAAACTGTCCAAAAGTAAGCAGGTGTAAATCAAACTCCAAAACCGGAAAAGGATAATAAAAAATAGGCAAACACTTGTGTAAATACTGGGAACGCTGGAATGCATGGTACATGGTTCATAGACAAACAGGCAAAGGAACAGGAAATGATGAGGACAAAATACATAATGAAGGTGAAGCTAATTAAGTACTGTACAGGTAAGCACATAATCACACGTGCAGGAAAACACACAATAGTAAGTAAAAGTTCAGATATGAAAGGGGACAATGACTGACAAAGAAACAATGAATACGTGAAAAATAGGGGCAAGAGAATAGATGATGCCTCTCCTTAACAAAAACAGCTTATCATTATCTGGTACGATTGATCACGTAGCCTTATGCCACACATTGAAAAGCCAGTGGTGTAATAAGAAGAATGTTCTGCAGTTTTCTTCTGCTCAGAGCATTTGGTGCAAACATTGTTGGCACAGTTGCTCTGCAGGTAATTAATCAAAGCTCCTTGAGGCTTGTACTTGTAGCTGTAGATTAATTTTCTTGCACTGGACTGAAGAATTTGTCAGGATCCTGTAATCTCCAGTATGGGCAATCAGAAAACTGCTAGAAGTGGCAAGACTGTTTTGGATCTTGGAAAAAGAGAAACTGCAGCCAATTTTAGTTTATCTGTTTTCATCCAAAACTGTCAGGAGAACCCACAACTCCTCCACACTTCCTTTAAAGACACGGAAGAGGATAAAAAATATGTTTTTTATAGTAAAAAGCAATTTCACAATGTTCATCCACTTTTGCTTTTACACTTTGAAATACTCTCTGCCCCTTTGGCCACTTACTGAATATGAGGTCCACTTTTCATGAACTTGAACGCATCTTGGAGTAAAAACCCATCAATGCCACATGCACTTTGCAGCAGTCACCCATAGGAGGCACTGTGAGACTGCACTCAAAAAAAACACCAGCCTTGCAGCAGACATCTATTGAGCAGTTTACAACACATCTTCTACCATTGCACCAACATGATTGTAAATTATTGTGAACTCATTGACAGTGTTCACCACACTGGCTATGATTTGAAATCGGTGCGATAAGAGAGTGAGGCATTTATTTTTAAGATCAAGGTTTCAATCCAACAGGCAATTAGACTTGTTAAACATATTTGTTTTGTTTTTATTGCTCACAGTTTACTTTTTAATACAACAAAGGAGGCCAAATTGAAACAGATCCTATTCTGTAAATACCAACAAAGCTGATGTCACATTCAGCACTTAAGTATCATCTCTAATATAAATGTCTCCTCCTTCCCTTATGAGCGATGAAGATACTTTCTTTCACTTCTTTTGTTCTAAAGATTTACGACATGCCGTCATCCTCTGACGTGGTTGTCCAGCACAATGTGTAACAACAGCGTAATTTAGTCTCCCCTTTACTGAATGCTGTGAAACTTTTCATCTTGTCATGGGACCCCAGAGTAACCGGAGCATTTAACTGTTGACTCGAACAGCCCAGCAGAACTGTTGATCACAGGCTTTGTGTGTTTCCAAGCACCTGCTTTCCTCCCCCTTTTTACGTAATGCCTTCTCTGCGGTGCCTTCTGGGATATGGGTGTGAGGTGTGCTGCACCCAATGCTGAACTCTTCTCCTCCATCATATATGTTCTTTCCCCTCTTTTTCTCTAGGCCCTGCTCCTTTCCTGGACATCTTCTCCCACTTCAACACATCATCTCTCGCTGCTTCTCCATCCAATTTCTTCCCCCCACTTCCTTCTCTTCCTCACCTCTCTCTCATAGACAACAGTGTTGGCAGCCGGGCGATGACAGCTCCTCTCTCATTCAACCACTCACTGGAGGCAGGGAGCGGCCGTTCATCCATCAGCACGGCAGCAAACCCCTCCACACTACAAAGCCATTGTGACTAGCAAAATAGTAACGGCTTTTTAATCAAAACATTTACCCGTGTGTGTAAAAGTAAAACACAAGCAGCTCATATCAGCAGGTTGAGGCAGACTCCTGGATGTGTCTATTTATGTGTGTGTGTGTGTGTGTGTGTGTGTGTGTGTGTGTGTGTGTGTGTGTGTGTGTGTGCGTGCGCGCGCACGAGTGAGTGAGTGAGTGAGTGAGTGAGTGAGTGAGTGAGTGAGTGAAGTAAAGGTGCATTCCATGGCCCACCCTGGTGGTAGCCGTTTACATAAACAGACAGTAGGCGCTGGAGGAGAGCCCTTTTGGCGAGAAGTCATGCGTGGCTACAGAAAAGTGCAAAAAGACCCTGTTAACAATGCACCACCATGCATGCGTATAAACGCACAACGGTCTACACAATCCAGTGTTATTTGAGTTTGCTCTCAAGCTGCTGCTCACTGTTATGCCTTGAAGATAAAGTGGCACTTAGAGCGTGCATTTCATTTGACCCCTGAGACTGTCTTGTCATGTAGTTGTGCTCTGCAGTCAAGGCTGGTTCAGCCTTGAACCAGCAAGGGAATGCTGATGATGCTAAGCACTTGGGAGGGTGAATCATTTTGGATGTGTGTGTGTTTCTGTGAAGCAGCAATGCTTGTGTGGAATGGGGAATGGAGGTGTTCCAGGAGGGTATGTTTTTGCAACAATGCAAGATGATGCTGTATTGACTTTGATTTCCATTTCATTCCCTGCATGCTTCAGTGTCTGGACGGGGAATTCATCGTGTGTGCATCTGTTTGAAGTCAATATGGAGCACATATTGGAAAGTCTGCATTCATCTTAACATGGGCTATTGTCATTGGTTTGTGTCCAGGTGATCAAAGAGGGCCTGTTTCTGAGTTGTGGCCACATTTACACAAAAGGTATGTGTGAAGAAATCAGACATGAGCACAGGAGTAATTAGAGAGACAGACTAGTGGGAGAAAACACAGCTATGACTTCACAGAACATGGTCTCACACGTCAGTTACAATTTAGCTTTATACAAGACAGAAAAAGACTTAATGGATTCTACTATTAGCCTATTAACGCTGATGCAGAACTGTTTTTATGTATTATGCATGTATGAATAAGTCATATTGGAATCTGGGAGAATAATGCATGCGTTTCCCACTATTTTTTTACGTCATAGAGACAAATGTTCGGACTCTGAGGACAGACTCAAAGCCTCAACGTCTGGTTCTCACCCCAGTGATGGACATGGTAGACTACAGCGGTCTGGAAAGCTGTTAACTAAGCGTGACATCAGCAAACGGCACTCAGCGGAGCAGGAGAAGCCCTTAAACGCAGCTATAGTTCTGCCTGCCCTCTGCTCATATTCACACTTAACAGCAGAACAAACAATGACAGGGCGGGGAGGAATTGCAGACACCTCACCCAGCATGTGTGAAAATAAATCTGCTCAAGGGTGGAGACCTGTGTGTGTCTTCAACAATCATGGAAATAGCGTCGGCCTCGCCACAAAGGAAGGCTATGTGCGTTTTAATAAAGGCATTTCATTACACTGTGTGCGTGTCAGGCATTGTAGGTTATTTCTGTGTCACATGCTGCCATGACAACAATCATGGAGCACTTTTTATTGACTCAATGCCAAACTGGAAACATTTTTCATCAGTATCATTGTTCTTGATCTCTGTGCTTGTCATCAAACAGATTAATTACATTTTGCCAAGTGATACAGTTATTTATTGTGTCTAAGCACATGGCAATATTTTGGAGTAAAACATCAGAGGAACTTAAGCAGCTTTGTCGCTTTCAAGGCCCTTTTGAAATCTGAAACGCCGCCTTTGCCACTGGAAATACTTTATGGAAAATCTGATCTACCCTATTTTTCCTCAGAGATAGTGAGAACAAAAGGCGATCTTCTCCTCTGAGACATATTTTCATCACCTTTGCTTGACTTTCCACAAATGCGATTGGTTGTGTCAATCTGTGTTATTTGGTTAAGTGAAAAGGAATTGGTTGTTAAGTGCCATTGGTGAGATACAGAGAAAGAGTGCAGTGCTGGGCACAGAAAGCAGCTGGAAAGTCTATCATCTCACAGGTTTAGATGCTGTTTGCCTTGTATTGTACGCCAGCCTCCAGTGTCCCCCAAGGACACTCGTCTGTGGTACTGCACTCTTTCCATAGACACAGTCACAACAATCACAATACCGTGCACAAGGAAACATTCACTGATGAGTGTAACACCCTCCTCATCTCCAAGTGTTTGCTGCAGGATGCATTTAAGAAGGTGTAGGAAAATTTGCACATTTGTATCAAACTCTGTCAAAACAGCACTATCAAGAAAACAAATTCATGAATCTGAATTTTTCCCATAACAGAGTATATTGATGGAACTGCGAGGAGTTAGACAGCTGAAGGCCTCGTTGGGTTCTGATGATCCAGTCCTGCTGATGCAACCATGTCAGGTGCACATGGGACAAAATCAGTCTTCCTCTGCCATAGAGTCTGCCACTCATGGGTAAACTTCTCTGTGCCATTATACACACATAATGACATATATTTATCTGTCAGTCACTCTGGGTTTTAATGACATGGAACTATTAAAGCATACATAAACTTTCAAATCGCATTGCCTACCATAAGAAAGGCAGTAATGAAAAATACAGATGGAAATCATCAATAAATCTTAGAGTTTCTTCTTATACTTCCTTCAACATGCTTGCCATGTTTCAGAATCCACTCTCACCTGAGCACATGGCCCAGATGTGCACAACTATCAGCACCAAATCATGCAAAGAGCTGAGCTCTGACGGAGCAGTAATGTGGCATAAAGAGACTCTGGGAAGCCAAAAGCTCATATTTCTCCTGCTATGGAAGTATGCTGTCATTTTTTTAGCACCCCATTTGAACCTTCAGAAATGCTTTTCCAGGTTACATAAATATTTTTAGAAAATGACTTGAATCCAAAGGTCACCCCATAAGTGAGAATAATTTACATTTTAAAACTCACAAAAACCCTTTAACGGCTTGTTTTTGTTTCTTTCTCCTTTAAAAAAAAGGAAAGTTGCAAAGTTCAGGTTTGCCTGTTTTCCCAGTTCTGCATGGAAAGGGTCTGGAGTTATCATTGCAGAGGAGATTCCAGAGCAGGTACTTAAGGGAATCTGTTTCCATGCTCCAATTTAACACGCAGGGGCAGGGAGTCCGAGAGAAAGATTTTGAGGGTGGAATAAATAGAACAGAGGGAGATAAATGTGGAAGGGAGAGAGATTGCGAAAAAGTGAAGATGGCTGAGGAGAAATTAGAGCAAAGAGCAGACAGGAGAGTTATCATAGCATAGGTAAAATAAAATAAAACGATTAAGGAGATATGTGAATGTGAGGATGCTGGTATAGAAACATCCAGGTATATGAAGAGGGTAAACCTACAGTATGTAAGGTGGTTTATTGAGTAAATCATTTGCGGTCAGAGAAAGAAGGCAGCCAAAGGTGGCACAGTCACTGTTGTAAACCACATTTAAGAAACCTAACCATAGCATTTAAAGCTCAATAATGCAGGCACTAATGTGTTTCCATGCTCCTGCTTAACATAACACACAGAGTGATGGTGTTTTGCTCTGTTTTGTGAGGAATCCAACAGATGCAGTCTGGACCGCAGGGGGCTGGGTGGTAGTCATAGCAAATGTTGTTGACCTTGTCTGCACCCCCAACACAACTGGACCAGTCACTGTTTCTGATACATAAATGCCTTTAAAACAGACAGACAGACAGACAGACAGACAGACAGACAGACAGACAGACAGACAGACAGACAGACAGACAGACAGACAGACAGACAGACAGACAGACAGACAGACAGACAGACAGACAGACAGACAGACAGACAGACAGACAGACAGACAGACAGACAGACAGACAGACAGACAGACAGACAGACAGACAGACAGACAGACAGACAGCAAAAAGTACAAATAGGGGACACAAGCCAGTTTTGAACCACCTATGCCAGCAGCAACACTTCATTAGCTGACATTGTGTTCAAGAATAGAAAATAATACATTAACCATGTGTCTAACAAGTTGTTACTCATACACTTTAGACATTTCCTACCAATTTGTACAACTCTGCATCACGCCCGAGGCTTCAAGCTAAGTACCGGTAATCAGTTGTGATGACAGGAATGAACACCAGCAAAAACCTGCATGTTGCCATTCTAAACAGCTGCTTGTTGTTTGATTTACTGCGGATTCTGAATTTTGGGACTTTTTTCTCTGGGAACAAATAGTTGATTAAGGTTTTGTCTTGAAAAGAAAGTGCTGGGGATACAAGAATAAATTAGAAGGTCTGTGAGGTTGAACTTTGGCACTGCTTCCAGCTTAATGTTAGCATGATAACATGCTCTCTGAGATAATTACATTCAGCAAGTAAAATATCACATTTGCCATCTTAAGCTAACATGTCAATGTGTCAGCATGCTTCTTAGCACTAAATACCAGGTGAAGGAAGTGAAATCATACTGTACATTTCTGTATTTCAATATATCCATCCTTTTTCTCAAGTATTTATTTTCCAGAAACTCTTTACTTCCACCTCACACATTTCAACTAAAATATCAGTAATTTCTTCTTTTTTCCAAACAGGCTGTTAAGTAAAGCTGTAAGGCATTTAAGGGTAAGGGTAAGTGTGACTAGGGTTGCTCTTCTGTGATCCATGAAATGCAAAAAGAATTTGTTGACCCATCTAATAGCTGGCAAAGTATTTCATTACTGGCAAAGTATTTAAGAACACCACAACATGTTAAGAACATCTGACATATTTTATTTCTAATGTAATAGTCTTCTAAATGAACACGTTCATCACTCTGACACTGTCCCAGTAAAGCTTCAAATTAATTAGTCTGTTCATTGTTTGTCAGTGAGTGTGTTTGTTGTCATCAGCTTCTTTTATCAGGAAGGGGAAGCTGGTTTCATGAAAGGTCTTTTCACTGATGTATTTTAAAATCTCCATCTTTCCATTGGCGGTGTCAGTAAAACCCTGGCAGCTGACTGTTTCTCCCCTGTGTTGGATCCAGTGTTACAGTCACACCGCTCTCAGGAGCCACTGGCCAGACCGACAGCTGCCTGGAAAGAGACTCTCGTGGGTCCAAACAGAACTTTAGTTGGGGTCTCAGAGTGACTGGAAATCGTCATCCAGACTCTGATATCCCAAATGTTCCCAGTGCACATGGACATATACACTCCCACAGACTGCACACTTCATGTACAGTGACCCAGACGCCTACCACGGCATGCCATTCCTGAGACTATTATAAATTTGACAACATAAGTAATCTCTGTCAAAAGAGTGCAAACACCAATACTTCTAAATGTGTGATTCACTGATTTGAGACATAACTGAGCGGGTAGAAACATGCTTCTCTTGGATAGTCATGTTACTACGAGCAGCTCTTGTACATCTGGCTGGGGTTGATCTCAGGCTATTAAAAATAGTACAGTTGTGTTTTAGTTCATTTTCAGCAGATTTGTGTGAGATATATGTAACCTGATGTAGCATAAATGCTTATGTGATAGAGCTGTAGATGTTGAAAGATATGCATTGTATACAGCAGTGTTTCCAATCGTCATGACAACAAACTCACATATGTCATCAGGTGGTTGATAATGGACATGTCTTGTAGTGATGATGTCACTACTTGGTACAAAGACGAGCTGGAGCATTAAAATGAGTATGGAGGGGATTTCTCATTCGCAGAAGAGCTCTGTGTTGAATTAGGGATTAGAGGGGAATTAGAGCCACTGTGTCACCTCCGAAAAGTTCCTCCATCTTTTAAAGTCACATTAAATGTAAAATCTATGCAGTCGGGCAGCAACAAGAACTTTGTTGCATTGTATTTTCCATAAGGACTCACAGCCAAGACAAATGTGGCATAACTAGCAGTGCTACATCAAAGTCAGGGATTGTAAAGGAAGGAGAGAGAGAGAGAGAGAGAGAGAGAGAGAGAGAGAGAGAGAGAGAGAGGTGCTCACCACCTCAGTGTAGCAGAGCTGAAGCTATGAGTTGGGAGGCCGGCCCTACTATTTAGCCTCCGCAGCCATACAGCCTTCACGCTTGACACTTCTCCCTGCAGTCCCTCAACACATTAGCATAACAAACTTTCCACTTGAGGTAGTTTTCTCATAGTTCTCTTGTATTAGCAGAGCCTTGGAAGGAAGGTCTGCTTTCTGGTGGATGGACAGCTGCTGGTTGGACAGCCGCTATGGGTCATATTTTTCACTGGAGGCCGGGCTGCTTTTCTGGTCTGAAGGGCTCCAATAAAGTCCCAACTCACTTGTGAAAGGGTCTTTCATGTTACCTGGCTCAGGGCAAGGCTCAGATATCTTGCATGTTCATGAGTGGTGCTTTTTTCACACCATTACATACCATAATGCAAAACCTAAGACTTATTCATTCAGAATCTTAAATCATACACATTTACTCTAAATGTGAGTGCATTTAAAATGAAATATTACATTATATTTCTATATTTACAAGGTATCACATGACAACGTATATGGGAAAGGGGGTTGCTAATAGTAACAAACCTTCAAAATCCTCATGCGACAATAGCTCCCCTCAGCTTGGTCTTACAACTCATGGCTTCAGCTTTTTTCTCCACAACTGGACTGTTTCAGTAATCTCTCGCCAAGGTTATTATAGCTTCCAGCAACAACAGAAAGTTATTTTCAACAGACAAACCTCTGATAAACACATTAGCAGCTAGTGAACATAGTACAATAGACCTTTTATCACCTGAAGAGCCAGATAGCTTGTTTTAAGGGGATGGAGGAGACCAAAACAGAGCTCAAAGAAGAAAAAGTCACTTGGATTCCACTAGTGGAGAGAAACACAACTTCAAATCAGTGTTGGTTTCTGGGAGTTTAAATTGACAACTATTTGCAAAAATGTTGCCATGCAACTTAAAAGATATTAATTAGGGGTGTGCAACTCTCCTTTACAAGACGATCCAATACAAATCTCGTTACAAAGGCTATGATCTCATACAGGGACAATTAAATTAAATACAGAACAGTTCAGTGAGATTCCATTGGTTCAGGGAGTGAAATCCACATGAATTAATTTCTGAGGTGTAGGCTGTAAATCGCTTCTTAACCTTAAAATTGGTAACAAATTCACACCAGTGTCTTCATACAAATGCTAACATGACAGCATGGTATTCATCTTGTTACAGCTGCTGCTAAGTGGCTTAAACCTGTTTTTGCAGGTTTAGGTGAAGTTGTTTGTGTAGTGACCTAGCTACAATATTTATAATAACCTGCTTGACAAAGAAAGTAAAAAAAAAGACCAAAAAAAGAGAAACAATCAAATCTTTCCAGACAGCCTTGCTAAAAGAATGATTACTCTTGTTTTAGACATTCATATCGTCTGCCCTTCAAAGGAAACAATTCTGATGTGGCTAAAGCACAGGAGGACACGCATACACACACTGTCTACTCCTGATACATTCAAACAGTCAAAAAAATGCATCTTAAACCCCTCTGTCATATCAATTCTGTCACTGACACCCTCAATTTTGCAGGTACTCCTGCATGTGTGTGTGTTTGTGTCATTCATCCTGGCCCTGATAGATGAGCATATGTTTTTTGTTTTCACAATCAGGGACAATATTTAAACTGTGCTGCACACTCTCCTGTGAACTTTTGTAACTGGTTGTGCAGAGGACAGCTGGGGTCACAGCACCGTCCAGATAATCTCCATCCCTGCACACAGCTTACGTCTGTGTTCAGCACCTAATAGAAAGCAGACACCATTAATAGCAGATTCCTGTCTGTGATTAATGATATTGATTCAGTTTCCCAAGCCGTTGTTTTTCTCCTTCTGAAATGTTTCATCAGTGTTACCATGGCCAATTAGTCTGATTGCTCTGCGCTTGCATGAAAGCGGGCTGGGAGAACGCGCCTGAAGGGACATGGGCCGAGTGTTAGACATGCACTAGAAGGACTGGAAACAGGCCTGATGTCTCTCATTAGGACCTTTCTCACGTAATCAAACAAGACTTAGGGAAAATGTCAGCTATTTCAGCTATGCTTTTTACGTCGGCCTGCATAAATGGATACAAGGACTCAAATCTGCCACCAGGGGGATGAGATAGACGAGAGATCTTGCTCATGCAAAGATAAATGTTGGAGGATGAGAGAACTGGTCATGCACGTGTCCTTACAAATTGCCTTTTATCACGCAAATTCAAATGTACTACGGTTGATTGGGAGACATTATCACATGGCTGGTAATGGAAAATGGAAACCTTTTCATAATTAGATCACTCATAAGGAAATGTCATTCAAAAAGCAAATGTCATTCAACGGGGGATTTACAGATGCAGCAACAAAAGGACAAGTGGAAACAATTTGTGTGTGTCATAGGAAAAGAACAAACCAATGAACCAAAAACACCTACAGCACTGTTCTTCTCTCAACTCTCACATTGTGCAGAGCAACCAAAACAGCTGCACCATAGGACACCTGATACAGGTACACGCTCTCTCCCATGCATCATTTTCCTACTACTCTCAGTTCAGAATGCGTCACCCACATGGATGTTATAAAAACAATATTTCCTGAGCTGGGAGGACACAACTGATTTCTGATTATAACTCTGATTGGACCATCCTAAAGGATTCAATGATCATAAAGATCAACTTCTTCATGCTAAGTTTAAATCCCATACTGTTTCTCTCTTTTTCTGAAATTTTAAATGTGTTCCACACACTGCACTTTTAGAATAAGTAGGGGAATGCACTGCCTATAACATAATTCAACTATAAACTTAAATGCTGCTATGTATAATACGTTAACATCAACAATTAATCAAATTAATTAACTTAATGACAAGAGGTTGACAAACTGACAGACTCTGCAGTTTCTGTCAGTTTTATGGAGCATTTTAGCCTCTTTTAACCCACTGTTTTGGGTGCAACCACCTTAAATTTCATTATTGTTTGACTCATCAAACTCATTTCCAGTAACAGCAGGCAGACAGCAGACAGCAGACGGATCAAATAAAGCATTTGGCAATATTAGGAGCTGCTTTTCTTTCAGGTGTAGATTAAAACCAAAAACAGGGCTGAAAATGAGCATCAAATGAATGCTACTGGTGGTATGTACCTGCTGGACATACTGTAGAGTCAAATGTTTAGTAGCCATTGTAATCATAATAACCATATCCATGTTAACAGACAGGACATGGGTCAAACTGTAAAAATTAAATATACATGTAAAATCAGTTTTTATCAACCATAGATACAGTAGTTCTTAAAATGATTTTTTAATTAGCTAGTTATTAATCGCAATAAAAAGAATCAAAACACAAGAATCTATTTCTGATGGGGACTGTACCAACATAAGTGATCTTTGCAATTCTATCAGTACATTTAATGTGTGTTGATTAGCAGAGGCTGGGTCGTCAATACCTGGGCTCCAAAAGACGATACTTTCCGTGACTCTGGCTGCAAATGCACAAGAGGTCAGTGGCCATCGCAGGATATTTGGGCTTCACTTTTGTAAAACACATTTATATGCAAATAAGTTGTTTACTGTTTGTTTATGCTGCCACCTAGTGGCCCAAAATTCCAGTCGCCTCAGATTTTGTTAAGAATCATGTATTCGTGGAACAGACAGTAGATTTTTCAGTTACATCAGTTTTATCAATATCAAATCAATATCAGATTTCGCTGATACTCTGGCTTTAAATATTTCTCGTTATCTTTTTTTATTCTGCAACATTATAATTTGTTTATTGATACCTTTTACTTCCCATTTAGTATAATGGTTTTAAAAGAACTCTCCTCACAGATTTTATTCCTGTAAGGGAATCCCAAGAAACTGAATTACCGTAGCATGTAAGCTGCAATGCATGACTCAGAAGTTGTTTCTATTGGAGTTGTTGAATAAAACTGAAGAGCATGCTCCCTGTGTCAAGACAGACATGGTATTAAAATGTTATACAATAAATGATGTGTATATAATGAGTAAAGATTTTTAAATAAAAGTAAATCAGTTACAAGAGCTCGGACACATCCTGGATCTTCTATCTCCCTGGTACAAGAGACAATTAAATCTGCTGCATCCTGTCACAACGATCTGTGCTGAGTGGTAACAGAGAGCACTTTAATGGTGCTGAAATTTGTGCAACATGTGGTTCACAAGTACTGTAACATACCAGAAACTGGAGCGTGGATGAGGTGGAGGGGGGGGCAAAGGCCTCCTAAAAACAAGCTGGTGCACAGTCATGGTACAGCAGCTCTCTGAACAAGTAGACTGCAGCCTATCAAGTTAGTCAACTGCTTATTGCACACCATGAGCCCCGACTGCAAACAAGGCTTTATCGATTTAGTAATGACATTCCCGTCCACTCTATCTCCACAGGGTGCCCCACCCTAACTCAATCCAGATGAGCTCCATCATGTCATACTTGGAGGGGAACCAATCTTACATGACAGAAGTGGGTGGGTATTTCTATACTTCTGATAAAAATGGGGGAAGTAGGAAAAACATTTCTAAGGGGACACTCTATTAAAGAAAAGGCATGAGGCCTTTTCCACAGCTGTTTTGCACATTGGCCTGAGTCAAGCGATGCGGCTGGTAATGGAGTGCTAGGCAGTGTGGAGACTCGCTCCACTGAGGGCCATTTTACGCTTTTCAGGGTGTTGTAGAAGTGCACCAACAGGACCGCACACATTCACAACATTTTGTGTTTGTTTCTCACACAAGCACAGAACAAATCCAAATGAAAAAGGAATGAAAGGCAGAAAAAAAGCACGTAAACACATGTTCAACTAGTTATATTGTCATTCATTTTTTGAGGCATTAAAAGGAGCAATATGTAACTGACACGTAGCTTTTTGAAATGGGTACTGCAGCCGATATTCAAAGCATTGTACAGAGCTGTCTCCCCTGCATCTCCTTTCTAGAGTGGATGCGCGCACAAGTTGTCATGTTGTGGACATGAAAGCCTCATTGTTTAGCCAGCTCTGCATTGGTCTTAAAAGTTTCTACATTCTAACCTCTCTCCATTGTTCAAAAGCATCTCCAATATTTATCCTAACTGTACCACATTTCTCGTCACTGAGCTTATTAGGATAATGTAGAGGCTTTTTAGGGTGGGTAGAATCAGTTATTTCTGAACCACTTTGCCTGCCAGCTTCCATCGCTGCAACACCTGTTGATTTGTTGTGATAACTGGTCTCATAGCAAACCGAGGGGTGTCCAAAAGGCTGTTTGGGGGTGCCCTAAACTGCCTACCGTCTCTGGTCAAAACAAATACAGGCCATTCCAAACTGGAATCAAAACTTAGAGGGAGGACATACTGGCTGCTGAATGCTTGTCAGTGAGGAAGCTGCTAAATGCTAGTTTAACTAGTTGCTAACTTTGCATGTTTTCCCTCTGGAGCTGGGCACCTAAAATATTATAGTGAAGTGGCATTAGAGATTTTTTACAGGAAATGATTGCCTACGATGGTTGAACACTACACTGATGACAGCAGCGAGACTATATGAAACAATTTAGTTATGCACGTACATTTTTTTTTTTTAAATGTTGTAATGTAATGGAGAGTTGAGGGGAACTGCATCAACAATTAATTGAATCTTTACCTCAGCACGCAATCCATTCTACACAAGACTTAGTCATGTTTAACATTTTGATATAAATAAATAGATACTTTTTGCTTTAAGTCAAACCTCAAATAAACACGTTTAGTTGTCAGACAGACTGAAGCAGTGTGTCAAAGGTTTATTCAGTTTCTGGTAGACAATGAGGAACAAGTTCATTGAAACCACTGTTTAGACTGTGTTCCCTGTTCAAAGATCAGTGACACACTTATCTTATCCATGGCTGTTTCAGTCGACACAGCAGAAGTGACTATAGAGTAGGCTTCTTACCTCAAGAACAGACTGTTGAGGCGTAACGACTTGCTTTGTCCACGAAGTCCAACAATTGAACAGCCTGACATGCAAGAAAACTCCTGTTATGAATGTGTAGTTTAAGGTTCAGTTTGATTCCTGAGTTGGACAAGCACTGATTGCCCCACTCCTGACATTAGAGTCATAAGGAACACAAAACACACTGTAAAATTACAATGTGACTTTAATTGGAAATTCAGTTTCTGGTTTTTGCTGACCTAACCTTCATTTTTCCTTTTCCCACAGCCAAGCTTTATTTCAGTGCATGCTCCGAGGATCACTTCACATTAACACTCAGCAGTGATTTGCTCCAAACACAAATCCTGAGTCATCTATGTCACAGGTGATTCATTACGTATATGATCATGCTGAGACAGACTATGTTTAGAGCAGTGAAATAGTAAAACAGATCAACAGCAACATCAAACAACAGCGACCAGGTTAAATCAGCATAGAGTTGCTGTCTGGACCACAGGGGCCTTGTACACCTCTGCTTGTACTTCACAAGATTTGAATCTTTGCCACTCTCTGAACAGCGACGCAACAGTACTGCCTTTAACAGGCTGTAAAAGGGGCTATAGTTGAAAGCTTTTGTAGACTTGGGTTCCTTTGGCTATAATAGGCTTGCTAATTTGTAATTGTCACCTGTTGGAGTCATTGCACAACTTCACCAACTTTAATGATGCATGCAATGAAGTATTACTGTATGATCAATTATAATACAATTTGAGGTCCTCCACTTAAAGCATTTATCAAACCTTAAAAAGATGGCGTTATCAAAAACAGCCTTAATTTACAATTTAATACAGTCTGGACATCAGCCAAAGAATTTGAATAGGACATGAATGGATCTTAACCCTCAGAGAAACAGTCTTGAAAAAATAAAACCAAATGGGGATTTATTCTCAATCTCTCTTTTTTCTGCTTTCTCTCTCTCTCTCTCTCTCTCTCTCTCTCTCTCTCTCTCTCTCTCTGTCTCTCTCTCTCTCTCTCTCTCTCTCTCTCTCTCTCTCTCTCACACACACACACACACACACACTTTCTTGCAAACCTGCATGAATGTGTGGTTTTCTTGTTTTTGAATTCACCTCAGGATTGGGGATTTATACAACTGTGGCTATTTCATTTGACTTTATTGCGCCTGTGGGAGCACTTAAAGTCAATTAATAAAGTGAACACTAAACATCTTCTCACAACCATTTGAAAGAAGACTTTGCCAGTGGCTTTCACCAGTCCAGCACATAAAACACCTTAAAAGCAGGTTTCAAAAACAACTCTGAATAAAAGCAAAATAACAGACAATTATCTGCTCAGGTTAGTCAAGGTCCAACGGTTCACTTCCAGTTTCTCTGCTGCCAAACACTAATACTCTATTAGTTCACACCTTGTAGTGCAATGAAACATGCTTGTGCTAGTTTTATAGGGTTTGGCCAATGGTGCGTTGTATCCACACTGACCAGTAAAAACCTCAAAGTGCACAGTGGAAAGTCAAGGTAGTTGGCCCATGTGTGCAATCAGACAAAGACTGTCAGGATGGGAGAGATACAGGCACACAATAATGTCACCGAGCGGAGAAATGAATCCATGGAAAAGACACATAATCCTCATTACAAAGGCTTTGGCGACTCTTTTTATGACACATGTGCATGGCGAAAAAGTTGTGTATTCTCTAATCCCATCACCAAGGCAGCAGCCAGCTTTCTGCTAGCTTAACCTTTGCAGTAATAATGGAATCTCCCCTTCACAACAGGGACATGTCAGGTTCCTCTCGCTCCCTGGCTCGTTGTACTTTCACACTCTTTGGCCTTGTTACATCTTATCGAGCAGCAGTCTGTCAAATTAGCACATGCATAGATGAGTTTGTGGAGAACAATTCTTGTATCTGATGCTCTTGACCTGGATAAGGGTTGGAGAACCAGCTACTTGTCTGAAGTTGTCTTGCAGGGTTTAATTTGTTCACAGCTTTATAATAATTATTTTTTATGTGCACAACTTTTAACTTTTTTTATTGAACTGATGAGGCCTTTAGTGAGTTTGTTGCTCTCTTTTAAGGGAGAGAAAAACAAGTTATCAATGAAGTCTTAAGAGGAGGGGTAATGTTGGAAACAGGACACACAGACAATAATACACTGATGCACAAAATTAGAATATGGGCTTAAAGTGTGCACCATCCTACTCATGCATGCAAATGTGCACCATAATGCATGCACAACTGTTCAAGGTGCATGCATGCTTTGTCTTCCCGTGTTGTTAAGGATGGAGCTCGCTCAGTGACCCTGCTCAGGGCTCCTCCAGCAGCCTGTCAGGGTTGGTGGCTCCTTCCCAGGGACCTCTGCTTCTCTTATCCAAATTGCAGTCAAGCTTCAAAAATAAAGAGCCCCTGAGACCCATTCGCCTGAGCAGGCAAACCCCGCACCGACAATGCGTCATCAACTCCACATTGACACTTTCATGACAGATTATTTTTTCTCCATTTTTCTCCCTTTAATGTACTTTTTTTTTACCAGTGTTTTGACCTTTGGCAGATTGTCATAAATGTTTCCTGCCCCCTTCCCCTGTTTTCTTCTACATTTCCCCCCAGTTGTAGTTGTTTTGTTTTTCTGTTCCTAGCTCTTGATTTCTATGGTGACAGTGCGTTCCCAGGAATAATGGAGGCTGGGGGATTAGTAGGCGTGAAGGCGGATGGATGGCTTTCTCATAAATAGGTAGGAAACTCCTGGAGCAGGGTGGATGGGATCAGCAGATGTGTGACATGAGCTCAGGCTCTAATTGGAGACTTTTCGATCACTCAGAGGGAACCAGGAAACATTCACACGGTGAAACACAGATGCAGTCTTGTACAGACCTCCATATCTACAAATCTGAAGTGAGCGGGCCGCACTGAACACCACTTAATCCCTGTTATAACAAAACACACACATATCTACTCCAACACACATCTTCCAAGCTCCTACAGGCTATAATGACATCATCAGACGCCACTTGGAGGCTTCATTGCAGAGAGGCTCCATGCTGACAGGATCCAAACCACTACAGCTCGAAATAGCATGAGAACCACACACACCGCAAAGCCTCAAGTCAAAACACATCAAAACCTTCATACAAGAGGGTTGGGGGAGGGGGGGGCAGCAGAACTGGAGGTCCACCAGAAACAAAATCATGATGTGTTTACAGTCACATTTTGACCTGTTTGGAGGATAAGTTTGTGCTAGTTTTGGGCTCACAGGGACGTACATTTCTCTGCAGTGTGTAGATATTCTAACAAGTAGTAATGAGGGAGTCGAATTTCGACAAGTGGTTTTGTCAAAGGAAATGCCAACCTCTGTGGTACAGCACTCCTGGCCTTTACAGAATGAGAAACAGTGTGTGTGTGAGAGAGCATGTGAGTGTGTATGTGTTTCTTAGAGAGCATTGGTGTGGCTGAGAGTTTAAAACATCCAGTGGCTGCTGCACTCCATACTTGCCTGACCGCGCTAACCACAGGCGAGCCACAGCTAAGCCTCCAAAGCCAATTAAAATGTTATGAAGTGGAGTTCCCTTTATTTTATTGTTAATTTATTCTCCCTGACTGGGAATATCCAGACAGTTACTGTAACTGCACTGGCTGCAGATGTCAGGCCTCCCGGTCCTCCTCCTCTTTCTCTTGCTCCTGGTTGTGGGAAACATGTGAGTGGAGGTCCCTCTGAGGCCTGGTGTTGCAGAACAAATCTCCAGATTTTTGAACAAGCCCTCTGATAGACTGACAGGAGAGAGGAGAAGGCGTTCAAGCTAGGCTGCAATGAAGCAGACATCAGACAGAGGTGACAGGAAAGGCCCTGCCGCTGCACTGAGACCGACCTACGTGCATACCGAACATATTGCACAGTGACGCATTGTGCACGTAACCCTGCACCGTCAGAGCTCCAGTCTGTAAGCACCTGCGTGTGTGTCTACATTCGTGTGTGTGTTTGTGTGTGTGTGTGTGTGTGTGTGTGTGTGTGTGTGTGTGTGTGTGTGTGTGTGTGTTTGCATAAATGCATTGTGCAGGAGGGGATCGCCTCCCTTATAAAAACATCCTGCAGGTCCAGCTGAACACACACCGGAGTCCCCAGCATCCCCAAGCTCCTTACACTTGGCGGCATGGCGAACACCCCATGAACACACTTTTCTTCGGGGCCTCACACACATCCCCACCCTCGTTCCTCCCTAAACTCCCCCAAGGGAACCCCAACCATGCTTTTCCCAGGCTTTACTCCTATTGTGTGACACAGGTGTTTAAGTAGTGAAACAGTGGTTGAGGCTTCGAAAATTCTCGTGCTGCCAGTCGCAGGCGTGAGAGAACATGCTTGATATCGCCTTGACAACATGTTTATTTTTTTGCTGTTAAGCCTTCGCCTCGACAAAACACTTCTCCCCAGGGTTCACTGCACAAGTCCATGTACAACACCTACACCCTCAAGATGACAAGGCATCACCTGAAGTAATACCCAAGTCCTGATGTAATCCCTCTTCACTCTGGTGTGTGTGTGTGTGTGTGTGTGCGTGTGTGCGTGTGTGTGTGTGTGAGTGTGTGTGTGTGTGTGTGTGTGTGCGTGTGTGTGTGTGTGTGTGTGTGTGTGTGTGTGTGTGTGTGTGTGTGTGTATGAGATAGGGATGCTCTTTTTGTCCCTTACCCAGTGATTTTGTGTTAGAAAACGTGTGATAACACCTTCAACAAGAGCAGCAACAGCCGATTAAGTCCAGTATATTTTGGTGGGTTAAACTGCTGTGTCCTTTCTCTCTCGCTCTCTCTCTCTCGCTCTCTCTTACACGCACACACACACACGCACACGCATACACACACACACACAAACACACAGTCCTTCAGGGCACCTCTACCTCCTGACTGAGGAATGTTTTTCTCTCTCACCCATCAACACAGGGGGAAATTGTTTGTGCACCACGTGTGTGCATGCTTAGGAGAGACAGCGCGTACAATACCTGTGAGTAGGAAGACAATATCTCATGTCTTAGCAGGTTGAGGAGACAAAGTAAACAGTGAGTAGGCACAGCGAGAACATGACAGTCTGTTTCTAGATTAGGCTGAAATTTCATCAAGCACACGTTTTTTTTGGAAGATTTTAACCAGTTAATATAGAATTTGCAATCAGATAAGATGAAAAAAATGTAGTTATCATTGTCCTGCTAAATATGGAAAAAAAGAGCTGCACCCAAATTACAAAGCAAAGGAGGGCCAAGATCTTATCCCTTGAATATCATCTTTTTTAATCAGATATATAAAATGTCTGTTTTGGAGTCTACTAAAATGTATCGAAGTACAATGTAAACATGCAAACATCAAGCCCAAGGAAAAGTAATGAGATGGAGGCTTGGAAAGGAATGAAAGAACTCAGATTGAAAGTTTGATGAAGAGAGAAAAATCCATCGAGTTGCTCAGTCCTCAGCTGTGTAAAGACATTGATGGTGCTATATTTGATGAAGGATGTGTGAAGAGTTGTGTTTCTCCAGGGAAACCAAGACATGTGCTTCCTCACTCTCCAAATGTTACCCAGCCCTTTGAAATCATGTCATCATGCAGTGTGTTCAACCTCTGCAACTACACCAACACTTGTCCTCCCCTCTGGAAGGAATGGAATCATGTGTTTCTATTACATTTGTGAAAACAGAAGAGGGACGTATTGCCACAGATCTGAGGTGAAACCTGAGAAAAACTCTTTTCGCCACAGCTAATATCACAGTGGGTGAAAGAGCTGTATGAGAAGAAATGTGTGTGCCAGAAAAAAATACCACAAGTGAAAAAGTGTTATTGTCTGACTGAAGAAGATCAGAGTGTTTTGGTCTTTGGAAGGAATTATTATCAATCAATCAATCAATCTTTAATTGTATAGCGCCAATTCATAACAAATGTTATCTGAAGACACTTTACAAAAGAGCAGGTCTATGTACTTGTCCTCCATAAACATCCATTGGTAAGGAACTAACCATAAGATATCTTTGTGAATTGCTGAGTGGCTTCGTGTGTTATTTGGTATTGATCCAAAGTTTTTCTTAAACAGCAAGTGATTTTTTTTTCCATTTGAATATAGAGGGCAATTCTATGTTGTAACTTTGACTTATGTCAAAGAAAGAGATCCCAAAAGCAAAGCAAATATAGAAGCATATCATTTTTTTCACAATTATCAAAAGGAGGCTGCAGACTGTACAAGGGGAACTGCAGGCATAATTCACTCGGAAACGTTGCATGCTGAACATCTTATATCTCAGAACCTCTTTGATGTGAGGTTTTTCCTCAGCTTGAAAAACAAACAATCAATGGCATTCTTTCCAACCGAGTCTACTAGATGTGCAGGCACATATTTGTTTTCTTTTTCCCTTCTCTTTTCCCGATCCCAATCAATTCCTGATAGAGTTACTGCATTATTCCATGGAAACTGCCTCACAGAGCAGGTGTTGTAGGCTCCCGAGCTGATTGCCAGACAGAGGAGGCCGGGGAGCAGCTGACAGTTAGTGCTAATGTGAAGTGACAGGGCTTCTGAAGCCGGGGAAAGAAAAGAGGATCATTTCTACTCTCCAGAGCAGCTTTTCCGGTTAACCACATGTTAAAGACAAATCAGGGAAAACACTTCTATCCAACATCTATTGTTTGACTTGACAGGTTCAACTGCAATCAATTGATTGGAATTACCGCTTAATAGTAAAAGAAAATACATTAAAAAAATATTAATTCTTTATAGCCTGACATGTTCCTTAATTGCATTAAAAGATGGTGGAAAAAACAATACTCTTGGGCTATGATAATCCACTTGTGTTAATTATAGGTGATATTTAATCCCTGATCTTACTGAGCTGTAGTTGCTTTGTCTTTCCTATTTCTATTCAGCATAGATTAATAATGTATAATACTCCCCATAATAAAAACTGTTTCCTTAGTGACCCACATTTATGTCTTTTATGAGGATGATAAAACATTCTCAAATTATATGTCCACCAAGAGATACTTTTCACTTTGTGTGCTTTCCAGTTTATTTTTATTTTTACGACAGACTTTCATATCTGTCGTTTCGTGTTCAGCGATATGAGGGACATTAGAGTATCAACTTTGATTTGACATCTGCCCCAGCGCAGCAGGTGGTTTGAAAGCAGAGAGACACTTCATAAATCCAATAAGGAACATGTTCACAGGCAAACAAAATGTCATCAAACCGTCCATCTACCAGGTTTTTGATCGAAAACAGAAACCGGCAAGAACCATGCTCACATCTGTTTCTTGTGACGCAGATGGACAAAAGTCATGAAATCACTCACAAGGGAGGCAGAGAGCGCAGAGTGAAAGAGAAGCAACAGTCAAGGTGGTTCCAATTAGAGCGCTATCGATAACCTTCATTCTTTTGATGATTGGCCTCGAAGAACAAACATAAAGCTCACACCATGGGCTAACAGAGTCTTCTTTGTTGAAAGCAGACACCGCTATCAGCAATTGACAACATCAGCTGATGGCTGTTTTTAGCAGGTATCCAGCTATGTTGACAGGATGAAGAGTAAACACTGGGTAAGGGTGCACGCAAGGCCCAAACCTGTTCTCTTTGAGCTGAACCTTGGACAGAGAAAAAACCTGAACGACTGCCATGACAGCCTGGACGAGGAACAGAGAGAGGGCCACATCTGTTAGGCTCATGACTGAGAAGATCCACTGACTCTGTGCCCCTACGCAGGAGCTGAGACTAATAGCAAAAGTCAGAGCCACCTCCAGACTTCTTCTACACCTCGCCCCCTCATTGCAGCCCTTCCAGCTCAAATAATTCTGAATTCATTCCCTGAAAACATGATATCCCCAAGTATAGACCATGCTGTTTTTAAATCTTACTGACTGCTTACCATGTCCGGACAAAAGCACCAAATATTGCACCACAGAGCAGTCGGCTTAAAGATGACAGCACCATTCAGGTTAACTTTTTGTCTGTGTTTTAATATTCCAAGGCAGAGGACATATGAGTGAAACCTTATGGACCAGGTGCATCCGCAAAGCTGCGTTAGAGTCTCTGATTTTGACAGAGAGAGTAGACAGACAATAGACAGGCTTTGTGAGGACAAGGAAAAGCCATGTGTCCACGTGGGCATTTTTCAGACCTCAGGGTCAGAAATGTAAAGTTTCATAATGCAGTGAACACTCTGCAAAAACCTACCCTGTGATTGTAGGATCCCTGCTTTCCACCTTCTCTGGAAAATGGCTCATGTCTGGACCTCTGGAATGTGTTTATAGACGGCAGTCCACCTGACAAAACCATCCCCAGATATATGAACTACTGTCACTAGTCACTTCAAAGGTTATGCTCATATCTTCCGAAAGGGCTGCCACTGTGTGTGTTCTGTCTCAATCATCTTAATATTGAACTCAACAGAAAGGAATATACTTACAACCACATATTCGGACCACAAGGCTAATACCTCAGATTCCCACTAACTGTTAAAGTCGAACACTTTAATTACTCCTCTTTATCGCAAACTAGCTAATTTTAAACCGCTACCTCTACTGCTATCCAGAGCAAACTCTTACTGGTTTAAAGGGACCCCTTTATAGCCTTTCCAAAACAAACAAAAACGGAAGACGTTTAACACATTCATTAAACACTGTGTGGTTCTTATATAGGTTGAAACTGTTAGCTTGTCAAGATAACAAGCTAACTCCCTACAGTAGCATTATCAAATTTGAGGCTACTTCCAAAAACAAGTATAGCACATAAATATCTAGCTAACATACTGTAGGTGACATCAACTTGTGAGTGAAGTGACTGGATGAAAATAGAAACTGCATTTTCAAGAGAATGTTCTAGTTATAAACATAACTAGAACTGCTTAAAAGTCCGCCAAGCTTGATTTGCCTGTGTCAAAATAATGCCCCATGCACGGTAAAAAAAATAATATAAGAATTCATGTGGTTTTGATGAAAAGAAAAACAATTACAAAAAGGCTGACAAAAAGAAAAGTTACCTATTGACCAGCAGCTCCATTGGCATTGTTGTCCCTTCATGTGACGAAGTTTTTGAAAAACACATCACTCTAAGGCGCAAAGATCTATTTCAATCAGTTGTTTTATACACAAGCTGTCTTCAAGTCCCCTTTGAAATGCAGCTGTAGCCTTTACTAGAGCTGGGAGACTGTGATCTTTAATAACCTCACTTACATGTCTCACACCCAAAAGCCAATAAAAGCATATTTTAAGTCAAAATACACACAGTGCTACAATAAGTAGTTCCATGTTCTATCTGTGAAGTTTGTCTGGATGGACAGCAGAGTCTCGTATTCAGTGTTGAGGGGCTGGCAGACAGTTGATGTTGTGATCCCTTGGTTTGTTTATAGTGTTTTTTGAAAACCTCAAATTTTGTTGATGATATCAGAAGATAATTTAAAAGGGATTTTGTCAGAGACCATCATTTGTGGTCTCACACACACACACACACACACACACACACACACACACACACACACACACACACACACACACACACACACACACACACACACACACACAAACACACGTGTGATTTAAATCAGAGCTTGGATGGGTGTGAAAAAAAGGCCTATGTCTTTTCCCACCAACAGACCCTTCAACCAACAGGGGCAGCCACAGGTAGTTTTTTTTTATTAGCTCTGAGTAGTGAAATAGACTTGTTAAGTTATGGCGAGTCTTAAACCAAACAGATATGGCCAAAGTGAGTTACGTCAAGTCATGACCTACCCTGGTCTGCTGCTGATGTCTTAACCTGACATTTTTACCCTAACACAAACCAAACTCATACCATGTGTCTTACCAGCACAACCATCAAAACCAACAATAGAAATGAGTAGCGTACTTGATATTCAGGGGCAGAGAAGGACTTAGCCCTGGCCATACTGGGATTCTTACGTTTCCAAAGGGGGAGTGCCGTTTCTAAAAGACAGTCACTCATTCTGATCATAACATTATGCAAGAATTAGATATTTTGACCAATTTTTTTGACAAATCAAATTCAGAATGCAGGCAACCACTTCAAAGCCATCTACCTGCTACAGGTCTTTATAGTTAGTATAACTTAGCATAAAGACTGGAAGCAGAAGCAGCTAGATTAACTCTGTATAAAGGAAGTAAACTCTTCCTACCAGCAGCTGAGAAGCTAAATTCACACACCAGTTAACTTTGATAGACACACCTACATCACAAGACCTATTGTTTTTAAAAGAGAACAGAGCTTAAGCAACACATCCAATATATAACCTAATAAAAACAAAATAATGATTTTAACAGACAGATATTTAAGCGGGTACTTGAATTACTCTACCCTGTTAATGCCACTCTGTTTAGTGCAATGTAGTTCATATTTAATTATCAAGTAGATGAAGTCAATACAGTCTGTTGTTACAATCATGAATTTAATATAAGAACTCTTTATTTTAGTAAGATTTGCAGACAGTAGCAGGTGAATCAACCAAACCAAGTTTTCCATTGGACATAAAAGAAAAAACTAACCCTCTCAGACTAATAACCTAGTCAAAGTCAAATCCCTGAGACACGGTTCAAAGCAAGAAGGGAAAATCAGACCGACTAACGGATAAACCATAGAGGCTTTGTTCCACCCACTGTGTGTCTGATAACTACTTTTCATCATTGACCACATATTTCCTCCTCTAATCCTCTGCGCATCGCCTCAAATGAGGAAATGAAAAGTTCTATTTGATTCCATAAACCTTTCTGGCTCTTAAACAAGGCCTCCTCTCTGTGTGTGTGATCCCAAAGAGAAGCAGCAGCTCATCAAATTACTGCAGCTCCTTCATATCTGCCTCCCCTCTACTGGAAAGGCTTAGGAAGAAACATATCCCATACATCTTTCCTCAACAATCTTTGGTCTCTTTTAATTGTTGGCTAGATTAATAAGCGTCAGACATAAAGCCAGCAAGAGTGAAAATAATTTATTATTGTCAATCAAGTTTAATAAAATAAAAGAAGCCAAATTCTCTGATATTTGCTTGGAGTTTTAACTGCCTTTTTACATAGATAAACTTTTGTAAAAGAAAGGTGCTCATAATGCAAACTGAACTCAGATTTTTCCAGACTAGAAATGTTCCAACTGTTTGGGTAAAACTTCAACAAGACATCCCAAACTGATTTCTTTCATCCATTTAGTGCTATTTGATTGTTAAACAAAACACTATCAAATTTGAACTAAATTTGTTCAACATGGACAGATATTTCATCATTGGTCCTCATGCTGGCAACGCCCAGTTGCTGCTCTGCAGAAATGAAACATTATGTCCAAAGTTAATCAACACAATTATGCAAATGTAGTTTCTCATTACAAGTTCAAAAGTAGGAGGGACAAGTAGCCATGAACCAAGCAATAGCCTTGTCTTTACAATAGCAACAAGCAAACAACATATCAGCTTTGCTCCTCTTACTGACTCCGAAATGAATTACCTGCTGTGATTCAGGACAAAACATTTGTAAAAACCTTTCCAGACAATTACAGGGTCGATCTGGTCTTTTCTGCATGACTCATAATGTCTGCAGTTGGTTCATCTTTTGTGGTTATTAGTCTTAAGCCCCTTTCACACTTGCACTGCACTCCTGAAAATGTCTGGATGTAACCCTGAAGGGCTGCATTGTGGAATGCAAACATACTTATCTAAAATGCCAGGAGAGAGACTTGGTTTGCATCCCTAAAACAAATAATAGAAAATATAATAAAAATGCATCTCTAGGTCAAACTGTCACAAAATGTTTAAATCTGAACTCTATATATATAAATCAAAATAAACTCCCAGCCGACTGACAAAGAGATTGTGAGGACTAAACAACAGCTTTAAATACTTCTTAGTAAAACCCACATTGCTACAAGCAGGGGTGGAATTACACAGACTGTTAAGAAACAAAAAACATTACAAACATTACACTTCAATACAGTCTTTAAAATGTGAAATAACTTTACAAAAACATGCATCCTGCTAAAGTTAATCTTACTTTGGGCTGATTTAAAACAAAGTACAACAAGAAAAAACATTACAACTTCCCCATCTAAAAGTCCAACTTGGTACATTCAAGATTAGCATCACCTGGTGAAGCATGATGCATTCATGTGTACCCGTCCATGAGAGACCCATCCTCAAAAAGAAAAAAAGATTAATAATCAAAGCAATAAGAAACAAGAAAACAAATACTTAAATCATAGATACTAAATGAAGCACATGTATTATTGATTAATAATATTAATAATAATATAGCACCTTTAAGAACAGACAATATTGAATGAAAAGGTAAATAAATGAGTTTTCACCTGATTTTGAGGGAGAACCTTTCGCTCATTAACTGGCTAACAGAATTAGCATCACAGTCACCATCATTTTAATTTTTATATTTATTAAACACACTTTTTTAATTAAAATTTCTATTTAATTTTTCAAAGGCATGGTACATGTCATATACATTTGTAAGTTTCAGCGATACAGGAACACTTAGTATTCATAGATACAGAACAAAGAGAAAAATAAATACATCAGGCATTACAACAATGACATAAACCATGCTTATCACAAAAGAGACAAATCAATTCAAACGTACATCTGAGTGATGCTACCAGGTCCCATCAGGGAGGAGATTGAAATGTATTTAGACTCATTGTCCACCTTTATATAGTCCCGGAACCTGTCTTAAGGAGACCCCCCACCTTTGATGTTTTTCAGTGATCTTAAAATATTTCGACAGGCGGTTTACCACTTGGATATGTTAGGTGTTTGAGATTGGTCCCCCAGTAAACAGAACCCTTGATTTACTCTAGTTTGAGTGGCCCAGCTGGGTGTGCTAGACATGGCTATCAGTTGTTCAGTGCCGTTTTTGGACCACATATGAAGGTGGAACAAAACAACAATACTAAGTACCTCTGTTCAGTAAAAGTGATGCAGAAGTAATGCAGCATCCTCATAGAAGAGGTCTGTTTTTTCTATTTCAGCTCAGACGTTTGCATATTACATGTAGATATCTCCAAT
This sequence comes from Tautogolabrus adspersus, assembly GCA_020745685.1. Taxonomy (NCBI): domain Eukaryota; kingdom Metazoa; phylum Chordata; class Actinopteri; order Labriformes; family Labridae; genus Tautogolabrus; species Tautogolabrus adspersus. The sequence goes on from CM036540.1 coordinate 14,656,704, forward strand.
CATTCAACTGTTGTCCCCTTAAATCAGAATCGAAACAGACCGGCTCTTGTACATCCTGTGTGCAAAAAGTGTGTCCTCATAAATAAGATGTGGCAATTTGATGGGAGTTGTGGGTGCCGCTTTTTTTTCTTCAGTCCCTCCCCTCAAAATGTCTTTTTATGCCCCTGCTGACCACAAGTTGACTCCAGCTTGGCATTGCATTTTCTGTTGCAGTCTGACAGTGAATGTAAGATCACATCTGATTGAAAAAGCTTTGTTATATCAAAAGGATAACGGCCTGTCATAAGTGCTTTTGCTTTGTTCTCCATCGCTGCCATGGGCCAAATGCAAACCACAAATGTACAGTTTTTCTCAAATCACGTGAAATTTAACAAACTTAATATAAGAAGAAGTCTATGTTTGTTTGGCTGCAAACACCTAGATGGGTTTAGCCTTTGTGTGGGAGTCGAACAACAGGTGTCTTTGTGCATACGAGGCTGCAGTGGGCAGAGAGCGGCCGGGTTTGGGTTTCATTCTTTGAAACCGATATGGGTGAGCTGCTTTTCTCAGGGCTAACCCAAAATCTGCCGTTGATGGACAGACCACCCAACTCTCAGCTCTTATAGGCGCACAGTGGGGCCGCTAACTGCAAAGGCAGCCCCCTGTCATTCTCCTTTGGGAAGGAAATGGATCAGTCGACTGTTTGTCAAGTACACTGTCAGAGTCTCCTCTACAATCAAATGGATAGATTTCCTAAAGCACTGGAATACATGCAGTGCTTAACAAACCCAAACCTTTACATCAGTCCTAAGAGGGCTTTAAAAGTGACAGCAGCAGCAGAAAAAAGTCAACTCCTTCGTCTTTGCTGAAGCACAGGAAGGTATCTCGTAGGAAAAATAGGACAATGTGATCAGTATAGTAGAAATCCCAAAAGATAAATTACATTTTTATGGTGATCAGTCCCTTTTTCCTCTCCAGTGATGTCCATGGTTACTCTGTTTCACTTTATTGTGGGACTTTATAGGAGGTTTCTGCCCTGAGTTCTGATCAGAATAAAGATTCCCCTAGGACATCGCAGTGCCAGAGCCGAGGATGCCAGAGCCATTGGTCAGAGGCGGAGGGCCGGGGGTTAGCCTCGCTGGACTGCTCAACTGACAGTCGCCAAAAGACTAAATGATTCACACCCATCCTCTTCCCTGCAGGAGGATCCCTTCCCAGAAGTCTTCCTGATCAGTCAAAGAGCATACAACACAAAGTATATTTTGTTTTTCTGTATTCTGATTATTCCTTCTTTTTTTTCATCTAAAGTACATCTAAAGTAAAGAGTCAGATTCAATAATGCAAAACATGAATTACGATTGAGGTGGGATTTTTCTTTCTGGTGTCCCCCATTTCATTTCGTCAATAACAAAAGGAAAGTCTCAGGAACAGCCAAATGTTGAATCAAACCCGGAGCCAAAACAAGCAGCTCTACCTCTTGTCCTGGCACATCACACCCACTATCTTCTTGGATAAAAACTCTCTATCTTCCTCCCAGATCTTTTTTTTTTCTGTCAGAAGACATGTTGCTACAGACGTACTTGCACTGTGTGTTCACTTTGTGGTAGGATACAAATTGTGTTTGGCTGGTGAAGAGGGCAACCCTGTACAAGTCCAAATCCTAAACATATGTTTCCCCCCTTGCAGATGACATCTGAGATACTGATCCTTACTTTCATGGCTTTTCTGTGGCAAGCTCTTATAAGGGAACCCCTCCCCAATTAAACCGGGGCCCCATGTGTCTGTCCAATCAATAAAATGGGAACCGAATCGAATAGCTTGGCCAACAAACAACACTGTGGTAGCCATACAAATTAAAAAATACATACTGCATAATGCTGTCATAAAGACAAGTATCCATATGCTTATATATGTGTGAACAATCCCAAATATTTCAAGATCTTTAGTTAGGACTTGAATCTGTGACTTTTTACTTACTATAGTATCTCTATCTCCTACATGGATCAATTCATTACAGCATAAATCATACAGCATGTAAAAAAATTGGAGGAGAAATTTGGTTCATGATTAATTTTTCTGCAGACATCTTTGTAAAAACGCTTACTTCATCCTACACTTTGTTCATTACTCAAACACATCTGGCTGACAGGTGCCCCATCTGTTAAGCGTTGAGTAATTTCATTCCAGCAAAGAGGAGCAAATGGAGAGGAGTGGAGGATAAGGTACTCTATCTTCTATCTGTGATGACATCAGGGCTCGCAGAGCTTGTTAGAGATGGCGAGTTAGAGTGGTCATAGCTCAGTTTCTACAGACAGTAATCCAGCCCACCGCTGTCAGTGCCCTTTTCAAAGCACTGATTACTCCATTTCCAAGGGCCTAATCTCTCTAAACAATCTCTGTTTTCATTATCTTTTAAACTGATTAGGCCTATGAATTTAACTTTCCAGCGCTGGACTCAGACAAAAAAAAAAGGCCAACCATATTGATGCCAGCTGTAGCTGCATGACCTTACAAGAGAAATAAAGCTCTGATACAAAAACAGATATAGAGGAGCAGAACATGTGTGACTGAGACATGCTTAAAAAGTATGACAGACATCGGATAAAAAGATCTCCTGAGGGGAAAATATTTAACCTGCTTGTGGTTTTGCACAATTTGCAGCTGGATATTACAGTCAAACATAGGAATAAACAAAGTCTGGATCATTTTCTCTCAAACTACATTGACAGTTAAACATGAGAGCTTTAAGTGGTTCATTCTATACTGTGCCCTCAAATGCAACATTTGGACATTTGCAAATATTGAAATAAAATCTTGATCAGTTTGTCTTTTATCTTTCCTTCTATCTCGATGTCTTTCGTGCCATTGCAAATTCAGCGTTGCTTTCCACCCCGTCCCTTTTTTTTCTCCACTCATTCTGGACCAAGTGAGGTAAAGTTTGCCAACACATGTCTCCATCTGTTAACAAACACTTCCAATATGTTGAGAACAACATCTTGGCCCTCTGTCTCCTCCATCAGGATGTGATGAACGCCGTGCACCTGCCTCAGCCTCCAGCCTTGTTTCTGGCAGCTGACCTGAGACTGTCTCAGCCCAACAACTATTCGCCCCAATAACATCAAAGACGTAGGAGTGGAAGACGAGATGAAAACAGCGGGTTTTTCTGCTTGCTTTTCCATCATTGCCTCCCATTACATCCAACAACAATGAACCTTATGTCCCTATTAGTTGGTTTTCTCATTTGCCAAAAAACACTAATGGTCAATTAAACAATTCTGCTTGAGGAACTTTTAAATGTCAATGAGCACGCACGGGATATGTATTATGTAAACAGGGACGTGCAGAGGATTTTAGAGGGGCAAGGGCCCAAAATCACAAAAGGGATTTTTTTCCTAAAATTTTTAGTAAATGTGCGTCTGGAAGACTACTTTGTGACACTGTTAAAGACATTAAACTATATGTGTTTAAAGCAAAGCTATATTATATGCCACAATGCAACACAGACATCAAACAAAGAACTAAGATCTAGATAATACAAGATGCTAATCATGGGGTGTTCAGGGCTGAAACCAGACCTAAGGGGGTACAGAGGTACTTGATACTTCTATTTTGATTCTATTTTATGCTGTGTTCCCTGGTTACATTCAAATACATGTTTTAATCCCTCAAAATGTAAGATGTGTACCTCACAAATGATTAACACCAGCTTTCATTAATGAATAGAGTTGGATAAAAAGTTGAATGCCTTTATTTTACCATTAGTTTAATTTAACAATCATACACCTTTTTAGATAGAGATCAATCAGAGTTGTCTGCACTTGTGTAAGTCTCATCTGCGGATCCCTTTCCCCCCCTCTCTCATCATCATCTTCTGCTGTTTCTCTCTCTCTCCTGTTCTTCATCTGCAGTCTGTCTGTCAGTCTGTTCGTCTGCATGGAGCACATAAAAGCAAGCCTTGTGATCCCACAGTAATGGCGTGCTAATTTAACAGTAATCCCTGCAGTATGAAGAGAAACGTAAATACACTTATTAGTTGACATGTTGGTTAAAGTACTTGACCTGTTTTGGAAAAATCAGAAGAGACTGAGGTTTGGGGATATTTCACCGGGACATGAACCCTCTGACATCTCTACTCCTGCTTCACTGCAGGAGTAGTATAGCAGGAGTAGTGTCTGTGCATGCATATGCGTGCTCACACATGGGTGCATGCTCTCCCAGCAGGAAAAGAGGAGGAGAGGGCATTGCACTGGCCTGGACCACATACTGTAGCCTTTCTACCGACCTGATATTCTTATTTATCTGACTATATCTGGTCGTTGGGCCAGTCTGTGTACAAACAGGAAATTACACTATTTTTATTTAAAGGGCACTTTCTCTGTAGAGGGCAAAAGGGCAGGTGCTCAGCTCAAGCCCCATCTTGTCTATGTGTGCACTTGCCTGCAGTAAATCCACTTAAACAACCGTTTTAGCCAACACAGTCATCCCAAAACTGTAACTCTCCATAGTAAAATTACCACCACTAATAAACCCCATTTGACAGTTCATTTAAGTCAACAACAGAGGGGAGAATATAAGCAAAAAAATACGTCAGAAGTTGAAACCATCTTGATTGCAGAAACTGAGAAAGAACTCTGGAATCACGTCAGGAGAGTCAACAAGTTGGACTTAGCTCTGCCTTTGCACCGTGACACGGATTTGTGTAAAGGAGAAAGGACCCACGTCACCCCTCTCTTAACTCCCTACTTTAATTAACTAATGTATCTCAATTTGTCATAGCGTGACACTGCATGATTCTGAGGCAATCTGAACTGTTGGCCGGGCTATGAGAGGGGAAAACATCAGCACCCTCTACTGAGGAGTCGGCCAGCTTCAGGGCCCCTGCGGACTCTGATTTAATTTCCTCTCATTTACATGAAGGTTGCTTGTCTCATTATTGTCTTGTGATGATGCTGCCACTGAGTGGCCTGCTGATGATGACCAGATCCATCCTCTGAGTCACTGTAAATAAACTCTATTGATTATTAAACAACAATAAAATGCATAAGAACCACACATGGGTCAACACATGGAGGAGTTTGTCCTACATTGGATACATCCATTTCACATTTTTTTTGAAAATTAAATGTTAAGATTTGTATGCAATTAATATATCAGGGTTTAAGTTTGTTGTGATTTTGTTCTTACTCAAGGGGAGTGTCTGAAGAGTGTACATTAACACTGAGGTGGGCCTTCCTTGTTTTTAACTAAGAACACAAGGCGAACTTCAGCCTCTTTGCCTATTGCAATATTTTTAGTACAGCTTCTATGTAATCTGAACTTGATGGATGAGTTAAATGAAATAAATTATTTTAACAGATGATGTAACAACAGGTTTGCACATTTCTAAATCTATGATGGTTAAAATAGAAGTGCAGAGTATTTTTTTTTTATCACTTCATATGATAAGTGAGAAAGCAAATATAAACTCTGATTCCAGGAATGGTTATCATTAAAAATCCTCACCTCCCACATCTGTTTGGACTATAGAGGACAAGAAGTCAGCGAAGCCGTTAGAACCTTTTGGGATATATTTAGTTTTACTATGTCAGAGAATAACTAAATATAAAGTGTGCAGTAAAGGTTTGCGTCAGCACTGAGATATTCCCAGATACGAGACGCCTGGCCTTTTTCATCTCTGTGTAAATGTACCTGCATCCGTATGTCACTGTCTCGTCGGCTAAACAAATTAGTGTGTTTGATTGATCAAGGTTTATACAAAAAAGGGTATATGATTTCAAAGAGTGAGGGGAGAACAGGAGGAAAGGGGGGAGAGAAAGGGGGTATGTAAATGTACAGACACAGGCGGAGTGAGGGGGTGAAAGAAAGAGAGAAAAAGAAGAAGAAAAAGAGAGACAGAGCAGCTGGATTGCCATGTAAATAGCTGTGTAGATAGGTAGGGTTGGGCTTGGTGCCAGAGGCTCTACAAAGGGCTCTGAACATCTGTTTGAGGGTAGATTCCTGCTCTGTGTTGTTGTAAGAATAATGGTCTCGCTCTCAGGGCCTGTTCCCTCATCAGACTGGATCATGATCATGCATATACACTCTCTAACGTCAGACCACAGCCCTGCAGAGCAGAGAAACACAAGTCAGGCAGTTATTGATGTTATAACACCACAACTCAGTCATCAGAGAAGATGGACAGGTGGAACATCGCTCACATTGCCAGAGCTCTTTTTAGCTACAAGTGAGGGTCAATATGAGGCAGCAATTAATTTCACTGCTTTATAAATAAACTTTCTATTCTACTCAATTCACTCATAAGCTTGAATCAAATCCAAGAGATGTAAATTAATTGATGAATCAGTGGCTGTGAAAAAAGAACCAGCACATAAAAAGTTTAAAATCACTATGATGTCAGGGATTAGAGGTTTACATCATGAAACACAGCATTAAATGTTCCAGTTTTAGCCAGACATCTGATTAAAACAGAAAGTTTTGGCTTACGTATAATTAACTGCTAAACCAAAGTGTTGGAGACAAACTTAAAATATTCCTACCAAGCGTTTCTCATGGAGTGAAAAAAATGGGACATCTCTGTTTGTGTGTCATGACAAGGATCTTTTTCCCTCTCCAAGAACATATGCAAGTAATTTGTACAACAAATGTTGGTTTTAGACTGTGTTCCTTGCATACTAGTGGCTTCTCAAACCAGGGGGGCTCCATTCTTTAGTGCTTGAAAGCAAAGCAAACAAATTAATTAACACTATCGTTACATTGGGTGGCCAAGGAAAGCAAGCGCTGAAATGTTACACCATTACCTAAATTCGCATGCATCTGTCTGTGTCTTACCCCTCCTCCTTCCCATCCCAGCCTGCGTCCCCTCCCGCCCCTGCCCCAGCGCACAAGGCGCCCTTGAACAAGGCCGAAGGACCACCTGCGTGAAAGAGGAGACCCTCTCTGTTATGTCTCTGCTAGGGAATGAAATAACACGGAATCCAGCTCTGCAAATAACTCACAGTGAAGATCATTTTCCACATGGTGCTTGACAAAAGGTAAAATAAGAACAGATGATGTCTTCTCTCCCAACTCTACAGCCTCATTTCTTAGTTTTTTACACTTTGTTGTGCTGCTCCCCCAACCAGGGGACGCAGGGGTTTGGCCTGTAGTGGCCTTGTTAACCAGCTGGTTTGAAATACAAGGGCTCATTGCTAATAGCCACTGACATTGAGTCAGCCATTTTTTCATGCCCTCAGTTGGCCGGGGTTAAGAGGGGTTCGAGGAACCTGATCCCAGATCTGATGATTACATGTGAGCCGTCAGGAGCCAGCGGGAGGCCTTTTTTCTAAACTGGGCATTAATCAGAGGAGAGGGAGGCTGAACTGGCTCCACTTTAACCAGTATGACACATGTAGAAGATATTTTGAGCTTTTTGTTGAGGAATTCAGACGAACACAATGCAACAACGCAGAACATACTTAAAGGAAACTTTTTCAAGATTTTTGGAGATTTGCTTATTTGTAAAAACGACTATCATATCTTCAGTAAAAATAAGAAGCTACATCCAGCAGCAGGTTAGCAATGCTTAGCATCAAGACTTTAACTAGGGAAAATAGGTTACACATAAGCAAACAATTCATCTCCTAGCACATCTATAGAGTTAACTAATAACAAGGACAATTTCATTGAGCAGCAGAGCTAGCTGTTTCCCGATGTTTCCAGTTTGTATGCTAAGCTAAGTTGCTGTCTGCTGTAGCTCATAATCCCCAAACTGACATCAAACATAGTATCATTTTCTCATATTACTTGGCCAGAAAGCATATTTCCCAAAAATGTTGCAAATTTCTGTTAATTCAACAATAGTCCTGCCAAATACAGACAGCGCCTCCAGCTGGCTCCATAATCGAATCAAACAAATCTCAGTCTGTTAAACATATCAGCTATATTTGTGCGAGCAGACCTTTGCTCGCCCCTCTAAAGAGGACACATTTGAAGTTTGTGTAATCCAAATAAACAGGTAAGGCTCTTATTAGCCTCCAATTCCTGTTGCAAGTGTAACTTCATTTTCAATTTGGACTCTCCCGCTGTGACTCATGGGAGAGCGACTTCAAAGCAGCAGCCTATGCACTTGAGGTCATTATCTTCATTTCTATATCCTCTGCAGGTTCTCAGCATATGGGAACATTTTAACTCAGGATTTTTTTTTGTGTGTGCGTGCGTGTGTATGCATGTGTGTGTGTGTGTGTGTGTGTGTGTGTGTGTGTGTGTGTGTGTGTGTGTGTGTGTGTGTGTGTGTGTGTGTGTGTGTGTGTGTGTGTGTGTGTGTGTGTATGCAGCTATAAATCTGCCATGTCAACTATAAAATATAGCTGACCAGCAACAGATGTAGCTCTAATAGCTACCAAAAAAATGAAATCAAAATTTACCACCTTTCAATTTTTGTTCTTACACTTAATAGCCTGTAAGATTGATTTCAGCTTTGTGCACAGTAGATGGACAGTCAGTGAGAGTCTGACCATGCTCATACAGATAGAAGAAAAGGGGGGTTTGGGTGTTTCCTTTTAATTTTCTATTACTCTGTTCTACTTACTCGGTCTCTTTCTATCCTTCTCCTCCTCTATCTTTTCTTTAATCCCTCTCCTTCTACTCTTTTAGCTGAGACGAATCCTCCTTTCATCATCCTCTGCAGTGAGGGCCCTGCTCTCTGTTCGCACAAAGCCTGACCATCGCTGACTCCTCATCAACCCCTTTGCCCAATTCATCAAGCGGAGGCCCATGGGCATTCATCACCCCCACCACCTTTCATATCCTGCACCAGCTGAAAGCCACTGTCCCTTCTCTGACTTCAATGCAGCCGTGACACACCCCTAAGATTTATAGTGGCATAATTAGTAGCAGTGAAAAAGGCCTGCATGCTTTGGAGGGTCAGTCAAACCGTATCTCTGAAAGCCAGTCACATCTGCTTCTAAATAAATTGCACAAAGTTGATGAATTAGCCGAAAACAAGAAGCAAAGAAATTCATCAAAGCCCGACAGTGACATCAAAACAATCATACACACTCTGGGTCATTTTAATGTACTATTTCTCACCATTCATGGAAGCTAGACACCGTCATAAATCCCATCTCCCTACAGGGAAGCTGCTGCCGTTCTGCTGCTTGTGATGAGCAGCTCTGAGGTGAGAACTCCCCCTCAGGACGGGGGTTTCCAAAAACATCTCAAAGGAGGTCTAAAATAACATGCCTAATAGTTAAACAGTGTTATTGATGTAATCATGCCCTCCCCCTCCCTCCCGTCCGCCTTGCTGTCACTGATATCTCAAGAACAGTGAACTAATTAAAACACTCCTGCAGTTTGTTTTTATTACAATCCTCACACAGAAATCTTCACTAAACAGTTGGGTTTTTTCCTACAAGGCCACACGTTGGGACATGTTGTCCAATTGTGCACAGAGGAGATGCAAAATCCCCATTCAATCATAAATTACACCTATTATTCATTATTCCCGTTGTGGCTTTCCCTCTGTTCTCTTTCATGTGCATGATAGCACAGATCACCTAGCACCTGAAATACCAAAATGTCTGACAGGGGCGAAGGTCTGGCCTCAGCAGTCAGAAGGAGGAGGAGAGGGGAATATGCAAGTGAGTGGAGAGAGTAAATAAGTGCATCTACTCTTATGATGTTGAGGTACTTTTACTTTACTTAAGCAGGCTATTCAAATGCTATTTCATACCTTTTCTTCACCAGAACTTGGGTAAATGTTGACAGCTGTAGTGAGGCTACTTTTCATTAATGACTACATACAAAATGTGGTTAAATAAAAATTGCATTAAAATTCTAAACAATTATTCTTAACTAATCTTTATTTACAGATTATAGTTTTAGGTATAGTATGAGAAGTGCTCTGATTTCCATTTGTAGTACCTTAGTAGTCTTAATGGTATTGACCAATCACTTATTAGCAGGTGTGTGGAGAGCAAAAGCAGCCTGAATGCAATCCGCAATAACTGTACTGTACATCCTGGCTCCCATCAGGGGTAATCTGATGAACGCTTACGATCTCTGAAAACAGATTTCTGCATGCAAGTGCGGACACTAGACAAACTGCAGGATTTTGCACTTCCACATCTGTCTTATTTTTCATCACCAGAGGTTGCCGCTTGATTGCTATCAGTTCATTCTTTGTATAAGTACTTTATATGTACGATAGTATAAGTGCAGGATTTTTAATTGTAGTAATGCAACACTAATAATGATCTGAATACTTACTCAACACTCATCCACATTCAAGGAGGCATATTACATAATCACAAAGCAGAAGTTTAGTGTAGAAGCAGCAGCTTTATCCAAACTTTGCAAAAGTCATGGGAAATAAAAGAAAATCCAAGATGAATATTGTGAAGATTTATTTTTATAGCATTATCTAAATCACTGTTATTAAAGCACTTCTGAAGACTCCAAAAGTTATTCCAGTCTCTACACCAGTCAGATTTGATACTACACGTCATCAGTATTTGGATTTTCCCTATTCTCCCCTCCTTGGGCAGGAGTACAAGTGGTTAAGCTGCTGTTTGCTGGAGCACATTGCAAACGTTATGCAGAGGGGCGAGGAAGCACCTGCTTCCAACAAGGAGGTGGAGAAAATGCTCTCATGAAAACGCCCAACTCCAGAGGTTGGCACAGACACTTGTGCGGGAGGTTGGATGGCTCTGAGATTATGCACAGACTATTTTGATAATCTTGATTGGAGAAAGATCGCCTGATGCTTTGTGGCTTTCTGTTTAGATTTGTTTTTCATTTTGTTTCTAGAAGAAGCTGAGGTGTGACTAAAAAGCAGTCAGAGTAAGTTTTGGAGTTAATTCGTGTTGGAGTTCTTACAGGTTATGATAGGTGTGCTTTTGGCGTGTGTGTCAACTGAACAACAATGATATTTCCATCTGTTTCTGTGTCGCATTTTAATTCACCACTTACTGTTGCCAGAGTTCCCTGCCCCTGGATTGGCGATGTGTTTTTATCACACAGCCTTGGGGCGTTATCAGGAGTGCAGAACCTTTGAGAAGACGCCTCTGGACTTGGATTTTCTTGGATTTGGGAGACAGATCCAGCTTTCTGAGACAGCATTGACAGAGGCGCGTAGACAGCGGCATCATCGGTTATAAAAGTTAGTTAGAAAGTACACTTTCTGTAAGGAAACTGATGCGCGTAAGAAGGGATGCCAGCCAGGCGTGGCTTGTGCTTGAATATCCAATGTGAGAATGCTTGGGGAGTATGTATATAATAGAGGCTTTCCCTTTGATAATCATAGATATCAAAGTGATCATTGTAGCAAAGGACGGTCAATAAAGTGAGAGGACGCTGCTGATTGGGAGAGCACCGCGCGCTGGGTACGCTTTGTGCGTGCATGGACCGGACTTGTCTAACTTTTTTTTTTTTAGTATTTGAGTCACCATAGTCTACATTTCAAATGCCGTCGCTTAATTTAACAGCTGTGCACACAATGGCAGAAGTCGGGAGTTTTCTGGGGACAATCGACCTGGATTTACAAAGCTTTCCTGCACTCGGGAATATACCCGTGCCGGAGTCTCCAGTGGGCTTGAATGAGCGGCTGGGGCAGATTGAAGGGAGGCTGCAGCGGGGGTCGCCAACGGATTTCGGGCACCTGAAAGGGATCCTGAGGCGGCGACAGCTCTACTGCAGGACCGGCTTCCAGCTGGAGATATTCCCAAATGGGACTGTGTACGGGACGAGACAGGACCACAGCAGATTTGGTGAGGGTATTTCTTTAAATTAAACTTTTATTTAATGACAAAGTCTGATTATTCAATCACATTATGCTATGTTATAGGCTATACTATTTTTGACTAGAACGAAATGTATTATTCTGACTAACTTATAGCCTACACAATTTGTAAGGTCAAATGAAGGTATTGAAGAATGGCTTCAAAATAAAGAACACAGGCCTATTAAACAACATGATAAAAATTGTTAAGTTGAGGTCAATGCCATGTTTTATAGGCTATCTTTAAATGTGAATAGGCTTATTTACGCACTACACTCTGAAACTTGCTGTTCAAAGTTTGTTTTTTTTAAGTGGCTTTTTCCTGCCACACATCCCTAGTGAATAGTCTCTCGTGCGTCACTCAACTGGCGCGTGGGGAAGAGGAGCAACACACCTTTCTATGGCAATCCCCGCTAAGCGTGGGGGCAGGTGCCTCTCCTCCACCACAAACAAGCAGCGCGTGCGCGTCTCAAGGTCACGGAAACAACGCGTGCGCGTACACGCGCGCCTGCAGTAGTTGAACTTTTGGTTCCATCATTTAAAGAGGAGCAAGGTGCGGTTCGCGCGAGTGATAAACAAATTAGGTCAGAAGGCAGATACGCACATGTCTCGCGCCTCAGTTCAATGCAGTTATCTCACAGATAGGCTACCTGTCTCGCTGCGGAGTAACAATTAAAACAGGACCACTGCACAGGGAGGGTCTAACGTTTTAACTCGAGCCAAAACAAGCCGGTAGGGATGGGTGGTCCGCGTGTTTGTTTCTGGCTTCACTTTCCTTTTAAATGCAACGTCTTTGTCTAAAGGACATGGCTTTGATTAGAGGGATATGAAACACACTCTTCACCCCACAAAAATTAGAGGGATGTTCTGTGTCATCCTCTGGCATCAGATGAGGTCTGGAGATGGGGACCAGGTGGCTGTACGCTGGCCTCTGCCAGTCAGTACCGCCAGCTGGATCCTCTGACTAACCTCCGCAACACAACAGACTTTTAATTTCACCGGTTGTTCCCCTGCCTTTGAAGTACAAGTTCACTTTACTGTAACTTCCTGTGACTCAGCAGTCCACCAAACAACAGCCATGTCTCAGCTTCTTAAAGAAGCTGAGACATGTAGTCAGTTGGGAAGTCCCAGGAGTCAGGATGAACACGTTTAAGATACAACAACCGACAATGATTTAAGAGATAGGGCCTACATGTTCTTTAACAAACTTTGGAAAACGAGATAGAAACGCAAATAAATATATACCAGGTCTTTTCTCTTCAAGTCCATGCATTGTTATTTCTGCAGTAACAATGAAAACATGTCATTTAATTGCATTAAATCAGCAATTTTTCTTTTGAAAACTGGTAATGATCATTTGTTTCTAAGATTAAAATAATTGTGACAAATACAGATATATGAGTGCAAATTGTGCTCTGAAGCACTGACTTTTATAAATGCCACATGTTGCTGTGTGCAATTAACAGGATTTTTTCTAATATAGAATGGATATGCAGTTTTTCTATACAAATGGATTTACAACACACAATGTAGGAAACAATACAAAGAATTTGTAGAGCTAATTTAGAAGTAAAGCAAAATATAGGCCATATTTTGTTAATTCTTCTGTCACATAAATGGAGGCCACTTGTTGTGTTTGTAAGTTTTTCACTTTCCTGACTGGCTTTCGTTGCATTTTGTGTTTGTGTATTGTTTGGCTTCAGGCATCCTGGAGTTCATCAGTCTGGCAGTGAGTCTGGTCAGCATCAGAGGGGTGGACGCTGGAGTGTACCTTGGCATGAATGAAAAAGGAGAGCTCTATGGGTCGGTGAGTCAAAAAAAATCAATTAATTCACACCCTTGTCCCTCGCCTGGGGTCCCATTCACAAGAAGTCTGACCCCTGATACAAGTGACATGAGAAAATTGCTCTTTTATTAAACTACACCTAGTACTGAGCTATCTAAAAGAGAAGAGAATACATTTTCTATAGCAATGTTAGAACCAGCTTGTTATCAATGTTGCCATACAGAGCAGATGGGAAAACCACAGCGAGACAAAACAAGTGTGTTTTCTTTTTAAGAGTCTAACACTCTTGTTCTCACAGTTTCTTCTCTTGCTGTTTTTAATGGTACAGTCAGCAAAAAATAAAAACAAGAGGATACATCCAATTAATGACTGTGACTAAAAGCAGCATTAGCAGAAAGACAGAATAGTAATAAAGATCCCTACTCAGCTTTAGAGAGCAAACTTATGTCTCCATTTATGTAGAAATATTTACATACTTTCCCAAAGTGCAGAAAAGAAAGTTTGCAGTCACTTTGGATGTGTTTTGTGGGTGAATGTGATGGAGATAACCTCTTCTCACATAGCCTACTGCTGCTTTAAACATAATAGAATAATATTGTGCTTTTATCAAATTTAGGAAACATTAAGTTAATTGTGTGTCCTGTTTGATAATTACTGTCATATGGTTTGTATTTGGAGACAAAGCGAGAGGAAAGGAAATAGATACAAAGAAGGGGAAGTCTGTGAGGGTAACCTGTATCAGGTGTCCCTAGGCTTTACCTGGGGGCCTCACGGGCTCAGACCCCCCACCCCCCCCAGGTCTCAACATTTTCGAACAGAGAGGCTACTTTTTAAACACGGCCATTATGTTGAAAGTGCAGATATTATTACTGCGTGCTATCAGAGTCTGGCATCCTGGAGCTTTGACCCTGAGGGGAGGTGGGCGTTCAGTGGAGGGAGGAGGCTGTGATTTCGGGTGGGGGGGGGTTGGTTAATTGCACACCTGACAGAGTCACCTGACTGACAGAGGAAGTATAGACATGTCTGTCGGAGGCTGAGGGGCCAGGGGGCCGAGGTAGAGGGGGAGGAGAGGAGAGGAGAGGAGGGGAAGGGGACAGGTAGAAGGCTGCTTCCGTCCCACAATTGCTAGACCACAAGCTTTTGATCCGATGAGGTGTGTGTGTGTGTGTGTGCGTGTATTAGGATTGAGCTGGCCCAGTCATGTGCCCTCTGGGCTGTGTTTACAGATAACAGCTTCACCACATAGCCCCAGCCAAGCACAGCCTGACAGCCAATCAACAAAATTGCTGCGGGAATTTAAGCTGAGACTCTTACAAAAACACTATAGTGTGTGTTATTAAAGGCAAGTACTGACTGATTGCCACGAAGAGAAGCTATGTCCTCTTATCCAAACAAAAAAATGGTGTCCCTGAGAAATAGGTGATAGCGACACCCTTAAAAAATGGTACAGGTTGGGCTCCCGGTCCACTGTGATGGTCCCCTGGTCCTCTCAGGTTTTGGCACAAAAGCAGCTCTTACCCCAATGTGTCTCACTGTTCTCACACACTCACTCAGCCAGCACACTCTCACCTGCTGAACCCGCAGCCATCGCTCATGCTGGGCTGTCAGGGAAGGCTTTGGGAGCCTCTCTGTGTGTGTGTGTGTGCGTGCGTGCGTGTGTGTGTGTGTGTGTGTGTGTGTGTGTGTGTGTGTGTGTGTGTGTGTGTGTGTGTGTGTGTGCGTGTGCGTGAAGATGATGGTACGCTCCTCTTGCATCACAGGGAGAGAAATATTTCTCCATGCACAATGAGAGGTTAACAGGTTTTAGGAAAGAGTGTTTGGCATAAAAAGGGAAACGTTTCCCATGAGCAGCTGTCTGAATGGGTTTATACTACTTCATTTCAGCTTTCGATGGCAGTAAGAAATAGTTAATGAAATACAGAAACAAGTACATCGAGAGTTGAATCTGCATGCTTTTGGTTGCATTTTGTTTGATTTAGCTATAAATCTGTTTTTCAAACTGTTAGCGGGACTTCAGGATTCACTAATGTGTTGTTTTCTGTCCTGCAGAAGAAGCTGACAGCAGAGTGTGTGTTCAGGGAGCAGTTTGAGGAGAACTGGTACAATACCTACGCTTCGACTTTGTACAAGCACACAGATACGGGACGCTTCTACTATGTGGCTTTAAATAAGGACGGCTCGCCGAGGGAGGGCAACAGGACTAAAAAACACCAAAAACTCACCCACTTTTTACCCAGACCAGTGGAGATTGAGAAGATCCCTCAGGCATACAGAGACTTGTTCCAGTACAGGTGACCAGCACTGATGCTAGGAGAACTGGTTCCAATTGGAGGAACAGATATAAAAGAAGAGGAGGGAGAGGCTGTTTTGGATATTTTGGACCTTGGACGGAACTGTTTACCCTCAACTCCCCCTGAGATCACTGTGTTTACACCTAAGCCCACTGCAAAGCACGTTACAGCACTGACATAAACAACGTGCAGGATCCTGGATGCTGCTTCTTAAGTGGACTTGTGACCTCAGAAAAAGAGGGAAAGTAGTCTTATAAAACCACTGAGGACATGGATTAAGGAGGCCTGTGTGTGATCAGGACGATAAATCAGGTGTCATGTTTTCTCCATAACCACTTTTTATCTGAGGGAAATGCGTAAAAACTGAAGCAACTTGCAACGACAAGTGGAGTCATGGTTCTTGGCTTTTAAGTAGCACTAATCTGGAGTGGGAGTAAAATGAACGATGAGAACACCAAGAAAAGATTTTGGGGAGCTCAAAAAGGTGGAAAGCACTGCAAATGTCACATTATGCTATTTTCATAGAAAATGCACAACCATAATGACGTTAGGTGTAAAAAAGGGCACATTCCAAACACATGGAGCATTTTTTTGAAGTAGAGGTGCCAGAAATGCACAAAATGTTTATGCGTCATGCATGTTGGTGATATAGCAAGGAACTAAAAGAGTGAAGAGGCGTGGCAGAACTGGAGTTTAAAAGTTTTTTTTTCCAAACTAAAGATGGAAAAGGGGATGTTTAATCTCTTTAAAGAATGTGTAATAGATGATAGAGCACTTACTTCACGTCCCCAGTCCCAGCTCATTCGGACTCCCACGTCATCATCAGAGTCTCATTCATCACATTTGAATAGCAGCTCCTTGTAGCAATTAAATGCAAAACAAGAGATAAATCTTGGGACACAAGCACTTCTTTGACTGAAGTTGTAAAGAAGAATTGATGGGGTGTTTTTTAAAAGATGGTGACTTGTAATGTTCAGAGTGTCAGGAACATTATTAAAGATGCAAGCAGCTGAGGTGTACATATGGGTGACCCTATTTATGAAATGTACAATATATTTATTTTCTACATATTAAGTATAAATATAAATCTATATATTTATTTATTGCAAAGACTTTATTTTGTAATGAACTTGAAGTTATCTGGGCTGTAGATTCTACTGAAAATATACCAAAAAATTACAACAAAACTACAATGAACATGACAATGAAATTGTCCTGCTTTCTAGAACTCTTTGTGAGAGACTATTTTTGCTTGGATAAACATCTTATGTACCAATTAAAACCAGATATAGAATCTATGTGAATGTTGCATTTCTTTACTTTGGTCCAGAACTTTTGTCATACCTGAAATATCAACAACCTGTGGACAGATTGCCATGAAGTTTAGTACAGATGTTCTTAGTCTTCAGAGGATTACTTTGAATGATTTTATTTGGTGCAAAAATATTGTTGACAATTTAGCAATATCACACAAGAGGGAGTAGCCTGATGTAGCTACTGAATTTCCGCACTACTTGTGATTCGGTCGTAGCAGCCGAGTACCTAAGATAATCACAGCAGTGCTGATGTCCAGTACAACATCTAGACCTGGAGTTGGATATTGCTTTTAAACAACAATTAAATATATGCAGTAAAAACGACTGATTATAACTTTTTGCTCCACCAATTCAACAAGTTCCCCAACTTAACTGAAACTGACCTGTTGCCAAGAAACCCAAACATTCTCTTGCACTCCTTCTACTTCTTTGTATCCATGGTTACCAAAGACTAGCTACTTAGTTTTATTTTCATAGTATGTTTTAATTTATCATGCAGCGAGTTCAATAAGAGTCTGTTCTGTGATTCAGGTACAAGCTAGGACAAACTCTGTCTGATGTAATGTTGACTTCAAGTATTCAGAACATCTGCGTGTAGGAAGAGTGATACACATTGTGAAAAGTCCCAGTGATGTACTTTATATCAGCACTCATGGAATGCCTCTTGTCCAATCAGAATACTTGGTCGGAACTAACTGTTGTATAATTTGGCTTTGCTTAATTAAAAGTCTTTTGCTGAAGAAAGTTAGGTAGAAAGATAAAGCAGACTTTCCCAGAGTTGAGTCCTGATAAAATCCTTTGCCAATTTGCCCTCGTAAACCCTTAACCAATTACTGTGCACAGACCCTTTCTGTCAGCCTACATCCACCGTACAAAATCAGATTCCTTGTGCAACTGAATCCCGACTCCTAATTGGCTTTGCACATCAGCATGGATTTAGAGCGGTGACTGGTTGTTCGTTGCAGGGGCCTCACAGACTCCAGTGTGGGGCAGTCCTTGTCAATGGACAGAAACAGCTGCCTGCTGCACAGAGAACCAGCAGGGACGCAAACCTGGAGTGGTGGTAATCTCGGGGTGAGAGGGGATGGGATCAACATTTCAACATCTGCAATAGTTGTAATGTTTCTCCACTGGCAGATATCTGTAAGCTGTGAGAGCAAGCTCCCCTGGGAGGAGAGAATGGAAAAGTCAAAGACATGCCGGGGAAAACCCTGGCAGACTGAGAAATGAAAACAATACCGGGAGAGGGAAAAATAGATGAAAGATTGAGGGGAGAAGAGAATGGGACAAAAGACACTTAGTGCTGTGGATGGGAAACAGAGGCATCTATAAGGATGTATCAGCAGTCTTTTTTCCAGCTATACTCTGAATAGAGGGAATTCAACTTTGTTTAATGAGATTTTGTTTTTGAAAAATGCCACTCTCATATCTGTATAGTTAAGTATGATAACGGAACAAAGATACAGTAGACACTACCAGCATCACAGAAACATATTCATGTGATAACTTCTTAGTATGAGCTTGTAGGAAAAGCTGTGACAAACTAGGCTAGTCATTTCCTTTTATTCCCCCTTATCTTTATGCTAAGCTGGGTTTAACTTTATACTTAATGTTGCCCTAAGCCATTAGGTAAATTGGGTCCAGAAACACAATTCTGTTTGAGCTTCTTTAAACATGATCTGTATGTTGTAATGCAGGAAATAAAAATTCTTCATCACCTTTTTAATAATATATGATTTAAATCAGAAAGCCATATTCTGGTCTCTGCTCTTAGCCTCTGTCCAGGAGGCTTAAGGCACTGACCACGAACGACAACATGCTGGAGCCTGAGTCAAGTCCAAGACTCATTGGACACCTCTACCATCTGCTTCCCTATACAATTCCACAAAAACACTGGAAAGTACTTACTGCCTATTTTATTTACCCTGATGTACCATTATTAGCACAAACGCTAAACATTCTTCAGGCATGTTCTCTTGCATGTGTATAATTACAGTTTCTTTCAAATATTTCCCAACAATTCAGTGAGAACAAAAGGATATGTAAGAACCTGATAACCAAATGACTCCAACACAGGTTTTTTTTTCACTCTTTTGGTCACTTTATTAAATGTTATATTAAATACTTATCAAGATAATAGCAGATCAGATTCATGGCAAATCATGGTGGTGTATATGTTAACATAAGAACATTCTTAGAGGAGGGCCAAAAAGTGTCTCTACATTTATGAAATACACTTTGTGCAAACACAGGAACCAACGTGAGACAACAGGGGTCTCTTCATGAGAACTGTACATAATATACTCATGGATAACAGGTACACCAGAGTTTAGAAGCAAACATGTGCCAAGGTAGAATACAGCTGCTTTAGGGGCCTGCCTGGTGAGACTACAAAGTCCAGAAGGCATTTCTCATAAAGCAAAGGACGCAGACCAGCCAGGTATTGTAAGATTAACAGTCCTTACTTTTTCTATCAAATCCACCGAGACACACATTTTATTCTTTTGACAGAAAAGTAATGTGACAAGTTGTGGGCCCTGGGGTGCATCACTGAACTGTCTGTGCTTGTGAGACCCAGTTGCTCACCAAAACATGGGATCAACACAAGTGGAACATAAACAATGAACAGGACGCACAGCGCTATGCTAGACAACACGTGACAATGAGGATGATGTTACAAAAAGGTCATAGGAACCGGCAGGCAGTTTTGAACAACACAAGCATTCCATTACCATGTTCAGCAACAACTAATGTAAACAATTATAAGCAGAATAGAAAAAGATTCTCAACAAATCTCAGATCTTTACAGTTTTTTTAAGAAACAAATATAAGGCCATATTTTTTCTTTTTCTTCGGTTTTTGTTGATTTATCAATTTCTTTTAACTCCAAAAAAGAGCAGGACTTTGCAGCACCATCAGCTGTCTGCTTTGCTAGATATTGGTGAAGGAATCTACCAGGGTTTATGATCCTGAAGAGCTTTACATAATAGAGTCCTGTCACCTGCCACTACACTGGTCCCACTCAGGTTCAATTAGTCATTTAAAACAGTATAAAAAACTGAGTTTAAATAATAAAGAAATCCTCATTTAAGGGCAAAACAATACAATGCTTTAAAGCACTGGGGATAAAAGTCGTCTTTAAATACATGAAAAATGAAGATGTAGAATTTGAATAACATTAAGGCTGTATATACATTTTTTTCTGTTCTACTGGACTCCTAGTACACAGTCATTTATACATTATATACCAGCGTCTCTCAGTGAACTACACAATAAAGAACTGAGAGTCTACCCCCCAGTGGACAGCAGCCTGGTCTCCAACTTCTCCACCCTCTGCCTGGGTGCACCAGTTTGCTTTGAGCTCTGTGAGGCCTCACAGTGCGTTTGTTACAGAGGACTGGACCTCGCTGGGTCTGAGCCACTGGGAGCCGACTAGCAGAGTGGGGTGGGTAGGCAAGGAAGTGTTCTTCTGACCTACAGGCCCTTGGAGGGCCCAGGATTCTTGCCCATGCCTTGGTGGGAGCTAAGGCCGTGAAGCTGCTGGTAAAGCCCCAGCAGGTCCATCTGGCTGAGCCCGCCGGCTCCCATCATGCCGTTCTGCATGGCCAACTGGTTTAGGTAACTGGCCTGGTTGGCCATGGCCAGCTGCTGCTCCTGCACCTTCCTGTTGGTGATCAGCTTCTGCACGTACATCATCAGCTGAGCAGACACAAACAGAGAGATGGTTTACTTTTGGCTTCATGAATTTTTGAAGGAAATACAAGCGAGTGATTGGTTCGCAAAAAAATACAAATAAAAAACAAATAGAAGACATAATTAAAAGGACTGATAGAAGTGATCAGGTACTGAAAGAAGACTTAAGAAAAGTTTGCATGCACTGCAAGACCATAGTTGGTGCACAACACTATTTTACAGCAAACAGACTGTAGTCCAATGTGTAGTTATGAAGGTTTTAAAAGTAAAAAGAAAACTGTTGCCTTTCTTTGGGCTAACAGAATGGATAATATTTATGGTAAAACTACGTTCTGAATGCTTTAGTTCAACAGTCAGCTTTTGATTATTTAATAGATTTCATTTGTTAATCTCCTTTAAGCATCATTTATGAAATATTACCATTGATAGGTATGTGTTATCTATTTTGTCAATATGTCCAAGTCACACACCTGCTACTTAGATAGCTTAGTTTGCTGGTAAAATGTTGACAGTTGTTGAGGATTTGAACACAGAGCAGTTCTTACCGTCTGCTGCCGGGTCAGGACGTCTCTGTAGACGGCCTCTCTGCGCTTCACCTCAAGCTCAATGCTGGCCTGTCGACCCAGAGCAATAGACTGGACCTGACTCTCTGTGAGAGACGCGTTCTCCTTCCACTGTGGGGAGAGAGGAGAGCTCACATGTCGGTGTGCTTACCATCATCGCAACTGTCACAACTCCACTCTTATCATGTTACAATCAGAGGGGAAATACGACTTCTATTTGTAGATTCTGGCCCTGACAAAGTTGTAAAGAATCCTTTCATTGACTGAAGACGGATTCAGGAGCTGTGTTAGAAAAGTTTTTACACTCACCACTCTGGCGATGGTATCTTCCATTGACTCCCGGGAAAATGTCTTTAATGCGTTTGTTGCTTCAATGACTTTCTGTCTTCCCTGGTTTATAAGTTCCTGAACACAAAGGAAGGAGATGTTAAACATGATGCATGGTGAGCTTTTTCCTTAATCACATGAAGCAACTGATTCAAACCTGTGAGCATTCAGGGACAAATTCATTCTGGAGCTAATCAGCTAGCTTTGATAACGGTTTATCCTTTAGTAATACAGCCCTGTTATTCTGTAGGGGGCATGAAACTGGCATGGTTTGGTCCACTTGTCACCTTATACAGAGGGGTCACTCAAACCAATACAAAGATGTTTTTAAGTGACGACACAATTATTTGTTTGATAAAAAAGGAAATTATGTTAATGGGACTGTTGAAGTTATCAAATCTCAACCCACTTAAACACCTAGGAAACATTTTGGACTAAACATGTTAGACATGACTTTCTACCACTGTTGCATTAACAGTGAAGGCAGAAATAGCTTCTAGGGGAATTGTGTTCATCTCTTTAAGAGAGTTCAGAGACTCGTAGGACCAAGCGGAAGGATTATTATGTGGTGGCAGACAGTTTATGCTACTTTTCTTAAAATCTGTCACTAAACTGTATCTGAAAATGGAGACTTTTGTCACAACTAGCAGTGGGGTCTGAGGAATGTGGGGCTACATGCCGCGAGGAGGAGAGAGGAAGGGGTGCTAGGCAGCAGAGGGGCATGTGGAGCTCATTACTTACCTCCAGCTGCTGGTTGGTCATGGAGGCCAAAGCGGCCACATTGTAAGAGAAGTAGCTGGAGGTGCCCATGTCCATCTGGGAGTATTGTGTCTGGTAGTTGTTCCTCATGGACATACCCTGAGAGATGAAAGGCAAGACATGGAGAGAGAGAGAAAGAGGGTAAGGGGGGAGGGAGAGCATGGATTAGTACACATCAATAGGCAGGTGTTTAGAGCCACTAAGGGCATGATGGGAAACGCTGTACATCATCAGCGTCGACAGTTCACTTCTCCTATCGACCTCGTTCACACTGAGACTGTTTGAGTCCTTCACTTCATGATCGGTCAGTGATCTGACAGTAAAGCTTTCATCTCTTCACACATAACCTGTTTCACTCTGCAACAGCATTCAAATATGTGTGTGTGTGTATGTGAGACATGTGACCTGAAGTAAACAGTCTTGTCCCAGTAAAGGCCAGCAGGATGCCGATGTTTGTGTGTAATTGAGCCTCTGCTGCAGATGGTTTTCCCGTGCCCTGTAATCTGGCCATCCGGTATTTAGGCATGTGTGAGAGTGAGTTTGTGTGTGTGTGTGTGTGTGTGTGTTGGGGCCAGTGGGGATTTTTGGAACAGGTCAGAGACAGGTGTGCAAGTCTTAAGACACCAAAACAACCTCAACCCAAACCTGCATGTGTCTGTGTGTTCATGCGTGTTGAATATTAACCAGCAGCTCTCTGACTTCAGCTGCATCCTTACATTCTTCACAGACACAGACTCTAGACTGGACTTCATTTCCAAAACTCAGCATCTGAAATCTATATTTATGGTATGAGCCTCAGTGAGCTGAAGTCTTCCCAGTGAGACTGAGGGCACCTGGGTTCAGTTTGGTTTTGGGCGCCTGATCATGTTCTCGCAGGTTTTCCCATTTCCTGAGTTACAAATCTGATACTCATACACATAGCTTTTCCTGGACACTGCAGGCCAGCCCTTCAGTTGTGAAGACATTAACAGAGACTGGGTTACATTCCAGTTGTTTCTTCTACAAAGCTCAGAGTACACAACTTGATACTGAAAAGCTTCTCATGGATAAAAGCGGTTACTTGAGCATCTTTAGTGAAAAACTGATTGTAGTGACGCAAACGCAATTGAAATCCTCACATTCGACCTCAGCACCACTGTTCCCCCTGCGACTGGGAACCCTCTGTTCTCCTGATAAGCAGAGGAGCTCGGAGAGAAAAGCTGCTTAAGGCACACAGAGTGCAGAGGAGGGAGAGCGTGTTGGAAAAATAATCATTAGAGTGAATTAGAATCTTGGATTACACCTGGGGGGGAGGGGTGCTCTTGCTCTCTTATATGTCCCTCCCTCCATACACTTCAACAAATAAACCCCACTAAATGCCCATTGATTTGTCCTAAAAGAAAGGAAAGGAGTCCCTAACCATCTGTGGACCGGTTGTTGTTATAGTGAGGAGCACTGACACTGCTTCGACAACCTCTGAGGGATTTGATCAAAATGATGATGGTGGGCCAAAAGAAAATTGGGGAGTGATTGGTGGTGATAACTTCCTGGTGGTTGGTTGCCCTGAGCGATGAGCATATTCTACAGATTCTCCAACACCAACTCATGCATCTTAGACAAAAGTGGGATGTCTTTTTCTTTGATATTAATGATTTCAAGAATGATTGACACCGGGGCTATATGACATTAGGGTAAAAACATGGACAAAGACGTCTGTAAGGACAAATCATTTAAAGTATTAAAGCTTATTAAAGCAGGTAAAGTTTAAATACCAGTTCTTCTCCATTGCCCTTCAGCAGACACAGCTTGTCATAAGATGCTTAGCTGCCGCTAACACAGTCTAGTTTTTTTTTCCTAGTAGCTATTTCACGTGTTAAATGGGAGTTGGATTATTAGCAGGGCTTTGTTCCTCCTCTTAACAAAAAGGACCTGGTAATAAAAAACACAAAATAAAGCTGTTGCTCTTCAAATCAGCGTCTCTCTGATCCTCTTCAGTAAACACCAGATGTCTGCTGAGTGTGCTGCTAACTATGCTGCCACTTACATCCATGTCATTGATGTCATTTCCCCAATTTGTCAACAGTCTGGTTAATTCACAACACTTTGGTTCATTCTAACGAAAATCTGCTTTGGGGACTGAATGTGAACTCTATCGTGTAACTTGCTGTTGTTTCTGTATCTGCTGTGTGATCAACCATTGCATAAATCCATAGTGAGTAAAAATGGTATCTTCTGTATTGGCCTTTGATTTCAGAACTAGTGAAACAGCCAGTGTGTAGCATGCATGTCTCTGTGCCTTCTCTGCACCCACCTTTTTCTCGGCTTCGTACTCGGCCCAGGCAGCCTTGCGATCCTCCTCGCTGAGGGCTTCCTCCTCCTTGTGATCCAGCAAGGAGTCGTGTTCATGGTAACACGCGATCTGGTCCTTGTTGTTCTGCAGCATCTCAGCCAAGAAGGGATCCTACGTTAAGAAGATGGAAAAAAGAAAAAAGGGAGAGGTGGGTTTAAAATGTTTCTTGAGAAGGGGGAGAAGAAGGCCAAACTGAACACCTGAGTAAGAAGGTTACTGTATATCCAGACTAGCAGCAAAAATAGATATTTTGCATGCATACATTGGAAATGGATTGTTTTTATCCACTGCCCTCAATTTAAGTATAGATTCACAATTTTCTTGAATGTATGACACAACAGTTAGATGCAAATATGGACTCAGGTTCAGATTCCTTTTTGGGTTTGAAGATCAGGGTGGTCTAACTTGTTTAGCTCATTTGCAGTTCTGTATGAAGAATGATATTCTACTAACACAGCTCCAGTCAGTATAAGTACACCTGCATTGTTGCTGCAGCACAGAAATGGATTTTTCCTGCAAGACAATTAAAATAAAAAATAAAAAATCGCAAACAAAAAAAAATAAGATAAGTTTTTATGCTTCAGGTTTCCATGACTACATTGTTATTGAAAACAATACCTGAGAAAAATTAAGAGAGCCGGGCCAGGCTCCGCTCACACAAACATGGTTTAGATTACTCTCCCTTCAGTGCGTTTGCTTTTCTTTGTCTCGACTTCACTTTACATTCAACTTTGCAATCTGGAAACGACATACACAAGTTGCATCATTAACCTCCACATGGGCCAACTCTGGGTGGGGGGTTGTGTATGTGTGTGTGTGTGTGTGTGTGTGTGTGTGTCTGATCTCCTACCCTGCCCTATTCTGTCTCACTTTGAACTGTGACAATGAGTGTGAAGTTGCAAACAAAATTAATCATAGACGTCACTAGTGTTACGGCAGTCAAAAAAAAAACACCAAATCAGAAACACCAAACTATGAAATTAAGCAGTGATTGCGGACCTGTGTAGAATAAACAGAAAATAAACACCAGACCAGATGGGGTGAAACTGGATCTTTATAGAAGGGGGGAGAGCAGCGCTGCAGGAAAGCTGCACAGAAACCTATTTTTAGGCCTCAGCTCCAGAAAGTGACAGATAAGTTGGCTGAAGCAGGTACGAGCAGACAGGAGCACAATGCATACACATCAGCCTCTAACACTTGAGTCCTGGACTTGTTTATGTTCCTTATTGACACCTGCTTATGTTTACCGGTCATCACACTTAATCAGGACTAAAACAGACCACCAGTGAACAACCAGACATTTCGGAGCAGCGGTACAGTCAGAGATTCAACCGCTGCTCGCTCTCTAATTAGGACATAAAAGCACAGAAGGGCCTGTAGGCCTGACTCAGATAAAAGACATCCATCCTGGTTTGTTCTGCCTAAAAAGGTGGTCTCAAGGTCAGGTACAGGCCATGGTAGATGCCAGATTAGTCCCTGATGATGGCCCTGGTAAAGACAATAAGGACTGCACAGTGGCCACTCAAGAGGATAATCCGGGAAGGTTGATATTGATAATCATATTTTATTATTAAAAGACAAAAATCATTTACATTCCAGTTATCTGCAGTGCAGCCTGAAGAGGAGGGATGGAACAAAATCAGTCTTCCACATTTCAAAACAAGGCTGTTTTTTTTTTTAAATAACTAAGAAATATTTGCAATATCATGCACATCTTGCATTCCTAAGTGAAACAGATTGAACTGTATATTTTTTATGTCAGTTACAACTACAGCCAACAGTCCACAACCAGAGCCTGCAGCTTCTTACCTTCTCTCTGCATAAAGCAGCAAAATCATAATGCGACTCTCACTTGCTCTAACTGTTGGACTTTGTAATTAAATCTTGGTTTAAGCTGTAGTTTAAAGCTATATGTGGTAAAAAAGCTGCTAGCTGATTTGTCAGTTTCCTTAGAGGAGTACTTTAGACTTGGGTAATGGGTCATTGGAGCTGCAGGTCAAATGACAGTACAGACGCTTCCACTGGAACCCAGTGAATTCTGGGAGACCCAAGTAATCCCAACCAGCAGCAGCTCTGGGGTGGTCTGGTCCATCTCCGATCCTGGTGTGCTCAGTGTGTGTCCCTAGCCAGCACTAATGATTGTAGGTAAACTGACCTGGGCCATTGTCATCCATATGGAGCTGCATGTTGGAGCCTATCGCTTTACTGCAGGGGAAGAGAGGCAGCCAGAGAGACGCTGGGTGGGCAGATGTTCACAGAGAAAGAGGTAAATTACCCCACTCAACTCTACTCCAACCCAAAGAAAAGCGGGGAGCAGGCGAAGACTTAGGAAGGAGTCCTGGCTATGGCATGACAGCGTTTGTTTTGTGTGTTCAGATGTAACAGTAGCTGTCCATGTCTGAGGATAACACTTCCTTCAGCCGTTTTTAATATATGCTCTACCAAAATGTTTAGACAATTTCAGGCAGGCTGCCCCTGAAATCTTCCTGATTTGGTTGTTCACACACGTCCCTCACATTGAGAGACTATCCCTGTTCCCTGTCACGACACCAAAGTGGCAGACGCAGCAACAGAGTCCGACACAATGACACTTTTTCTTTAATATCAATGCTACGTGTGGTTTGACAAAATCATAATATCAATAAAAAAGCAGGTGAACAGAAAACAGAATGAAGCAGTTTCCTTTCGTGCACAGAGATTGAACTGGTCGAGCACTGGTTGCATTATATAAACGTCATCACATACTCCCACTCGCTCATGGTGAAATTATCATGAAAATGTCCTGCTGCGTTCTCACATTGGCTATTAACTCCAACTTCACATAGATTATTTACTAGGGGGCTGGCAAGATAAATTCCAGGTTAAATGGGAGTGAATTTGCGTTCACACATGCAGCTCACACAGAAAATGTGTCTATCTACTGTCCTGATTTCAAGCAGCACTCGTGCCTTTAGAATCTGTAAATGTGCTGTTAACTTTAAGAAGGTTAAGTTAGAAGTCTTGGCTTCAACATCAAGCAAAGAAAAAGAGTCAGCAGAGCAACACATTTAAAATGTGTAAATTGTATTAAAATTGGTACTCTGATCACACAAGGCACCATTAGTATGACATTTAACACCTTTCCATACTTTCCATTTTATTCCATCTAGAAGCCAAATTCGTGTACATGTGTATATATTATAAAAATGTCCAAACTGCCAGCAGTCCATAAATGATGTAAAGCAGTTCTCACATCAGTAAGATGAAAAGTTTGGAGTCGACATGAGCAGGCCTCATGTAGACTTTACAACTTGGCACAGGCGCCAACGCGTACTTTACCAATAGAGTTTAGGTGGCGCTTAACTGTGAAAGGTCTGATGCAATTAAACACCCGCTTGCATTGATAGCTCTGCCTTCTT
Source organism: Tautogolabrus adspersus (assembly GCA_020745685.1). Lineage (NCBI taxonomy): Eukaryota > Metazoa > Chordata > Actinopteri > Labriformes > Labridae > Tautogolabrus > Tautogolabrus adspersus. The sequence goes on from CM036540.1 coordinate 14,684,900, forward strand.
TGCCGGCAGGGTTTTTGGCCATGTTATCAGATATTTTCTCAAGCTGAGAACATTCTCAACCATGTTAACCCAATTTCCTGCACTTAAACAAATACTTAATGTGTACAGAATGCTTTAACCATGCATCTATGGCCACCTCTTTATTTCATTTCTCTTATTTACTCAACAATAAACCTGTAGTTAACAGAACAAAAAAAACACACGAGGAAATTCATGAGCAGAAAACAGATTAACCCATTTAGACCTGATGAGACACTGCAGTGTTTCTACCTTTAAGACCTGATGAGACGCCTGCGTTGCCTTCTTGTTTTGTTTTTTGATGATTTTTTTTAAAGGTAATGACCTAAAGTGCAAAGGCAATTTGAATTTAGAGTTAAAGCCGAGAGTTTAAGCGTCTGAATGTTTTTAATTTTATGTCTCTATCTGATACAGAGGCTGAGACATAAATGAAATCCTCAGGATAGGGCAGGTTGATTTCAAACGTTACTTAGGTTTTAGAGGGTGTTTTTTCAGACGGCCTTAGGTCTAAATGGGTTAAAGTAGTGAAATTTGAAAAATTGGAGGGGAAACAAAACTTTTGATTATGTTTAAGCATAAAAAGAAGACACTGAAACTACTGATAAATTCTAGATTCTCCTACGATACCGATTGTGTGGAGTTGTCCTCTTGGAGTTTTTTTATGAATTCAGAGCGTCTGCGACTGCCAGAAAGTGTTTTAGATGCACAGGTGTGTTAGCCATAGCAACAGAGGGGGCCAAGACAGGATCCCGACAGCAGGAATGCAAGTGGCTGAGATATTTCTAATACCTAAACATAGCCAGTCAAAACTCTCTCTCCCAGCTGCACGCAAGTGATGCACACAACCCTACTGGCCTGCTCTAAACACTTTTTATGCAGACACACACACAGCTCCAGGCGCTGAGCCTGACATCAGGAGCCCACCCATGCCCTGAGGACCACGTTGTCTTTACACCCTCTGAGGACTGCACGAGTCAGAGGGTTTATCTAGCTGTCAGTCGATTAACAAAGAAACAAAATCATGCATGTCACAAAGGGCTATACAAAGACAATAACCATACCACATTCCTATAAAAACAAGCCCCAGCCAGCAGCAGTGAGGGTTTGGATTTCTACAAGAAAGAGCTCACGATAAGGGCCGGCCAAGCTGGAGGTGGACGAGCAGTTTGAAAGGGATTCCCAGGGAGTTAATGAGAGTGGGATGGTTGAACTTTACTGTTAGGATAAAGAGACAAGGTGAGGTGCTGCTTTGTACAAGTTTGATGTAAAGGGCTGTACCCTATAGTTCAAAACAGCCTTGTCTACAGTTGCCCGTCCCATTCTATGGGGATGTCATGCAGCATCAGGGCTATGTGACGCTAGAAAATGAGTGCTCAGGGAAGGGGTAAAGGAAGTGGATCAATCAGTAGTTATGAAGGATCACAGAGTCTCCTGAATTCCGGGTGACATAGCATGTCGAAAACAATCAAAAGCTGTGTGCAGAACCACTGAGGTGGCAAGCTCAACCGTTTCTGCACCCTGACAACTAAACATCACTACCAAACAAAATTAAATCAGGAACAACTTCTTCCAATAACTGTCTTACTACATGAAGTTCTTCAACTACCAGCAGATCCCTAACATATGAGGCACAGAATCCAATATCTCCGCAGACAGCATTTGCTGAGTTCTGATCTGTGGAGACTTCACGCTGACGGCTCTAGCTTTTTCTAACCTGCAACAACTCTGCAGCCTCCTGCTGTAACTATCATTAGTGTTTCTCTCCACCTGCAATGCAACAAGCTCAGGCTCGTTCTCTGAAAGCTGGCAAGAAGCATTCTGGGAAGTATTAGATACCATTTACCCGAGTATACAGGGCAAGCAAAACTTGCATCACAAAATAGCCCTGTAATATACTCAACATCCCCGACTGATGATATACTATGTTTGCAAAGTATTTAAGGCAGATCTTTCCTTCAAGGTCAAAGTGACTTCCTACCCCTAATGAGACAAGCCTAGTGTGGCTTACTGCTCCTGTCTGTACTGTGGCCTTAGTGCAGCCTCCCCACAGGCTTACAGTGTACCTGACAGGGCCTAATGACCACTGCAGCCATCACCTGCTGAGAGTACATACACGGAGGAACGCCCATAGCCTGTACAATGCATAGAGGTTTGATGAGGAGACTGAGGCGTTTGTATTAACAAAAAAACCTTTCCGTTGTACTTTTGGTCACATGTAAGATGAAAAAGAGACAACTGTGATGAACAGGAAATAGGTGAGGGTGACACAGTATGGGTGGGTGTGGAGTCACAATCTCGTGTCTGTGATCGGAAGACCTTCTTTGTTATTAGGGAGAAGTGCTTTTTCTTCCTTTGTCTCCAATTAGTCTTTCCGAGGAGCGCACAGAGATCTTTAAGAGCGGGGTTTAAATAATGACCCTTCATGATGCAGGGGTAGGCCAGAGGGAGAATTTCTGTTTTTACTGAGTTTGCTTTGAACATTCAAAGGCAGAGTGGCAAGTCGGGGCAACAGATGGTCACAAAGACGGCAGGAAAAAAAAAAAGGTGGGGTAATGTTGGACAGGGAACAGAGCGAGGACATCAAGGTAGGATAATGAGGGCAGGGTGGTGCAGAAATAAACATGGTAGCACATACAAGCACTGATCAGAAGAATAGGTAGGTGGGGGGTGGGTAACTACAAGAAATGTTTTTTTCTTAACTACAAGAAAAGTTGAACTCAAATCAGCTTCTTTATAAAAGTCATCCTCTCTGTGGTCTGTGCAACCTAAGTTTAAGTCAGAAACACTTCCCAGTATGAGACGTTAAAAAGAATAAAACTCCCTTTGTCGTAGCTCGAATCCCTCTGTGTCGTTGGCTCAAAGTGATGAAGCGTTTCTGACTCATCTTCACATCATTCCAGAATGAAAATTCCTTCCGTAATACTGCAGCTCTGCTGCCACATCACAGTTAACAGCCTGGCCAAAACAGGTCAGCTTGTTAAAGAGCTTGTCAGCCTACTGTGTCACATAAATGTCACTGGGGTCATTTAAAGATCATACACATCTAAAGAGCTGCGGCTCAATGAACACATCTTTCCTCTTCAAATCTCCAATTGAGCTCCACTGTTCTCTAGACTGCCTGTTTCATGGAATATGGAAGGTGGAGCAATGACACTGGCTGGCAGCTAGGTGGATTCATGCAGTGCTCCTTACCTGGTTATAGCCATGAAGGGAAAAGAGTTGAAGACACTTTGACATCTTTTGATTAAGGTGCAATGAAAGGTCTTTCAACTATCCGGTCAAAGCACAAGACAGTAGGACTTACAGGGTTTCCTCTATTTATCCTGTTTGCAGATTTCTACGAATTAATCAAGACAGAGATGACCTGAATAAACCCAGAAACTGCAAAAAGGAAAGGAGAGAGCAATGATGGGAGAATCTTAAAGCTCAAGAGAGAAGGAATGATAAGACATTTAAAAAAAAAGGGAGTGCAGGTTTATAGCCGGGCAGCAGCAGTGTTGCAATGAGAAGACTATTTAGTAAATAGCAGTAAACAGACAAATCTGTGCAGCTGTGCGGGGCTGGATGATCCATGTAAGGGCTGTGTGTTCTTATTAAACCCCAGGGGGCTCAAATAGTGACACAGCACCTGCATGAAACAAGAAAAAACTGAAAGATCCCGGAAAGGCCAAGCAGGATACAAGCTGGCATTGAGTCTAAATAACAGTTTATAACTTAGGTGCTAAACTTCAAAAGGAACAACAAACTACTCAATTGCAATTCTGGGAAAACAAAACTTGGCATTTAAGATGGCACTCTGTGCCATGTTTGTTGAAAGAAAAAAGACAATTTTACTACTGTTAATGACTTCCAGGTTGCTTTCCTGCATTTCCTGTGGGGATCAGTTTGAAGACAACCAAGAAATCCCAACTGTCCGCTTTAGTCCAATTAGATGTGTGATTTATTCTAAATTTAATTTATAGACTTATGGTTGAGCCAACAAAGGTGCATATTTAAACAGTGTAAGCCTATAGAGAGCATATGTTTATGTTTACCTTAGGGAGTAAAGGTGTGGCTTTCTTGCTCTTCTTCTCTGAGGGATCATCCAGCATGTCAGGCTCAAAGTGGTACAGCTCGGCCAGCTCGTTGGTGGTAAAGTGCCTCTCAATCTGCTGCTGGTCAACCACTCGAAATGACAGAGACTGTTTGGTTACCTGTCGGTCATAAATCTTCTCCTCCATGGTACCCTGAAAGAAAGGAAAAAGGTGAGCGGAACATTTGGAACATGTTTACAAGTACGATTGACTAAAGCCACAGAGACTTGTACTGTACATTAAACGTTATTAAGGATGTTATGTAACTTGTGTCACACAACACGGCAGTTTATAAATGAACCATCAAAACGTTTTACTGCTACTACATGACATGGAGAGCTTTACACACACTTTAAGGCTACAACAATCTTCATGCTATGTAAAATGGAAAAAGTGAATTGACTTTAAAAGCCATCGCAAAGTGTGAAGAGAATGGACTATTGAAAAAGAGGCTAAATGGACTTAATGGACTAACTGACACCAATGTTTGTATTCTGGGTTCATTCATGATATAACCTCTGGGTGAAAAGCAAATAAAACAAAAGTTTGAAACAAGGTTTGGGGCAGTATGGTAACTCACCTGGGCCAGGAACCTGTACACATAGACGGTCTTAATCTGGCCGAATCGGTAGACCCTAAAGATACTCTGGACATCGTAGGAGGGGTTCCAGGAGGCGTCGAAGATGATGACCCTGTTGGCTGCCACAAGGTTGATGCCAAGTGAGCCAGCTCGCGTTGAAATGAGGAACAAGCGACCTCTGGTTAGGCACAGAAAAGCAGGAGAGAGAGAGCGGTGAGCTGATGCTTGAAAATGCAATCGCCAATCAATACATTTGATTTCATGTGTTTACAAGGAACAGAATTTTATTACCTTGTATTACTGGTGTCATTAAACTCCTCAGCCCACTTTTTTCTGGTCACCGCGTTGGTGGAGCCATCCAGGCGATAGTAGTCAATGTTCCTGAACCACTTGCCATCGCCTGCAAAGAAATGTTTGTTAGAAATGCAACGGCTGTTGAATTTACACATCTTTGCTACCAGAACTGAAATACAAACATACACGTGTTACCTTTTCCATGTCAGAAGGACAGCAGATAGATTGTTGTGTTGGTAAGAGGCCAGCCATGTTTAGCCTTCAAGATGCATCCCCCCCTCCCCTCCCCCAACACCAGCCTTTATAACCACCACTTCAGTATGTTTCCAATTACAGCACTGTGATCTTTTCATTACAAATTACAAACCCTTGAGCAAACATTTTTTTGTGGAATAAAAAGTCAAGGTCTAATCATTTTCAAAATGAAAGTAAAAACAGCTGCTGAGGTTTAATTAGGAACATGACCTTACACCAATGGCGGCATGTTTGTGAGTTTCAGGGTAATAAGCACACATAAGAAGAGTGTACAGGAATTGTTGCACGTGGGCTGTCTTACGAGTGTGAGACCTGCATCTCCATATGAAAATACTTCAGCCTGCTCTAAAGTTAAAGGTTGGCTCTTTTTTGTTCGCACACACAGTTCAATCAGTTTGAAGACTACAGTGTTACATGACAAAAAAATAACCTGTTCTATTAAAAGGTCTTCACCAGCTCCGTCAGACATAATATGGCTTATACTGCTTTTTCCTGCAATCGCAGCACATAATGAAAGAAAAATTTGCTTTTTGTATCCAATCTTTAGGAGGAGATGAGGATCCCAGGCAACTGTAGGATCATTTAGTGATGTAAGCTATTGACAGGCATGTCAACTGAGTATAGAGAGCTTTCCTTGGAATATGAAGCCCTGCCAGACTGCAATAAAAATGTACCTTTGTATGGAGAGATTTTGCCGTCATCTTTGGCTCTGCAAGAAAGCTCTAGGAAATCCTCAATCAGATCCAGAGAGATAAGCGACTGACTGAACACCAACCTGAGGGCAGGTAAGGAGAGAGAACACAGAAGGATGCATAAACCGCTTCTTGTCAGTCTGTGATTGTTTTCTTTGTACTGTCTACAATTGTCTGCACACTGTAAAACAGGAAAGGCCAATACATTTTTAGCACAAACAGTGACGAAAAACTTACACTTTCTCATCAACTTCTTCTGCCATGCGCAGGATCTCAAAAAGGAGCGTTATCTTCCCAGAGTGCGACAATATCTCAGCGTCCGCCTCAGTGACAAACTCCTTGTGCCAGTCAGGAGTGGGACTGCCTGGTGCTGAGCCAGTGGGCTGAGCTGGTTCTGATGCACAATGTCAGAGGTAAGTACAGTCTCACAACAATAACAAGCAGTACTCAGACTACCTCAAAGCAAACATTGACTTGATCATAACCAAGCTACTACCTTTATGCACATAGGAAAAAAAGGAGCGATTATTCTGAGTAGAGGCCAAAGACCCCCCCATTACAGCCATCTGGCCATAATGCTTCCACATGTTTGATCAACTTACCTTCTTCTACAGGCTCTGGTCTGTTTCGGCCCAATCCATTTCTGCCCCTTGAGCTGGAGTTCCACTCCTTGATGACCTCCACGTCGTCACTGTCCGAGTCTTCAGATCCCTTCTTTTTACCCCTCCCACCCTTCTTTTTCCTATAAGATAGGAGATAGAGAGATAGAAAAGGCAGTTAGATTGTGTCTGTGGGGGATGTATAAAAAGTAAAAATGGAAATAAAATCGTATTTTACTTTTTCTTCTCATCCTCAGAGGTCATGCTCATGGAGGACTCTTCTGTTTCTGAAGCGATGAACTCGTCCATACTGTCCTCGTCAAAGAAACCCTGCAAAAGTGTGCACACACACATCAGTCTCTACTGCAATGATATAGATCAAACAAACACAGAGAGCAAGGTTGTGGGCAGCAAAAATGACGCATAAGGGACATTTTTGCAGCAGTGGCAATAAGTGTGTTGTTCTCCCTTGGCAATTGACCTGTCAGCACTTAGCTTCTATTGTTAACCCATGGGTTTGTGTGTGTGTATGTGATTTGTTCCAGTATAGTTTTAGAGTAACTGTTAGGTGTGGTTTTGTATCGTCTAGCCTGGCCATACCCTGTTTTCTTTACTGATGTAGTCCAGCTGAAGGCACCAGGGATGGGTCCAGATTCTGCTAAGCATCTGGAAATCCTGGAAGAGTTTGGTCCCTGCGCGGCCCCGACCCCCCTCCAAAGCATTCCCCACACCTGCACACGGGAAAGAGTGTTAGTAGGAAGAAAAGATGGATGTGTGTTTGTATTATATACAGAGAGCATGCCCTTAACCTATTCATATGTAAAGACTGGAGTGGAGTAATAAGAGCAACAAATACAATTCAGTATGGCTGTCTGCCTGACCACCTGAGTAATGACCAAAAAGTCATAATTATTTAAACAATACAAACCACGTCTAAGACAAAGTGTCAGCTGTTCTCTTGACAGCAAAACAACTTCTTCTTCCATTATCATAACTGCTCTATAAGTTATCCTGCATTGACCCAGCTGATCTGTGATACATTCAGATCAACCCCCACAGTTCAAGCCGCATGTGATCCACGGATCTAAGGACAATTTTTAAACATGGTTTCAAAATAATTGTACTGCCACTAAATCCCGGAGCAGAGTCTGAGTGAAAGAAGTCAGTGTATTTAGGGGCAATGCAAATCCGCCGTGTTAGGAAGACTATTATGTCTTTTAAAAATATTTTTACCTAAAAATGTCCATGGACTTTCACGCTGAGCCCAGTCGTAAAGTGTCGATGGTTACCATGTTTCAAACGCTGCTTCAGCTGTTGTTTCTAAAATGCTGACATGGTGAGATGAATCAGACAAGTATCAGATGGCAGCTGCGTGCGACAAACATCTGAAACGCTATCCTGCAGGCTGCTGCAGTCTGTAGCTGTAACACCGTTACGGAGCACGATTCGGACAAAAACTGAAGATACATTCCCTTAATGCACGATTCCTGCATGCGTCAGCTGTGATGCATCGTTACAAACACACACTGTGTGTGTGTGTGTGTGTGTGTGTGTGTGTGTATGTGTGTGTGTGTATTACATGTCCTGCTCTTAAAAGAAAATAAGTTGTTGTTCCTGATAATGGGTTACAAACACTGTAAGCTGCTTTTTTTAGACTGGGCTCAGATTTTTAAACACACTATCTAATTCAAAGTGAGTTCAGGTTTATCTGACTGCTTGTATTATTATTATTATTAATATTGGATTGGTAGCAAAGTGTACATAGAGAGGATGTTATACATTATCAAGATGCATGGAGATTAAGTTGCATTTGTAGTGTTGTTAAAATGCACAGTTTGAATCATGGCTTGCTGAGGAGTAGAAAAGTTGTATTTTAAAATCTCTTTATTTGGCAGATCTAAAAAACGATCCGATCAATGACAAAAATCAGTGACCGACCCAAACCGTGAGATTTGTGTTACTGCTGGTTTAACATAAGCAGCAGATAAAGGAGGTAACATTTGCTGCCATTCCCCTCCTGCAGACCGGCTGGTGGTCTTGGTCCAAAGACCCCACTGTGGAGGTCCAGAGACAAAGTCACAACATCAGTGCTGTGCCCTGTAATGAGCCACAGCACATTAAACCCCCCCCCCCACCTCAATCCTCCTCTTACATACCAGCCCTCCTGTTCTTTGTTTTCGCTTTTGGTGTAAAACCTTTGGCCCCTCCAGCCTCCCTTTTCTTTATGCCCCCATATTCCCCCCTTTTACCCCCCACCCTCTCTGTTCCCTCTCTCCCAGAGCTCTTCATTAGGGAGACGTGGGAAACTGGGCTTAAACCCTGCCTGCGGCACTCTGCCAGCTGCCACTCTAACACACACACACAGACATTCACACAAACGTACGTCTTGGGCCACATTCTGAGAGGAAAGTCCACTAAACGACTTAACAATTCAGTATGAAAAAGTGAGAGACCAGAAAGGCCCTCCTTTTATCTGAAAACCTTGTTGGAGTAAATGACATCCAGTCAAGAGAGCACTTTAAAGAGAAACACGACTCCTGCAGTAGGATTCCGCCAAGTCCTAGACTACGCATGTTTTCCAGCGGAATTCTCAGTTGAATTTGTTTAAGTCTGAGACTAAGCTAAACCCCTGTCTGAGCAACAACATAAAACACTTGTTAGTGGCACCTAGAGGCTCTGCTGCTCCCTACACCCAAGAAGATCAGAGTTGTAAGCAAGCAAGTGACACAACTATTCTCAACAGCATGCACTCCTGCAAAAAAAAAAAAAACGAAGCAAAGCTTTTAAAAGAGCATGGTTCTGACCTGTGAAGTGCTCCAGGTAGTATCTGTAGAGTTTACACTGGAGCGGGGTCACTCTGACTGACAACACATACTCGTGTTTTGGAGGCAGGAACTTAGTGAGCGCAGTGTAGTCCTTCCTCTGTTAGAAACAGGAAAATAAATATTGTATTTGGAAGGCAACAAAGTAAAGGTCAAAGAGAACATGATTCAACCATTTAGGACAGGTCTATACCTGGACACAGCCAGCCAGCATCTCGTACAGGATGTGAGCCCTCTTCTTCATGATCCGGACATCATGTAACGTGGAGTCGGCACACTGACCGTTCTGGATTGGGTTAATGAACCGGTTCCTGAACTCCTTTATTGAGCCAAGCAGGTTCTCCTTAATGAAGTTCACCATGCAGTGGTCTAAGAAGAAAGAAAATCAAAAGCTGAAATGCATCCTCAACCACACAAAATCTTAGCTCTAGTGTCACGTGAAAGAACGGGCAAACTCACATTCAACAAGGTTGTTTTGCAGAGGAGTTCCAGTCAGCACAATCCTCCTCCTTGTTCTGATGGAATTCATTGCTTTAGACACAGCAGACGCCTCGTTTTTCAGGATGTGACCTTCATCACAAATCACCATGTCCGGACCTGGGGAAAGTGACGGAAGAAAAAGAAAACTGATCACAGGTTGAAGTACAGCTTGAGACTGTATGATCCAGCACCTTACGTAGCAACTGCAGATATCTAAAGGTCTTTTATTTTTTCACTCATTCAGGCAATTTTGTTTTGTTTACTACCGGTACATAGAAAAACAGATCATACACAAGAGAAATGTTTTTAACATAAAACTTGCAGTTCAAACACACATTGGCATTTAACAGCACTGTACCTGGATCTACCAGAGTCTTCTGAAAGATCTCTTTGAGTTTCTTGCTCTTGGTGTTTCTGCCCTGTGTCAGGTTTCGGTACATCTCGTAGCCGATGATCATAACACCCCCCGACTCTTGCCATTGCTGGAGTGCATATGCTCGCTCCTGAGGCCTCTTCACTGTGGCAAGCTCAGTCACCTTGTTCATGAATAAAATACGCAGGACAAAAAAGAGAAAGAGAAGTCAGATGTGTGTGAAAAACTCACAAATAAAAAACAAACAATGGCACACATGATAAAAGGAACAGCGTTAGTTACATATTACAGAATCATCTGTTTACCTGTAGACTCTCATCATCTTGCATTCCCACTTGCCACTTCTCAAACTCGTTGAGCCAGTTAAGGACAGTGTTCAGAGGACAAACCACCAGCGCTGTGCTGAAGTCCAGCTTCTCACACAGTAGCAATGTGTGAAGGAACGTCACCACCTACAGGGCAGAAACAGATCTGCACTTAAGTTGTGATGCAAACACAAGTTTGCAGACACCAATCCATGCATCAGAAATGTTAACAGGCACAAAGTAGCAGTTTACCTACTTAACAATCACAGTTGTTATATTTCTCATCTTAGTCATTTATACACTACCTTAATCGTCGCTGTTTGTGCAACATTAGCATTACCAGAGAGTTAAAGTTCTCAAACTTAAATTACTACACTTGCAAAGCTTTAATAATCCGTAACATAGGAAATATAATCTCTGCTTTACACCACTCTAGCTTTGGTTGTAGGCAGCATACACGTAGCCTATGTACTGTCAATGTTAAAGTGTTCAGAGTGTTTAAGTTCTGAACCAGATGTTTTAAATGCAATGAGTAATCGTGTTTAATAATTTTGATCTCTGGGGTATTCATTTTTGCCAGTCGAGCAGCCCTAGTACTGGATTGGCAATAATGTGTTCGACCAATCGATGTACACCGACTAAGGACCAATCACCGTGCACTGAAGACACTCTAAGTCTATCTTGTGCTGGTAGAGTACCTACTCTGAAGCAGGAGCTAAAAAGGTTCCTCTAAATGGGGTTCTAGGCACTAAAATGGTTCATAGTTCCTGCGGCGCGGAATCAATAAAAAAAAGGGGGAGGGTTTTAACAGTTCCTAGAACTATGGAAAAGTTCCTGCTGTCTGAAAACGCCTGTAGACACCTAGATATACCCCCCATTGTCTAAAGGAATATCTCATTAACTCATGTAAAGCAGACACGCTTCTCGTCCTCTCTACCTGCAGAGTTTTTCCCAGTCCCATACAGTGGGCAAGGATGCAGCCAGAGCCAGAGGACTTCTCCATCTTCTTCACAGATTCACAGCAGCAGTCCCACATGAACTGAACACCTGAAATCAAACACAAAAACAGAGAAGTCAAAATGAGTCCAGAGCATCTCAGGAGTTCACACACAGTCTTATGTCAGCTAATATTTGTTTTTTCACCCTTATTTGCTCTTACCATCAACCTGATGAGGTTTGAGCTTTGTGACAAGGTTCCTGTGCACCTGGACCAGCGGCTCCTTGGTTTCTTCATTTGCATCAAGCACCAGCTTGGTGGTTATGGGACAGGTCACCTGTGATGACTCCTTCACCACGATGACCTGAAGAAGGATCAGAGGCAGAGAGAGAAAAGTCACATGAAGGTACGTCAGCTTTGTTTTGAAGAACAAGTCTGTAAAATACTTTATCCTTGCAGGTCATAACCCATCAAAATCAAAAAAAAAAAAAGAAGGTACAAAAGTGTTTAAAGTATTCTGTGAATACACAATCATACAAATCAAACTGTAATTCTGAAAGAGTGACATAACAGTTATCCCATCAGATTGTTTATCAAGTCGCCTTTAAATGGGAACGATCTTCAAACAGACTTTGAAGTTCATAATAGATGAAAGCACAAACGTCTGAGTCTAATTAAACTAGTCAGTGAAAGCAAAGAAAAAAGCTTGAATTGCTCTAATGTAATGAGGAACATGAAGGAAGCATTAAAACTGTATTTTTGTTTAAGAAAAATGCAAAATCATCAACCAAAGTAATTCCAATATGTTTTATCGATTACTATCAAGTGTTACTGTCACTTTGTAGGGTGACCTCTCACCTGTCAAGCAATACACACATTTATATAATTACATACGACAGGGCTGTCATTTTGTATTCGTTGGAACCTGAGGGGAAAAGGTCACATTCAAAATGTAATGTGCTGTTTGAATTAAAAATATAGTCTATCAGCGCACCAGGCTGTTTGAAGTAGTCTGCAGTTTGATCCAGCAGAGGGCGCTTTCATTGTAACTTGGCCATTGCATGCACTGTTGACCTCAGTAAATGAAGACAGAAACTGCCCTGATTCAAAAGATGCAAACTCACACCAGGGAGACTCGTCTCAGTCTCTCCATCACAGTGGGCTACGGTCTGCAGAGTCCCTACAAACCCGCAAAATATATGTGTGTACCGTGAACCCAAGCGCTCTGAACGCTCGTTCTCAACAGAAGGTAATATTGTGAATAAATTGAGAGCTGCACTTAATCAAGTTAATATTCTTGTGTTTCTGGCGAATGATATAAAAAAATGAAATCAGTTCTTTTGGACTGTCAACAGGCTGTTGATTTTAGGCTCATTAATACATGTCTTGAACATGTTACCCTGCATGCAGTGTTTTCAGGAGACAACCCAACCCTGGTGTTGAGAATGTCACAGCTCAAAGCTTTGAACAAAGCCTGTTTCGCTTCATATTTACCTCTCGAAGTTTCTCCCTTAGTGCCTCCCTCTCAGCTATACGTTTCCTCCGATCCTCCTCCTCTTTCAGAGCATCTCTCGTCTCCATCCGCAGCTTGTCGTCCTTCAGAATTTTGCGAATCTTTTTGCGTGCCTTTTTGCCTTCTTCGTCATCATCCTCTCCGCTCTGCAAAAAGGAACATTAAGTTCAGCCCTCTGATCTTCAGCCCTAAAGGAAAAAATGCACTTCCTATGATCAGAAGCTGAGCAAGCCTATGATTAATTCGTATCCTCACAACACACTCCAGGGGTAACTTCAAATTACATTTTATGTAGCAAGTGTGCCCTGACTAGTAAACGTTTTGCTGGTCCATCTCCACCTGGAAAATACCAAGTGGGGAAAAAGAACCTTTGGGACAGTTCAGGGCTACGACTGAGTGCTCTGCATTTCAAACACCTTCTCGTTACTGGAAGAGGAGTCCTGAACTTTGATCCTGCGTCGCTTTTTCTTCTGCTTGTAACTTCTCTGTTTCTCCTCATCCTTCTTCTTGGAAGATCTACAGACACAAAAACAGAGTTCACATCAACAAGAGAAGCAGCAGATCAATCCAGATCCAGTGGCACTGATCAATTGCTGCTATTGATTGGTTAAAGTTCTGTTTTCTCACCTGGTCTTTCGACGCTTCCCTTCATTCTCTGACTCACTGAGTTCCTCACTTATTCCCGACTCCTCGCTGGACTCCTCTGTCTTATCGAAGTCTGAATCGGCTGAGTCATCGCTGCCCACTGACAGGCGGACAAACAATGGTCATTTGCTGCTCTTGCGGCACAGAGTTTCAGAAAAGTTCTGCTCATATTGCAAAGACACAACACACAAAATAAAATAATCTGCATCCACCTTTCCTTGAGGACTTCTTCTTGCCCCCCTTCTTCTTCTCTTTACTGGCGTCTTTCTCCTCTCCTGATTCGCCCTCACTCAGGGAGAGCTTATGGCGAAGCAATTTGTGACGTTTTCCTGGCTTCTTCACATCAACATCAGAACTTGAGGTGTCCGAGTCCTCATCTTCGAAAAAGAAAAAAAAGTATGTTTGAAACCATGCACAATAAAAGAGACTTGATTAAAAAGAAACAGCAGGACATATTTTGTGAAGGTTTGCTACCTTGCTCCTCCTCTCCCTCATCCTCTTTTTTAACTCTCTTGGAGGACTTCTCTGCCTTATCGTCTCCTTCGTTATCAGATGAGCTCTCAGCTCCGGAAGAATAGTTGGATTTGATTTGAGCGAGGAGCATTTTCTTTGCAATCCTTCAGGAGAAAGAGACAAACAGACACAGACGAGAGACAAATATGGGCATTTGGTAAAAAAAATTCAAGAAAGGATCCCCATGTGTTCATTTTTTTTCTTCCTTGAATTGCATTCTATTCACAAATAAATATTTTCCTTTATGTCGATTAAGCTAACAATGTAATGTTCCCTCTCAGGATAAGGCATCTCTACAAGACAATCTAAAAACTGGAACATTGGAGGAATGTGACAATTTCTCCATGGAGCGTATGAATGGAGGACTGATGGAAATAAAGGCTGCCTATAGAAATCGCATGACCCTATACACTGCTATCGGCGGGGGGGGGGGGGGGGGGGGGGGGGGACTTACTCGTACAAACCAGAGAAATGCTGCTGACACATCTCATTTAAATACAAAACTATCTTCGGACAATAAGCGGCTGCACTATGCTTTGTGGATTAAGTATGAAATTATGCTTCCAGCTATTTAATAAGATAAAGAATTTTACTTTTTTTTTTTAAATACTTTTTATTTGATAGTTTTGCAAAAAGAAAAAGGTAAGACATCATAACATGTCAGAACAAGCATAAACACATTAGCATATGGTTTGTATAGAAGATGAAGTACATCTTCTACAAAGACTTGGATATATATTTATGGTAGCTCAGACAGAAAAGAAGAGTGAGAAAAGGGAAAAGAAAAATAATTGAATAACAACAGCAGACTGACTTAACGGGAAAAAAATGAATAATAGTTGAGATGAGAATAAAAAAATTGAAATAAATAGTTGGCCTTGATTTGTTCTACTCTAATAGTGGTTGTTTATGTCTTTGTGTTCTTCACCTTCTGCTAATGACTTAAGTTCAATGCTCAAGTACACGCACATCTTCGCTCTCTGTTGATCGACATTTCCCCCCTTTATTAAATCTGTCTGTTCACTTTTTCCATCGTGACTCAAAGATGTCACCTAAATTCCTTTAACCTATGTGTAATTGTCTCCCAAAAGTAGTTGTTGTTAACCTGGGGTGAGGTTACATTTGAAAATCGTATTTATTTCCTCTTTTACTGAGGACCAGTATTGTTCCAAAACTGGGTACGAGTAGAATATACGAGTGTGGTTGGCTTTGTTTTCTCCAAAGTTACGCCAGCAGCTTGACGTGACACTATGGCAACTCCCTCCAAAAGAAGGAGCTTGTCGTTTTCCAGGTGTTACTACAAATATTTTACCTTTAAGACCATGGAGTAAATAAATAAGTCTGTAAAAAGCAGCAAGCAGTGACAACCTTCACTGACATAAATATAGCTCCATTCTTGGTGTTGAGAAACGTACCTGTTCTCAGGATCATCATCGTCATCGTCATCATCCTCCTCACAAACCCCAGAAGCTTTCTCTTTGTCATCCATCTCTTCTCCTACACAACAAAATAGCACAGGAAGTGTTCATAGAGGAGTAGGTCAATCTTTTTAAGAGGGAGATTCGCTATTTTTCAGAGTGTTTTCCATAACTCTAGAAAGTTATATTTCACATTTTAATGTAGATCACCTGCTTAACAATTAGCAGATCTGACACCTTTGACAGAGCCAAGCTGGCATTAAGCTAAGCTACCAGCTGCTGGCTTTAGTGATAGGTGTACAAGACATACATGAGTGTGAAATTAATATTGTTATCCAACACTCAGCAAGAAAAAGAAAAAGGCCAGGCTGCCCAAGCAGTCTGATACTTAGCAAGAAGCTAAACTGGGCGCCTTTAAACATCCCCCGCTTATGTTCCCATTTACCTGAGGATTGATGAAAAGGTCCACTGGCTCCCAACACATTATCCTCCACAATGGGTTTGATCTTCTGCTCATCACTGTCCTCTCCAGAGTCTCCTTCAGGCTGCTCCTCTTCCTCAGCCTCGCTGGACGACGACTGCAGCTTGGAGTTTGCTTTGGAGCTCCTTCCCTTGCGCTTCTTTTCGTAAGACCTCTTCCGATCAGCTGCCTTCCTCTCGGCTGAGACTTCCTCTTTAACTTCATCTTGCTTCTTCACACGGCTAGATCTCCTCCTTGCTGTGCTCACTTTACTCTTCTTTTCCTTCTCCTGGTCAGAGTCAGAGCCAGAGGACTCTGTGCCATTTGGTTTCTTCTTTTTCTTGGATGTCTTTTTATTTTTGTTCTCTGAATCGGAATCAGTGCTTTCAGACTTCCTTTTACGTTTGGACGCTGTGTCTTTTTCCTTTGCTGATGTGTTGTTTGATTTGAAAAGACACTTTTTAGCACTTGTGCTCCCCTGTTCCTCGTCTGTGCTGTTTGCCGCGGCAGCTTTCTCTAACAGTATGTCTGGAACTTCGTCAGAGTCGGAATCTATGGTCTTGTTCTCTGAAGCCTTGCTCTCCTTCCCATCTTCTTTTTGGGTGTTACGAGATTTCTTGGAGGACTTGGCCTTGCTCTTATTATCTTCCTCTGTCTCAGACTCAGAAGACTCGTCCTTGTTCTTACTCTCAGCCTGCTTCCTCAGTGGGGTTGTCTTCACTCTACTAGAGCGGCGGCTGGGGGGTGGGCTGTCTGTCTGATCTACTGCTGCATTATCTTCTTTCTCCTCACATTTTTCTTCTTTACACTTTTTGGGAATCTCTCCATCCTTTTCTTTGTTTTTGGACCTGGAGGTTCTTGACCCACGTGTTGTCACAACAGGCACAGGAGTCAGTTTGACGATAAGGTTCTTAACCTTTGGCTGGGGGCGCTGAGAGTCTGTTGAGTTTCTTATAGAGTCCTTGTCTGACTTTGTGTCAGTGTTTTTGACCAAATCAGTGTCTTTCTGTGAGAGCATGCTGGAATCTGCCAGACTTTCTACCATCTGAAAAAGCTCTTCGGGAACCGATGGAGACACTGACATAATGTCATGATCTAGTGACATTTCACTGGTTGACATTAGTGCGTCATCACAAATTTCAGTTTTAATGGTCTTTTTGGTTAAAACAGTTTCTGTTTGGTTGTTTTTTACTGAAGTCCCCAATGATGTCTGATCATTGTCTGCGTCCTGGTCGTTACGTTGCTCGTCCAGCTTTTTGTTACGCTGCTTGTTGACTTCCTCACTACACTGCTCGTTGGGCTCCTTGTTGGGCTCCTCGTTACACTGCTCGTTGAGCTCCTCGTTACACTGCTCGTTGACCACCTCGTTACACTGCTCGTTGACCTCCTCGTTGACCTCCTCGTTGACCTCCTCGTTGACCTCCTCGTTACACTGCTCGTTGACCTCCTCGTTACACTGCTCGTTGACCTCCTCGTTACACTGCTCATTGAGCACCTTGTTATGCTGCTCATCAACTGGTTCCTCAAGTGGATTCTCATCTGGTTCCTCGTCTGGATCCTCATCAAGATCCTCATCTGGCTGCTCATTCTGCGCCTCAATCTTTTCCATGCCTTGCTCCTCGTCTGCGTCCGCCTCATCCAATGCCTCTGTCACATCATCACTGTGGTCGTTGTCTACAGGGGCATTAACTTCAGTGCTCTTTCTTACAACATGTTGCTCTTCATTCCCGTTCTGCAGCTCCATGTTCTTGAACTCAGGCCCTAACGCCGCCTCCAAAGCACTGTGAGCTTTCTTCAAATCAGCGAGAACGGCCTTGAAGGCTTTCAAATGTCGATACCTGATAGACTTATCTCCCTGCTCCTCTTCAGCCTGTTGGATGAACTGGATGAACGTATTGTTCAAACCCGTTGTAGTCTCAACAAGCTTTTTTGCCTTTTTTATAAGATCTTTAGGAACATGGAGTTTTTTGTAGGAAAATGTCATGGTCCCTGAGCCTTCGATGTGTTCTTTTCCATTGACCACTGCTTTGTGCTCTTTCACTGCTTTGCTCTTGTGTCTCTTGCCCTCACGTTCCTCTGAGGTTTTCTCCACTTTTCGTTGCTTCAGTTCTTGTTTTTCCATGATGCCGCTGCATTTGGAGACCAGATCCTGGAGGGGCTCTGACCTGCAGACATAGCAGTGCCACTTTGAGAGCTCATCGGTGATGACTGACAGCTCCTTCCTGCCCAGGTTGCGCAGGATGCACTTCTTGCAGAAAGCGTTGTTGCAGTAGTCGCAGCAGATGAGTTTGCCACCTTCAGCACACCACCTGGGAAGGAAAAGTTGAAGTCATAAAGAAAATTAGACCCCTCAAGTCTTGAACCGTTCAGACCACTTTGCACTTAATTTCCAAAATGAGTGGCACTTGAATAAGGATTGAGCAAACATCATGCATGTCTAAAAACTAAAAGATATACTTAGGAATTAAAAAAGGGTAAAATGCTTTCATTAAATATTACCAAACAGTGTCAAGTATTTAGAACACAGCAACAACAACAGAAGATTTTTTGTGTCGAACTAAATAAAACCCATTATGATTAATCAAAGAAAAGAATTTAGACATGCTAAGTCAAGTAAAATAGCCAAGCTAAGAATATATAATTTATTGAAGTGTACATCTTTTTGGTTTAACAAAGAAAAGTAATTTTGTTTGGGTTAGAAAAAACAAGAAATACCTGCACTGCTCATCCATCCCATCAGAGTCTCTGTTGATGTCGTCACTTGTGTAATACTTGTAGCAGGACTAGAGGAGGAAGACATAATGTTATAACTAATACACCAATATGTTAATGTACTATTATTGCTATCAAAATATTTGAAATGTACATTTAAGTTGTCCTACCTTGCAAATCAGTACTTTGAGCACAGGATGCTCATACACAGAGTTGCGCTGAAACTGGTTGACTTGTTTTCCGCATGCAGTGCAGTTAACCTTCTTCTGCAGGGTGTCATCTGTGATCAGGAGAAAAGACGTTTAAAACCACCACCTTCTACGCAACTCTCAGGCTATCCAGGTATGTTACACTAAAATTCTACATGTCCTCACTTGTGAACACAGACATAAAAAAAAACTGAAATGAAATCACCTGTATGTTTCTGTTTGAAATCCACTCTGAGTTTCATGGCACCTTTGTTTTCATTCCCGGCTGGCCTCATCACTAAAGTGCCTGATCAAAGACAACAGCAAAAAAAAAAGAAAAAAAGTATTCCATAATCAGCGCCCCATTCAGTATCCGCATTTACATGTCAAGACCAACCAAATCTTTAGTTCGTACCTTTAGATACGCTGCCTGTGTTATTGTCTGAAGGGTTGTCAGAGGAGGCACCTTCATTTTGACTCTCGGCTGAGTCTGGTTCATTCTGTTCAGTGTGCTTGGTTACAGTAGCAGACTTCCTAAAATGAGTTAGCAAATAGCTTGAATATCATAAGCTGTATGTGAGAACAGTTTTGAAGTCATGCCACAACGAAACTAGAAAACATCCAGGTTAAAGAAAACCGCTCCTTACCTCTTGTTTCGAGAAGAGGAGGGCTTCATAGTGTCTGTTGAGCTCCCAGCCTGAAGAGAACACAACGTTTATTTTGACAACAGCAAAATGAGTGCCTTATATGATTTGGTTCTATGTTAATTATTGTCAACATACTGAGGACAGATCACACTGATTCTAAAAAGGCTGCAAACTTACCTCCTCTGCTTTCTCTGCCATTTGGTCTGTGTTTGATTCAGAAGAAAGCAGACTCATTTTACCTAGGGAGACATTTAAAGATTTGTTTACATGTTAATGCCACAGCAGGTCATTCCAGAAATGTGTGTCAGTAATATAATGTCATATCTACATGTTTTACTGTTATCTAACAGATTAAAAAACAAACAGTCTGAGGTTTCTACTGCCCAGGTTCTGATCAAGTTCAAGATGAGTTTTTATTTAATTCTTTGAGTCATTTATTTATTTCAAAGTAGCTGAACTGTAAAAAAATGTATCTTTATTTTTTCTCCTTGATGCCTGGACTCGAGACTTCTTTTGAGTTCTATCAAGAACAAAATGCTTTTTGTTTTATGACATCAAAGCTTGGACTTACATTTAAGAGCAAAGGAAAATGGAAAATAAACATCTGCAGTAATAAAAATACAAAAAAAATAACATAAACTTCAACTTCATTAGAGTTTTGTCTTTAATTCAATACTCTCTTATCTATTTTTCTATCTATTTCATTTTGTTGTTAAAGTAAAAAGGCAGCTATTTGAAAATTCAATACGCTCAACAATGAGTAGTATATAAACATGGAATGATCCACTTCTTGGGGATTTAGGTGTACTCTCTAGTCAGTACCTGATGGACTAAAAGGTTGCAGACACTGTTTTGGGGGTTTGTACGCTGTTGCAAAACTCACACTTAGTTTAACAACCTGCTGTTTATCAATTCAACGGCGTGATTGCAGCATCCGTATAATAATGTTTTTGACTAATTTAATATTTCAATACGCATTAACGGGAATATTACTTGCATAATATTAGATATGCGCGTAACACGAGCACACCCCTCGTCACACTGAGGCACTGGCCGCTGTTTGTTTTGCCGTTTAGCGTCATAATGAGCTGATTAGATGAGAGGAGTCGGGCTTTCTCACAGTCACAACCAGGCCTTAAAGTGTCTCCAAATTCTGTCAGTCTAACAAAAAGAGCTCATTCGCCTACCAAGCATGGCACAATCGTGCATTTGAGGCTCTGTGCTTCTTCTTTCTCCTTAATGCAGCCTTTCCATGTTTTGACAACACTCCTGAGCTCCTGACTGTCACAGATGCCAAGTTTCGGCTAACATTAGCAGCCACCGCGTCCGCTATAAATGAAGAGCGACTTCCTCTCATTGCCCTGTGTTGCCCTGGTAACATTGCAATATCGGCAGTGCATGCAACCTCCAGTGCATGGCATGCACCGACAAATGCACATACAGGCCTTCCCGCTTTCTTACAATACCATGGCACTGCGCTCCCTGCAGCCTGGCACAAACCTAGCTGGTAGCCCTCGAAAAAGCGATGCAACGTTTAACGTTTACGGGAATCCATACAAACAAGTGTTTTACATTCTACACACCGGCACAATGCTTTCAATTTAAATTACGATGACAAGCCTCCTTTCCATATGTGTCTATCTGACAATGCATGTGTACGGACTTGAACACTGCCGGCTGCGCAGCTAATAGCTTCAACATAGCAAGCCTAGCTTGCTAACTAGCAATAGGCACTCATGGCCCGGCGCGCCGCTAGTGAAGGTAGCACAGTATCAATGCAAACATTACTTGCTTAAACAAACCGATTAGACAGTGTTCCTACCTGCTTTTCATCGACATCATTGCGTAACTGGTTGAGACACGTTTT
The DNA here is from genome assembly GCA_020745685.1 of Tautogolabrus adspersus. Taxonomy (NCBI): domain Eukaryota; kingdom Metazoa; phylum Chordata; class Actinopteri; order Labriformes; family Labridae; genus Tautogolabrus; species Tautogolabrus adspersus. The sequence continues at coordinate 14,706,291 of CM036540.1, forward strand.
GTTGCTGTTACAAGAAGTCCAGGTCAATCAAATGTACAGATATTTGGATGATACGGAAGTAAGAAGAAACACTGAATACCGAAACAACTCCGGTCAGGGCAGACAAAGCAAGGGGACCATCTTGCCGGATGGCTGTGGACGCGGTAAAATGGCGCATCTAGCCTAAATCCTGTGCGCATTCCTATTGGCCAACAGCCTCCGATGCTCTCCTGCTCTGAGTGGTCCATGTTCACCGGAGCTTATTGATTCGTTAAGCCGCTGAGAGAGTGATTTTCTCTGGGAAGTGAAATGCTGCTGGCTGTATTTCCATTTCATTCATTTGTTGATACAATTCATGGCGCGCGATTTTGTTTCGCATCCAAGCAAGTTTCTCTTCATGATGAAGCAATGAACAAATATAGATTGATAGACAAAGTGCATTGACTAATAGAACATGTGTAAATCAATTGATTAATAATAATAATAATATTATATAGGCCTATAGTAGCTAAGTACAATAAAATGACAACAATAATATCTTGAGCATCATTGCTTGTTTGTGGCTAACACCTAAATAAAATGCAGAGGTTTGTTTGCTACAGTATTGTAAATCGCTTTATTTACAAATATTTCCTGAAGATGGGGCTCTTCTTCAAACATTGTCATTTGGTGGTGCAATAATGCAAATGGTACCATAACAGAAATGATCAATTTAAAATGTAAATATAAAATGTTTATTTGATAGTGTAGCCTGTGTAAATGTATGAGCGAAAATGTGTCTGCAAAATGAATTTTCAAAAGTGAGCTTTGTTTCAAGTCTTCGACTTCCAAAGAGATGTTCAAGCACAGAGCCAACCAAAGAAAACTTTGTTGTTAAGGTTCATGACATTATTTTAAATATCTTCAAGGGTATTAAAGTAATTTATTTTGAGTGAGTTTCCACTTTTTTTAACAAGACTCTTCTGAACTCTTCAGTATTTTAAGACTGACAGATGTGCGGCTGTTTTATTTGGAGAGCTGTTTTAGGGTCTTTTCTGCTAGAGTCAAAGGGAAACTAAAGCCGGATTTTTTTTGTTAGTCACATTTTCCTCTGCCTAATTTCCTCAAGCTAAAACACTTACTCAACATAATTCCCATGTGCCTACACAGTCTTGTTGTCATGTCATAAAAGGGGAAACACAGGTGCTACACATAATAAATAGTGCTTAAACATTGATCACTGTCTTTCCAATAGATCCTCATTCAGTTTATCAGGTGAAAAGATTTTGGGTGAAAAAAGGTCAATAAACATCACTGCAGGCTGTTTAATTAACATTTAAGACCCAGACACTTGATTACATTTGTATAAGACAATTTTCACAGTGTAATCAAAGTATTTGGTCATTACATGTTATCTTCCATAACCCCCCCTACACGTTGCAGTAACCTTCATTAGATATTCACACTTTGAGGTGATGAGCAGCATTTTAAAGTGAGATCTTTGCTGTTAAGGGATTCATAGGTAATTCCTTTGCAACAGATAACCACAAGTGTATGCATCAAGTGGAACACTTAATAGTAAACCTGATTAACATCATCCTTTAGCCCTTATTTGGTGTTTCCCTCCTCTTACGTGTCTCTAGATTGTGGTCACATAGGGTTTTGAGTGTTAACATGATGACAATATAAGAAGCATCAGGAATACGAGACAGTATTCGTAGGTTCTGATTTTTCTGCTCAACCTTACAGTGCTGGCACACAGTCTCTCTTAAAGACATGAAGAATTTCACTTTTCAAATTCTTTCAGCGATGATGCTTGTGGTGAGCTACACAGCACCAAACCCGCTCCATTGCAGAGGTGAGGGGAAGAAAGCCTGCTTACTGGAACAAATTAAGAAAGAAGCAGAAAGGAGGTTGAACGATACACATGGGGTAAGAAAACTACAAAAACGACATGTGGTTTAGTTTGCTTGATAACGTTTTGACATTTTCATCTTGTCATTGAAGGTGAAGCATATACACTGGCCAGAGACAAACGAAACATGTTGGGTAAGTTGCAAACATTTTACAATTACTGTACACAATGATGTTTGATATTTTGTTGGACGTATACATAATTTCTTACTTTTCAAGGTTATTCAAGACTAATTGAGTTTGTTGGAAACAGTTACTAATTGTGTTGTTGTCTTCACAGCCATTTTTCTTCTGCTTGGCTGAAAAGGCTCTGGAAGACACAGATTTAAAAAGGTCAAATCTCACCCATTTCTTTGAAGAATACAACAAAGAAATAAACTCGAAGGTAAAGAAGAATTCTAAGTGAAAGTCAATTTAGATGGGTATACATTGACTCTTCAAATCATTTATTCTAACTGTTTATTGGAAAAGCTCCCACATTTTCACATTTCTGTGTGCAGCTAGATTTTTGTGCACTAACAATTTAAACTGACATATATATATATTTTTCATTTCAGAACTGTCACTTGCCTAAAACCCGCACAATTACCATCAACGCATTCCTGGAGGATGTCAAACAATGTGCTCAAATTGAACATGACAACCTCAGGGGAAGAAAGTGATCCCATGAATTCTTACAAGTGATCATGAGAATAATTTAGGCGGCAAGTGTTACTAACATAAGTTATTTTTATTTATTGTTGAAGGAAGAATTTATTTTCTTATATACTCTATTTTGTAATATTGGTATTTATTTGTCAATAAATCATGTGACAGTCATTTTGGCTTGAAGTTTTTTTTCTTTTCAATCGTGTCTGATTCAAGTTTGAATTATCAATAACTCCTACCGGATTTTTTTTGTTAGTCACATTTTCCTCTGCCTGATTTCCTCAAGCTAAAACATTGACTCAACATAATTCCCATGTGTCTACACAGTCTTGTTGTCATGTCATAAAAGGGGAAACACAGGTGCTACACATAATAAATAGTGCTTAAATGTGGATCACTGTCTTTCCAATAGATCCTCATTCAGTTTATCAGGTGAAAAGATTTTGGGTGAAAAAAGGTCAATAAACATCACTGCAGGCTGTTTAATTAACATTTAAGACCCAGACACTTGATTACATTTGTATAAGACAATTTTCACAGTGTAATCAAAGTATTTGGTCATTACATGTTATCTTCCTTAACCCCCCCTACACGTTGCAGTAACCTTCATTAGATATTCACACTTTGAGGTGATGAGCAGCATTTTAAAGTGAGATCTTTGCTGTTAAGGGATTCATAGGTAATTCCTTTGCAACAGATAACCACAAGTGTATGCATCAAGTGGAACACTTGATAGTAAACCTGATTAACATCATCCTTTAGCCCTTATTTGGTGTTTCCCTCCTCTTACGTGTCTCTAGATTGTGGTCACATAGGGTTTTGAGTGTGAACATGATGACAATATAAGAAGCATCAGGAATACGAGACAGTATTCGTAGGTTCTTATTTTTCTGCTCAACCTTACAGTGCTGGCACACAGTCTCTCTTAAAGACATGAAGAATTTCACTTTTCAAATTCTTTCAGCGATGATGCTTGTGATGAGCTACACAGCACCAAACCCGCTCCATGGCAAAGATGAGGGGGAGAAAGCCTTACTAGAACAAATTAAGAACGAAGCAGAAAGGAGGTTGAAATTCAACCATGCACATGGGGTAAGAAAACCACAAAAACGACATGTGGTTTAGTTTGCTTGATAACGTTTTGACATTTTCATCTTGTCATAGAAGGTGAAGCAGATACACTGGCCGAACCGAAATGGAACAACATGTTGGGTAAGTTGCAAACATTTTACAATTACTGTACACAATGATGTTTGATATTTTGTTGGACGTATAAATCATTTCTTACTTTTCAAGGTTATTCAAGACTAATTGAGATTGTTGGAAACAGTTACTAATTGTGTTGTTGTCTTCACAGAGCGATTTCTTCTGCTTGGCTGAAAAGGCTCTGAAAGACACAACTTTAAAAAGGTCAAATCTCACCCATTTCTTGGAAAAATACAACAAAGAATACAACCCGGAGGTAAAGAAGAATTCTAAGTGAAAGTCAATTTAGATGGGTATACATTGACTCTTCAAATCATTTATTCTAACTGTTTATTGGAAAAGCTCCCACATTTTCACATTTCTGTGTGCAGCTAGATTTTTGTGCACTAACAATTTAAACTGACATATATATATATTTTTTCATTTCAGATTAACTGTACCTTGCCTAAAACCCGCACAATTACCATCATCAAATTCCTGGAGGATGTCAAACACTGTGCTCAAATTAAACATGACAAGCTCCATGGGAAGAAAGTGATCCCATGAATTCTTACAAGTGATCATGAGAATTATTTAGGCGGCAAGTGTTACTAACATAAGTTGTTTTTATTTATTGTTGAAGGAAGAATTTATTTTCTTATATACTCTATTTTGTAATATTGGTATTTATTTGTCAATAAATCATGTGACAGTCATTTTGGCTTGAAGTTTTTTTTCTTTTCAATCGTGTCTGATTCAAGTTTGAATTATCAATAACTCCTACCATTGAAGTCAAACAGCTGTTTTAAACTGAAGACTTTAGACCATGAGGCGTCTTCTCAGACACCATTTACCTTCTTGGATTACATTGATTCTGCAACTGAACCATAGGCAATAAGATAAGCTGTTTATGGCGGTTACGTCCCATAATAAGACGTTTTCAGAGCGCCCATTACCAATTAGAAACATCCCCAAGATGAAACAGATCAGTGCACAAAAAGTCGGATCAAACGTAAAAAATAATTTAATAAATAAAATATCCAGGGGTTGGGTGAATGTAAACATTTAACATATGTTACAAAATCAAAGTCAGTTGCCTCCACTACAACAGCGTTAAAGAAAAACCACAGAGACCTCCTACTAGTGCATTATACTGAGGCATACAGTATGTAGAGTGTATTTCAATGTAACAAAAAAGTCTTCTACAGTGAAAATAAATTCAAAGACTTTCTTTGATTAGCAAATGGCACTGGTAGAGCTGGGTAAGCATGCACGCCCCTATGCCTTTGACTTAGAAGCATAAGGGAATAATAATAAGTCACATTTTACTACATTTGTGATACGTAATACAGCCCCTCTCATTCTTGTGTGAAAACATTAGTGTTTTGTTTCCCTCAGCATTAAGGAGTTTTTGTATTCCATAGAAACATCCTCCAGGTTGAAGCTCGGCGTGTTAAAAACACTCAACAAATTGCAACAGATATGAATTCAGTTTCTAGTTCATGTCTTTTTCATTCTGTTTCATGTTGGTCATTTTTAAAAGCCATGGTGTTTCCTGTGGTCAATTCCTCCTTAATGCTTAAGGTGCTCAGGTGAAAGGGTTTCATCTAAACAAAGGCTTCTACCACCTGATTGTGCCAAAGAAACATAAATGTTGGACATCCTTAAAGAAATCTTAGATTATAATACAAATAACAGGTCGTCTTGGCCAAGAGTCCTTAGTCCTATCATGGGTGCAGCTGCTTCACATTTAAAACCATAGTGGCTCTACAGTGTATCATCTTTTAAATTATGTTCAACATTATATTCTTAAGACTCGACTAATGAATGCTTTTTTATTGAAAGTAACATGAAATATGCAGAGAAACCGAGCTCTCGTCTTTGCTTTCTTCATTGCAGAAGGGATTCGATCACAGCGTCAGGCTTTGCAGACCTTTTCCTGTGTGGAGATAGGCACACGATAAAGTTTATCAACACTTTCAGCGAGCTCTCAGTATTTCTCAGAATAACCGTACAGCTTGATAAGAGCAAATACTATCTGGTTTACACATCATATTATCATGCTATTAATAGACTTATGATAAACCACCAGTTACTTTTCTGTTTACTCAGCAGCATTTCAGTAGTGTTACTGATTTACTGGTGAAAAACTTCACGAGTTACAGTGGTACGGGGGATACACTGCTACCCTAGTAAGTGAGGTTGAACTTATTCAGCTGAAAGGGTAAATAATATAGCCAGATCAAGCTAAATTATTTTTATCTTTCACTTAGCATGTCTGACTGGAAAAAAAAAGATATAAAAAAAAAAAGTTTCAGGATAATTCAGCCAAAACGCACCAGGGATGGATTAAACCATCATTGTTCAAACCGTCTGCTGAGAAGATGCAAATGAATGAAAGTGGTCATGTACACAATCTTCCCCTGTATGCTGACAGCTGAGGTGATACTGAAATAACTGAGAAATCCACCATCTCCCTGTCACATGATTAGCCACTGTTTGCGTTGTAGTTTTTTGTCTCAGCCAACCGACTTTGAGTACACATGCACCATTGAGCTCCATACAATGAAAGAATAACCATGGCCTGGACTGTGGATGCATTTCTATATTGCATACATAAAAATGAATATATTACAAAAAAAGGAAAAGAATGCTGACATAAAAGAGGTGTCTTATTATCATGCAAGAATGAAATGTCTTAAACATCATCTCTGTGTACCACTCTGCCTGACGTGCGACTCTTTCTCTTAAATCACGGTTTATTTCAGATTATTGGTTATTATACCAATTGGTATTGGTGAATGTACAACAGATGTCACGCTCAAACTTTCCAGTGATCCGGAAAACAATTCTGCCTCTGTATGACTTGAAAATGAATGATCTGTATTTAAAGTCTGTAAATATGACTTTGACATGACTATGATAAATATAAACAGGGGCTTAATCAGTCTGTCAGCAGCTCCACACTTCATCCACATGTGTGGAGACGGTCTGGACTGGCGCCATTACCTTCGAGGATACATGGTTGTTGTTGTTGTTTGGTTTTTGTTTGTTTTTCCGAGCTGCCCTTGTTTGCTTTATTCAGAGAGGAAGCTTTGTTTTGAAAGGTGAAACTCAAAACAACAGCACAAGAAGGTTCATCTTTAATATGAGATCTCGCAGCTCAATTGAGGGACGTACAAGCGAACATCTCTCTCCCTCTGATCCGCGGAGCGGGCGTCAGAAAACAAGTCGCACACATAAGCGAGGGGTGGAGAGCAAGGGGAGAGGTTACATTAGACTGGTGCAGCCTATTGATCACAATTAGTGATCTTAAACAGATTTAAAAAAGGGAAAAAAGGCTCCAATTGAATATGCCATTAGTAATTTTTAATATTTTTTCATTCTGCATTTTTCTCAGCCAGACATTTTGTCCGTGGATATCTTCACCTGCCAGACAACTGCACGTGATACCGGCTAAAAGCGGGTAAATACCAGCGAACGTAAACCCTGCTTACACCAAAGAAGGTCCCCCTCTCACTCTTTTCTCAGGAGAGAATATGATTTCCAGTAGACCCTCCCTTAACTGTATTAATGAACAGATTCACAAGGACTCAATAGAAGAGAAATGGTCATCAAATGGATCTCTAATATTGTTGTTCTCTTAGTCAGATAAAAAAAACCTGATGCTATGCGTTGCTAATATATCTCTAAGACAGCAGCGACGCTACTTTGACTCTTTGACCTCCAAGATCCTTTCCATTCTGCATTGTTTGCCAGGGTTTGTACAATCTGACAAAAGCCCCTCCCTGCATTCAGCTCAGTTATAGTAGTTCTGACAATAGTCAGCAAATATATTTGTCTACAATGTGACACAGAAGTTGACCTTTATCTTTCAGTTTAAAAAGTACTCTCTTCATTATATCATCCTTTTCGACTCTAAGGGCACTGCTGAGATATCCTGTTCACAATAAGCATAAGGACCGTCAGATGATAAACTGCGTACATCATTCCCTCTGCTTTTGTTGTCACTAGCTACTTTAAACGGCTCTATTGAGTGAAGCAGTTGAAGTGCTGGTGCGGCATTTATCCAATCTCTGATGGGTACAACCACTGAATGATCTGAATAAATAAGGGAGCGGCATCATGTGCAGACTTATTTTGAACGAATCTATGCAAGTCTGTCATGTATTGGTGATTGTCAATGGAGAGTTCATAGTTCAAGTGTACAATCCGATTTGTAAAAATATTTGTGAGAATGAAATATATTTAATGAGAATCAGGTTTTTTGAAATGATGAATATAAGTAGGGACTGACGGAAGAACAAGCTTTAAGAAACTGCATGAGGGGGGAAGGGGGGGGTTGGTTTATTGCTCAAGAGGATGTGGCATTTCAGGGTTTCTGTTATCTGTGCAGAATGTAGATTACCTGCGCCCAGTCTTGGGTCTTCCACTCTTTCCACTTTTAGAGGTTCTGGGTCTCTCTAGTTTCATCAAAGACTGACGCATGCTCTCCTCTGTGTAGGCCAGATACACATGAGACAGGTCCACTTCAAATGGCTAAAGGAGGCAGAGGGAGAGAAGAGGGGTAAGGTCAACGTTACATTTTATAAGACGGAAAGCATCAGACAACAAACAAAAAGCATCAAATGTTACCACAGAACTCACGTCTTTTTCTTTTTTATCAGGAGCTGGGGTCTGTTTTCTCATGTTGTTGCCAGTGTACGCCACACATTTCTGAAAGAATGAAGATATGAACATAAGCACTGAGAAGAAGTCCTGGACTGAGTTTTACCCTTTGAACTTGTGTCAATTTAATCACAAACAGTAAGTGAGTGCATGACTTATGCATGCTGAGCTCACCAGCTGCCATTCTCCAATGTCTTCATTCCAGTGCACATAATTCTCGATCATCTCCTACACATAAAAAAACAGAAGAAGATATCAAAACTGGGAGCAAAAGCAAACAGGGGTTGGGAGCATTGTAATGTTGAGATTTGTTTAAAGCTTTGATATCTTTAATATTGACTGTCAATCAATTTGATCCAATTCTAAAAAGGCACACACAACAGGATTCTTATTTCCTTCAGTACCAACTTGTCCACAGTACACACCATGTGTGTGTTGTTCTGCTCCTTGAACAAAATGATCAGAAAGTAATATTTTTTCCCTCTTGGTGTGGTGAATCTTTTCTCCACTTAAATGTGTCAAACATGAAAGACATGATCATTGACTTTAGAAAGTCCCCACCAAGTCATATACCAACTGTTATTACATCAGCTTACATTGAAATTGTGGACAGCTATAAATATCTGGGTGTTGTTCTTGACAACAGGTTGTGTTTTGAAACTCATGTCGACGCTACCTCCAAGAAGGTTCAGCAAAGGGATGTAAAGATTAATCGTGAGGCAGTTAAAAATCGATTCAAAGGTGTCAAGGTTCGAATCGGTACTCTGAAAAATGAATCGCAGTAATATTGTGAGCGTCAGCAGCTGTAGAGCAGAGGCGGTTGGTTGTAATAAGCAGGCGTTATCACGGCAGTGGAAACCGAGGCAGAAAATGAAAGAGGTGAGAAGATAACAGACGAGACAAAAACTGTGCAAATATTGCAAAAAGACAGAGAACTACACAAATAGCACAACCGACATGATGCAGCATCTAATCAACACCACAATGAGAAGCTCCAATCACCTCCCAATTCTGTCAAAATAAATCGTGAGAGAATCGTCTCGTGAACCCAGTATCGTGAATCGTATCGTATCGTGAGTTGAGTGAATCGTTACATCCCTAGCAAAGACTGTTCTTTTTGAGAAAAATGAAATCTTTGAATGTTTCTTCTGAGATGATGACTCTCTTTTCTAAAAGTTATTGAATCTGTTTTAAATGTTTGTATCGCTGCATGGTATGGAAACCTGAACTTGACCAACAAGAACAGACTTAGGAGGCTTGTAAAATAACAAGCAGCCGAATCTCAGGGAGGAGTCAGGTTGGGCTTTTGACTTTGTATAACCAGCAGGTCCTGAGGAAAGCTAAGGCTATATTTCACCGTGAGTTTGACCTTTTACCCTCAGGTCGTCGTTTTAGAGCTCCTGTAAGGAAGACCAAAAGACTCCAGGTCTCATTTGTGCTCAGTGCAATTAATATGTTCAACAACAATTAGCCATTTGATTTGCTCTTTTTGCACATTTACACACCTCCACTTTGCACTTTAATAATATGGTATGAGCTCTTGATTGATTTTATTCCAATGTTATATCTTATTTTGTTGTGTTCGTTGTTGTGTTTCATTTTCGTATATGTGTTACGGTGATGTTGTACTTGTGTTTGTCTTCTGTGTGCTCCTGCTGCAAAGCAAATCTCCCCTTGTGGAACAATAAAGAATCTGAATCTTTTAAGTAACTACTTTTTTTATTGATAGTGCCACTAAATCTCTTCACTGGAGGTCCCTTTAACTTAGCTGCTCTATTTCTTCTGCAGCATTTTGATTGAAGATCTGATTGTAGATTGTTACATAGCTATTTGATTGTATCAAGTAGAAGGTTAACAGAGATGTTATCGTTTTTAACTTTTGTTATTGAACAATCACTTTTTTTTTTGGCACAGATTTGAGGGATAAAAGAAATCTGATAGTTACGTCCACTCCCGTACCCACCTGGTATTCCTGGGGAATAAAATTGTCTATGATGAGCATCTGGAGCCGCAATTCACGACTCAGCTGGCGGATGTTCTCCAGGAGGCCCTCGATCTCTCTGTGATGCTCTTGTTGCAGATCTGCCATCTGACAAAAACACAACACAACCACATGAATCGGTCTGATTTAGTGAAACAATAAGGAGGTACAACCATGGATTGAGTTTTATAGCTTATCAATTTAAGCTCTGCTTTAAAAAAAGAAAATAATCACAACTGTTCTCAGGAACATCACCCTTTACGCTGTATGATTTTCACTACTGCGCCCTTACAGGGACTGTTCAATGTCTGAACTCTCATTCTTCATCTTTTATGTTTTGCTTACTTCTGATTTGGCAGCCATCAGCATGGTCCAGACTTTCTTCAGTTTCTTGGTCTTTCCTTGAGCCTCCTCCTGAAGGCTAGTGTACTTCTCTTCTATGTCTAGACGTTCTTGCTGTTTTGAGAGAGTGAGAGAGAGAGAGAGAGAGAGAGAGAGAGAGAGGGAGAGGGATCAGTGAGGATGCAGAGTGAGCTCCTTTTGAAGGCTGGAAAGCTGGAGCTTGTGGTAAAAAACGTAAATACTGCAAATGTCAGGTTGGCGCCTAGAAAACATTTTCTTTTCCAGCATAAAGGGAAACTGTTTTTAACTGTGACATTTAAATGCATTATGTTACTTTAATTAAAAAGGAAGTGAGCCCTGTGGTTTTTCTCTGAAAAGCCAACACAAAGAAAGTGAAAGTCCGTAGTCGGAAAATATAGGTTAAAGTTTGTAGACAATGAGTCATGTAATGCCAGTAATACTAAACATTAAAGAACAGACGTAGCCAATGACAAGTGGCTAATATATTAATGTTATTGGTATCATATTGGCTCTTTGTTTTGTGTTATAAATCATGTTAAATTACTTATTCTAAACATGAAAGTCTAAGTGAATCTATTCCCATTCAGTGGGAGACAAACAACGCACTCAGCACACACAAACCTCAGGAAATACTGTCATATACAACATGTAGCTCACCTATGGGAGACCCTACCTGACGAGGCTATGTAGCCCCGTCTGGAACTGGCTGTGCAAAAGTTGCTACTGCCATATATGCATGACCTCATTTTGACACTGGCTTTAGCCGGGCGAATTTTTGATTTAAAGGTAGAAATCATGGGTTGTCATGGATTATGCATTTATTTTTGATGAACAAAGAAGCACAACTCAACCACGGACATAGTCACAACTCCACCTTTACAACAGATGCAGCATGAGAGCAGAGGGCTTCTATATATGATGGAACGCATGCACACATCCATATAATCATTTCATGTCATCCTCATAACAGCATGATGGAAAACCTATTTCACATTGTCTGATCAACTTTGTGAAGTATTTGGAAGTGAGATTTTGGAAGAATCTTATTGTTGAGATCTAACGATGCTTACCGTCATTTGTCCTTACCTCTTTCTCCTCTAGCTCCTTCCGCAGCTGCTCTGCCCTCCTGCGACGCTCTTCCAGTTCACTGTTGGACTCTTGCAAAAGCTTCTCCTGCTCCTCTGCCTTAGCCAAGAGGTCCACACCCCCCACGATCACCTTCTTCTCCAAGGCCGACAATTTGTCCAGCAGAAGGTGGTGTTCCTGCCTAAGAGTTTAGAGTAGGAATAAGTATTAAATGAGGGGTGAAAAACCTTACAATGATCGTTTAAAAAGGGAAGACATTTGTATTGAATGCACTCACTGGGCTTTCAGAAGGTCCTTCTCTCTCTTTTCCAGCTCTGCTCTTGCCTTGTTCCTCTCCTCCTCCTCCATGTCCAGCTTGGCTTCCAAAGCCTTTCTTTCCTCTTCAATCTTTGCCTGCATTTCCACCATCTTGTCTGGAGAAACCTTCTTCCTTCCTTAAAAGAGAAACACAGGGAACCATGTGCTTAACTGCCAGGATGTGATAGATGTGTCTTTCCCTACCGAGCTATTTTTATTTCATAGATTAGAATGCACTAAATAAAGATTAGTCCATTGACAGCGTAACCAGCAGGAGATATTATTTAATATGTGCAGATTCAGTTCATAATCTGTAGTACAGGAGTCATTTTTTAACTTCATTCCTGATGCCAGTGACAATGAAGTTCAGCATTACTAAAACTATGACTTGCTAATGCACAGTATTAAATAATGAGTTAGTGAAGCTGTTACGACTGTGTGTCCTAATTTGTGTGTGCGTGTGTTGTTTCTTAGTCCTGTGTAGGTGTGCAGGACGCAGGAGCCGATTGGCTGGAACCGGCAAGTGATCAGCCAATCATAGTGAGGACTCCCCATATATAAAGGGGAAGATGACGTCGCTGCGGTGCAGGGGGAACCCCATCTCCTGATTTCCCAACCAGCCCGCCACGTTCATTCATTAGGTCAATTTGTGTTAGAAGGGGGGTGAATCACTGTTAATTTAACCTGGTTTTCTCTTGTTTTTGTTAGTTAGGGAGGTAAGTTGACTGTCGTTTGTTTTCAGCTTGAGTTGTCAGGTCAGTTCGTTTATCCAGTTAGCCTCCGTATTGTTTGCTATGTTTAAAATCGATTCACCCTTATCTTTAGTTATTTCATGTTGGCACTATTCTGTTCATGTTATATCATTGTTAATTCTTTAAGTAAAATAAATGTCATTTTTGATTTAAAGCTTTACAAGTTTCTCCGTGGCTGCTTGGGAAATAAGGGATTTGGGTCTATTTTATGTTATGTCTCGGCTTCCCCTAGACATAACAGAAGCAAATTTAAAACCAAACATAAACTACAGAATTCTCTGAAATGACATGGTGAATTTGAAGACGGAAACATGAAACCCATGGTTGGCAGACACATAAGTACAGATCATGTTAAGCAATAATGAACCGGTTATTGGATTAGTCAGAGTTAGTGAAATAGTACTGCAAATACAGACACTTTAGCTAAAGGGCAGTCAGACTCTTCTCAGTATATTCTAACACCAACCTCTGTCTTCTTGTTAGAAAAGGTGTATTGAATGCCACACAGGCAGTGTTTGCACCAGTAGGAGGAAAGAGAGACAAAGAGCAACACATTACAGAGGGATCTGGAAAGTCTTATGACTCTAAAGAGTGGAACGACACATTTAGGACAAGGAGTGGGAGAAAGAAAGATCAGACAACAGAAGGACAAGTTTCAGTTGTGACAACAAAATGTCATCAGTGAAGTGACGAGAAGAAAAAAGTTTAGTCATTTCACAGCATCATGATATGAAAAATGAAGTGGTTGATCTGCATCTTTTGAGGGATAGGATGTAATCTGAACCCAAGGATATGAAATCAGTCATGCACAAACAACCTTCGTCATTTGAATTCAGGGATGTTCACAGACACATCCTCGTCAACCCTTGCACACCAAGAATCTTTACATTCATTTTCATGTAAATCCTTATCTGTGACACCAAAACTAAAGGTCAGCGGCTTTTTGACTGGAGAAGTTGTAAAGACCAAGAAAAGTCTGAAGGCCGTTTCACACATGCACTGATGTCCATTAATACTATGTTAAAACCTGCTCCGGAGTCAATAAGGTGAACAACACTGACAGAAGGCTCATAAAGTTTCTAACACACATAAAAAACTCCTCTTTGAGCTCCTGTATTTTTACTACGAGTACGAATGACATGATATGCTTCCTGTACTCTAACATGCATTAGCCATCAACAGTTTTCGTTGCAGTTTGGTGGTTAAGGTACAAACTAAACATAACCAAAGAAACATCCCCTTTTTGCATCTGAATGGAGAACATTACTGTCTGCCCCTCTTTACGCATCTCTATTTTTCACAATTTCCTGTCATCCCATTACGTTTGTGTTTGTCATGAGGGGGTTTAAATAAACAGAGGTGGGAACAGCTGATGAAGTGTTTAACTCTGTTTACCATTCACCCGTTAACACAGACGTTAACGTCGATATCAGTTCATCAGTTAATTTTGTTAATAATTACCAGAAGTTCAAATGAACATTAACTGGTCTTATCAAAGACAACAAAAGCATCAGCTTCGTTCAATGAGAGTTCTTAAGAGGCCACAATGACGCGTGTCTGTATTGAAAATCTCAGAAGTAATAGAAACTCTTCTCATATATCACCTCCCCTGCCAGCTGACTGTCGGTGTGTTTTCTCATTATTACCGTCACTTAAACAACTGCTGTATATGCTGTGTACGCTTATGCTGTATGATTCTTGTGATTCCAACCATGTACGTAAACCATTTCAAGATCCAACAAACCACAGCAGCCACAATCTACCACGTCTTTCTGATTCATGTTTCATACATTCTGAACGTCTGTACTCCTCCGGTCTTGCATCATCAATTGTCTCCAGTAAAGGATGAATCCAAACACATTACAACCACAAAGATCCACGGATTGATTCAAACTTTCCCTCCACAGTTCAACTTTTTACTCTGCACTTGTTCACTCTGACTTTCTGACAGACACCTCATTTGACCAATCAGGACCTTCCATTCACTCTTTTAGGTTTCTATAGCCAATGAGAGCCTGAGTAGAAACAGGACTTCCTCAGTCAGTTAAAAAAAGAGATAAAAGGGTTGGCAATCTCGTCTCTTCAGAGAGTCTGGAGCAAATGATGTCATCTGACTTGAGCTGGCAAAAATGAGTTCAAGTCATAAAAATAACGTTAACGTAACCCAAATTGAGCGAAAGTGAACTGTGGGTTAAGTACTTCACACTTCAAAAAAGAATTCTATGAAATACTGTGGTGGATGAGACTTCAAGTCATTAGGAAATACCCCAAAGAGAAAACGATACAAACAAAGCACAGAAGAAAAAGATACTGCACTGATCAAACAGACTTTCAATTTTCAACTTTCATTCATGCCACAAGAAAAAGAGAAAACTCTAAAACTCTACAATTAGCACTCAAAAAAACTGTGATTGAAGAATCTTATCCTTACACAAAAATTGAGATCTACTAACAGTGATTTCACCAGGGGAAAAAGTCTCGATTGCTCAAAAGAAGTCAGCTCAATACGCCTTTTATTGTATCGAGGAGCTCAGTGTAAACTATTTATGTGCGAAAAGGTCTTCAGTTTACAGGCAGGTGGGTTGATGGAGCAGAGAGCTCCTCCGACTCACTATTCTGAGGTCTGTCCTCGGTGGGCAGTAGCACTGAGGAGGAGCAGGCAAACTCTGAGCTATTGCTGTTGCTGCTGTCTGGAAAAAAAGGAGAGGAAGCGACACTCCAGCCAAAGCCCGCAGTGAAAGACAGGTGGCGGTAGAGATGGATATTTCTAAGTATATTTCAGTACTGGTGTGTGGTTGGTAAGTACCAAAAGTATCACTAAGCTTATGATAAAAGATGCTGTCAATAATCTGTGTCTGTCAGCACAACCATGCGCTGGTCACTTAGTTACAGATCACATCTATCATGAATTTTAACAAAGGCTTATTTTCTGCTCAAAATAATACGGGAGGTCAACCGATGCCTCATCAACCTGCAATGGATCGTGCATATGAGACAGCCGTCGCTCTCTTTGTCACTCTGCACAGAGAGATGCTGCTCACTAACTTCTGTGATGTATACCTGACAGTTATTACCTGCAGAGTAAGTTCATCGGGCTTCAAGATGAAATGACCATTTTTAACGTTGTGTCTGCTTCTCCATCTACGTTCACACACACACACACACACACACACACACACACACACACACAAACACACACACACACACACACACACACACACACACACACACAGCTCCTCTCTCTCTGTCTAAAACATTTCATATTCAGCCCCTTGATGCGTTTGGTTTCAGAAAAATGAAGCTCTCCCTTTAACACGTCGGTGTTGTACGTGATAGAAAGCGCCAACGAACCGTGTGACAACTCACATTATGATAGTAGAAACAATAAGAGTTTGTATGCAACTGTCAGAGTTTATCGCAACTGTCTGGGTAGTGTACTGAAAATTGCATTTATTTCTATAGTTTATCAATTGAAAATATCGTAATTTTAAATTAAAAATGTTTCCTTGAAACCAAAACATGAAATGTATCTCCTTGTGGTGGTGAAATTATTAGTTATTTAATGTCTTTTACATTAAGACATCTTTCATGAAATTTCTTTTTTTGCACAAGATAATGAAAGTTCGTAGTACCAATAAGAGCATCAGAAAGAGTAGCGATTAGTATTGTTATTAATAAGCAGTAATGGTATCAATACCGGCATCGATACAATTCTAACCACACCCATCCCTACTCCCTAAGAGCCGCTGGTTAGCTTAAAGCCTAACATAGTTTCATGTCAGTTTTCAAAGCATGCAAACTGCAGATACAGAACCGTACTGACAGGAGAGGAACAATTAGAATTTTATTATTTCAGAGAGACGTAATAATAACGCACTGAAAATAGCAATAAGGACAACAGGAACATACTATGTGACACCAATACAAAAATGTCAGAGAAAATGACATCACAGGAACTTTTATGCCGGAATTGCAACACAGTTTGACCTTATTAACCTTCCGCATCAGTATTGAACATCTATTCTCCCTTAAACGCAGAATTAAGAGGTGAGAAGACGAGGGGAAGTCCTGAGTGAGAAATGTGTTATAGATGGCAGCCAGCCAGCAAAGAGGGGGGCATTTCTAGTGACTACTTCAAAGAAAATCTGCTTGTTAAGCATCAAGAACTGAATGCTGACTCATAACAATTAACACACTGACAAGAGATTAAACTAGATAGACAAAAATTAAACGGATGTATATCCAACGCTTTACAGAATCAGCATTTTAAACCACTGCTTGACAAACAAACAAAGGCTAGAAAAGGTTGAATCAGCAGAATGTTCTGTATGTAGTAATATGCAGTTTATAGTATCTGTGTGTCCATAAATACATCATTCTTACCTCTTCTTCTCCTACGACCTTCTCCTGCCTCTCCTCTTTCATCTTCACCTTCATCCATCTCATCCGATCCGCTGCCCTCTGAGCCAGAGATCTCTTCACCTAAAAACACAAAAAACAGCATTTTAAATAGACAAAAAAACACTCTAATTACAAAGAGTCTTTAACAAGACTTAACAATATTTTTATTCTTTTATTGTTTGGCTCATCACCTTCGACCAGTTTCTTCTTAAGCTCCTCGATCTCCTTCTGAAACTGGCGCAATAGAGCATCCTTAGGATCCTCATTGATCCTGGCTTTGTTCTTGATGTTTTTGGCCCTATTTGCGTAGCGCAGGGTGCTGATGGTCTCATCATAGTTGTAGTCTGCAGGGCCGATATTTGCACACTATTGGGGAGAAGTATGTTAATAAAAAAGTAAGGAAAAAACTACTAGTCACTGTTGAGTAAGGTGCATGTAATTCACAGGTTCATGCACCTTTATTGCAAAGCACACAGAAAAGTCTGTAGTGCAACTCATGCACAACTTGTTTTACTCTACCATCATGGTCTTGGAGTTTCCTCCAAGGGAATCTTGCAGCAGACGGGTCAGTTTAGAATTCCTGTAGGGCACATGAGTGCTCTTGCCATCCACCAGGGCAGAAATGACGTTACCCAGTGTGGAGAGAGACAGATTGATCTTTGTTGCCTCCTTTAAACGCTGACCTGTGGCTCCAGTCTTGCCCTGTCTCTCTGAGCCCTGTAGGGAGGCAGATCACAAGTGGTGGTAAGATAGACTGTGGGCAGTAAGGCACAAATCATTGTTTTATCTGTGTGATCATAATCTGATTTTTAAGGAAATATCCAACATTTCTGGGCCTGTATTTACAAACATTCTGAGAATAATCTCAGAGAGCTCCCTAATTTATCTGAAAAAAATTCCAGCAAGGAGTCCGAGATTAGGAGTTATTTAAGAACATTCTCAGAGCAGCTCTGAGAGAGGAAGGCACTGAAACTTTTTTATTTTAGTGAGGAGACGTCGCTAATGTCCTTGCTAGGAACGACATATTCTTTCAAAAGCTGTGATTGGTTGATCAAAAAAGGAGAGAAAAAAAAAATGCTCTCTAAGTGGTAATGGCAATATAAAGACACTAAAATCACTCAGCTTAATCATAGAATATAGTCAGACATTGTGTAATCATGAACTCTATTTCGTGTTTTGAACGTCTCTGTTGAAAATATTGTACATGCCCACTTGTGCAGCGGCCTCTTCACATGCTGATAGTTCAATAATGTGCAGAGCACCCTTTAACCGCTAAGATGCTTTGTGAATAACTGTTATCTTTAACAGGATCTAGTCTTAACATTAAGGGGAAATTCTTATTAGACATCATGGTTCTATGATAGTTCTTAGAATTGTATCACTAGGAGCTAATCTTTGTGAGTACGGCCCCTGGACTGGGATACTTACTGCAAGATCAACCAGATGAAGTTTTCCCATTCGCACATGCTGGTTTCCATCCACACCCTTCTCACTGCACTCGATTGTGATGGTGAATATAGCATGAGAACGGGAGCTGTGTTCATTCATGTTTGTGGCACCAACAGACCCTAAACACAAAAAAATGTATTTGAAAAGACGGAATAAGTGAAATTATTATTTATGTTGACATAAATACGAAGCAAAATACTTGGATTTTTGATCCTATGAGCTTTGCAATTTGTAAAATCTCTACTCAGCTGTTTACTGTATGTTACTTTATATTTTTACAAACAAGCCTTTAGCTTGTTAAACACAATGTCAAACATAATGCAAGACTGCAAGATTGCTTAATCTCCCTAATGTTTCCATATATGCAAGGAAGGAGCTTCTTTTTATCTGATATATATGGTGTTAGCACATATCAGCCAAAAAGATGCATCGGGGTAAAATCAAGTTTAAAGGTTGGATTTTGAGGGTGTCTACTTCCCTTTTAATGCTATTGATTGTTCTACTTACGATTCTTGTGCCCCAGTGTCATAATCCTGTCCATGTCGTCAGCATTGTTCACTACGTAACCAGAGAGGTCTTTGATATAAACTCCAACATCTGGCCTTTCTTTCACCTGCAATGGGAAACTAGAACTTCATCATCATGGAAACGAAAATCTGTTGCGCCATCCCAAAAAAAAAAATATTACTCTATTGCTGATCTCCAAAAAAGTGTTGTCATTAATTACAGAACTCCAGGTTTTAACAATGAATTTAAATATTGGTTTACCTCCAGACGCTGCAATTGGTCCTTTCCCAACAGGTCCCGCACTTCCTCATTGTAAATTTCCAGATATGAAACACGAACCAAAAACCTGTGCAAGTAAAATGTGTATTCAAAGTGAGATTAATCAATCCCTCACATCACTTGTGCCCCTTCACAAGAGGACTCTTTGAATCACTTTTTGTACTCTAATGTTAACATCTATAATCGTAAGGTGGACTTCATTAGGGATTGAATGACAAGTTCTTTTTAAATTGTGGTATAGATGTTTGATTGATCGCTTTCTCACCTTGTGTCACCCTCTGCCTTGGCAATGTGACCAAAAACATGAGCAAAGGAGTTTGGGATTATTCCTCTGAGTTCTGGCACGGCCCTCATACCCTCCATGGTGAAGGTTTTTCCTGTGCCAGTTTGCCCATATGCAAAAATGGTTCCTGAAATGGACAGCAGAGCATAAACTCACCACCCACTAATGCCAGTATAGGATATTATACTAAAAAAAGGGACTAAATAAAACCATTGAATGTGTTTGATATTAAAGTTCATTCAAAAAAAGAATGTATATATATATTTGAAAAGGATATAATGTGCATGTCTGAGTGTGTATATATGAAAACAATATTAGATACAGATTGTCCAGTTACTACTCCAATATACAGATTTATAAGCAGTTTTATTTGATAAAAATGCTGGGTAAAGTCCCACACACTTTACCATTGTATCCTTCTAAAACTGAGTCAATGATGGGGCGGGCTGTGAGATTGTAGACATCCAGCTGTTTGCTGTCTGGTCCAAACACGGTGTCAAATGTGAAGGTCTTAGGGGGATCCTGGGGAGTCTCCAGCTTGTTCACTGTGATGGTCCCACGGATCTCGTCCACAATCACGGCCTGTTTGTGGCCCATCATCTTCTCTTTCTGATTCGGAGGCCGACATCTCACCACCACCTTAACGTTATCATTAACCTCCTGCTTGTAAGGTTTTTCAAGCTTATTACTCTGTAAAAAGTGGACCATAATATTATGTTAGTCAAACTGCGCGAGAACAAGGACATAGCCGGCACACGGGTAAGGAAATAGTATCTGTGTATCAATGTGCAACTAGCTTGTTTAGTGACTCGATTGAATTACACGCTTGTGACGTTACGTTATCGCCCCGGGTTGCTAGGCAGGCATACGCTAATTATCGTCGGCGATAACGTTAGCTTACATACTAAATAGACTAAAAACACTTTATTTGAACGTTTAAGGTCAAAGTGCCACACTGTTAATACATCATGATTTGTGGTAACTTGAAAAATCACATTATGGAAGACTTAACATGTCCTTGTATCGTACACAAACGGCAACTGTTAAGCTAACAGGGCTAACCGGTTAGCATCACATCAGTGAGGTCGGAGGAAGGGAGGAACCCTTTTTTACAAAACAATGCAAATTGGCGAGGCTACTTACCGGCATAGTGACAACGCAGAAAGGTGACTATAGTATAAATATAATAACAGTTAAACGTTTGGCTTTGTGAATATGCCTCTTGTTTATCCGAATAATTTAAATGCCAGTGCAGTGCCCATAACATCAGAAGCTCACGTCCGACAGCTTGCTGTCAGGTCTATCGGACTGCGCATGCGTTGCAGTTGAAAGTGGTGGTGGGGTCCCAGTTGCTTGCAAATATTGCTGCAATTTACTTAATTACATTATTATCTAATAATTTATATAACCGAGAAAAGGGGATTATAGGGCATATGTTTAGTAACCACATACGTTTGTGTAGGTGATTCATTGCAGTGTAATAACAACTATACTTTATGCACTTGTTGGCCATGACTTGGTTAACCTGCTTGTGGGGCTTGTTGCTGAGCCCCTTTTCGTTCTTTGCTTTGTGCATTGTGTATGACATTCCTTTGCTAGAACAAAGCCTGACCCAAATTTACTGTATGTTCATATGGGACATACTTTAAAGGCACATTGCAGAGACACTGGTCTAATAACTTTGATTTTGGCTAATGTACTTTGAATTATAAGGCAACAATAGCTTTTACCCTCTGGAAGAAGATCCAGGGTCCCTCACACTGGGCTGAACCGCTATAAACATGAATTTGTGCCGATGTTCATTAATTTTCGGAATAACAAGTAATATAGGGTAGCCTAT